>CM037879.1:85865604-87065604 GCA_021292165.1 Shinisaurus crocodilurus | reverse complement strand
AGTGTAATTCCTTTATTCTGCTACATCCTGAAATCTTGGAGCAGATAACCCAGCAAATCAAATATAAACCAAATATGTAATGAAACACTGCCTTAAAATAGAAACGAACCATCTACGGGTGCATTCCTATGCAGGTTTAGACAGAAAAAAAGGCCTACAACTCCCAGCATGCCCCAACCAGCATAGCTGGCTGGGGTATGATGGGAGTTGTAGGCCCTTTTTTTTCTGTCTAAAGTCGCACAGGATTGTGCCTTTAAAACCTAGCCAGAAACTGACTTAGCTCTCTGGAGAGTGTGAGAGGCTGCTAGCAGCAAGATTTTGTCTGCCTATCCTGGAAAGGGTATGAAACATTTACTACTATTTTTAAACTTGTGCTTAAGCTAAGCCAGGGCATAAATGAAACCCTTCGCTTCTGTCATTCTTCCTTAAGCCAGGGGTGGTGAACCAGCAGACCTCCAGATGTAGCTGGACTTCAGCTCCCACCAGACAGCCTGGCCAAAGGTTAGTGATGATGGGAATGATAGTCCAACACCTCTGCCGGGGATATGCATAACAACAATCCCTGTGGTTATTATTCAGTGCAGGGGGGAAATCTATAGTGAAGAATCCCAGGGAATCTTGTCTGCCTTACTGATCTCCTCAGCGAGCAAGCCCTGGGGTTCTATGGAACACAGATAAAAGGGAATTGTGTAGAGTAGTGTTGCCACTTTTTTTCTTGCAGGAATCTCATGCCTGCCCCCCACCCCCCAATTGCATTACAGGCCAAAATTCAGCACTTCCCACTTTTTGCCATGCTGGCAGCAAAATGCAGTGATGGGGAAAGCCTCATCTAATTGATTTCAGTTCCATTCCCCAATGTACCTATTAAAGGTATGGGAGCTGCCCCTATCAGGAAAAAAAAAAGATAATTCTGTGCATCCGTATGTGTTTGGCTGCAAAGAGAGAATTGTCAAAAAGTCACAAAACTCCCACCGTGCAGGATCAAATTAAACTGTTAATGATCATGTGTCATGTTTTCTTTGCTGCATTTATTACTGCATTTTGCGTCAAGCTGTTTTTCTGTTACTGAAGATATATTTGAAAAAAACAATCTCCAGCCCATTATAAAACAAGGCATATAGTCCAATCTACCTGAGGGGTGCATGCTCCATTCATATAACTCCCACCGAGAGAGAAACATTGCGCACCAAACAAGAAGGTACATGTATTCAAATAAATTTTCCAAAATCTTGATCATACTTGTAACAGTCAGATAAGTTCATGTTAACCTGGCAAAGAACTGCTGAAGGAAAAGCTTGACAGCTGCACAAAAACCACAGGAGAAGCACAAATAAGGATATGCATGAAACAAGCACAAATAAGGAGACAGCTTCAGTTTATGGATTCCCTGGTGCTGCTGGTTGCCGGGTCACAACAACCCAGAAACCCCTCATGCCTCTTTCGTAGTCCAAGGGCCACGGAGAGAGATGCAGATATGCCATTTTTAATTCCTCATCCCATCACCCACCCTCTGTCTTCACCTGCTGTGTGGCAAAATTAGAGTCCCGCTTGCTGGAGCACTGTGATATTGGAGGACCTGTGAATCAAAGTAGCTGATCAAGGCTAATGGAATGAAATGAAACTACCTGCGCCAAGCATCTATGCTGGGATCCTTTAAAATACCCCAGAGTTCAGAACATTGCAGCTGCTTAAAAAAACTTTATGGCAGGGCAACGCCAAGCATCCATGTGGCCAGTTCCTGTGAAATTTGATATAAAGCTAGTTTTAGTATGGGAACCAGAACAGGTAGGCCTGTTCTACCAGGGTGCAGGAAGTTTTGGACCAGGACTGTCACTAAACAGACCTAGGTGGCTGTCCAGGGCAGTGTTTCGTAGAGGGCAGTGTGTTTGTTACAGCAGCAGATAGGACATTCAGGAAAGCAGGTGCACAGGAATAACTGAGAACTTGATACTTTAGGGCAAACAGTAGATCTCCAGATGTTTTGGACCAACTCCCAGCATTCCTGACCATTGGTCATGCTGGTAGTGGCTTCTGGGAGTTGAAGTCCAAAACATCTGGAAATCTAACTCCCCCCCCCCCTGCCCCTGCCCCTGCCCCATCATAGGGAGGCAAGGGGAGTGACAGAAAAGAGGTCTAGGGGACTAGGTATATGAAATGAATGGGTAATAAAAAAAACTAGTCAAGTTCAAGTTCTTTATTATTACGGTCATATGACCTAGTCAAATATGATCAGAGTGGCAGGGCTTCATGAGAGATACACAGAGCGAGAAAGGACAAGCTGCCTGGTTCAGGAACTCCAGATTCTGACATGGAGGAGTGTTAGGACAGGTTTACAGAAGCTTGTACATAGAAGCTTGTACATGGCTTGTTCATGGCTGCAACATCAAGTGGTGATGTGCATGTGTGAATGAGTAGTTACAGATGTAACACTGCACAAAGAACTAGCATATTGCCCAGTGTCATCTCAAGCACATTCTTTCTTTCAGTTGTGTCACTGCACGTATACTATGCAGCTGCTGGTTATCAAGGGCTGAGCAACCAAGCAAAGCACATGTATGTACTGTGTGGGCCAATCATCAGTGATTTGCACTGCAATCTTATACACACTTTCCTAGGAGTAAGTCACATTGAACTCAATAAGACTTCTAAGTAACGGCATAAGAAGAGGCATGCTAAATCAGACCAGGGATCCATCTAGTCCAGCATTCTGTTCACACAGTGGCCAACCAGACGCCTGTGGGAAGCCCACAAGTAGAACATGGGTGCAATATAGCATCATCCAGCTCATGTACCCTAGCAATTGGTAAACAAAGGCATACTGCTCTGATACTGGAGGTAATCTATAACCATCTTTACTAGTAGCCATTGATAACCTTCTCCTCCATGAATTTGTCTAATCCTTTTAAAGCTGTCCAAGTTGGTGGCCATCATTACATCCTTTAGAAATAAATTCCAAAGTTTAACTATGGGCTGTGTGCAGAAGTACTTCCCTTTATCTGTCCTGAATCTCCCACCATTTAGCATCATTAAATGACCCTGGGTTCTAGTATTATGATAGAGGGAGAAAAATGTATTTATTAGATTTAAGGCACAATCCCATGGCCATTAGACACTGTCTAGACAGCCATAGGATAGGATAAATGCGTTCCGAGGTCGGACCTGGAACTCTGACCTTGGAGGGCCCTCACTCCCCCCTTGCAGCTGGTGCGGTTCTTTCCATGCCGGCTGTGGCTCCGGTCACAAGTCCAACTTCGGAGCCAGCACTGGGGTGAGGGAGAAGAGCAGTGAGGCTCTGCCGGGATACAATGTATCCCGGCAACACCTCAGCACCTCCTCCTTGCGAGCAGAGGTGATCTTCACCTTGAATCCAGCTTGCACATCTGCCAAAAAATTCTCGTCATCTAGCCATTCCAGTAACTTATTGTACAGATGTTTTGCATACAGTTTGCTAATTATACATAACAGACTAATTGGGCGGTAATTTGCCAGATCGGTTTTTCTGCCTTTCTTATATATAGGAACAACTACTGCTGTGTCCCAATCCTTAGGGATCAATCTTGCTAGGTCAATATGGGTGAGTAGAGCTGCCAACAAGGGGGCCCACCAATTAGAATTTGATTTTAAGAGTTCTGGAGGGATAAAGTCTATTCCAGGCGCTTTATTTTTCTTTAGTTGGAAAATGAGATCCCTGACCTCATTTGCTGTCACCGGGAGCCATTGGAGTCAGGGCCGGTGCTACCATTAGGCCAACTAGGCAGCTGCCTAGGGCGCAGGGCTAAAGGGGGCGCCAGAAACGCCTTGGAAAAAAAATACAGCGCTCAAGTGGGAAGGGGGCGCGCTAAATATCTGATCTTGCCTAGGGCACCAAACTGTCTTGCACCGGTCCTGATTGGAGTGATCTTCGCCTCCGCGCTTCTTCTGTCCTCTTTTGGATGCCCGTAATCCTCTGAGTTCGGAGGGTTACGGGCAGCCACATAGGATGGTACTGTTATAAAATCACATCCTCTGCCTAACAGGCTCTTGGGGTGATGTACAATAAAAACATTTAAAACTTTACATAAAATCCAAGGAACAATAAGCCATACAATAAATTCCTCCCTATACACTTTCTCCACACCATGCATAATTTTACACCCTTTATCATGTTCCCCCAGCCCAGCCCAACTCATTATTTTTCTGAAGCTAAATGCAGTAACCTTTCCTCATAGGGGTAGTGCTCCAGCCCACTGATCATGTTCATTGCCCTTTTCTGCACATGCATAGATTGACATGCATAGCTTGCGCTGTCAGTGTAAGTTCCCAAGCATAGGCTTTATAGTGCAATGCTATGTGTGTTTATGCAGAAGTAAGCCCCATTGTATTCAATGGAATTAATCTCAGTTAGGTGTGCATAGGATTAATCTATATTACTATCTAAGATTTTTTGCTTAAATTTCATAATGTGCAAATTTAGAACATCTACTACAATATGTTCAGTGGCATGTGTCTGGGGCAATATTTTCTTTCAAAGGTTTGTCAGAGGGATAGAAGGATGGTGCATAAAGGGGATGGCATATTGGTGTGCATTATGAGCCTTTATGCATGAGGCATTTATTGTGCGCTCGTGATTCCTCACTCATGGTAGCTTGCACGTGCTTTACACAACATTGTCATCCTCCAGGGCCTCTCCTGCTCTTTGCAACCATTTCCATGGCTTTTTAGATTGAGGAAAGTCTGGTATTATTTGTGAATGATGGCATGAAACCCTCGTGTATTTGTGCAATTCCGCTATAGCACAGCGCCACCTAGTGGTTGTGTAATGGAACATATAGAAAGGCAGAGAAAGAGGAACCCTGGAAAAAAATGTGTAAAGGAGCCAATCTTAATTCTGCAAAGAATCCAGAAGCAGAAGCCTCTGTAAAGTGGTGGGTTAAAAGCCTCGTGTAGAAAAGCCCTAAGTGATGAAGCCTAACTTTCTGGCCATTAAAAAAAAATCCTTCTGGGCCCCTCTTTTCTGAGATTGGATCAAAAATAGTCACATATGTTCCAGATCTCTTTCCCTTGCACAACCATGAAAATGTAAAGAAAAACAATCTGTTGACTCTGATGATGCCATCTGTATGCATGCCTGTAAGCAAATGTATTTTTTTTCATTTACAAGGATGTGGACATCTTTTATTTTTATGGGGAGAAGGTGAGAAATCAATAATGCAAAAAGGTTTTAAAAACAGCACAGCCATGATGGACAATTAAAGTCTCATAGGCTCTGGCAATATTGATTTTTGTTGTGCCCTTGAGCCTTGCTGTCTTTAAAGAGAAGTGTGTTAACCCTTTGATTTAATGAGCAAGATGGAAACAACAGTTTTGACACCTGCACAGCATTTATTGCAGTTTTCTTTCCAATATCTCTGAACTGCAGGGAGAAGGAAGCATATTTGGGCTGTTCCTGTCATTTGGCATTGCTCTTGTACTGACCAAGGAGCTTCCAGCCATATATATTTTGGCTTTTTCCTCTTCCTCTCCCTGTAGGAGTCACATTCTGCAGAGCAAACGTCACACAGTAAATTTTATTGTATCCCACAGCATGAGACTTGATGTAGACCTGGGTGCCCCAAAGATCTCTGTTGGAAAGATGAGTGCTTTTTAGCTTGTTCATAAATGACCTTGAGAGTTATGGGTGAGCAGTGAGGTGGCCACATTTGCTGACAACACCAAATTATTCATAGGGGTAAAAACAAAAAAGGATTACAAAGAGCTCCAAACGGGTCTCTCCAAACTGGAAGAATGGGCAATAAAATGGCAAATGCAGTTCAGTATAAATAGGTGTAAAGTGATATACATTGGGGTAAACAAACAAATAAAAACATTAAAATCCTAACATACACACTGATTGGGTCTGAGCTGGCAATGACTGACCCCTGATGGTGTCATAGAGGATAGCTTAATGAAAAAAGTTGACCCAGTGTGTGGGAGTTGTGAAAAAGGCTGCTAGAGATTATTAGCAAGGGGATCAAAAATAAAACTGCTAATATCATAACATCTGTATACAAATCTTTGGTGTGACTACACTATGGACGACTGCAGGAACTTTTCTGGGAGGGGGCGAAGCTGCAGTGCAGTTTGTGGTTGTAATCTGGGGATTATGGCTCATCCAGGGGGTGCAACTGCCCCCCTTTCCCCTTCCTGCTGATGCCCATGGACGCACTTGGAATATTGAATGTGCTTGTGGATGCCACAACTCAAAAAGGGATACTGTAGAGCTGGAAAGGGTGCAGAAAAGGGCACCCAAAATTACTGAGGGGCTGGAGCAATCACCCTGTAACAGGGGTGCACAACCTTTTCAGCCCCCGGGGGCCACACATGAATGCACACACACTAGTGATCTCTGGGGGAAGGCATGGAAAGCCTTCTCGTGGGTGGGGTGGGGTGGAGCGGAGCTCCTATATAAGCTCTCTGTCTTAGTTGAATCACTGCTGAAGCTCCAGTGCAGAGCTTTCCTGGGGGAATGGACAGTTTGCTTCAGCCCTTTACAGAGATGGAAAACTTAGATCAGGAGCCATACACCCTGCAGGCACAAGTGTCTCAACCCCAGGGAGTGCTGCACATGCCAACCAGTCAGAAATGCCCAGTCAAGCCACCTGAGAAGTTTGAGGGGAATCCTGACCAGTTCCCCCTTTCCCTAAACTACTTCCAACTGTATATTGAACTTTGGCCTGAAGACTTCCCAAATTATCACACTCAGGCTTTGTTTTGTGATCAGTCTCTAAAGGGAAGGCTGCAAAATGGGCTACCCTAGACAGCTTCCAAGCCTTTGCAGCCCACTTGAACCTGACCTTTGCAGGCCCTGCAGAAGTTTGAGACTGCCAACCACGAAATCCAGCAATTGCAGCAAAGTAGGGGTTCGGTAGCAGAATATGCAACCAAGTTTTGCTTGCTGGCCTAGGTCCTTACCTGCAATGATCCTGCCCTGACAGACCTGAGATCCTGGGTGAACTTGCCTGAGTGGACCAGCTGCAGTTCGTCCAAGGACTGATACTGTTGTGCCTCTGGATCATCGGTGCCTGGAGAGTTGTCACCAAGCACAGGGCCACTCAGCTTCCCATACTGCTGTAGTGCCCCTGCCTCTGGAAGAATCGATGCAGCTGGGTGGGAGTTAGGCCACGCTTGACCCCAGAGGAGAAGGTCTGCTACAGACATGCAGATCTTTGTCTCTGCTGCAGAGACAAAATAGACTTGCCCTCAGAAATGGTGGCCTGTTCCCTCAGGAAATGTGCAACCCAACCCAAAGGCCAAGTAGGGCTGCTCTGCCTGCGGCTGCCTTCAGTAAATTCTCCTGCAACCAGCTGGCCTGCTCAACATCTGGTCATTCATTCCTGTTGCCCTCCACTTTCCAAACCAGTGGTTTCTGTGTACCTCTGCCTTTTGCCTAGCTACAAAAGATTCCAACTCAGATAAAGGTGGTGCCCTTAGTAGTAGAGAGCATTAATGGCTGGCTGTTATCCTCCAGTACCATAAACCAAGGGATTATACTGTGCTGGGATTAAGGGATGGCCTCCGCCACGAAACAATCCAGTTTAACCTTGCAGCCTCACTGCACTTGCCCCTGATTTTGGGTATGTCTTGGCTGGTCCAGCATAATCCAGGCATTCTCTGGAGCGGCCTGTCTATGCATCTGTTCTACCTTTCAAGGTAAGCAGTGCTCCCCATTTTACAGGTCGCAGCCTAAAGCTGATAGTGACTTCTACTATGGAATGCAACTATAGGCTGCAGAAGGGATGATTAGTCATCATGTTGCACAGACAGAACAATGGAGACTGGATTGGGTCTGAGGACGCCAGTTGCCTGTTCTTAACAGAAGGCACTGCCACTTAAAAGCATCTTTCCCATTGTCTTCCAAATGTGTACTTTGTGATCACTTCAGAGAAAGAGGGGAAATAATTTTCCAATAATGTATTTGTAAATAAAATTAGCCAGAGACGATACTTGGCAGGAAGATAACAGAGATGGAACTATTGATTTCATATTAGTATAGCCTAATTATTTCACTTCACTTGCTTGAGTGTATCAGAATGTTTATAAAGACCTCTTACACGACACAGGCATTAACAATCCCAGCAGCAATTATGCTACTAAGTAATTCGACTGTAAGTGGCTGGCTAGGATACACTGCATTCTTTTCAGCCGGAAAAGATGTATGTCCTTTATAAATGGTGGACTTTCAGAACTGTCTATATTTTTCAGATGAACAAACACAACATTACATGAAGGATTTGTTTTGCTCCAAATGTCTGCACTATGCTCATCAAAATTAATAGGATGCTTTAAGCAAGCCCATTTCTTAATACTATTTCTAATTTTCTTAGCATTATTCTCATTATTACATGTCATTCTTGTTAACAAAGTGCATTGCCTTATCTGAGACGTTAGTCTTAATGTTTCATCCATTAGAGTCTAATTTTAACAATGACAGAGTGATCTCGCTATGTGTTTCATGGTCTGCATCCACAGGCTTCTCACTATTAACTTGTGACTGTCTAGATAGAAGATGAGACTATCTTGGATCTATTTCCATTATAGAATTTTCCACCAACATCAGGCACAAAGTTGACCTCCACAAAGTTATTCTGTGCCAGCCCCGTTGAAATGAATGTGCAGCTCCCATTCATTTTAATGGGGACAACATGGAATAATTTCCCAGTGGATTCTGCCCTGTGTCAGAAGTACCCTTTTGGTGTCTTGTTAATTTCTAAATTTTGCCAGTGCCCATTAATGTAGAAATTGTGACATCATAATTGAAGCGTGATGCACTTGTGTAGAAGGGGCACTCACCCAGTGAACACCTGCCCCCATATATCCAATAGTTTCTGAGAGCAACTTTTACCCCATGGTAGATCTTAGCCCACCATCACTTTCTTAAGGAGTAATTCAGATGGCCTTTATAACTTCAGATCCAGGTGTGATATGTATTTCTGTTTGTTTGTTTTTAATTGAGGGAGACTTCACTTGCTCATTCAGAGTGTGAATGCAGGTCCATCGATGTGCATTTCTATTTCAATACCTACAGTAGAAAAAATACTGGACAGTGTAGCCCAATACAACAGAGAAAGCACTGATGTTTTTCCCAGAACATCTGGGTCCTAATAGCATCTTAGCCATGAATGCTATTCAGTGGCGTAGAGCAAGTGACTCTCAGCCCTAGGCCCCGACCTATAAAATGGAGAGAATTGCCTACCAGGTGAGAAGAAGTAAGATCGTCTATCAGTGAAAGTGCTATATGATTAATAATACTTTCTTAGACAGAATTGAGATAAACATCCCTACCATCACAGAATCTTTCTGAATTGATTTGTCTGCTGGAGATTCTGGGATCTATTCTATATTGCACTTGTTCATGCCTTGCACAGATGAGGTCTATTGGGTGAGGCCTTTTCTTACCACACAAGAATTAAGGCTGGAGACAGACTTTTCTTCCTTTTTAAAAAAATGAGAGCTGTGTGGATAGTGTCATTATACAGCTTAGTCACTAGGTGGCACTAGACTTAGGAGTCAGGAGTTCCCTGTGTCTCTTACATTCTTGGTTGAGAGAGAGAGAATAAAGTTATTGTCTAGCTTCCTGACTGCTGTGACAAGTGCTGAAAGTGGTATGCAGGGCCGGTGCTACCATTAGGCCAACTAGGCAGCTGCCTAGGGCGCAGGGCTAAAGAGGGCACCAGAAATGCCTTGGGAAAAAAATACAGCGCTCTCAAGTGGGAAGGGGGGGCACTAAATATCTGATCTTGCCTAGGGCACCAAACTGCCTTGCACCGGTCCTGGTGGTATGATAGAGGGCCTCTTCTTATTTTGCCTTTCTGGCATGGACAGTGCTGACTCAAGATACTCTGTCACCCCCTCGGCAAGGTATAACTGTTCTCTCCTCCTCGAGTGTCATCACGTACTGGGCAGTGTAGTATCAGCTTACAAGCCAGATGACAACTGTGTTACAATCAGAAAGCAGGCAATAACCTACAAGCAAAGTAAATAAGGAAGTGAGCCAAGCCACACACCACAGATCAAATCACGCACACACAGTCAAGGAATTAAGCAAGTGGAAATTACCCATCCATCTTATAGATGAGGAACACTCAGGTTGAGACTACTTCTGTCAGTGAACTTATGGGACAGAAAAATACAAGCTTGTCTTCTTTCACTTAAGAGTCCCCTTTCCCAACAGTCAGCACAAAGACATATCATAGAAATCCTCTCTTATTGTCGCTCATATGCACGGACAGGAGAGATACAAACAGAAAGATGGCAGCACAGAAAAAAACAACATGAATTAGCATATATGGTATCTCCACACTTACCCCTGCCACATGTATGCAGTCGAAGAAGAGAAAGGAATGGCCAAGCCACTCGCCTCCAGTTCCACTGCCCAAACTCCTTACATCACTCCTTATTGCTGCAAGAACACGAGAAGGGGCACAGAAGTATTGTTGCCCATTGCTTTCCAACTATGATCTCTGTAAATTTTGCAAGCTGCATTAAAAACCTAAAAAGGCTAGAGAGGAGAGTAGGACAAGATAAGTGCATGTTGTGCACATCTGTGGCTTTCAAGAGGTGTGCACATCATGGGAAATGGCTCTATCATATCATATTCACTCTTGTGCAGAGCAATCCTATGCAGGTTTACTCAAAAGTAAGGCCTACTGTGTTCATTTGGCTATGCTCCCAGGAAGTGTACACAGTATTGCAGAGACTGAAGAGGCATTGTCTGAGGGCCAAGCTATATGATATGGTAAATGTGTGATCACATTTAATGTGTTCTGGGTTTATTTTTGTTTGCTAAATAGCAGCTGTGGCGCCTCCAATCAGGAGAGGACAGTGGTGGTATGTGTGGAGGGAGAGCTTAACTTTTTCATCCTGAGCCATTGTCTCCCTCCCAAAGATCCCGTTTGCCCCTGGAGGGAAGCTGCTAGTGGTGCCAATAGTAAATAGAAACTTGGGTATGTTTGTGTGATTTTAGTTGGGACTGTGGGGGTGGGTGGGTGTTAAAGCCCACCTCCCCCATATGCCACAGTTCCAGTCCTACACTACCACCCATGTGGCTGATATTGAACAAATATGTGAAATGTGATCACATGTTTAATGTGTTGTTTCTTGAAAGAAAAGGCCATTTTGTCTTACATAGGGAGCTGTAGACCATTGGTCCATCATTGTCTAAGCTGACCGGTAGCATTTCTCTGGAGATTCAGGCAGGCATATTTTCCAGCCTTATGTAGAGATGTCAGGGATTGAACCTGAGATCTTCTGCATGCAAGCATGTGCTTGCTGTACTGCTAACTTATGCCCCCTCTCCTAAGGCTACAATGTTCCATGCACGCTTACCCTAGGAGTAAGCCAAAATTAACACAATGGGGCTTACTTCTGGGTGAATGTGCACAGGATGGCACTGCATGAGAGGTAAACATGGTGTGATAATAGCTATCGTATTGTGTTGTTTGGTCCTGAGAGCATATCCTTGAATCAACACTCCAGCTACACATTAGCAGGGGAAGTATGGTGACAGCCAACAAACTGTCCTTTGGGCAACTTATCTCCCATTACAGATCTTTGTGTCATGAAATCCTATAAACTTCTGCAGGACCCCAGGCTTCCATTACAGGATAACCATTATACCAATATATTGCATCAGTTGCCAATTTATGCTTTATGTTCCACTCAGTGTTCCATTCTCAGTACTTTTAGATTAGCTTTGGGAAAGTATTTTTAGGGTGCAATCCTATGCAGGTTTAGACAGAAAAAAGTCCTACAGCTATGCTGGCTGGGGCATGGTGGGACTTGTAGGACTTTTTCCTGTCTAAACCTGCACCCTTAATCAGGGATCCAGTTTATCTGATTCTAACTGTAATTTGAACCTGTTAGTGGTAGAAGTCTAATTTAGCAAGAAATTAAGTTGGGGCAGCGGAACTATAGCTCAGTCACAGAGCACATGTTTGGATATGCAAGAGCCAAGGTTCTATCTCTGCCATCTCCAGTTTAAAAGCTATTGGTTAAACAGCTGCAAGAACTCTGCTTGAGATATTGGAGAACAGCTGCCAGTAAGAACACATAGTAATGTGCTAGAATGGACCAATGGTCTGACTCAGTATAAAGCAGCGGAATAGATTCAATTCGCTTTTTTCTTTCCAGCCAAATGGCAAAGTTGGTGGTGTCGCCTTTCATTGACTGCTCTCTCTTTTAATAATGCATTATTCACAGGTTTAGTATCTTTTGTTTACTGTCACCCAGTGTTAAGCTTGGACTGACTGCAAGAAGAGGAAATCGTAATTGCCCACTCATGTTTCAAGGGTGTGCAAGTGTTAATCTATTTGGCAAAGACCTGCCAAGACATTAGATTCCTAGTTATTGGGACGAGGCAGGGATGAAAAAGAGCTGCAGGATTCAGTTTGGGTCTCTTTCCACCCTCACCCCAACTTTTTAAAGCATGCCCCTAGAATGTGTGAAATAATGAGAGCAACCTTGAACCTATGCAGAAGGTTTTCCCCTCAATGAGTTACCACACATCTGGAACTGGAAGAAGCACAGTTGTGTCCAAAAACATGTTTTTAGGTCTAGCGCTGGAATGAAATGGAATATTAATGTCTTTGCATTCTTATGCTAAAGAAGTACAGACTTGTCCTTTCGACAAATACTGTTATTTAATGGTAGTAAAACATCCCCTGTGGCAATTATCCTAGTATCTTGTAATTATATTCTACTGACATACTAAATTGATCCCTGACTTGGAACAGATCCTCCATTTTTTTCATTGCTAGGAAAAGCTGCTTCATTTTAACTTTTTAATTTATCAGTGGCATGATGCTCTGCAATCTGCTTCAAGCCCTAGAATCTGTTTCATATAGATTTATTTATGTATGTTTAAAGCCCACCTTACCAGAAGGCCAACGCTGAGTAAGAATTAAAAGTATACTAAGGGTGCAATCCTATGCATGTTTAGACAGAAAAATCTCCTACAACTCCCAGCATTCCCCAGCCAGCTATGCCTTCAGGCACATTTGACCAGTGGTATATATTGTGTTCTCCCAGAGATAGCACCTTGCCTAAGATCATCCAGTAAGGCCCATGGTTGATCAAGAATCTGAAGCCGAGTCACTCTATTCTAATATAAGCCCACCATCATTTTAGTGGCTCTCAAATGTCCTATGGTGACTGGTGGGGTTTATCCACATGTGTTCAAGTGCATTATTTATTTTCCTTATTGTTTTAAATATCCAATAGGGGAACCTGGCTCAGTAGGGTTGCCAGATTTATTCCTGCAGAGGACTCCTGCATCTTTACAAGTCATGCTGAAGGGGAAATTGTACCAGATTTGGCTTATGCCATCACTGCTTTTGTGCTGCTAATGAAATTAGCCCTTCCATGTAACTCAAGCAGCCCCCTCCTATCCATGTTCACTCTGAAGTCCCACTGTTGTTCAGTGGGATTTAGACCTATGTAAGTGTGCATCTGATGTCATACAAAAAGTGAAGGTAGCCCTGTTGGCCAAAAGAGACATTCCAAAATCCCTATCACTGTAATATATTCATTAGGCCAACTCAAAGGTCACAAAATACTACGCAAGCTTTCAAGTTCTCCAGAACTCTTCATCAGACAAGCAAAAAGGTGGTGGTGGTGATGAAGAAATAGTGGCTGACCTGCAAGCCAGGGGATCTGCATTTGATCACAGGGTGCTTCCAGATAAGACTTTTTATCATGCCATTGCCTTGCATCATTTGTGGTCATGATTTTCCACTCATAACCCCCATGTGTTTTCACACTGCTTCATCTTTTTTCTAACCATGGAAAACCTTTTAAGGAATAAAGGATGGAATAGCTGCCCAGTGCCTTCTGATTATTAGTGCTAGGACCTCTCCATCTGGAAGCACCCACAATCTTAAGATGGAAAGTGAGAGAAGGCATTGCAGACCTTCACAGTCTACCAGGTACAGAGATGGTTTCAGGTTGCACCTGAGATCCTCCCAAGGGTTGTCTGGAAGAAGAAACAAACATGATACAATGGTTGATCCCCCCCCATTAAAATAAAACAGCTGGATTTTATATTTTCAGCAATGGGGGATCAACCATAGTTCTAGGGATTTTGAAAATGTTCTTAAAGGAACAGGAGCCCTTTCAGTCACCTTTCCCTGAGAGGACTCCTCATCCTTGAATAGCTGACTGAGAAGGAGGAAGGCAATTCAGCAGTAGCAGCAGCAGCAGGTGAAGCTTTCCCCATTACCTGCTGGGCAAGGCTATACCTGGTGAGCTCCAGCCTAGACCCCCGTGCAGCTCTGAAAGCCTGTCCCGAAGCAGTAGCCCGCGTTCGTAGGAATTGCAGGCAGCCTTAACGGCACAGGTGCTCTGTGTCAGCCAGGCCGAGAGTTGCTGAAGCCAACAGGCGTGTGTGAGGGAAGAGAGCGAGATCGTCTCTAGCGCTCGGGAGGCGCTCAGCGGCGTCTTTAAGGCGCTGTCCCCGCCCCGATTCCAGATTGCGCGACGCCCCTCCCCTCCCCTCCCCTCCCCCCCTCCCCAGCTGAACCGACGGAGGGTGCCGCGCAATGAGAGGCTGCAAATCGCAGGTGCAGGGAAGGCTCGAAGCGCTCTCTCGCCTCGGCTCTTGCGCGGCGGTGGTAGGGAGCCTCGGCCGGCAGCCATAGCGGGAGCCTCGGCAGCAAGCGAGCCCCGGAGGAACGGATCTCCCCACCAGGGGGCCGAAGCGGGCGATGTCGGTGGTTACCGGGGGTAGCGAGCCGGGTCCCGCCGCCGCTACCGGAGGAAGCGGCGGGAACCGGGTTTTCTTCCAGAGTCCCCGCGGGGGTGGCAGCGGTGGCGCGTCCCGGGAGGATTCGGTCGCCCCCGCGGCGGCGGTGGTGCAAGTTCAGCAACAGCAGCGGCGCCACCAGCAGGGCAAAGTGACGGTCAAATACGATCGCAAAGAGCTGCGGAAGAGGCTGGTGCTGGAGGAGTGGATCGTGGAGCAGCTCGGGCAGCTCTACGGCTGCGAGGTACCCGCTTCCGTGGCTCGCCTATTCCCGGGTGGGACGGAGGGAGACGGAGAGCTCGTTCCTGCCGCGCAAATCTCTCCTACGGGTGTCAGATTATATTACGCGGCCACATCTGAATTGACGGGGAAACCGCCCCGTCGAGGCGCGCAGACACACACCACCCCTTACCACACACAGTTGTCCAGGGAGAGCTGAGCAAATAGAAAGCAGAAGTACAGTAGTTTAAATTACCTTCCCTGAATTTTCAGCATCTATTCTAGAGGATAGGCTCAGCTGCTCCTAGCAACCTCTCTGGTATCTTAGCTAATGCTTTCTACTAATTGCTTTCACGGGTTTGGAGGTTTTTTGGTTTGTTTGTTAGTGTGTGTGTGTGTGTTTGAAAAAATTCACCTACCCCTCTTTATGCATTTTTTTTAAAAAAAATAATCTATCTGCATATAAGGAATTCCTTTAATATAAAGCCGTGAAAAACGACCATTATTTGAGTGTGAAGATTTCCTCGGTTGAGAACGTGTGTGTGTGTGTGTGTGTGTGTGTGCGCCCGAGCGAAGCCACCTCCAAATGACATTCCCAGTGTGCTCTCTCCCATTCCTCCCCCCCCCCTTTCCGGTGCCCCCTTTACTTTTAAGAGGTGGGGGCATCTATGCAAGATTCTCACTTTGCACGGTAAAATACCTTTTTAAAGGGCAAGTTCGGAAGACCTGACCTCTCTGTACATTTTGTTATATTTGGGAGGTGGTGGTGAGATGTGTTTCACATGGTTAATGTATGCAGTGTCTCCTCTGTATCATGTGATGGTTCTGCCTACACCAGCTTAGCTTGAAATCCTTAACCCTGCATACTGAGAATCTCTCACTTACATGATCATGATGGTGAATGGATTCATTTGCTGTTCTTCCTGGGTTTAAAACCCGCCAGCGTATAATACCGCATACTGTTGGTAATTATAGGCTTCATGTATGGTGATCAATCTGGCTTGTTACCTCTCTGTGTGATTTCAAATCACAGGGTTGGGGTACAAATAAATAGATGTAATTAGTTTAAATATCTGTGGTAACTCAGTTTGTTAGGTCAAGTGGACTCTCTCCATCCAAATAATGCTACATAAAGTGGGAAAAGCATACCCTCTTGAGTGTTTTCTCTTACATTTACATCCTAACTAGATCCTGTATTGCTGAATGTTTCTACAAAAGGAGAGGCTTGGCTACAGGTGATTAGATATATTCTTAAATCTTGACTGTTGCCTATCCTAATCTTGTCTTTAGCAACTTAGTGCCTAGAGAAAAGAGATCAAAGTCCTGGGGGGAAGGGGAGTGTTCATCTCAGTGTCTGTTGGCAGTCTTTTTCTGAAGAGGCTGTTTTTTATTGGGAGTTAGGTGGAATGTGTTGAGACTTGTATATGGACAAGTTAAATGAGAATCTGGTTTATTTTCTTCCATGCTGGGAATCTTCCTGTTGAGAGAACAGTGACTGACAGCTCAATATGTGTAATGATGAAAGCAAGAATTAACTTTTAGTAGAAGACGATTAGTTGTCCTCAAGCCAAAGGAAACCAAGTGCTCATCAAGTTAGTCAATCTTGCACAATTTCTTTTTAAAAGAGCAGCTGGAAGAACAAATACTTGATTTATGCAGGTTCTAAATGTACCCTTATGGACTATTGTTAGCATTGTCTGTTATGATAACGCAACAAAGTCTTGTGGAGCCTTAAAGACGAACACATTTTATTATGGCGTAAGCTTTTGTGAACTAGAGCCCACCATCAAATGCAACATCATGCATCTCATCTGATGAAGTAGGATGTAGTCCACGAAAACATATGCCATTCTCACTTTCTCGCTCTAGTGCCATAGTAGTCTTAATCTGTTGCAGCAAAAAACAACAAATATGACTTCTCTGAAAACTGTTACAATAATTAGCTTCTTGGAGAAATAGCGTTAGGGTGCAATCCAGTGAGGCTGCCCGTAACCCTCCAAATTCGGAGGATTATGGCCATCCTATGCAGGGTGGGAGGAGTGTGGAGGCGAACGTCGCCTCTGTGCTCCTCCTGCCCTGCAAAGCAGCCAGATGGCCAGTTTTGGCTGTCTAATTGCAGTGCTTTGGAGGGGGAGTAAAGGAGGCTGAGGTGCCTCCAGGATATGTCGTATTTTGCGACCTTGGAGAAGCAGCCAGCGTGTTTTTTTCCTGCGCCGGTTGCAGGGGGGGGGGGATCTGAGCACGGGTCCCCAGCTCCAAGGTTGGAGCTCTTTTCTGACCTCGGAGCTGGGAATCTGAACAATCCTGTGACCCTCCAGACGCTATCTAGGGCCCATAGGATCGCTCTGTTAATGTTTATAGGCTATCAACTCAGAGTTACTCAATCCTCACAGCTGCTAAATAGTTTGTCAGTTAACAACCTGACATTTCTTAAAGGGCGGGTTTGCACGACACGACAACCCACACTGTGGCACAACCCACACAGTGTGGGCTGTCTGCCCGAGGGCCCACGATGTGCCCGAAACAGCCGGCAGGGGTGGCGGGGGACCAGAGATAACTTCAGCCAGCTGTGCATAGCTGGCTGAAGTGACCTCTTCGCCAGCCCGAAATGTCTGGTGGCAGGGAGTGGGGGAAGCCTCTGACAGCCATCCCCAAGTGCTGCTTCAGCACTTTGGGGGCGACTGTCAGCGGTGCTCGCCAGCTAGCTGCTTGGCAAGAACAGCAGGGGATTTTGCTGCTCTTGCCAAGGGATTTCATCCACAATGGGGCATGTCATCTGGGTTTGGACAACACGGCAACCCATCATGGGTCAAACAACCCCAACTACAAGCCATGTGTTGTCAGGATGGCGTATAAGCCAAAAATAAGCTACCCTGACAAACCCATCCTGGGTTCCCATGACATGACAACCTGCCATGGCTTTTAAGCCACAGGTTGTCATGTCATGCAAACCCAATCAATGAGTTGAATGGTGGGTGGTGGGTGGGTTGGATGGCTGATCTGGATCAGACCCATGGTGCTCGTGGGAAAAAATTTTTTTCATCTCCCACATCTTGTTGTCTTAGGATCTCGGGGGGGTGTGTGTCTAATGCGAGGGCTTGTAAAATGTAACTCCATATAAAATCCTATGCATATAGAAGACCATGTTAAGAAGAAGGGCTGGAGCTTAGCCATCTCACTGACATGTTAGCCTTCTATGACTCCCCTCTGCTCTTCTCCCACACCCACCCACACACTTCCTGTCTGGAGTGGTACAGCCCATTGCGGTGAGGGCCAAAGTAGATTGGATGTAGAAAATCTGTTAAGGAGGGAAAGACAAAATAACTGCACAATACCTTTTGACTGGTAGCTCTAGGAGCAGGGGCAGCATCAAAGGTAGGCGTGGTTGGGCACCTGCTGAAAGAGCCCCCTGGAGTTGCTCCTCCTCTTCACCATGGCAACCTGCTTGTTTATCTGCCTCTCACTCTGGCCCAGATAACGGCAGTGGTGAGAAGGCGCAGCAGTAGAGGCCAGAGACTACTTGCTTCCTGGCTGTCTGCCTGTCAAGCAAGCAAGCGGCAGCAGTGATGAGGAAGAGAATGAGGAGCAGTAACCAGCCCGTGACAAAGACAGTGGGTGAGAAGGTAGACTCACTGAGGGAGGGGGCCCATTGAAGGTGTCTTGCCAAAGGGCCCTCAAAAACCTGGAGCTGGCACTCGCTGGGAGCTCTCCATCTGGAAGCACCCCTTGTCTCACCCTGCTCAGTTGTTTCAGGCACTTTTCTCCCAGCATGGCTCCGGCACTGGAAGTGAGCTGGACCAGGGAGGAAATTGTCTAAAGCAATGGACTGTGAGGAGGTAAGACCAGAAGTTTCCACTTGCTTTACTCACTTTCCTGTTCTGGTGTCAAAATGAGATCCCTATCATCGCCCCTGCTTTATATGTGAATGGGTTAGACATATGGCTGTCCCTGTCACGTCTCGCTTAACTCTGAGAAATAGGCCAGGCAAAGCAGTTGGGTTGAATTCTCTTCATTTGCATGTTCTATTATTCCATGTTCCATGCGTGGTATCAGGACCACAGTACGCCTGTCCTGCACTGGTTGCCAATCGCTTTCTGGGCTCAATTCAATGTGTTGGTTTTAACCTTTAAAGCCCTAAATGGCATTGGACCCGGCTATCTGAGGCACTGCCTGTCTCGCTATGAACCTGCCCAAGTATTACAGTCTGCAGGAGAGGCCCTTTTGAGGCCATTACCTGAAGAAGACTGTTTCTTGGGTATGTGTGAAAGGGCTTTCTCCTGCATCGCTCCCAAGCTGTGGAACGCGCTTCCTCAAGAACTAGGTTTGGCTCCCGGCTCCCTTGGCTTTTAGAAAGGGTGTGAAAATGCATCTTTTAATCTAGCCTTTTAAATTATGTCATTTTAATGTTTTACAGTTTATAATCTTGTGAGGTCTGTTTTGTTTTTTTTAAATTGTTTTAAGGCTTTATTGTGTTAAATTGTTGCACATCACCATGGTGTTGTTTTTTCTTAGCGAATAAGGTGGTGGTGGTGGTGGTGGTGATGATGGTGGTGGTGATGATGACCACTACTAATTGGGAGCTAGCGAAGAACAAAGAATTTGATGATTAGCTCCATTAGAGTTTCTTGTAGTGAATGTTACCAATCTTTTTTTAAAAAAAGTTTCAGTGTATTACTGACATTTGAAGAAAAATACCCTTTTTTTAAAAAAAAGAAGAAAAAAAAAGAGAAGTACACCATCTTCATAGCTGGAAAAGTAGGAAGGGCCTTTGTCAGCAAATGAAGTGACAGTGTAGGTACTGAACTGGTGATTCTGTCTCACTGTATGGAGCTGTGCAGTAGAGCCATTTCAAGTATTGTTAGCCAGCTTGAGCATTATTTTTAGTGGGTAAGTGGGATATAAATAAAATCAAACATTTGGACAGTTCCTGTGAGGTTTGTAGCAGAAGGATAGTCCCCCCCCCCCCCCGACTGTAAGAAATCACATGGACTCCGTGTAGTGCTTGCACTATAGTTTTCCTAATTGAAAGTAAGCAATTGGGACCTGCAACAACAATGTTGCAGTGAATTCTCACCTCCTGATTGGAGCGCTCCTGTTTTAAGGTGCCAGCCAGTTATGCCCTACTTCGGGATGCTATAAGCTGATGGCTCAAGCTGCCCAATTCAGTTTCCCCCTCAGTTTTCCATTTTTCTTTTCCAGCTGACACTCAACATTCCGGTTCTTGGTGGGGTGGTGGTGGTGAGAGCATGCTTAGTTTACATTAGGCTGTGATATAATTGGTGGGTGGAGTTGCCTATTTTCTGAAAGTCTTGGGGTTCCCCTGAGCATGTTGACACCTCCCTCTTGTTCCTCAGTGGCCCCATTTTGGCTCCCATTTCTGTCGGCATGGTGGGTACTTTGTTCACTGTTAGAGGGAGTGCAAAATGCCATACCTGCAATGTTTGCCTTTATTAAGGCTTAGTTAAAGCCCTTCACCACAAAATAACTCTAGAAAATGGTATCGACAGCCCCAAGTCCTTCTCCCCTTTCCTTGCTTCTGTCCTTCCTTGTGCTCTCTCCGTTTCACCCCAGTTCACCTAAATGCCATCCTTGGCCTCATCCCATGGCATTCTTTCCCCTAGCTCTGCCTTTCTCTGCCCTTCTGCTGCAGCCGCTCCTTCTTTACCTGGGGAAACAGCAGCAGGTGTGGGGGAGAAAGGACATAGTTGCAGTGGCCACCATAAGGAGAGGGGCAGGGCACAGCAGAATAGAAGGGACCTCTAGAGCAGCCTTCCCCAACCTGGCACCCCCCAGATGTGCGAGGCTGCCACTCCCATCATTCTCAGCCAACATCCTTTACTGGCTTTAGGTAGCTATTTGTGCAGGAGGCAATGACAGGAATCTTCCCTGCTCAAAGGCAGCTTGAGGATGGAGGGATGTGTTTTCAACACTTGGAAAGAAAGAAAAAACAAAAGAGAAAAAAATCTCAGGTGCCAACTGAAATATTTTATTTGGCGCCTGAGATTTTTTTCCCTCTTTCATTTTTTTTACACATTGGTGCCTTCCCCTCTTGTTCTGTTTTGTTTTCAGTACTTGACCACCTGCTGCCTCCCAGACTAGGATCCAGGTTCAGAAGAGAGGGCAAGGGGGGAGGAAATGGGAGCTGGCTTGGTGAAGAGGGGAGGAGAAGGGAAAGTGGGTTGCCTCCTTCTCCCTCTCCTCCCTCCCCCATTCAGCAAGCCAGCTCCTGATTGGAAGGGCAGCCAATGAGCTGGTTTGCACGACACAATAGCCATGGTGAGCTTGCGCAGCATGCAAGGCATGTGTGGCCACCATTTTGCATATCCAACCCCTACTTGGGAGTTGTTGTGTCATGCGAACCTGGCGAGTATGGGTTATGTGATCACTAGATGTTACATAGCAGATGTGTGCAAGTGGGGCCCTGCAGCAAAATGTTGCAGTATATTGTGCGTGTGTGTGGATTTATTCTAAGCATATTTTTCAACTGCACAAGAAGCCGGTGCAGCCCCCTATCCCCAATGCATGAGTACCTCCCCTAATTTCTCTAATGGAAAAAAAAATTAAAAGAGGAAAGAGTAAATGAGAATTATTGGAGAAATTAACAGAAAGAGATAGGAAAGAAAAAAGGAAGGAAGGATAGGAAAATAAGAGAATAGAAAATGAAGTTGCCTTGCAAGAATGGGTGAGACTATCTTCCCTCCCTAAACTATAGTTGAGGACTGAGACTCCCTCCCCACAAAAAATATAACTGAGGGGCTGAGAACCCTCTTCTCTGATTATAATTGTGGTGACTAGAATTTATCCTTTCGCAAGAAGGTTGTTGTCCTGCAAAATATGTTGAAGGTTCTGTATGGTATACTAGGGATAATAGGTTTCAAAGCTGTCACAGAATAGAGGCTCCTCACAAAATGGCAGCTCAAAAACTGCATAGCTACCCTTAGGAGAAGGAGTTTCCCCTATTAGAGGAACCAAACACACACACTACAGTGTAACAAGAATCTCATGTCTTATTGACAAAGCTCTTGGGAAATGCACAAACTTACATCAATATTATATATATGTGTGTGTTTGTATAATACTGGCCTTAATTGTGCTTGGATGTCTTGTGCTCTTTGGCCAAGCTCAGTCTGCAAGGCCTGGCAGTCTGCTGGGATGAGCTGAGGATTTGTCTCAGTCTGGGAGTCTCTCTGACAGAAGAGCATGAGCTGAATTGGACCTTCTGGAAGCCCAGTCATGAGGTATGAGTGTTCAAGGATTCTTCAGAAGGCTGAAGGATTAATACTGACAAACAGGAACAACAAGACCCCAAAGGACCCTGGGAACTGGAGTATGACACCATAGAAATGTGTGTCCTGCTGCTGTTGAAATTGGGGGAAGATAGAAGAGTAGGAGTTGTAGGAAGGGGACAAAGAGTCTACACAAAGAGCTGGAACTAGAGTTGGCCTGTGTTGAGCTGTCTGCTGAAAGGGACTAGAGAGAACACTTTTACTTAGGCTACATTTTGCTGAAGTGCTGAGAAGGAAAAAGTCAGTTCAAAGGCTGCTGAGGAGTAGCTGCTGGAGATGGTAGTTGAAGCACAGGTTGCTTTGCTAGCTGACATACCTTATGCACCACCTGCCGACATATTATTCACAGCTAAGCTCTCATCTGCGCCTGCTGATGAACCTCTAGAGTTTGCTGATACCAATACAATATCTCCTGCTGCACCACCAATTCTCTCAAATGCTCCTGAGTCCTGACTCTGCCAATGATCAGGATAAAATTGTGGAAGCTCACAATGCTGCTGGAGATGCTGAAAACACTATGTCTAAGGCCACATCTGGTGGAGTTTCAGGTCATCAGGGTGTTATGAAACCAGCTTCCAAATTAATCAGGCACAGTCCAAAAGACAACATGGTTGAACATTTTCATCAAAATGGCTGACACAATGTTAGGTGTAGAGCATGTTTCAAGTTTCCTGACACAGTAAAATTGTTTTCAAAGAGTACTCAACTCCCCCCCCCCCTTGCAAAAGAATGTAGGAGTACCTATTTACAGGAGTTAGACAATCCAAAAGCATGTGAAACAATCCTATCACAGTGAAAGCATTAAAGCACTCCAACTGTCAACCTTGACACCTGTGGAAACCACACAGGCTTCCTCTATGGGAAAAGTAATATTCAAGGCCAATGAAAAGCTAGCAGACAAAGCTGATGCCCTCCTCCTGTACAGGTTATGGAGATGCAAAGAAGCTGTCTCTGAGTGCATACTCATTTCCTGCAACAGTAGTTGTGAGTAAGTTAGCATCTGTGGGTTTTTTTTTCTATAACAGTGCAGAACTGGTACATAGGACTGAGATGGGCTTTCAGAACTTGACTCAAAATGCCCACAAAGAATGTATGTAGTGTATTGTAGAAAGTGACAGAGACAGTCTCACCAAGAAATTGACTGAAGATACGTTGGCACTGTCCCTGAGGTGTGATGGCACTGTGGACCGAACCAGAACTGACAAAATTTATGTAATGGTGAAAGTCATTGTAAACTCTGGGGACGAAAAGCAGTACTTTCTAGGTGCCAGTGAACCCTGCAGCCGCGGCACAAAAGGGGTGCTGGATGCAGCTGAAGATGCTTGTGGCAAGACAGTTGGACCTGCAGCAGCTGGGCACATCTTCATGCACATATCCTCCTTGGTCACAGATGGAGCACCTGTCAACATAGGCGAGAAGTCTGGTTTGTGGGTTCTCTTCCAATCCAAAATGAGGGATAATGATCAAGAATCTTCTGTCCCTCTGCTGAAGTTCTGGTGTCCACTGGTCAAATCTTGCATGTAGATCTACAAATAACTTAGTCAGTAAAGTGGCACACATGTTCCAGCAGCTTGCAGAGCTGAGCACATATTTCCACACATCGGGGCTCAGATCCAGAGAGCTTCGGGACATTGCAAAAGCCAACAGCTGCTGTTGCCTTGCATTCCCCAAGCTTTTTGAGGCCAGGTGGACAGAGTTTTCCTTCTCACTACTGCATTCAGTCCTAGTGTCTTGGCATTCCCTAGTCCTCTTTATGAAGAGGTCTGAGGAGAAGACCTCAAGCTGTGGGTTTCTTGCATTTCTCCTTGATGAAGATAAGCTCTTAACTTTTGTCCTTTCTGGCTGATGACAACTCACATGACACGACAACTCACACTATGGCACAAGCCACGCAGTGTGGGTTGCCTGCCCGAGGGCCTACAATGAGCCCAACCGATGATCCGACACATCATGGGTCCTTGCATACCTCCTTCCCCCTCAGACCTCCCACAGGTATCCCAGGGGACCCAAGGTTTCTCCCTCCACCCCCACCACTGTGGAGGGGAGTGGGAGAATGGGGGACCAGGGAGTTGGGATCTCTGTTGCCCGCTGCGGCAGTGCCCCAAAGTGCTCACTGCTGTGGTGGGCAGTGGGGGAGCTGCGATCATTAGGGTACGGTGCAGCAGCTAGGAGTGGTGGAGCCTCTATCGCTGCCACCGACTTGTGAGTCGGTGGCAGAGATCTCCGCTGCCTGCTGCAATGGTGGGCTGGAAGGGCCCGTCGCCATGGTGGGCAGCAGGGGAGCTGTGTTTGCTGCCACCAACTCGTGAGTCGGCGGCAGTGAATGCAGCTCCCCCACTCCTGGCTGCTGTGCCCCCAACATTGGGGCATGGCACGTGAGTCAGCATCAGAGATCTCCACTGTTCGCTGTGGCCCGAAACCACCTCTTCCCCCTAGATGCTGCCAGCCCGAAATGTCAGGCAGGGACACGGAGGTAGCTTCATCCGGCTCTGTGTATAACCAGCTGGAGCGATGTCTCCCGCTGCACCCTCTGGCCAGTTCAGACTGGCGGCACCATCGGGGAAGAGGCTTTCCCGCCACATCTATCACAATATGCCAGTTTCATTGAATGGGATCTTAGGGCATTAATGCTCCTATGGAAGACCAAATGAGAGCACAGAACCAAGGACACAGCTCAAGCAAGAAAGCAGATATCGTTTAAAGGAATTTTCTTAGAGGCCTCCAAGCAACACTGCTCATCCCACCCAGTCCCAGATGGTGAGCATCTGACCATCTTTTTTTTTTTTTTAAAGGAAATGTTAATGAAATAGCTATAGTGTGAGAGGAGGTATGGCACAATTATGTAGTCTTTTTCTTTGTGTTTGTACTGCTTTGTGCCACTGTTGTATACCTACATATACTCTTGATCTGTATATGAGTTAATAAATGCTTTTGACTAGTCAAGCAGTTGGTCCCAATAACATATGATTAGTATAATGCAGGGATGTTGAAGAGTCCTTGGTCCCGAGTCCCGAGTCGAGTCCCGAGTCTTTGGACCCGAGTCTAGAGTCGAGTCTAGAGTCCGAGGTCCAAAATGGTGACTCGAGTCGAGTCCCGAGTCCCTCCCAAAGCGGCGGCCCATGGAGGGAGCAGGAGGGTCTCCGCGAGAGGAAGAAGAGCTGCCCTTCCTCCCGCGGAGACCCTCCTGCTCCCTCCGTGGGCCGCTGCCGCTGCCACCCTCACCTCCACCTCCGCCGCCCTCACCTCGCCACCGCCGCCGCCCTCACCGCTGCCGCCGCCCTCGCCTCTGCCACCTCCGCCGCCCTCACCTCCACCTCCGCCGCCGCCCTCGCTGCTGCCCTCGCTTCTGCTGCCGCCGCCGCCGCCGCCACCACCGCCGCCACCGCCGCCCTCTCCTCCTCCTCCTCCTCCTCCACCGCCGCCGCCGCCGCTGCCGTCCTCGTCGCCGTAGCACACAGCACGCCGTAGTACACAGCACGCCGCCGTCCTCGTCGCCATCGCCGTAGCACACAGCACGCCGCCAGCGCCGTCGCTCTGTTTTTGGCGGGGTTGCTGTGGTTCAAAAACAGAGCGCCGTCGCTAGCGGCGTGACGCGGCATGCCGCGTCACGCCGCCAGCGCCGTCGCTCTGTTTTTGGCGGGGTTGCTGTGGTTCAAAAACAGAGCGACGGCGCTGGCGGCGTGACGTGACATGCCGCGTCACGCCGCTAGCGACGGCGCTCTGTTTTTGAACCACAGCAACCCCGCCAAAAACAGAGCGACGGCGCTGGCGGCGTGACGCGGCGTGCTGTGTGCTACGGCGATGGCGACGAGGACGGCGGCGATGGCGATGAGGGCGGAGGAGGAGGAGGAGGAGGAGGAGGAGGAGGAGGAGGTGAGGGCAGCGGAGGTGAGGGCAGCGGAGGCGAGAGCGGAGGCGAGGGCGGAGGCGGAGGAGTCCTTGGGCTCGAGTCCTGAGTCGAGTCCCGAGTCCCACATAAATTATTGGGACTCGAGTGGGACTCGAGTCAGAGGGGGGACTCAGTCGGACTCACGAGTCGAGTCCCCGAGTCCGAGTCCCCATCCCTGGTATAATGTTATGAAGATTGAAAGGAAACAGTAATCATCTTAATGTTCTATTTCTTTATCATATTTTCTTATAAGAAACAACCTTATTCCTTATTAAAGTCTATATTGCTAACTGCACAAAAACTTCGTTTCCACCACACATTTTTTCCCCAACTGCACAAAATGTGTCCAGCTGCACATTAGAATAACCAGTGGTGTGTTCTGAGACTGTGGCTGAGTGGGCTGAAAAAACAAATTAGCATCCAAGATGCAAAGTCTCAAATGCAAAACTGAATTGTTTATTTTTTGAATATTCAGAATTGCAGCTAGTCTCCATGCAAGTCAATGGAGCATGAGGCTTCCTCATTCAACTGAGTGTTTGATTTGGTCTTGGAAGAGGCCTGAGGGGACAATTTAAGTGGGTTGACTTCTGCTGTAGCCAGAGAGAAAGATGAAGGATGACTGAGAATCCAAACCATTTCTGACCTGTGATATTAATGGTGGGCAACGTTGCAGGATTGCTTTGAGCCACAACAATTAAAGTAAGAAATGCACACTATAAAACCACAAGGTAACAAGTAATAGGGGACCAGAAGAAGATTAAACCAATGAGTTTAAAAGATCAACAATTTGCCAGGCTAAGTTTCCACTGAAAGTTAAGTCTTTCTGAGCATATGGAAGGCCATTAGGAAAGAGGTACGGTTGCCCTCCCTCAGAAGGGAGGTCCACAGCCTAGTAGTGACTACAGAGAAGGGTTTCCCCCACATTCCAGCCAAGCACAACTTGGATGTTGGTGGGATGCTAAGGATACCCTCTTCAGTAGATCTTAAGGAGTGGGCAGACTCATATGGAAGACTATGGTCCTTTACATATCCTGGTCTTCAGCCATTTAAGGCTTTAAAAGTAATAACTAACACTATGAATTGGACCCAGAAATGAACCAGAAGCAAGAGAAGTTGGTGCAAAAGAGTTGTCACATCTTCCCAGTAACCAGCTTGGGTCAAGACTTGAGCTGGTCCAGAATATGGCAGCTAAAGTTTCTAGATCCTTACTCAAAGGCAGCACAATGGGGAGTGCATTGCAGTAATCCACTTGTGATGTAACTAGAACTGGTGGCACCATGGCCAGATCCTTCTTCTCTAGAAATGGGCGCACCAACCTTAAGGTGGGCAGAAGCACACCTGGCCATGTCCACTACCTGAGAATCCAGGAGGAGCTCAGTACTGTGAACCTGATTTATCAAGTAGACAAGCTGAAACACACATTAATATTTGTGCAAGGAACTGTTTTTAGGTGAGCAGTTCTGCGCTTTCAAACTATTTGGATTTCTGAGAATGCATTAATGTATGTGAGATAGCTTGAATACTATATAAATGCTAAGTATTGTTTGAACTATAATTGTATAACCCACATTAAGAATGTGCAAAACCTGCAGGCGGAACTCAGTTTTCCTGTTTTCAAGCAGCGATGGATGTGTGTGTGTGTGGGGATCCATCTGCCTAATGGAATCTTAGCTATGGTAGTTTCATTTGCTGAAATATTCAACACTTTCTTAATTCAGCAAAAGGCTGTGCAAATCTTACTTCTGATCACTCAATATCATGGATTTTGTAGTCTTAAGGCTTGTCTGAGCATGCATATTTTTGCTCATGAGAATGAAGAGGAGTTGGTATTAAAGAGCTGAATACTGCAGGAATATGTAATGGTATGGTCACTCCTCCACTAGATATGATTGGCAAACAGATTTAGTGAAAGTGCAACTTCACTGTTCAGGATGTAGATTTCAGACTGGCTGTTGGGATTCTCATAATGGAATTTCACAAGTAAATGTCTTTTGTTAGTTTTTAAAAATTTGGTAGCACATCATGGTTTTGGGGACTGACTATAGGAAGTTTATTCTAGCCATCACCCTTCCTTGCTTCCAGCTTTGTATTGGCTATTTCCTCAGTGCAAATTAACTTTATTGCTTAGCTATGGATTTAATTGTATTTTTCTCATTGAATGGCTCTTAGTCATGATGGCTAGCGGGAAAGTGCTACTGCGCTCAGGTCATCCTTGTAGGCTTCCAGTCAGGGGCATCTGGTTGGCCACTGTGGGAACAGAATGCTGGACTAGATAGGCCTTTGGTCTGACCCAGCATGACTCTTATGCAGTATGCGTCATAGTAGATATGATCTCATTTAGAGTCTCAGTAGAGATAATGATGAAAACAAGGTTGCTCTTGAATCATTACCTGCTCAGAATAGCATGGTTGGTGTTTTGCGTAGGAACGTAAAATTTGCAAACTACATTCAAATACCGTAGTTTTTTCTGTATGGGGGAGTGGAATGCCTGACTTCTGTGGAGCACTCAGCCTAAAGGGTTTAGTGCAGTAACAATATTGCTTTTAACTATCTGGGTGCGTGTGAAGAAACTTGAGACATGGGCATCTGCAGGAATTTTTCTATGGATGGGTGGGGGGGAAGTTGCTGTGCACAGCGGTTTGTGGTTGTAGTTCGTGTTCATAGTTCTTGCTGCAACACACCTGTGCACTTTCCGTGTACAGTATGTGCTCCTTGTTATTTGGCATCACATTCCATGACATTTAAAAGCCTACACAGAGTAGCAGAGGTTCCTGGGAACGGAACAGCACAAATGCAGAAGAGTGTTATATTTAGGAAGCATCATGAATTCCAACAAAACTTTATTTGGAGTGAGGGAATAAAAAGCAACAACAGTTTGGAACAAGGGGGAAAAACCCTCAAATGCGCAAACAGAGTACAGCTGCCATAAGAATATCATATCAAATATTTTATGGCATCACTGCGCTTATCATGACATTGACAACTTCACGTGACTTGCCTGGAATGATTTCCTTCATCTTGGAAACATTGGTGAACACTCTCTAGAGCAGTCTTCTCCAACTGATGCTGTCCAGATTTTTGGACTTCAGCTCCCAGCATTCTTGACCATTGGCCATGCTGGCTGGGGCTGATGGGAGTTGAAGTCCAAAACATCTGGAAGGCAGCAGGTTGGGGAAGACAGCTCCAGAGAGTAGCAGTGGTAGGAGAAATGGGTATGCTTGATCAGGCTCTAGGGTTCTAGAGGAGCCTGGACTATTCACTTTACTTTTCACATTATCAGCTACTTTTTACATCAGCTAACAATACAGCTTTTGCATGACTTGAATTTTGAACTGCAGCAATGTTCTTTTGGAGTTGCATATTTTTCCTGGAACTGCACATTTTGTGTATGGTTGCACTTTTTTTAAAAAGCCCTGATAGCGTCAGAGAACAGGTTCACATTTCTGGTAGATCTGGTAACTGAGCAGAGATAAGGCCTGGGCACTAGGTCTACTAAGATAGGCAGACCTGGCCTCTGAGAAATTTGTACGCCAGGTCTAATCCACTGTTGTTTCTTAATAGGTAGACCTGGTGTCTGAACAATGTCTGTCTGCTGAAACACTCGATTTTCCCAGACTCAATTTTCCCTCACCGCTGTAACGGCCCTTGGGCCAAGGGCCATTACAGGGGTGAACAGTGTGGTTAATATGGGGGTGGGGTGACCTGCTCATCTTGCAGTCCACTCCTAGCCTCTGCTCTGTAGGCAACACAGAAAAGATTCAAATTCTCACAATAACCTTCGAAACAGGGTTATTTATTACTACAGTATATGAGAAAACAGTAACTTCCATGGATCTGTGAGGCTCACTGTCTCAGCTCCAAGGCCTGAACTAAGAGATGGATGGGGAGAGGCTCCACTTCAGCCTCCTGCAAAAGCTAAAAATGGCAGGTTCTCTTAAAGCTATATATACCACACCAACTCCCTCTAGCTCTTAATAAATTACACTGCTGTGCAATCAATGTTAGGGAATCTGCATTTCCCTAAACTACCAACCCATCAGGAGATTGGATAACAGCACTGGAGTACACTGCAGAGTTGTCTTACACTACTTGAACCTCCCCCCGCCCCACGGCAAAATGGGAATAACAACAACACGGCTACTTTGCAGGACTGGTGTAACCCATGCTTTCTCAGCCATAGTCCTGCCTCCTGCAATATAGGTATAATAATGATGAATTTTATCTGCATACATTGTCAGGGTAATTTTTTTATAATGTTTATAAACTTAAAAAAAAAAAATTATTAAGAAGATCCGAGTTAGAAAGATCATAAACTCCTCTCTTTGCTGCTACCTTTTGTGTGTGTTTTGGTAGACACACAACTGCCCAAACTCAGCTACATTAAACTCCTGGATTTCTAAATTGTTTTTTTTTATGAGACTGCAATTACTTCCAAACAGGGAAGAGCCCAAAAAGACTTAACACATCCGATATGGGTGTATTAACCATTGCTGTGACTTCATTAATTGGCTAAAAACACTGAAAGGCAGGAGCAGGCTAGTTTCTCACAAAAACGAATGGGTAAAATAGTGGCTGTGCATTTTGCCTTATATCTTGGTTTCTGCAAGGGCTATAGACCTTTTTTTTTTTTTTAATGGAAGTTCGGAATCTGGAGATTATGGCTCATCCAAAGGGGGCAACTGCACTCCCTTGCTCCTTCCTGCAGACGTCCGTGGCTCAAGAACCTTCAATTGTTAATGGCTGAATAGGTAAGTTGTTGTGACCATTCTGGATATAAACAGTAATATATGAATCTTATAAGCATGTGATTAGGGCACAACCATAATTCATTTTTGAAACTGGAAACGATTTTGGGTTTATTGATGTGCGCAGTGTGTTAGCTGTAACTTGGCCTTCCCTCACCTGGTGCCCTCCAGATGTTTTGGACTTCAACTCCCATCAGGCCCAGCTAACGGTCAATGGTCAGGAATGCTGGGAGTTGTAGTCCCAAACATCTGGAGGGCACCAGGTCGGAGAAGGCTGGTGTAATTATTGCAAAATAAGTGGTAAGTGAAGTAAACACATTCATTCTGCCACGAAGAAAGAAATGTATCTGTTAACAGATGGCAAAGATATCAAGCCAGAAACTTGTTCTTGTTTTCCTATTCATCCCATTCTGATGGGGGGGGGGGGAAGGTGATAAAAAGAATCTCTTCCGTTCCAGTTAATATTTTCAACCAGAAGAATGGTATTAAACCTGTGTATTTTAACATATTGGTGTGTAAAGAAACTTTCTCTTGAATCTTTAATTCAGAACGGCAAAGATACATCTGCTTGGTGTATTATCAGCCCTTCTAATTGAAGGGGTGTCTGGTAGAGTACACTTTCAAAATCTTGTTAATACTTTGTAACATCAGTACACCTTGAATAGTTGTCCTTTATAAATCTTGCTCTTAGAATTCACTTTCGATCCAAGGAAGCAATCCTTCTACTAGAACCCTATCATAAAATGAGCCTGGAGCAGTTCACTTGCAGTGCTGGCGCTGTCTCAGCCCCATGTGGGCGCTTGAATCCTCTGGTTAATGGCTGGTATGTGGGAGAAGAGCACTATCCCTAGGCATTCTTCTGTCCCCAGGCCTTCATGTGCCTCCTTCCTGAGCCCTAGTCTGCCGTGAGAATGGTACATGATGTGCTGAGCTAGACACAACAAAATGAGAAGCATACAGATGTAACCACTTTTGAATTGTATCTGGACGGGCCTGTTGCATATTTAGGACTGCTGCTTCAGCAGCCTTATCTGAACCCATCCAAAATGATGGTGCTGTAGGGTCTTTTGGTCCCAAAGCTGCCTTATTCCTGTTTTCTGCCATTACATATTTTTGGTGTAGGCTCCCTGTTCTGCCACCCTCCTCTTTGCTGGCTTCCAAGGCTGCAGCTAGTAGTGGATTCAGAGAGCCATGTTTTTATTAGTCGCTTGAAGTTACTGAAGAAGCTTAGTGTGTGCTGCCCATTCTGTAGATCTGGATGCTTCCACAAAAACAAGAAACCATTATTCCATGTTGGAAAAGCATATTAAAATCCCCCAGCACCTCCAGGAAGAATTTCTAGGTATAGCAGGATGATATAGGAACAGATTTGGTATAATGCATGGGAAGAGAATATAAGGGCTCAGACACATGCATTCAAGCCCACCTTGGAAGGATTGTTTGCCCCCCCCCATATTTATTTATTTATTTGTTAAATTTGTGGATCGCCCATCTGGCCGGCAAACCGGCCACCCTGGGCGATGTACATAAGATAAAAACAGGATAAAATACATTTAAAACAGTATAAAATTTTAAAATCTTAGCCCACCCCATATTCCCACCTGAACAGCCAAGTTTTTAGTGAGCGGCGGAAGCATAGCAGAGAGGGGGCATGGCGGAGGTCACTCGGGAGAGAGTTCCACAGTACGGGGGCCGCCACAGAAAAGGCCCTCTTCCTCGTCCCCACCAGTGGCTGAAGGGACAAGGAGAAGGCCATCCGTGGCAGATCTTGTTGAGCGGCCCACTTGGTGTTGCTGGAGATGCTCCTTGAGATAGACTGGACCAGAGCTGTATAGGGTTTTAAAGGTCAAAACCAACACCTTGAATTCGGCTCGGCAAGCAACTGGTAGCCAGTGCAGCTCCTTCAGTACTGGAGTGATGTGATCCCGCCGGCGGCTGCCTTTAACCAGGCGAGCCGCTGCATTCTGTACCAGCTGTAGCTTCCGAACCGTCTTCCAGGGTAACCCCACGTAGAGCGCATTACAGTAGTCTAGGCGAGAGGAGACCAAGGCATGAACCACTGATGGGAGCAGATGATTAGGAAGGTAGGGGCGCAGCTGCCATATCAGATGGAGTTGATACAGCACCGCCCGGCTCACAACTGACACTTGAGCCTCCATGGACAGCTGGGAGTCTAGAATGACCCCCAAGCTGCGGACCTGGTCCTTCAGGGGTAGATGTACCCCATTCAGCACCAGGTCAACATCCCCTAACCTCCCCTTGTCCCCCACCAGAAGTACCTCGGTCTTGTCGGGGTTCAGCTTCAGCATGTTCCTTCCCAGCCAGCCAGCCAGCCACTGACTCCAGGCACTTGGACAGGGTCTCAACAGCCAACCTCGGTGAGGACTTGAAAGAGAGGCAGAGCTGCGTGTCATCCGCATACTTTCATAGATTTCATAGATCATAGAGTTAGAAGGAGCCTACAAGGCTATCAAGTCCAACCCCCTGCTCAATGCAGGAAACTAGAGGAGGGGTCTCCCATCCAAGTAATAACCAGGCCTGACCCTGCTTAGCTTTCCACACTCAGACAAGCTGAGCCAGCGTAAGCCACAGCGTAAGCCACATGACACCACTGATGACACCGCACCACAAACCTCCTGATGATAGCTCCCAGCGGCTTTAGATAGATGTTAAATAACATCAGGGAGAGGATGGAACCCTGCGGCACCCCAAAAGTGAGCAGCCGAGGGTCCGAAGCCTCCTTCCCAGAGAAGTACCCTCTGGTACCTTCCAGAGAGGAAGGACCGGAACCACTGCAATACAATGCCTCCTATGCCCAACCCCTCCAGGCGGTCCAGGAGGATACCGTGGTCAACGGTATCAAAAGCCGCTGAGAGATCGAGGAGAACTAGAAAGGAGCATTCACCCCTATCCAAAGCCCTCCTCATATCATCCACCAAGGCGACCAAGGCCATTTCCATCCCATGTCCAGGCCTGAAGCCCGACTGGCATGGATCTAAGTGATCGGCTTCATCCAAGTGTGCCTTCAACTGAGCACCCACCACCCGCTCAATCACCTTGCCCAGAAATGGCAAATTGGAGACTGGGCAGAAGTTGTTCAGATCCTGGGGATCCAAGGAGGGCTTCTTCAGAAGCGATCTTATTGCTGCCTCCTTAAGGGCTGATGGGATCACTCCCTCCTCAAGGGAGACATTCACAGATGCAATGGAGGCAGCATAGAAATTCTTTTTTGCTGCTTTCACCGCCACCTGGTAGGCTGAAGATGCAGCTCTAACCCGTGTTCGATAGTCTTCGAAGAAATATTAAGTCTATCTGGTGTGTGTGCGTGAGAGCTTCCCCCTCACTTTCTAGCAACTTCAGCTGCAAAGATGCAGGTCATAGCTGACCAAGAAGCCATGCTCCAGCTGTTGTTTTATAGCTTCGTTAACTGGAGTGGCAAAGTTGAATGAAGGAAAGGGGGCTGTAACATCTTCGCTACCAAAAGTAAATATTTAGTTGCAAAACTAATATGATGCATAGGACATATGTGGACTTATTAGGTTGGATTCAAGAAGTCTGTGCAATGGGACCCCCATCCTCTTTCCCCCTGCAGCCCCCCAAGTGTTCCCCAGATCTGCTCCAGATGGTCCCTCAACACTTTGGGGGACTGTAGAGGTGAAGGGGAGATCCTTTTTGCTAGAGGAATGGCACCATTGGATACAGCCGGTAAGGTTTTATGGAGCTTTTCAAATTTATAAGTACAGTATTTGGCAACTGTACCAAATTGATGCCTCCCAAGCATATTTTAATTTAAATCTCTAAACTTTAAAACTTGCTTGCCCTAGCTATGTTACCTTGAACCACTGCTACACGAAATGGTACAAGACTACTCTGCAAATTTTGAACCAGTTTGGAAACTCATTAGCCTTTCTGCAGAGAATCCTGGGAGTTGTAGTTCTGTGAAGAGGGTGAGAAATTGAGAATTCCTTCACAGATATAGCTAACCTCTTCAGAGACCTTTCAGTGCCCGCCCAGAGCTGCTTGCTTGAGAATTGAGCATCTTGAATGTGTGGGAACTGCTTCAGCACTGCTCTACACTGCTCAAGCATGGTCTGTAGGAAGTAATTGTGTAGCTACATAACTGGTATGGTTCCTTTCTACACCAATGTTGCTATATCCCTGAGGGCCAGTACATTGGAATGAACATAACTATGTGGGTCTTTTGTCCACATGACTGCTTCCGACAGCCATTATAAAGAAGCATAAGAAATGGGTCACGTAGCATTTGAGTGTAAATTCCGGACTGAAGTCCATGGTAGTGTTTCTCCCAAGGGATTGTTTGCTGCTCATTGCCATGTTTTCAGAAAGCTGCAACTGGCCACTTCTAGAAGGAAAGAAGATGCCTGTAGGCAGCTCTGCCGTATAGCAGTGGCTGGTTCTCAAACTAGTCTTCAGCTATGGCCAAAGGTGCAGCCACAGTACAGTAATATTTCATAAAAGTCCATGGTGGCCGCATTAAATCAGTGCTGCACCAGATGTCCCTGGTGGCTTTGTGTGGCCCCATTTGAGGAACCCTGCCTAAGCCAAGGTAAGTGTATGCTGCAGTGCAAGGCTGAAAACTAGTGCTGGGACTGGCTCCCTTTGCCCTCCAGCATCTTGGCACAGGTCGTTTCTCTTAGTAGATTGTAACAGGCCCCTGGGCATGTGTGCTCAAGTGGGTCTGTAGACTGTAGGTCACTCAAAAACACACAGCTGATGGGGCCCTGTGACTCCTAGAGGCTATAATTTTAACAAGGCCTAGTTTATGGCTAAGTAGATTACAATAAAGTTTGCAAAGAAAGTGATTGTTAGAACTATAAATATGGGCTGACCTAACCCTTTAGAGAATGGATCATATCTGGGAAGTGTTGACTAAAGTCTTTAAAAGCATTCTTTATGGTATGTTTTGCTTTTAAAAAAATCTCGAAACCTGATGCGAGTGGTATGACTGTCTATATTTAGAACATAAATAAGTCATTATTCAGGGAACCCTTTAGCTTTTTTATTTTTTTACAGTAATGGATATGCTAAAATTGAAGGAAGTGATTTCAGGATGGCTAGTTCCTATAGCAATTTAATTGCTACAGGAAAAGGAAAATAGTGAATTCCCAGTATATATTGTGAAAGTAGCCCATGTCTGATTAAGAGACTCTGAAATTAGATGGGGTTCCTTTTTAAGCCAAGTCCCAGCGAGATACAATGCTTTCTCCGTTTTTAAAACAAGGTAAAATAGGAATAAAGTTCATCCGTCAAAAAGTTCCAGGGATTCAGAATAGGAACTTGGCTTGAAAGGAACATGAACTAAATTCATACCCAATGCATTTTATAATCTTCTAGTACAGGAGTGGGATTAATATACAATAAGGGAGTGTTCATATTGTAGCTACTAGAAGAAGCCAGAGCAGGATTCACTATGATCCTGAAGCATTGTGCGGCTGAGCCTGCTAGCCAGAGCATCGTGGTAAACTACATCCACAGGCAAATTGGGGCAGTGTAACACTGCTTTGCTGCTCTGGGGGCCATTAGCTCTTTGCACTGGGAGTGGTGGTGGTGGTGGTGGTGGAAGAATACCTGCTGCTCAATGGCACACTTCTGTTGCACCGCTGTTACTTCTTTTTGGGGAAATTGTATACCTTAGAATACTGGCCACATCATGTTGTATTCCTCTGTGCAACCACTATTATTATATACACCTTTGTGCCTGTCTCCGTTGCAACAGTCGCATGTGACACTGTCGAAATGGCATCTCCTGAACATTTCCTCTCTGTTACAGAAAGGCGTGTGTGTGCTTGAACTAGTTATATTCTGCTTTAATTATTTTATTATAAGCTGCTTTGGGGGTCCTCTTGGAAAAGGCTTGGAAAGCGGTGCGAACATTTCTTACAAATAAATAAAAATCTCTTATCCTTTTCAGGCCTAGGGAAATGCCCCTGCAGTGGGCTAGGAAGAGTCATCCACCCTGGATGAGCAGGGAGTTCCAATTCCATTCTTTTGTGTCGGAACTCCAAAAAGAGTGTCCATCGGCATACGTGAAAATGGGAGCTTGGCCTCTGGAAAGCACACTTGCCATGCAAAGTGTTCCGCCTTTTTGAGGAATGAATTGGAAGGGATGTGTGACAAGTTCTGCCGGCTTGAAGCAGAATTATTAATTATATTATCTATCCCAGTCAGTGCTGCAGTAAGGTAGGTTTAGACCAGACTTCCTGCAACTTGGTTCTCTCCAGATGTGTTGGGCTACAACTCCCATCAGCCCAGCCAGCATAGCCAGACATGATGGGAGTTGTAGTTCGAAATTTCTGGAGGGACCCAGGTTGGGAAGGTTTATGCCCCCCTTTAGATAAGTAACTTGTATTACTTCACTTATTTCAAAATATGGCAAGCCAGTCCAGGAGTGTGTGTGTGGGCCCTTCTGCTGAGCAGCGCCCTGGACCCGTGCCCCAAACTCTTTTTCTAAATGCACTATTAATCCCCCAAGAGTTCAGGGCAGTATATACCATTCTCCCCTGCATTTCCCTCCTCACCACAGCCCTGTGAAGTAGGATAGTCTGAGAAAGTGTGACTGGCCCTGGGTCACCCAGTGAGGTTCATGACTGTGGGGATTTTGAACCCAGGTCCAAGCCGAACACTATAACCCACTGCCCGCACTGCCCTATGCAGCGTGCTGATTGGCTGGGCACCTGTGATGTTACAAAAGATTCTCGTACCTCTCCCTTGGACATTCAAATGATCCTTTAAACAACAACAGAGACAGGCAAGCCCAGCCCAGCCAAAGCATTTGGGGAGGGGGCAAGGGGAGAGAAGGGTAGCACTGACAAAGAAATCAACTTTGAGAACAGAGACAGGTGGCTTCTGAAGAGTGAAAGGGAAGTGAAGCTTGATTTTCCTGGCAGAGGCAAAAACACTGCTGGCTACAGATTTTATGTACAGTTGTATGCACCCTAAATTTCACACTGACATATACTGCGAGTAATTCCCTTGTTGAGAGAACCCCTGTCTTATAGTGCTTAATTAATTGCTTAACTGAAAGATGTGTTGGTAGCAATGTACTTGTAGACATATTTTAAGCCAAGGTTGGAAGTGTGACTGTCCCATGTCCCAAGGTCACCCAGTGAGGTTCATGACTGTGGGGATTTTGAACCCAGGTCTGAGCCCAACACTCTAACCTGCTACCCACACTGCCCTCTGCAGTGCATTGATTGGATGGGCATCTGTGTTTCATTGGCTCCTGGGATTTAAAAACCACTTGACTTTGTTTGAATTGAGCCTTTAGAACATAATGTTACAATATAGTGTCTTGATTTAAAGATGCGATACTGAAGAGTAATTAATGAAACCTTTCATTTGGTTTCTTCACCCACTGATGTGTTTTCAGAATCTTGTGACTTTTTAAATCTTATGAGCAGTTTCCTTTTGTTTGTTTTTTAATTTTTATTTAATTTTCAAAACAAAATATAACAAAACACAACAATAACACAAAGATTTAACTAAAACTACATACAATAAATCATAAAGTGCACCCCCCACCCTCCTAAGGACCAATTAATATGCGTCCATCTCCTTGATCAAATGAATTCCAAATTCCAAAAATATAACATATCCTGACAAGGCATACTCCCCTTCCCCTTTATTAATACATAGTCTAATAATTGATTCCATATATCCATAAATTTATTCTTCTTTAACTGTCCTTTTTTGCATTTGATACTACAAGTTAGTTTATCGTTTAGGGCTATATCCCAAACTTCCTTATACCAGTCAGTTATTAGGAAAACATGTTGAACTTTCCATTTTCTCGCAATCGTTAGCCTAGCCACAGTTAACAAGTTTACAATTAGTTCCTTTGTATTTTGGTTGCAAATAACTTTCTCCGTTATTGATAACAATGCTAGTTTTGGACAGATCTCTAGGTTAATACCAATAATTTCCGATATTTCTGTAAAAACCTCTCTCCAAAAAACCAGTACATTTTTACAACTCCACCACATATGAGCATATGTCCCTTTTTTCTGACATCTTCTCCAACAAAATGTGGAGCAATTATTATCTATTCTATTTAATCTTACTGGAGTTAAGTACCATCTCCAAATTAGTTTATAGCAATTCTCCTTTATGAGCAGTTTCCTTTTGATGTCTAGCCCCAAACTGAAATAGTTTGGGATCCTTGCCCCCACCCCCACCCCCACCGCCAACACAGAAATGAATATTGACTGTGTTCAACCAGCAAAAAGGGTTTCCTTGCACCAATTAAAGTTCTTCTGTATTTGCAATTGATTTTTAATTGCACTTTCTGAATCGATGGCAGAGATTGCCCTAGTCAGGATTTTCTTGCAAATGTCTAGGCTTGTCTTCCACCTCCATCCCAAATTCCAGCAACCCAATGAATTGAAGTGGATAATACAGATTTGGTCATTCAGAGTTTGTGCTTAGAGAGCAATGCTACTTGTAGCCATTCATGTAAGCTAAACAAGGATGCAGTTACCTAACTTAAAACCACGTTTATGATAGGAATGGGATTATTGTACTAAAGTATATGAATATTACTTGTCCATTACTTTGATATACTTGATGCAGTCAGTATTGCACTAAGCTGTTATCAGTCAGCAAGGGAGGAACGGGTTAACTCCTCCTCCAGTTGAAGGCAGGGCCAGCATCCTTAATGTCCTTTCAGGAAAGGTGACTGCACCTTCCCCCTGTTTCAAGAGTTACGCCTTACCTCTTACCTGGCTGACTAAAAAGACGTCATTGTTAAGCCCAACTTCCCAATTTGACTGAAATCGTGAATCCAGTGACCATGGGCAGGACACATTTATCTCCATTGTGGAAAACCCAAGTCATGTTGTGCATAAAGTGGAAAAACATGCCCTTGTATGTAGATATTCCTCCCCCTTCTTGCTCTACCCTAGTGCTGTGGAAATTGGTAGCCACTGCATCTTCTCCTCCCTCTACCAGTGTTGCTCCAGTTTCCTCACCATGGCCTGGAGCTTCAAGTTATCCTGGTGGCATGGGAAGGAGCCACGCTGCAGCAGTTCCCATACTGCCAATGTAATGTAAGCAGGGGGCCCCCTCTTAGCCAGAAATGTGTTTGTGTGCTTCGTGAGCTCCTGTTCAGAATTCTGAATGCCTCTCTCTCTCTCTGTGTATCCTTAGTTTTTCTCCCTCTTTGGAAAAAAAAAACCTTTCCTTGTACTGGGCAGGATGCATGTAGAAGTAGGGCCTGCATACTGCAAGGGCCCTTGAGTGGGGAGGGTGCTTTGAGGGTCTGTGGCCAGAGACCCATTGCATCTTCTTCCCAGACGGGTCCATCATAATAGAGGGCAGGCCACTCGGTGTCAGCAAGGTGGGTAGGTGTAAGTGTAATCCCAAATGTCGTGCTTAGTGCATGACTTTGTTACTGCTGTGACACAAAACTCCTCTTGTGCACTTGTGTAGGTTAGTACAAGGGAAGCAGTAGGAGTGAGTGGCAGCTATTCTCTTATGGACTAGTAAAGGGATACATATGGGGGCACCATTGCAGTGACATTAAAACTGTTGTCCATACCTGGTTATCCCAGAGTCTGAGGTAAAGGTCCAGGCTTTGCCAAACCATCAATTGTGTTCTAGACTAAAAGCCTATTGACATTCCTGGAACAACCAATGGGAGCCATTAAGAACTAGGCCAGTATTGCAAAAACCCCTCATCTGCATATCCTCACACCTGGTCCTGTTTCTTCATACGATGCTAGATTGTGTGATGGAAGCCTGAGAATGCGTACTCTCTCTGTCTCATATACATATATGCACTACGGCATTAATAAGTCAAAATTCATTCTTGCTTGCTTCATTTCCCCAGCTCATACGGCATTTGAGAGTAGCTTCTGTAATATTCTGCAGCAAGAGAATGGACATGTCTACCAGCTAGAGTTTGCGGAAGCCATGTAGACAAGCTAAAGTCAGCAAATTAGCTGCAACCCTCCTACTACTATTATATTCTTCAGTGGTCCTCCATGTTGAACAAATTCCTCAACACTGCTGTTATAGATTGTGGTGAGATCTGCTGTATATATGCAGGTCTGCTTCAAGTAGCAAGGTCCTCCAAGTTGACTGCATTCTTCAGACTTGAAGAGACTGTCAAAGAAGCTACTTGACAAATGATCAATATTGAATCAAGTTCTGCATCTGTTTAAAAGCGTGTATTTTCTCCTGTGGCATTCAGAGCATGGCATGCAAGAATGAGATCATGCCTTATGCAAATGGTATAAATGAATGACTGCAGTTCTTCACTATATCAGAGGAGTGTTTCAGACTTGATCATTCTCAAATAAGATTTACTTTTCTTTTTTTAACATGTTACTGAAATATTTTTATTATACACATAAACAATCTCCATTTCCCCTCCCTCCTCAGACATATAACTGTGTGTGTGTATACACACACACACACACACACACGCACGTACACACGCACTCACTCCATTAGGGTTACAATCCAAACTTGTAGAAAGTGAAGCCTCAAGGTGATTTACAAGATAAAAAATATATAACAAAATATAGAATACAGTTCACTAAAACAACAGCATAAAACGCTTCCTAAAATAACAGTGACTTTGAATCCTAAGCACCACCTCGGGCAGGGAAACTATGAGGCAGTGGGGCGGATAGTACGTCAACAGAATCCTTGTCCTATCTCAAGTCCAGTGCCAAGTACAGACATTCCAAACTGACTAACTGTTGGACTGGGCATCTCACCCGGGAGCTGGAAATCTTATAAACCAAGGCTAACTTTCTTTGAAGTTTCTTTATGAAGATAATAATTCGGGTTAAACTCTAAAAAATTTCCTTCGATTTGTGAATCTATGGTTTTAGTTCATAATTATTAGTGGGGTCTGCATGCTTCAGTGTGTTCACCATTTAAGAAATAGACTATATTACTGAAATACATTCAATTATGTTACTAAAAAGTTAGAACACTTAATTTGTGAGGATATTAATTATGAATGATTTAATTTAGCTAGAGGACACCACAGAGGGTGCCATTTTCCCACTTCCAAGATCAATATCTGTTTGGCCTTATGTGGAAAACTCTACAGGAAACACAAATGACTTTTGTGGTGACAGTAGTATTGCCACTTTGGATGTAAACACCAGAAATCCCAAAAGGAGTGTGTAACGTCCAGAGCTGCCCAGGTCAGAACAGGATGGTAAGGGGTTTGTACACAGCAGATGTGAGCATTTCTTAAGGCTACTACCACTACCACTGAGAACTATTGTATAGAAAGAAGTGGAAACCTTTATTAAACTTTTGGCACAGATGGCTTCAGGAAGGAAGCCCATCTGTATTGCAAAATATGGAAGAAGATAAACCTTGAGAAATCTCTTAAAGTGCTATGAATTTTCTGGATTGCTCTGTCTCTAGTAGATGCATAGAATCATTAGTTGAAGACTAAATATGTCTTCATATTTAGTCTTCAACTAATTGAACCCCCCCTCCCCCCAAATATGTGTATCTGGACAATGTTTTTCTTGGAGGCATGTCAAAGCATCAACTGCATGCTATTCCTAGCTGGGTGAGGTAGTTCACAACTGTGTATCCGTCTACAATATACCACCTCAAAGGGCAGTTCCTTTCCTGGGACATCCCTGTATTCTCCAAGGATGGAATCACGTTCACCACACAGCTTGCCTGCCATCTGAACTGGCAGTGGGTCAGCACTGTCAGCCTGTGCATATATGGGAAGGGATTGGAGAACTGCAACAGCACTCTGAAGTGGGCTAATGTTGATGTACCTTCCTGCTGCGGCTAATGGGTACAGAAATGTTTTATGTGTACCAAAATCCATACCTCTGTGTACTTGTGCCCAAGCTGTACAGCTAGCACTGTTGCTGTTGCCTTCTGGTGGGTGTTGAACCTGAACCTGCTAATGTATTTATACATTTGTGTATACATCAGTTAAGAAATCTAAACATGAAATGTGGTCTCAGGACATGGGGGATGTATGTTTCAGCTATTTTTAAGCAGGATATAGAAATAGCTGGGTTGTCCATCTTGCTTCCTACTTCTGTAATAATCTACGGCTTTCTTTTAATTTATGAAGGTGATGATCCTAAGCACATTGTATTTGGAAGCAAATTTCACTGAGATCAATGGGGCTTTCAAGTAAAGGCTTAGTGTGCTACTATAAAATGAGCATATTGACTTTCCTGTCATGTTGGTATGTCTTCACAAGGTTAGTAGTCACCAATGCAGTCTATGTGGTTAGATGTTAATGGCACCCGAGTGTGTGTGTGAACTCGTATTGCTTTAAATCTGGTTTGAAGTATTTCTCTATCCTCTGGAACTTCATTCATGCTAGCCAATGGCTGGCGTATTAATATTTATCTCTACCTGTTTCAATGACTGCTCCCACCTGACTCTGTGCTGTGCACTTCAGAATTGAGCTGGTTGCCATGGTTACTTGCATTCCTAGTTCAGAGATTGCAGAAATAGTGCATCACAGGCCTTTTGCAGCGCTCGCATGTACCACTGATATGCCCAATCTACCTAGTTACTATCTATGTAGCATTTCATAATATTTGCTGATACATCTGTATGTGTCATGCGATGCTGGAGATAGGTAACATGCTATTACACAGCATTGGTGCTTTGCAGTGGTTGCTTACTAGCACACGGTGGTGATGCTTCAATGTGCTCGTCAGTCCGTTGTACTGTACTGCGCATAGGGCAACGGGATTCGACATTTTAAAGGATACGCAAATCCTCACTAACCTTAGGCAAACCTATGGATTTCCCCAAACTGATATGGCTGTAATCGATGCTCATAATTCTAATGCCATTTACTTGGGAAAATATTGGTCTACAGCTTCAGAGGAAGTCTAGTATCACAAGAATTTGAAAAGGCAGGTCCTTTTGGGGTGAAATAACACCAAGGATGCCAAAAGTAGAAATCAAACATTAGTTTAATCTACAAGAAATTTGAATAATTGGCAGTAAATATTATTTCAATACTAGATTTCATAGATTTCATAGAGTTGGAAGGGGCCATCAAGTCCAACCCCCTGCTCAATGCAGGAAACTAGAGGAGGGGTCTCCCATCCAAGTAATAACCAGGCCTGACCCTGCTTAGCTTTCCATGCTCAGACAAGCTGAGCCAGCGTAAGCCACAGGCCTGTATATAACATTTAACTTGTGTTTTAATATGTTCATGGCTGCTTAAGCCAAAGCACTGGGCTTATGAAACACCAACTGTATCTAAAATCTGCTGTGGCACAGCGTTCATTAAACATGTGTGCCCAACTATGTTTAGGACTGATGGGCTAGTTGATAAATTTCAACAAAAGGGAGGAGTAGCAGGGAGGAGCTGTGTGCCCTCCCAGAGTTAACCCAGCCCGTCCAAGCCTCCTTACCAACTGGACTGCCAGAGAGTCAGGGCTGTTTGGCTCCGGCTGTGGTGTCCTGCTCCATAGGCACTGAGCCACCATGCTGGATGGCCACCGTGCAGCTGGAGCAATTGCAGTTGAGCTGTCGCTGTAGCAACAACCAGTTCAGGGGATGGCAGGCCTGCAAAATTGAGCTTCTAGAGCAGGGCTCTCCAACCTTTGGTCCCCAGATGTTGCTGGACTACAGCTCCCAGAATCCCTTGCCATTAGCCATGTTGGCTGGGAGCTGTAGGCCAGCAACATCTGTGGACCCAAGGTTGGAGAGCCCTGGTCTAGAGCTTTTATCAGGATAAAAGGACCCATTACTTTCGGCAGTAGGGGGCTAGAGGGATGGGAGGGATCACATAAGGCTGCATCCTACACTCAAGAACCCAAAGTGCATGCCTTCGACTTCCCTTCTCCAGGGGACAGATGGGTAAAGCTCCTGGTGTTTCCCCATAGCAGCAGTAGCATGCATTTCTTAATCTGCCCTACTGACAATTCTGGAGTAGAAGAATGACTTGCACCCCCAGTTTACTTTTACAAAGGGATGTGTTAACAGAATATCTCAAATATAGAGGAAATATTAGTGTTCTGTTACTAGAGGTATTAGAAATCTGACTTTAAACAAATCTGTTGTGGCCACACTTTCTAAAAATGTTCTTGCTTTTGTGCCGTTGTATAAGTAGGGTGTGGCAACTCTTCTACAAACGGAAAATGAGTCAGCTGTTTAGATAAAGGTACCTGTAAACAAGTTAAAAGCAATCCTGGTTAGGAGCTTGCATTCATTCTTCATGGTTGAATAACTGCTTTCATTCTCTAACTTTGGGTTTAGTAGGATGAATTTGATTCTGTTGCACTTTTAGGATCCAGACAAGGTATAACTTAGAATTGATCACTACACTGCAGAGAATAAGGTGGTAAACAGAGACGGTTTATACCACTTCAGATTACAGGTGGGGAGGATAATAGTTTTCAGTGCCCCCCACCCAATCTTCCTGCATCTAGTTAAACTAGAGCAACTGGGAAGGGCTGTATTACACTTTCTCTCTGTGCTAGTTTACTATATATGAGCTCTTTGGTATGTGGGGGAGCATTTTAAAATGAGCCCCACCTGCAATCTGGAACAAGTACAGTAGATAATATGAAAAGGCATTTAAGCATTCCTGGTGGTGGAATACAGTTTTGTCGTGACCAAAAGAAAGGTTTAATACCACCAGTGTGGTGTACAGCATAAAACAAATTCAGAAGAATACAGGTAGTCCCTGAGTTAGGAATGTCTGACTTACAGACAACCCATGAAGAATGGACTTCTGGGTCCCCCGGTGCTACATCGTTTACGTAGAGTACATAGCATAGTATACTACGCAATTTGTGTAATTTATGCAATTTGCGTAAATGCCGATTTTAACGTATGGAACACTATGCTGTTCTGACTTACATACAAATTTGACTTAAATACATTCTTAAGAATGGAACTCGTTCGTAACCTGGGGACTGCCTGTACAAATTTTGATTCCCATGGTCATGGCTATGGGAAGCCATATGTGTGGAGCAGACTGCCTAGAAGATATCTAAGCCCTGCGTGTCCAGCTTCCATTTAAAAAAAAAGAAACTTTGCTAACCCTCTTATTTGCAGAGAAATAAGGAAAAGCATCCAGGCAGTATTCTACTGGTTGTTCGCTAAGAAGTAAACCTGCTTCTAGCATCACAGCCAATGAATGTGAAGGCACTTAATAACATTTGTATCAAAATGTTTAATATTTAATATTTGCTTTATTCACATAGTTTGATTTGTGTGTTCCCAGTCCCCAGTCCCACCTGAAACTGGCTACAACCTGCACATCCCTTCAAAAGATCACATGCCTAGTAGCTCTGGATTGAAAGAGCACTCCAGAACATAACAAAATGCACCGCTCAACTATCTTTGTCAACCCTGTCAAAGTTTACTCTTTCAGTCCCCACCCATCAGAAAGTGTTGTTTCTAACCAATAAATTGCCACTAGCTTTCCCACTATGTAATGTGCAGATTGCCTCTTTGAGCTGTATGATTTAGGGCTGTTTCAAACGCCTCTCTGTTTTTCTGGTGAGTGACACATACCTGAAACAAAAATAACCTCCTTAAAACATCATACGTCATGTATTGCTGTGTTTCAGAAATAGGCACTGTATCTGGGTGAAACTGCACTCTTAACTGTAGCAAAACTCAGCCAATTGCAGAGTAGGTCAGGCCAGTCTCTTAATTCTGCACCAAGTTACAGTAATACCTTGGATTGCAAGTAACTGGTTCTGAGAGCGTTTTGCAAGACAAGCAATTTTGTAAAAAAAAAAATTTGACTTGATAAACGAGCAAGGTCTTGCAAGACAAGTAGTCGTAGGGATGTAACCGCTCGCCTCGAGCAGGCGTAGCAGGCCGAAATTGGCCCCGCTCGCGCCCGCCAGAGACTCGCTTTGATATAAGAGTGTTTTGGATTACAGGCATGGTTCCGGAACGACTTATGCTTACAATCCAAGGTATTACTGTATTTAGAAATTGATCTAGCTTAGGGCACAACCCTATGCATGTTCAGACAGGGGAGGAAAACCCCCTACAACTCCCAACATTCCCCAGCCAGCATGGCTTGCTGGGGAATGCTGGGAGTTGTGGGACGTTTTTCTGTGTCTAAACATGCATAGGATTATGCCCTTAGTTTGTCCATGCTTCTGAGTAGGTGAAGGTCAGAACTACAACATTGTACTTATTTTCATACTTCTGAATGAACATGCAGATGTACACAAAATTGGAGAAGGAAAGAAGAGAGGGCAAGGGAAGACCCAAGGAGAGAGGAATCCTCAAAAGGGCTTTGAACATGTTTATTAATGCAATTCCGATCTGCCCACCCCTTGTCTAAGTAGTCTAGGCAAGAGAGGTCACCTGGAGATTTCGCCTTGCATTCATAAATTTGATGAATTTACTAGCAGTGTTATGAACACTGAAAGTCATACCATTGAACTCATTATGTTATTCATTTATTTGTTACATTTCTATCCCACCTTTTTTCCGCTTGTAAGGAACCCAAGGCAGCTTACATGGTCGTCGTCCTCTCCACTTTATCCTCACAACAACCCTGTGAGGTGAGTTAGGCCAAGAGTCAGTGATTGGCCTTATAGACTCCATGGCCGAAAACCCGGATCTCCAGAGTCCCACTCCAACACTCTAACCACTACACTACACTACACTACACTGACCCAGTTCACACAATGGCAGGGTGGTTAATAATAAGCCACTGTGGCTTCTTAATCACCCTGCGTCTGCCGGGAGGGATTAGCATAATTACCATCGGCAGAGTGGCTTCCCATGTTGTATGAACCTGGCCAGTATTGCTGTGGTTAGCAAGCCACCCAGAACCCATGCGCATGACATGGGAAGCCACACTGCTGAAGGTAATTATGCTAATCCTCCCATCATGTGACCAGCACACACAGTGGGGGAAATAAGTCGCTGTGGCTTATTTACCCCGTGTGAACAGGCCCACTGACTCTCTAAGCCTTGTCTTGTGCTCAGTGCTCTTTCCTCTTCATCATTTGCATCATGCATCACTCCCTGTTAATCGCCTTGGGCCTGGCTAATGGGAGAGAGCTACTGAGCATTGGCTAACGGATTCAAGGTACTAGTCTCAGTCACATTACTGAATTGCTGATAGTCAACTCAGAAGTTGGCACTGCCACCTTTTTCTTCCTAAGACTGAACTTCCCATATTGCACTTTATGATCAAATAATTAAAAAATATATATCCCTGAAGCCCTGGGTGGATTGCTAATAGGAGGATTTTTAAATGTTAGCATTGTGCACAGGACTTTACAGAATGACAGCACAATCGGTGCCTCCTAGTGAAAATCCTCTTATCAGACTGTCTCAACAGGATTACTCTGCGGTAACTATAAGGCTTGCTTTTGATTTAAATGTTAATAGGGTAATTGTAGTTCCATAATAGAAAAAATGGACTTGGCCTCCTTTGTGCTGTGAACCTATTTCTATGTACGCTTCAAATGACAGGCTTAATTACTAGCTGCTAGGCCCTGTCCCTTTCTTCATAGGCATGGAATGGCAGCAAGCAGGAGCCTGCATGCTGTGGGGGTGGGGATCTCCTCATCTGGATAGAACAGTGTTCTCCAACCCTGGGGCATGCTGGGAGTTGTAGGCCAAAAACCTCTGGGGACCCCACTTGGGAGAACACTGGGATAGAATGTGGTGCTCAGTGAAGGCACAGAGGTACATCTTGTGGGTGTAGCATGACAGGCAAACTGGCCTTGATCCCTAGGAAGAACTCTAGTACTAGCTTGCAAATGAAACTGGGGTGGATGAAAATCGTGTTTTTTCATAAGTTTATTGTAACTGATGTGATAACTTCACTTAGAAGTTTCTACCAAGTGTATGGATAAGAACTTCCTCACTGTATGAACATATAGTACCGGTCATGGTTGGATGTGGGGGTTCCCACACACTAGCAGTTTCTCATGTGATAAATAGTAGACAAACGGGTTACAGGATTCTGTTGCAATCTTGTTAACCAACCAAGGTTTTTAAAAAGCCGTATGTGGGAATAATGCCCAGCCCCATTGATTTCAACATGCTGGTAGAATGGATGAAGGATCAGCTCGAAAGGTCCATGTGTAACTTTTTCAGGCTTCTTGATGACCTTAGCTTGTTTCACCACTTACCTTTGGTGGATATAAATGGCTTGAATGCACAGCTTTGAATTCTGCGTATCTTTTGGAAAGGAACATCTAGTTCTAATGTCCATTGAAATTAAATCCTTTGTGTTTGGAGAAGAAGCCGTTGCCTGTATCTGCCTAGTTTTATTTGTGTTTACATTTTGTTGTGGAATTTATTGGCGTGTGTGTGTGTGTGTGTATATATCCTTCCTCACCATGGTGAGTGTTCCATCATCCTCTGGCAAGAGTGAGGATAGGAACCCCAGCTGTTCTCTCCAGCTCGGCGCAGAGGAGGATGTGCTGATCATCCCCCCATAGTTGTGCTGAGTTTAGGAGGATGCAGTGCAACCACAGGGAAGACCTGCTCCCCAGCACCGAGCGGGAGAGGAAGGCTGGGGCTTGCTGTTTGGCACTGGGCAGTTGAGACATTTGGAGTACCTCTGCTGCCCAGCACCAAAAAATCTCCGGCTCCAGACTTGGGGATTGTTCATGACCTTGCTTGGGGGATGTAGCCTGGGAGCAGCAATGAGGAGATAGTCAGGATCCTAACTACCACAAATTTTGGCTTGGCTCCATAGAGCCAACAAGGGGGTGATGGGTCAGTCACAATCAGTCAGGGTTGTTGTGAGTCTGGTTCTCACAATACACCGGGCTCACTGTGGGTGTGTGCCGGGCACAATTTTGAATATGCGGGGGGGGGGCATGAGATTGCGGCATGTCGTCCAAGCCTAGCCATGAGGGGTTGTGTGTGTCTGTGTGTGGTGGGGGGAGGGGAAGAACCATGTACGTTACCCTGAGTTCCTTGGCAGGAGGACAAGGGGGAAAATGTAACAACTCCCTTGTAGTAGTCTGTCCTGTTCCTCCAGGGAATTTACAGGAATTTAATGTTAGGCAATGGATGAACAGTGGTAGAGCTAGGTTGATGTCTAGGTGACAGGGTTGCAGCTAATTGATTGATGCAAAACTGATTGATGGGGATAGGTAACAAGCGGGGTACCACAGGGCTCAGTCCTGGGCCCAGTGCTGTTCAACATTTTTTATTAATGACTTGGATGAGGAGGTGCAGGGAATGGTTATCAGATTTGCAGATGACACAAAGTTGGGTGGAAAGCTAATACTCTGGAAGACAGAAACAAAATTCAAAGTGATCTCGATAGGCTGGAGCTCTGGGCCGAAAACAACAGAATGAAATTTAATAGGGATAAATGCCAAGTGCTGCACCTAGGGAAAGGAAACCAAATGCACAGTTACAGAATGGGGGACACTTGGCTCAACAATACTACAAGTGAGAAGGATCTTGGAATTGTGGTAGATCACAAACTGAATATGAGCCAGCAATGTGATGTGGCTGCAAAGAAGGCAAATGCTATTTTGGGCTGCATTTGGTATAGCTTCCAAATCGCGTGAAGTGATAATTCCCCTTTACTCAGCACTAGTTAGGCCTCATCTTGAGTACTGTGTTCAGTTCTGGGCACCGCACTTGAAGAAGGATGTAGACAAACTGGAGAGGGTTCAGAGGAGGGCAACAAAGATGATAAAGGGACTGGAAACAAGGCCCTGTGAGGAGAGACTGAAAGAACTGGGCATGTTTAGCCTTCAGAAGAGGAGACTGAGGGGAGATATGATCGCACTCTTCCAGTACGTGAAGGGTTGTCACAAAGAGGAGGGCCAGGATCTCTTCTCGATCATCCCAGTTTGCAGGACACAGAATAATGGGCTCAGGTTACGGGAACCCAGATTCTGCCTAAACATCAGGAAAAATTTCCTGACTGTTAGAGCAATAAGACAATGGAACCAACTACCTAGGGAGGTGGTGGGCTCTCCCACTCTGGAGGCATTCAGGGTGCAGCCTGACACCCATCTGTCAGGGATGCTTTGACTTGGATTTGATGCCCTTATAGGCCCCTTCCAACTCTACTTTTCTATGATTATATGATTGTTTTGCTGGTTGTTTTGGGACCATGCCCCATTGCCGCCATCCGGAGGGAGCTATAGCCTCACACTGATTCTGACTCAGAGGGAGAAGCTGTAGAGTCAGGCCGAGCCGTGGGAATTCAGTTCTGCCAGGCCTCCTACTGCTTAGTGAACAGAGAGGGGGTGAGGCACTGGAGACTGATAGGCCTATCTGCCACAGCTGGAAGACTGTATTTATTTATTTATTTATTTATTTATTCATTCATTCATTTATTTATTATATTTATACCCGGCTTTTTTCCTGCAAGGAACCCAAGGCGGCTTACATAGTCCTCCTCCCCATTTTATCCTCACAACAACCCTGTGAGGTAGGTTAGGCTGAGAGTCAGTGACTGGCCCAAAGTCACCCAGTGAGTTTCATGCCGAGTGGGGACTAGAACCCGGATCTCCCAAGTCCCAGTCCAACACTCTCACCACTACACCACACTGGCTTGACCTTAATGGAGGACCCTGCATCTCAGCCAGGGACGTTATCCCTAGGAATAGGGCAGCAAGAGGAGGTCTCTGCTGGAGAGGGTGTTTCGGGGGTGTCTCCTTTGGTCCACGGTCAGCAGAAGAGGGCAGGGCAGAAACGCCCCATCAGGCACAGCACTGCCTTGAGGGCCAGGTTTCCCTGCTAGGATCGAATGTCCAACAGAGATCCTTAGCCACTCCCCTGTATTTAAACCTATGCAGCTTCCAGTAGCCTTTGCAGGAGACAACACACTGCAAACCTGGACAGCTTTCCGCCTTCTTTCTAAATGTGAACTTTATGGGACTTTCTCTGTGAGCTGCACTTTGAGTGATTGCCTCTTGGGGTTTTGATGTTCCTGACATGATTTTTGCCTGGGACTTCACCATAATCTGTTTCTGTGGATCTTTCTTGTATCTGTAAAGGCCGATAACTAATTACTGGAATTACTGCAATAAAAGGTTTTATTAGGACTCTTGCCTTGACTCATTTTGTTCTTCTAAAAATGGAAACCAGTAAGTCAAATTGGCTAAACCTTAAGATAGGCCAAACAGCCCTTGTATGTTAATGTTCTCTCCTGAAATGTGTAAGAGAAATGTATAAAATGCATACTTTTTTTTTTAAATTTAGCTCTGGTAGCATCTGCTGTTTACTTCCCAGGCAAAGCACTTAATAATAATCTGGCAGTAACTGAAGCTTATGCTGTTCAGAATTTTGATTCTGTTCAGGAGCCAAATATATTATCATAGATTTCATAGATTATAGAGTTGGAAGGAGCCTACCAGGCTATCGAGTCCAACCCCCTGTTCAATGCAGGAAACTAGAGGACGGGTCTCCCATCCAAGTAATAACCAGGCCTGACCCTGCTTAGGGTCTTGATCAGAAAGAACCCTGAATCATGCCTAGAAACTTTTTTGCATAGTTGATTACCGGTATATCTTAAGCATAATTTTTAAATCATGTTCAGGTTCAGCTTTGTTGCTTCTGAATAGGTGACTTCATAAATTCTAGAAAAGTATAGGATTCGATAGAGCTTCTAGGTGTCTGGGTAATGTGTCTGGAATAATCTAGTGTCAGGAGTTCTCAAATAGCAGCATGATGTGTATTCATTACAGTACCACACAAGCATAACATACTAGGTGAAAAATTAAGTGTGTTATGTAAAACAAACATCATCATCAGGCGATCACTCGTGACCGAGTAAGATTGTCTTCCGGGATAAAAGGAGGAAATTCTAAAGAAGATTGTGTAGACTCTAGCGATGGGTCCGTAAGTGACTGTGGAGGCCAATTCTAGATCCACACAGCTTCCCACAGTGAGGACACAGGTTACCAGATAGAAGATGGTCCTGTAAAGGATTCATTTGACGTGCTTTTCGCTTAGCACGTTTCTCCCTTTCACCTTGCACTCGGGCTTCTTCAAAGTCCATGGAACCTTTGTGAAAGGCCAACCTCCATTTAGATCGTTCATGGGCCAGAGCTTCCCAGTTTTCGATGTTTATATTGCATTTTTTTAGATTAGCCTTATGAACATCTTTAAACCTCTTATATTGACCACCGATATTCCGCTTTCCATCCTTGAGTTGGGAGTAAAGTAACTGCTTTGGGAGGCGGCAGTCAGGCATTCGAACAACATGACCGGTCCACTGAAGTTGGCGTTGAAGGATCATTTTTTCAATGCTAGTAGTCTTTGCTTCTTCCAGTACACTGACATTTGTTCGCCTATCTTCCCAAGTAATTTGCAGGATTTTCCGGAGGCAACGTTGATGAAACCTTTCAAGGAGGTGGAAGTGACGTTTATAGATAGTCCATGTTTCGCAGGCATACAATAAAGTTGGTAATACAATGGCTTCATAAACCAGTGTTTTGGTCTTCTTACAAATATCCCGATCCTCGAACACTCTATGTTTCATTCGAGAAAATGCGGCACTTGCGGAGCTCAGACGATGCTGGATTTCACTGTCGATGTTAGCTGTAACAGAAAGATAGCTGCCAAGATAGAGAAAATGATCGACATTTTCCAGTATTGTCCCGCCAAGCTGGATAGATGGCATCACCAAAGGGTTGGCTTGCACTTGCTGATGAAGCACTTTGGTTTTTTTGATGTTAAGTGAGAGACCAAGTTTTTCGTATGCTTCTGCAAAAGCATTTAGGATAGTTTGGAGATCGTCCTCTGAATGTGCGGAGACCACATTATCATCAGCATACTGAAGTTCCACAACGGAGGTTGTAATTACCTTACTTTTTGCTTTCAGCCTGCTGAGATTAAAAAGCTTTCCATCTGTTCGATATATAATTCCCACACCGGTGGGAAGTTTCCCCTTGACAAGATGTAAAACCATGGCGATGAAAATGGCAAATAATGTTGGGGCGATAACACATCCCTGTTTAACACCTGATCCCACTTTAAACGGAGCACCATGAGAGCCGTTGTTGTCCAAAACCGTTGCCGTCATGTTGTCATGGAGAAGTCGCAAGATATTCACAAATTTATTGGGGCATCCAATTTTCATAAGGATAGTCCAGAGAGCTGTACGGTCTACAGTATCAAAGGCCTTAGCCAGATCGATAAATGCCATATAAAGGGGTTGATTTTGCTCCCGGCATTTTTCTTGGAGCTGACGTGCAGTAAAAATCATGTCTACTGTCCCTCTAGAGGGGCGGAAACCATATTGAGTTTCAGGGAGGATCTCTTCTGAAATAGATAGAAGACGGTTTGCGAGAATCCTAGCAAATATTTTACCTGCGGTTGCTAAGAGAGAAAATGCCCCGATTTTCTAGTCCTCAGGGTTAAGACAGCCTTGAAAAGTGTGGGTTGACATCAATAGAATAGGATTTCTAGGTGTTAGAAGGGCTTATTGGCCAGCATAGATCTCTGCTTCTTCTTTACCTGATGAACAGGAACAGATAAAATTAAGAAAACATTAAGGTTGGTCTAATTGATATAGGCCCTGGATTTAGCTTTTCCTGATGCAGATTTTGGGTTACTTTGTGTGGATATTTTCTCCTTTTAAGTGCAGACGGAAGCTGTTTCCTTTAGAAAGTCACCTTCCACATATAGAGAGGGTGATGGAAATGACCTATCTACCTACCTCTAATCTACCTCACAGCCTCACAGGTGAGGCTGTGAGGAGAAAATGGACAGAAGGAGGACCATGTAAGCCACCTTGGGTTCCTTGCAAGAGGAAAAATGGTGGGATATAAATGTAATAAATAAAATAAATGATGACAGGTGAGGGTGGCGCACTCTCCCTCTTCATGCATTTACTTTGCTCCCTTTTAGAACACCTGCATAGGGCTTGGTTATTATTCACAGGCCTAATCAAGGCGAGGCTTCCCAAGTGTAAATTGGCATGGCACCGTTCAGCTGTCAGGGCTGTTCAGTTTTGCTAGTAGATAGGCAGGGTCCTGGATCCAGAGTCTAAAGTGCGGCGGCCACAGGCAGCTGCATGTTGCCCATCCCTGGTCAAGACAGCTGGATAGCTACTGAATTATTTTGAAGAGGGAATGTGCAGGATGCTGGAAGTTGTAGTCCAACACATCTGGAGGGACCAGCTTGGAGAAGGCTGGTCTAGATTATGTGTCCTTTACTTGAGGAAGCTCGGTCGTGAGCAGTTTTGCCTTGCAGCCAGGACAAGGGAGATCTGTTAGCTCTTTTTTTTTTCTTGGCAGTTTAAAGATTTTATTATTTAATGGGAACTCTGAGGAGCCATGTTAATTTATCTGATGGTCTTAAGTGTAATGGCTATGAGAGTACACTCTTCAGTCCCAAACTCGTAACTGGTAATAGTATTTATTTATTTATTATATTTATACCCCGCCTTTTTTTCTGAAAGGAACCCAAGGCGGCTTACATAATCATCCTCTCCATTTTATCCTCACAACAACCCTGTGAGGTAGGTTAGGCTGAGAGTCAGTGACTGGCCCTGAGTCACCCAGTGAGCTTCATGGCCGAGCGGGGACTAGAACCCGGATCTCCCGAGTCCCAGTCCAACACTCTCACCACTACGCCACACTGGCTATATGCCACACTGTAATAGTACAAGGAATATAAGGAAGCTGCCTTATACTGAGTCACGCCATTGGTCCATCTAGCCCAGTATTGTCAACACTGAATGGCAGCGGCTCTCCAAGGTTTCAGGCAGGATTCTTTCCTAGCCCTTCCTGGAGATGCCAAGGATTGATCCTGGGACCTTCTGCGGGCAAAGCATGTACCCTGTCATTGAGCTACTGTGGCTGCATGCAAAAATATGAGTGTGATGTTTGCCACTTAGAGTCCTAAATGAGGGAAGAGACCTTATCTGCTGTTTGGGTGAAGATAGGTTGTTACTGTTTCTTTACAAAATTCTGGCCCCTGGGGCTGAGTGCTTTGTGAATGAAAGATTTCCTGTCTTAGGCGCTGTGGAACCTGGTGTTCTGTGCCTCAACTTCAGTCTATCTGCCTAGAGTAGTAGCAGTGGCCCCAAGATGATGCACAGCTGGAGGTGGCCCGAGGTGAGATGGTAGGCAGCCGCTTGGCTGAGAGAAAAAGGTTTGGTTTCTACTCTGGGCTCATTGGCTTGCTTAATAAGGCCTGGTCAGCCTGTTCTCTAATTGACTCCCTGGGAGCAATTTCTTGACATCTGAACTGCGGCTACAGCTTATTCCTCTGCCAATCCTGCTCTTATGTGGTAAATACTTGCTGAAGGATCAGAAAATGAGATGCACTTGGCTCCTGCTTTCATCTTGGATGGAGGCAAGCTGGGTCAGAAGCAACAGGTGCTGCCTACGATCTGAACAGGCCCACTCCCATCAAAAAGAAAGCCCAACTGAGTCCCCTACAACAAAGGGGTCTCTGGATTATCCTCTCACTTGTAGTTGGGGAGAAAGCCAGCTTAGTGTGTATGGTACCCTGGCTTACCAGTTTATGATCAATACATCTGTTCCATGCTTCATTTAAAGGAAAAGGTGATAGCCCTATCTCTAGACCTGATAAACTCCAGGGATATGTTTCTAGACCTTTGACCCTAGAGAAATTGATTTGTGCTACTCTTGAGAATGAAAGGCTCATGGTCTCTTGTTGCCAATTAAGAAGTACTTCTGTGTACTGTTTGTTTCCAAAGATTAGTCTGATTCTCTTACTGATTCCAGACCTAGGGAAGAATTTGACATGGTTCTACAGTTAGTTGCCTTGGTGAAGCATATCCTAGAGCTTCCTCTGGGTTAGGCTCATGACCTCTCATGCTTTAAAGAAATGGAAAAACATATTCATGTGTTTGAGTATTCTCTGCATCTTCTAGTACAAATCTCCTCTAAATGTCCTCTTTGTACTGCCAACTTTTGGAAGGACTTCTGTGCCTCTAACAGTAATATGCACATAAAATTTAGCAAGTGAAGTTTCCTCCCATAATCTCCGTTCCAGGATTTCTGCAAGTCAAGACAGCTTCTAAAGGCATGGGAGCCCTGCCAGAAAGAGCTGACAACTCAAGGTCTCCAGTTCTGTGTAATGGACATAACAGGTCCATGTCTTCCTGTGGGGAAAACAATACATTAAAAGATTTTGGCCTTGACCCAGGAAATAAGGTGAGGCAATTCAACTGACTTGATGAACTCAAGCAATTTGTGGGCCATTATTTCCTGGAGGGAACTGATCTAGTAGTGAGGCTTCTTCATGCCCCTCCCAGATATATTATCTTCACTTTCAATGTTTCACATGTATGTGGAAATATATTGAGTATTCTGCTCCCCAGTGACATATGCAGATCCTTTAAACTGTGGTCCATAGAGAAGAATTTGATGAAAGGACTGAAAAGGGTTAAGAATAAGATGAATTCTTTTTTCTGTACAAAGTGTTTCTCTCAAAACTGTTGATAATGGTGTTGCTTGTGGGATGTGGTGGTTGTATTGTATGAGTGGAGATCTTATGGGGCATAGATGGCCAGTGGAACTTGTTTTCGTACTGCAGTACTATGTTCTAGAACAGGGATGGGCAGAAAGTAGAACTCCAGATATTTTGGACTTCACTTCCTAGCATTCCTGACTATTGATCATGCTGGTAGGGCCTTCTGGAAGTTGAAGTCCAAAACATATGGAAATCTACCTTCTGCCCTCTACTGTTCTAGAGCAGGGGTGCACAACCTTTCCAGCCCTGAGGGCCGCATGTGATACTGGGTCGAGTGTTCACTGCTAGCAGTTTAGGGGAAAGTGCAGTCTGTATAAAGATCTCTGTGGGAGGGAGTGGAGAGTACAAGCAGTGGAGAAATGAGGGGGGGATTTGGTGGCATTGCTAGTGTCAAGGCTCCCTTGGGGGGCTACAGTAAAGGTCTTGGGGGGCTGGTTATGCCCTCTTGTTTTAGAGTTTAGTGCTTGACTTTCATAATGAGCAAGCAATTTGCATAACATGCAAATTAGGCAACCCAGATTTAGGGAACTGGTTAACGGCAACTTTAGTTGTGGATGTGTGCACAACTGCATGATTTTGAGGAGTTTGGAGAAAGTAATGCCTAATATTAAGAGTTTATTGTTATGTCTGTAGTGCTCTAGGGAAATGTTTTCAAAAGCTTGTTAAATGGCTATCAATAAAACTAGAAGAGAAACAAGAAGTTAATGACACTTGGTTTAAGGGTTTGTTTTTTTACCCTTGAGTTTTCATTTAACACAGGCAAGATTTAATTTAGATTAAGCATGGTATATGCACGACTCTTGTGTCTTGACAACAGGATGAAATGCAATTTGTATGGTTCTGCTGCATACTAACAGACGTGGTCTTCTCTTAAACACAGATGTTGTCATGTTGAATAATCTAGTCTGTCACAAGTTGATAGTGTCCCTGTAGCACTTGGCTTATAAGGTAACCAAGATCTTTAGTGCATTTTAGCTGCCTTTTACTATGACTTTGATAGAAGCGGGTGACTGGTATCACTTTGATGTTGTCAGGCAGAGAGGGAGTAGTGAATGATGGAATAGAAAAAGAGCTTAACAGTAAAAGTAAAGAAAGGAGAAGGGAAAGATAATTCCCATATTATAGAAGAGGGTCTGTTCCTCTCTTCTCCCCTCTACCCCCAACACTTCTGAAACCTGTACAGTGTAGGGAATGGGCTTCTTAAATCTCATGGCATACATCCCCCATTGAGTTGTTAAGGGCTCAGTTCTTTCCTCGGTCACATTTCCCTTTTTTAAACTGACACCTTCAACATTCTATGGCTTCTGGGGGCCACAAGTATGCTCAGTCCTTCTCGGGCATTTTGTTTTCTATTTCTAGTTACAGTCATGCCTTGGATTGAGAGCATAATTCGTTCCGGAAACGTGCTTGTAATCCAAAACACTCTTATATCAAAACGAAATCCCCCCAAAAAAATTTGTACAGAGATTTTTAATTTAAGTCGTACTACAGTACTTGTATTGCAAGACGTCGCTTGTATATCAAGTAAAAAAAAATTAAATAAATATTTAAAAATTTGCTTGTCTTGCAAAACGCTCTCAAACCAAGTTACTTGCAATCCAAGGTATTACTGTAGTTTACAAATTAATATTTCTGCATATCTCCTCCCATGTACACAGAAACTGCTACTTTGCTGTGGGTGAGCCTGTTTTGCTGCCAAACTGATAGGCATGGAACCATCAAATTTGGTATTTGAAGGAATGGTTAGTAAGAACCATCTACACATGGTACTTCTGGTTCTCGTGATTTATGCTCTGTGTGTATATTCATAAGTAAAGCGACTATTACAAAGATGCCATAAATCTTCTCATCCAAAGGAAACTAAACTTGGCAGAAAGCCTCACTACTTGGGGAAGTGGGGGGCAAGCAGCAGTATAAAGCAGCCTTCCCCAATCTGGTCTCCTCCAGATGTGTTGTTCTGTAGCTCCCATCATTCTGGCTGGGAATGATGAGATTTACAGTCCAACACATCTGGAGGGCACCAAGTTGGGGAAGGCAGGTATAAAGTCATGGAAAGCCACGTCTTGTCTGGATGTAACTAAATCATGTAACTTGAATTTTGAACTCGGTTTTTAATTTGTTGCTCCTCTGATAGTAAAACTTGTTCTATAAGGTGAAAGTATAAATGCTCTATCAGTCTTATGAAAAATGAGCAATTTGAAGGTTAACTGTTTCCTTGGTGTTCTGTCCATTTCTATGTTCAGGTTTTTAATTTAATGATTTAAAGCACTGAGAACTTGCTAGAGAGGATACTAATGTTGCTTGGTGAACTTCTAACATTTGAACCTTGAGAAAACAGCCACTACTCCAGTTATAATATTATTTTCCTCTAGACAAGTATTTGTGGGGTGGTAGAAGATTGCCTACACTTATATCTCTGAGCTCAAATTTCAGATCTGGATATGTCTTTTCAAAGGTAGCTGGAATTGGCAGTTTAATAGAGCTTACTGGCCATCTGTTCTGTCTAGTTCACCACATGGTAAAGCTGGACTGAGCCAAAACATGACTGAACAGTATGTAGCAAAACAACTAGCTCTGGTACGCTAGAATGGGCTTCATTTTGAATTGGTTGGACAAGTTATTCAACAGAGAAAATTCATTTTAACAAATGGTCTTCTCTCCCCACCCCTTCTGGTACAAGTACTCGAGTGTTTCTGTAAAGGCCACTGCAGGGCATTGGTGAACCAAAAGAGCTTACTGGGGTCAGCATAGACACCCTTGCTCACTGTTTCCCTGCAACATCCCTCTTCTCAATGGGTGGGCACCAGAGCCAATTACAGCCTCTTTGACTAGACTTCTTGCTGCTGCATCCTGCTGACTTGCTTGGATACTAATTGCACCACCAGCTGTCCCTTAATTTGTCTGCTTTCTGTATGAGGGAGATGACAGTATGAAAGCAATGTATCCTACCCTTGAAGGGCCATTCTCCCTCCCAGGATTCAGTGTTCCTGAAAATTGGCACCTCCAGCCAGAAGGTCTAGCCCAGGTGTAGTCAAGCTGGTGCCCTCCAAATGTTTTGGATGATAACACCATTGGCCATGCTGGCTGGGGCTGATGGGAGTTGTAGTCCAAAACATCTGGAGGGCATCACGTTGCCTACTCCTCAGCTAGCCCCTGAGAGGTGATTTTGTTCAGAAGAATTAAAATATACCCATAATTTAGGAAATGTAGACTATTTCAGTGCTGCAGACATAGGGCAGCTAGAAGAGTTAAGTGGATGGGGTGCAGACCATGAGATTAGGGGAACTGCCAATGTCAAGACCATTGTTGATCTGTCAGGCAGGTTTGAGGTGGAGGTCAAGAGAATCCCTCCCTGGTCTTGCCAACAGCAATGTTCCTGTTTTCTTCTTGGCTGCCTATGCTAGCTAACACCTCAGATCTCATCCTGAATTCCTAATGCACCTGAAGAACGCAGGTTGAAGAGAAACCACCATCCCTCAGATCAGCAGCTGTGTCACCTCTTGCAGAAATGCTTGGGATTTATGCTTGCTCCGTTACCTGGACCATGCAGTTCTTTGCCCCTTTCAAAGTGCCTGTTCTAAAGTTGGAAAATTCAAGGGACTTTTGAGGCTGAAAACAATCTATCTATAGAGGCAAGCTAGACTTGGAGCTTCCCAGCTAAAGCCTGTTGCTCTCCCTGGAAACAAATACACCCCAACAACGTTAATAAGGCTTACAGGCTCTGAACGTGTCAACCCACTCCAAGTCAAGTAGTGCTTAGAATCACAGGGAGGAGCTAGATGGCTCCTACAAGCCCATAGTAAGATTAGAATAAAGACAAATAGAATGAGGCAGCAATGGCAGGGGTGGAATCGGGGGCATTGGAATTGGTTTGGATCTGGGTTCTGTGTTTTTAGAGAGCCATCCCTGGGAAATCGGGCCACAAGCGCTGCAGGCTCTAAGAAGGAGTTAAAGCAATAGAAGCTTGCAAGTCCAGGATAGGAAACTTAGAGCAGTGGGTAACCACTGCAAGATGAACAGCCGGCTGTTCGCTTGGCTCTACAGACTTGGAAATAGCCAGCTGAAAAGCAACAAAACCTGGCTAGACACAAGCCAGATCAGCACACTCCACTCCTTGCATATTACATGGGCAGCTGTCCTGGGCTGGGAGTAAGCAATATTGGGCTAGGTGGACTAGTGTTCTGACTTGCTGTGGGGCAGCATTATATGTGTTCATATTTATATCCCTAGTATGAAACACTTCTGACAGGAGGGAGGGTGGGTTAGGGCCCAAACAGACATTACTTTAAAACCTTCTTCCTGCCATTTTATGCGACCTAGCATTTGACAAATTCCTAGCAGCACTGGCTTGTAGGTCTACTTATGTGTAAATTACACAATAAAATGTGAGCCCGGGGTAAATTATGTGTAAATTACACAATAAAATGTGAGCCCAAAAGCAGGATGAAAGTTTTTAAATCTGTGTCTAGCGGCTGTCTTTTCATTTTTACCCTAGAGGAGGCTCAAGGGATTCAATCCAGATATTAAAAGCTCTCCTACCCACCCAAGCTAGGGTCCCAATCCAGATTAGGCCTGCTGCATCTACTCTAAAGTAAAAATGAAGAAAAAAACACAGCTGTTAGGTAAGAATTTAAAGTAATGTCTGTTTGGCCCTTCGTATGAGATCACATTAAATCCAGAGAGAGCAGCAATTGTCATAGGCCTCTGGATGCTAGAGCTGCTAAAGGTTTGTAATTATTTTATATTTATTTATTTATTATTATATTTATACCCCACCTTTTTTCCTGCAAGGAACCCAAGGTGGCTTGCATAATCCTCCTCCTCTCCATTTTATCCTCACAACAACCCTGTGAGGTAGGTTTGGCTGAGAGTCACTGACTGGCCCAAAGTCACCCAGTGAGTTTCATGGCCGAGCGGGGACTAGAACCCGGATCTCCCGAGTCCCAATCCAACACTCTCACCACTACGCCACACTGGCTGGCTCTAGTTTTACTTATCACAGTTGACCCTGCCATCCCCACCCCCAAAAACAGGGGTAGAGCTATCCTGTTTAACCCAAGATTGCACATGGGAATTCTTTCTCCTTCTTGGACATAACCTGCTGTGCTAGCTGGAAAGGAGATGTAACAGCCACCATCAGTACTAAGCAATGGACGTATGGGAGTGATCGGGCTGACTTCTCATAGAGTACGAAGGCGAAGCTGGCCTACAACTTAAGAAAAAGTAGTATTACTAGCTGCGTCCTAAGTGCTGGAGAGAAGCATGACCATAGCATTTCTTCAAGATAAATCAGTTAATAATTTGAAGCCTGTTTGATTTCTGAAGTTCTTTGCATTATTGTGTTCTGCTTGACTAAGTGAAGTGGCGTGTATGCATGTGTAATATATAAAGTTTACTTTTCAAATGTATGTGCTGTTATTTCTAGCCCTAATATGCCCTTATAAAAGACTTCTAATATTGTGTCCAAGGACAGATCTTCCGTGTATGCAACAGAGGTGTGGATAATAATACATAGCTACAGTACACATGAATTACAATGGTAATATAGTTGGCTATGTGGCTTTGCAGCCACATTTATAACACCTTAAACAGCTGCATCAACTCTATTAAACTTTGGAATTTTAAGAAGGAAATTCTGTAGGAAACAGAATTTGCTTAACTTATGTTATGACAAGAAAATCTCAACACATCGCTCATAGTTAAGCAGACAACTTCGTGTCCCTCAGGCTGGACACCTCTACACGCTTACATACATGGCAGTAAGTTCCGTGGAGAGAGAGCCAGTGTGGCATAGTGGTTAGAGTGTTGGACTGGGACTCGGGAGATGCAGGTTCTAGTCCCTGCTCGGCCATGAAGCTCAGTGGGTGACTTTGGGCCAGTCACTGACTCTCAGCCTAACCTACCTCACAGGCTTGTTGTGAGGTTAAAATGGAGAGGAGGATTATGTAAGCGGCCTTGGGTTCTTTGCAGGAAAAAAGGCGGGGTATAAATATAATAATATACCTTACTTTTTGGTAGACATGTATAGGATTGCACATTGTTGGAACATAAGGCAGAACTGCGACTAGTCTGCCTAGGTGAGTTTTTTATTTAAAAAAATTGGTGGAGGGGGCATTAATTTTAACGAGGAGACAAATTCCCAGCGCTTGGAGAATGTAGAGTGCTGGCATTGGCTTAGGAAGAGATGCCATCTTAAACACTTTGGTATGGAATGTACTGGAGCGAAACTCAATCCCTCTCTCTTGTCCAGATAGTACTAGCAGGACTGGCTGTGGTCCCAGGCATCGGGTGTTAGAAGCTCTCCTTAGTTCAAGACGGACTGCGCTGCATGATAGCCAGAGAAGATCAGAAAACACAGTGGACAAGAAACTGCTGAGCTCTTTTCACTGAGGAGTCCTATGATTACTAAGCCGAGGGTGCCCCCAGTGCTAACTGGGGGTGTAGCTGCACCTTTTGACAGTGTATACATTGTGAGACACGGGGGAGCGCTTTTCTCAGTCTCTCCCATTAATTGCACCTATGGGAGAAGTGAGTAGTCACTCATTGTATCTGAGAGTATCCTACTTACATTTTAAGACTGGTGAAGCAGGACCTCGGTCAGCCTTCCCCACCCTGATGCTCTCCAGATGTGTTGGGCTCCAACTCCCAGCATTCCTCAGCCAGCTTCCCCATCTAGGAGGACACTAGGGTAGGGAAGGCTGACCTAGGCAATATACAGCGGTGTCGGAATTATGCTGAAGATGTAACATCTCCCTGTGAAATGCGTGTTTATTTATTTATTTTATTTTATTTATACCCCGCCTTTTTTCCTGCAAGGAACCCAAGGCGGCTTACATAATCCTCATCCTCCTCTCCATTTTATCCTCACAACAACCCTGTGAGGTAGGTTAGGTTGAGAGTCAGTGACTGGCCCAAAGTCACCCAGTGAGTTTCATGGCCGAGCGGGGAATAGAACCCGGATCTCCCGAGTCTCAGTCCAACACTCTCACCACTACACTACATTACAGTTGCAATAGAATCTGAGGTGTCCCCCCCAGTCATTTTGAAATGGTGACTCTGCCTATATGACACAGCTGGCATGATTCAGTATGAAGCTGTCACCTGCCAGAGGCAATATGGCATGTCATGGGGCATTGCAGGCTCTCTGCTGTAAGCAAATGGTCACTGCGAGACTTCGTCACTCTTGCACATTCATCTTTAGTCCAGAACTGACAGTGCTTGTTTGTCCCCCTTCACCAGAGTTCCAGATGAGTAGTGTTTAAGTCTCCACAGAGCCACTGGATTCAGCTCTTTTCCAAAACATACCTCAGTAATCCAGGGGCTTCACTCCTAGCGGCACGTCTACAGTAGTGGAAGGGGATGTCACTGCCCGTTAACTTCAGTCCAGGCACATGTTTTTTTCAGCCTCAAGACTAGAGAGGAAAAAATTATGCCCTGAATTGTACGCTTGACAAATCTGGAGAATGACTTGGAAGATCATTCTGGGACAAAGTCAGTGGTCAGCATGACTGAGCCTCTGCCAGGTCCCATGCCTCAGCGAGGGGAGGAGCGGCTACTGCCAACCAAAGCTGTTGTCCCTGCTCCTCTTCCTCCTCCTTTTCACTATCACTGCCCACCTCCTTGCCCTCTCCTGTAGAAGGGGAGGGCAGAAGTCGCCTGTACACACCTTCTTCCTCTGTGATGGGAGAGAGAAGGTGATGGGGGGAAACAGTGGTGCCACTCACTCGCCTGCCTGCCTGCCTTTCGTTGGCATACCCTGGGCAGCCCTCCATTCATTGTTTTTAAAGCGGGTGGGGGCACTGAGGGAGTTTTGCCAGAGGGCCCTGAAGCCTAGAGCCTGCACACAGAGCTTTATAAACTGAAGTAACTGCATCCCCTCCATCTGCAGCATCTGTTTAAGTGTGTACTCAGGGTCACTAATTGACACGCTCAACCACCCTGTCCTACTCTGTGTGAAAAAGAGGACTTCTTCCACAGAGTCCAGAATATGACAGAGAAATTACGCATGGCAAGGGGTAATTGCTCCACAATAAGTGGCCTGCGGTACACACTTGAACAGATGCTACAGATGGAGGGAGGCACACACAGCTATTCTGGCTTTAACTGATGCTTATGAACTTGCTCTTCTAAGTAGATTTCCACATTTCGGGAAATCCGAACAGGATGGAGCAAATGGGACACCAGCACCAGAGGGGCTTACTTACACCTCCCCGCCAAATATCCCCTTTCACTCATTCCCATTCAGCCGCCTTCTCATTTTTGTTGTCAGGGTGGCTTGTTGCCCCCAAATAAGAGAGAGAGAGAGAGAGAGAGAGAGGAGCATCCTTATTCTGCCTATGAGGGATGCATTCAGTGAAGCAGAAAAGAAAAATCTTTTGTTCTGTTCATTTTGAGGAAAGAAATCAATCCTTACACTTCCTTAGTAAGACCTCTGAAAGAACAGCACAGGAGGAACAGTTCCATAAAGGCTGCCCATAGTGGCTCTGTGTCTGTCTCCCTGCTCTCATCTAATGTAGGGGTTATGTTTGCGCTAGTATTCCATGCACTAGTACTTCCCACATTCTTTCTTTCCTTGATGGGCAAACACCTACGTATATATGCGTGTCTGCCTGGCACACCGCTGTTCTGGAGAGTAGCTGTTAAGGCTTATTTCAGCAAAAGTATGGCCTTGTTAGTTGACTCCCTCTGCTTTGCTCAAGCCTGACTCGATTGTATTATGAACTATTTTAACTTTAAAGGGCCCTCCGTTTCTTATGCTAGGTGATACTGGCTTAAATCTCTGCGCCTCTTGATGAAAACCTAACCCCTTCTGGGTCTGTGAGTGATGGCTCAGCATTACTTTCTGTTGCTTTTGTGCCCCCGTCAGAAATGTTGTCCAAGATCCTGTCAGCCACAATTGATTGATTGTGAGTTGTATCCAAGCAATACCAGCTAGGCTTGGGAGTTTGGGGGAGCTTTTAACAAGTCGTTAAAACAGCAGTCTATCTGTTTAGGCAGATGGAGTACCAGCTTGCCTGGTGTTGTTGGATTTCACTGGTATGATTTATAGCAATAAATCATAAAAAAAGACTTATCCTAGTTGATTATTTTATGTCAGAATTTGTCAGAGGCAGAAAGAAGATAAGAAGCACTCTCAGTTTGAATATATATGTATACACACACACATTCGGAGCAGCTAAATACTTTGTCTATTAGCCTTGTTTTTTAATTTGTTAGAGTGCAAAGAATCCAGTGCTTCTTAAAAAACACACACACACACACACACACACACGCTAGTGCAGAAAACCTGGTTGTCTTGATTAGGTTCAGAGAAATAAAGAACATGTAACCTCTCCCCACACACAGACACTTTCTCACAAGATGAGCATGTCTCATTTCACTTAAAAGAATGAAGGTGTCTGATCACAGGAACAAAATCTCTTGATCATTTTGCCCTATCCTAAATGACATGCCTTTTCCGGAGGTGACTAGTTCCACCAAATATTTTTTGATACTTTGAAATCTTTTTGAAGCACCTTTTGAGGCAGGGCCAATTGTCCTGACATGGTACTAGAAAATCTTTAAGATAACTCTGCTAATAGTGTATTCGGATGTTCTGCTTCATTTACATAACAACTGAGCTTGCTAAGGGCACCCTCTTGCTTACAGGTGCCATTTTTCTGTGACACACAGTCTTTCATGGAGGCCCACCTCATGGGATAGCCTGGTTATTTGAAACTCCTCTCAGATTTGTAGTCATTCACTGCAGAAGAGTGAAATAATTCACTTTTCAGCTGTAGTGATCCCCTAGGGTGGTCACAAAGCAGGCCAGTACAAGGAATAGCTTGATGAGGTGCAAGTTCTTCTATTCTAGGAGCCATGAGTAGTGTTTGGCTGACTGGGATGCCATCCCTGGGCAAAGGAAAGGACAGAAACCCATCAGTGTAGGTTTCTCTGTGTTTCCTTCTCTGAGAGGGTATTATTTTTTATTTATTTTTTATTTAATACATTTTTATACTGCCCAATAGCCAAAGCTCTCTGGGCGGTTTACAACAGTTAAAACCATAAAATACAATATAAATATAAGATTTAAAACCAGATTAAAAAACAAACAGCAAAGCTAGCAGCAGCAGTTCAAATTACATAACAGAGTTAAAAACAACTACAAGATTAAAATGCCTGGGAGAATAGAAAGGTCTTCAGCTGCCGCCGAAAAGAGTACAATGTAGGCGCCAGGTGAGCCTCTTTGGGGAGCTCATTCCACAACCGGGGTGCCACAGAACAATTTATCCATCCTAAATGTGGGGGGGTTGAATAGAAGTGTGTTCAGGATTTCAGTACTGGCTCATAAGAGTGCCCAGGGAGTGGTACAGAAATAGGGTGTGGTCTGGATTGGGAAGACACCTTTTATTCAGTTTTGGGTCTAAAGAGCCCCTTGGGTGAGTAGAAGGTACTTGTGCTTGTACCACAGGGGAGTTGCTAATTTCAAATGATTTCTTCTAGCTGCAGCCTCCTCTGCCTCACTGCAAGGAGTTCTGGAGAGTCTCCAACCCTTGGGGAATAACTTTTTGAGGAGGTATAAGGGGCTGCAGCAAGAAGGAAAGTCCCATTGTGTGAGTGGAACTCTGCATTTTTTTGGCTCCAAACCAGTATGTGTAATCGCTTGTAGGCAGTGACCAGTGGATGGGGAAGCACTTTTTTTCCCAAAGCAGATGGAAGTGAAAGTTTGTCTTGTCCAGTAATTTTACACTTGGATTCATAGATTTCATAGATCATAGAGTTGGAAGGAGCCTACAAGGCCATCGAGTCCAACCCCCTGCTCAATGCAGGAAACTAGAGCAGGGGTCTCCCATCCAAGTAATAACCAGGCCTGACCCTGCTTAGCTTTCCATGCTCAAGACAAGCTGAGCCAGCATAAGCCACAGGCCTGTTCAAACAGTTATGTTTTTGTTGACATGTGAAGGCTTGCTCATACATATAGATCAACACTTTTCCATTATAGGCTGGCTTGTTAGATATGACAGTAATCAGTGTCACCGCTGTCACTTGTGCACACTTTATTTTTTGGGTGAATTCATTAAATAAAAATAAGCTTATGCTGAACACCACATATTAAGCTTTGCCAAGAAAAGCATCATTAACATTAAGCAAATGGATCTAACATGACTTCTTATCCCAAAGCAGTATGAGGAAAGCTAATTGGCCATTGTGAAGGAAGATATTTGCTTTCAGTCGGATGAATAATCAAAGCACAGTGGTAAACAGAAGAGACCTTTCTTTGCTAAACAAATGTCTATATTTGTGCCTGGATATCATTAAACTCAAAAAAGAAAAAAAGAAAAAAAAAGAAGACAAGGCACATAACTTTGGAAGTGTGTTATTATGGAAGACTTTCAGCATGCTGTGCCAGTAGAGCAGTGTTTCTCAACCTTGGGTCCCCAGATGTTTTTGGCCTACAACTCCCAGCATGCCCCAGCCAGCTATGCTGGCTGGGGCATGCTGGGAGTTGTAGGCCAAAAACATCTGGGGACCCAAGGTTGAGAAACACTGCAGTAGAGGCAGAAGCTGCCCTTCTGTGGAACAGTTTTTTAAATTACAAGTGGGCTTTCTGAATGGTCACAGACAAGCTGCTGCTCTTTCCATGAAATGGAAACTGGGACCCATAGCCCAGATTAAAAGAAACTAAAGATGAATACTGCCATGTGTAAATCATTATTTTGATCAATAATTCCTTTTTAAAATATGATTATATGGCAGTTTCAGTTTAATGTGATAGGTAACTAACACTGCATTCTACTGATTGTGGGTCTCCAAATACGCAATATGCCAAAACAAAAAACCAAACAAATGGTAACCTACTAAATTTTAACCTACTAGTCATGCTTAGAGTAGACCCATGACTATCAGTCCCATTGATTTCAGTGGGTCTACTCTAAGCATGGCGATGTTTGGATCCAACTCAATGCATTTGACCAAACAATAGTCAGAATTTTGCAGTACTTAGAGGGCCCTTCCTCCTGGCTTGATGAATTGCTTGGTAACAACTAAGCTTCCAGGCAGTAGCTCTATGTAACATTTAATTAAGTCGCTAGTAATTTGTAAATCATCCTTTCTTAAACTGGAGATACATTGATAAACAGACTCTTATTGGAAGTTGTTTATAAAAGTCAACAAGTTTGAAAATGCAAATAGAGCATGAAATGGGAATCCCAAGGCATGGTAAAGTACAACTCAGATGCAGGACTGTTATGGTTAGACTGTAATGCAGAAATGCACACAACACATGAGTACAGTTCCAGAGTTCATCTGCATAGCCCAGTTCATGGAATGAGCTGGAGCTTCCTCTTACCCTGGAGATGGAAGCAGTGTATGTTGATTCCAAGCTCATCTTACTTCAACTCCCCTGGCCAGAGACTTCGTGATCTCTTTCCAAGATACCAGCATATGGATTCTGACACAGGTGCTCTTCTTGCCTATGATCTCTTCATCATCCTTCAGTCAGAGGACGAGTCTGAGAATGGACAATCTGTCCATCTTCACTGTGGCAATTTTTGAGATCCTGTAGGCACCCCTGCGGGGAAAGTGACGCTTTGATCAAAGGTTCAAGAGATGAGGCATTATTAGATGCTTTCATAGGTAGTATGGAAGTTGCTGTAGTCAACATCAGTGATCCCCATGGCTCTGTTGCTCACTGAGAGCCCTTGCTCAATTGAAATTATTGGTTCAACGGGTCCTAAAGATTAAGCATCATCTTTAACCTATCAAGAACCGTGCAAGCCTTTCTCTGTGCAAGCCTTTTTGAACTTCACCCCATGCCTTCCTCAAACTCTTTGTTAAGTTGTAAATTGAACTGGGTTGTGTTTGGGGAAAATTACTGGGTACTTGGACTTCAGAAGAAACAAACTGTAAATATTTCTGACCCTTGAGCTCAGAATGTTTTCTGCCACTTGGGAAATTGAAGGAGAGTTCAGTCTGTAGTAGCCCAAGAGGAATTGTTCCCCATGGAGAGGAACTGGGGTCAATGAACAGATTGCAAGAGGGGTGGATAGAACTCATGCTAGTTCTGGAAAACGATAATGTCAAAAGGGCTAAAAAAAATGGAAACAAACTCCTCTTTCCCCTTCTCTATCCTTTTAGAGGTCCCTGACATTAGTGAGAATTACAATTAGTGACATCTTCTCATCAAATATTAAGCAAACTAAACCGACCTTAAAGCAGAACCTCACATTTGGATGTTGGTTGCAAGGGCACCAACTCCTTTCAATGAGCTTGGGGGGGTATAGGGGTTACAGGGTTAATGGTTCAAGTTGCCATTATTGACTGCATCAGGTGGTAGAGATGAAGTACAGGGCAAGTGAGAGAACAGGTGGGAACTACCATTTGGTTTTTTTTAATGTGGTTAAATTAAATTGAAAAATTCAAATTTCTCCTTTCCCAGGAAGAAGAGATGCCGGATGTAGAAATTGACATTGATGATCTTCTCGATGCTGCTAATGAAGAGGAGAGAGCCCTCAAATTACAAGTTAGTTTGATTTTGAGAAATTTGGGACCATGGTTAGGATACCAGGTCCCAAATTAGGATACCTAATTTGAACTGCACTGTCTGACTTGCAGCTTAGAACAGTTTTTAATCGAAGAGTTTGGAGCAGAAACCAGCAAATAATTACTACTGCAGTGTAGAATAGTAAAAATTAAGCCTGTTACAACACAGAATGATGCAGAGGTACGGAATATTAAAGACTTTAAATTGGATTGATGACATGAGGATTAGCATTCCTACTATACACTATTTGTCCAAGGGCTTGCCTGTATGGCTTGTTGAGAATGTGTCAGAGCTAATTTGCCTGTTTCCATCTGTTAGGGAGGCAGGAAGCCCTAATGAGGGAATTGCTCCACTTCCCCTCAGTCACACCTTAGGCATGCCTTTGAACCATTTTTATTTATTTGTTTCATTTCTATACCACCCATTAGCTGAAGTTCTCTGGGCAGTTTACAAGACAAAGTTAAAACCATAAAACACAACAACATAGTAAAACATAAAATCCGTAAGTTTAAAACAGAGTAAAACCAAAGCAGTAACCACGATAGAAGCCAGTAGCAGTGCAAAGATCTAAAACATACCAATGCAGTTTTAAAAACTGAAGGGCTAAAAAGCCTGGGCAAATACAAAAGTTTTCACCTGGTGCCAAAAAGACCACAATGTAGGCACCCAGGTGAGCCTCTCTGGGGATAGCATTCCAGAACTGGGGTGCCACCACTGAAAAGGCCCTCTTCCTTAGTAGCCACCCACCTCACCTTATTTGGTGCAGGCACCCAGAGAGGGGCCTCTCAGGATGACCTTAGGGTTCAGGCAAGTATATTTGGAAGAAGATTACCCTTCAGGTAACCTGGCCCCAATCCGTTTAGGGCTTTGTAGTTTAATACCAGCACTTTGAATTGGGTCCAGAAATCAACTGGCAGCCAATGCAGATCATAAAGCATAAGGGGAAGTTATTCCTAAAATGTGGGTTAAAGTACCACAAATCTGGATACTGATTGCAGTTTTCAGCTGTGGGAGGATCCTGGTTACATATTTTCCCCTAGGGTAGAAACAGTGGGATAGAAAAGACACTTAGGAAGGAAGTTGTTTTTATAAACAACTGATGCTCTTTTCATCTTACTTCTAGGAAGCGCTTGTAGATTGCTACAAACCCACAGAGGTAAACAAATCTTATACTATTTTAATTCTAAAAGCATGACATATTCTAGTGTGTACAAAACAGCCTTACTATATTGGAGAAATAAAAATACTTGGATAATCAGAAATTTAGATACATGTAGATTAACATATTTGAATGTTGTTGTTTTTGTCATTAACACAATTTGAAATCTAAGTCACATTAACCTAACAACTATTATTCAATTGTAGCATATGAAACCTACATCTGTTTTGCACTCAAGGCACCGTATTCTTAAATTTTGGGGTTGGGCGGGAATAAACCTTAACAGCTTAATGGGAAAAGATCAGTGTTTGGGAACAAGATGGAACACCATCCTAGCAATCAACTTCTTTACATATTACGAATGAATAAAGAAGCATCTACGAATGAATAAAGAAGCATCTAGGGCAGTGATGGCGAACCTATGGCATGGGTGCCACAGCTGGCACGCAGGGACCTCTCTGTGGGCACTCCAGCCATTGGTCACCAGATCGTGAAAAGACCGTCCCCTTCTGCAAAACACTAATGATCTTGTTCTTTCTCACAGTGTGGAACAGAATGCTTTTATTCTAGAATTCCTGTTACAGAATTCTTTTCTGCATTGTTATCACATTTAAAAGATTTTGAAGAATGATGCACAGAGCATGGCTTGGATGTAAAGCCCTAACAGTTGACCTGAATGCTGCATGTGTTGCTCTCAAACTAACGGAGTATGAACCAAGGTTTGACAAATTATCAGCATGCATGCAATAGCAAAAATCACATTACAATTTCAGTCTGGCATATAATCATATTACAAGTTGAGAATCCCTTATCCAAAAATACATGTGCCTAATTATTTAAAAAGTTTGTATAAATTCCCTTCAGGCTATGTGTACAATGTAGTACTATAATAATTTTCTGAGTTGATTTTTTCCCCAACAAAAAACTGTTTGTATCATTGAAAGCTCTGTTATTGTGTTTTTCTTTTAAGACAAAAGATGTTAATTAGTTCGGACAACTGTTTGAGTTGTTTTTCTAAAACTAAAACCTCGGTATTCAGGTTTAATTGCAGTGTTGGCACTTTGAAATAAATAAGTTGGTTTTGTGTTGCAGTTTGGGCACTCGGGCTCAAAAAGGTTCGCCATCACTGATCTAGGGGGCCATTGGATACTTCAGATTCTCAGGTCTGAGGTCCAGCTGCCCCTCTGAAGTCAGGAACTTGATCTTGGAGAGCAGGTAAAAAGGGCATTCTGGGGGGCAGGGAGGGGAGGAGACTGCAGAGGCCAGGGTATGACATATCCTGTGTCCTCTGCAGCTGCCTTCCTTCCCCCTTCGAAGCTCCCCAGCTAGATGGCCTAAAATGTGGCCATCTAGGGAAAATGCAGAGTGCGAGGAGCGGGGAGGCAAAGATCGCTTCCACCGCTCCTCCCGCTCTGCATAGGATGCCCATAGTCCTCTGAGTTTGGAGGCTTATGGGCATCTTGATTAGATTGCGCCCTTAGTTAGATAATCTCACTTGGTATTAATGTTAAGCGGTGCCTGATACTGTGCTTATGCCTCTCAAGAGTGCTTGTGCAGTCTTTCAGACTTGCCTCTGTAATTGGTATTGTGGTCTAGCTGATAGCCTATCAAAATTGTATTTTGAAAACTGTGGGATTCTTGGTAGTGTGGCAGGCTTCAGAGGTAAAAAAAAGAAAAAGTGCTATTTAGATCTACTGTCCTTTTAAAATATTGGTGAAATGAAATCTAAAAAGGTGGGTCAGGTAGTTAGATAGTAGATCTATCATGGCTAAAATGCCATATAATACTTGGAGTTGTCTGCTTCAGTATTGGACAGAAGAAAATTGAGTGTACTTGTTAACTTTTAGTATAGATGGGGTTTGCAGTGTGGCAGGAAGAAATCCAAATGCCACTTCAATGAGATTGTTGCCAGGCTCCACTAAAGACAAAGTTCAAAAAGTGCCTTCCAAGGTGTAGCGAAAATAGATTTGTGTGTGTGTCCCTTTGCTTCACATTTGCAATATGCAGCATGCAGCATATAGATTGTTTGCACACCGAGTCACTGGAGGAGTTAACACTTGATTTCCACACTGCTGACTAGAGAGAATAGCCAGATTAACAAAGGTCGTTGTACTGTGTTTCTAGTTTAAGTGTCCACGTAACAGTACCCTGCCTTTAAAAGTGTGTGCAGCCATGTTTAATGCACCTGCTGTTTGCCTCTTGGCAACATGTCTGATCTCTGCTTGCTATCAATTGTCAGATACAGGCAAATACAGCAGACACTATTGTACAGTCAAAGTAGGCAAAGGTAGCAGGAGAAGTTCCACTGTTGGATGACAAGTTCCAGTTCCATACATGCTAACACCCTGCAAACACGTGTGTGCAATATTTGGCAAAAAATACTTATGAAGTTGTCTTGTGCTTCTACAGTGAAATATGCTCAAGATTTTATAGACAATAGTCTTGCCAGCCTTGGCCATGGCACAGTAGAAAAGGTTCTGTTTATGAAGATGTGATTTATTTTGAATATCCTTATCTGGTCTTCCTGGGCTAGTAGCATAGCAAAGCTCATTCCATGAAGAATCATTGCGCACTTTACCTTTTGGTGGTTTATGAAATAAACCTGACACTGAATGGAACTGGTGCATCCCACCTCTCAGGTATTAATTTGCCATACCTGCTCATGGATGAGTTCTTGCTAATTAAACATTGTCATGAAGTCTTCCACTTGAAAACCTATTATCTTTATTATAATGAGGGCAATCTGTGTGAAGTGAAAAAATTATAATGTGGGGGAAAGCTGTAACTCCATGGTAGAGCAGATGCCTTGCATGCACAAGGTCCCAGTTTCAGTCCTTGGCATCTCCAGTTAGAGCTGGGAAAGACCCTGCGTGTGAAACCCTGGAGAGCCACTGCCAGCCAGTGTGGACACTGTTGAGCAAGGTAGACCAATGGTCTGACTTGATATAAGGCAGCTTCTAATGTTTAGTAACTTGAAGGTGTATTGTGCAGCTGCTCATAACATCAGAGCAATGCATTTGGATGTCTTCCAAGTGTTTTTAAAGCAATGGGCACATGGCACACCAGCTTTTGTACTGTGCTAATAGAATGTGTAGCTCTTGGGCTGTCTGCTGCTTCATGGCATGAAGATCTCACAGAGTTAAAGTTTTTCACACACACACACACACACACACACACACACATGCTCTCTCTTGTCTGTAAGAAATTAATGCCACAGTGTGTTTGATGTGAGGCTGCCTTATCTCAAAAGCAAGCTTGATTGGTGGATGCCAACAGTTAAAAATACTTTCTGGGTATGTAGCACCAATCTAGGGGAAGGCATACTTTACAAGGCATTTGTGTGCAGCAGAACTTCCATGCATTCCTGCCTATTCCACATGGCTGCATGGCAACAGTTGTCAGGTGCCAGGCCCCTGGCTCTCTTTGTAGTCAAGCTGTCAAGACATATTTCTAGTCAATTACCTTTATTATGCAAATGACAAACAAACAAGCATTGCCTCAGGCTACAGACAGTATCCTCATGCAGCAAAAAAGAGACAAAAGTTCCAGACAGGCTTTACATAACACAGTACCTTGTAAGCTTCAGTTAGTTCCCTGGGTTAGAGCACCATGAAAGAGAGTTGTCAAGAAACTCACAAGGCCTGCCCTTCTCAGGCTGAGCGGGCTACCAAGAACCGCCCTCAAGGTGGGTCTTTCCATGGGGTGACCTCCCTGGCTGCAAGTCTCTTTGAATGCCATGTGACCCTGTATTGCTCCTTCCTTTTCATCTGATGCCTAACTCTTGGGTCTTGTATTCTCACCTCCTCCTCAGGAGCCTGCGTTCTCACTGGTTCAGAGGGCCCAGCTTGGCTGTCCTCCAAAAGATTAGACAATAGCTGGGTTTCCTCCTCTTTGTCCCTGCTATTTTTACCGGTCTCCTGCCCCCACACCTTTGTCACCTCAACAACACCTTCCACCTCTCCCTCCCCGTGTGGCTCAGAATCAGTTCCCATGTCTTCTTGCACCTGGGCCCAGTCCCTACAACATTAAAGAATCTCCGAACATGTGTGTGAGAGAGTGATGAGGGGAGGTGAAACAGGGTGACTCAGAGTGAAATTGCTCACAGACTAAATGTTATGCACAACTGTACCTGCTACTTGGCACTTGGAGCTGCTGATACAGCATGCAAATGACAGTGTTTAAAATAACTTCAAATGTCCATCCTAGCTGCAGCTTCCCTATGGAGATTCCTGAGATGCATAGAAACCGCATAAATGTATTGCCTAGAAAGAGAAGCCCCCTGGCTTTACAAGCCTCTAGGAAATATTTGGGTATTATCAATGTGAAATGACTAGTGCCTTTGTACTATTAATAAGCACTCTGTACTTTTTCCAGCTAACAGGCTAGAAATAGAACTCTCTGAAACTTCACAGTAGTGCAGATAGTGTTTAATGATGAAGGTGCCATTAATGTTTGAGCAGGAAATGTATGTAGCAGGCTTTGATTTATTCAGATGGAGCTCAGAATGGGGTCATAAGCTTCTCTTGTAGAAGTTAGTGCGTATGTTTCAAAATGTAGCATGAATAAGTTGAGTTGTCTAGAAACTCAGTGAAATCTCAGATTTTTCCAAGGCTCACACCTCTTCAAAAGATGGTAGGATCCTGTTTGCTCAAATCCATGAGTAAATGTGGCTTCCTCTCTAGAATTAGGATTTTACCTCAGTTTGCAGAATCTTTTGTCTGGGTTACTCAAATTGGATGACTGTTTAGATCCATCAGAAGGCTCTGAGGAGGAAATGATTTCTTCTGTTTTAGCAGACTTCAGTTTCTCTGTGTGAATTTTTTTTGGTAGAGACCAAGTATCATTACCAAAAAACATTTGGGGGGCGTTGAAATGAATCCCACTACCTCCAAACCTATCCTTCGCCAGAGTGTCACAAGCACAATTCCTGCATAGCTTAAGGCAGGGGTGGGCAACTTGAGGCTGTCCAGATGTTTTGGCCTGGAACTCCATTAATCCATTGGCTATGCTGGCTAGGGCTGATGGGAGCTGAAGGCCAGAATAGCTGGAGTGCCGCAAGTTGCTCACCCCTGCCATGGGTGAAAATCCCCAGTACTAGAAGGCATTCCACAGGTGTTTCTCCTAGAGCAGTGTTCTCCAACCTTGGCCCCCCAGATGTTTTTGGCCTACAACTCCCAGCATGCCCCAGCCAGCGTAGCCAATGGATTAATGAAGTTCCAGGCCAAAACATCTGGACAGCCTCAAGTTGCCCACCCCAGCTGGCTGGGGCATGCTGGGAGTTGTAGGCCAAAAACATCTGGGGACCCAAGGTTGGAGAACGCTGTCCTAGAGGGAAGGTGTTGAACCAACTCAGGGGAGACACATAGATTGATAGATCATAGAGTTGGAAGGGGCCTACAAGGCCATCGAGTCCAACCCCCTGCTCAATGCAGGGAACTAGAGGAGGGGTCTCCCATCCAAGTAACAACCAGACCTGACCCTGCTTAGCTTTCCACACTCTCCCTTTTGGAAGTGAATGGAGGCTTCTTTCTTCCTGCCGAAAGGATTTCAAGGGGGAACTTGGCACTCAGACCCCTCCCCCATCACTTTAGAGATGGGGAGGGGGTATGAATGGGATCAGCCTCCTCCTGCGACCAACATGATTGGGGGAGGACATTAGTATGCCCCTTTAGTATGGTGGAATCTTCCATACTGCACAACCAAGGCAATTGCAGTGGGGCTGGTGAGAAGAGGTTCTCCTGTCTTGCCAGGAGCAGTCTTTTTGTGGGTTCCCACTTGTATAGAATTTTGGCAATTATGTTCCATCAGAGTCCCTGGGTTCTGAAAGTAGTGTTTTGATCGTGTTTGGACGTGCATTGATTAAAGAGCCTCTGCTTGAGTCTTGCTTTGAAGATGGCTGATACTTGATGTGCAAGAATGAATGATGTGTGGAGGGTGCAATGGGGATTCTGCCTTCTCAGTCATTACTCCTAATGACACATTTTCCCCTCCAAATTTTTCTTTTTGTAGGATTTTATCAAAGAACTGCTAACTCGGATAAGAGGGATGAGGAAGCTGAGCCCTCCTCAAAAGAAGAGTATATAACTGAAAATCAAGCACTCTTGAGAGACGTGGCCACTAAACTGGGACTTTTGAATAGAACAACTTCTTGTTTGGTCTTTATGAGCAATTTACTATTCTTACTTTTTGGTTGAGTTCTGACATTTTAATGAATTTGACCACTTCTGTTTTTAAGGCTTTTTTTAAGTGTCAATTTTCTTTTATTTATTTTTTTATCATGGATATCAATACTGTGGATGCTGCTTTTACTACCTGAGGATGATCAAAGTTTGTGGGGAAACACCACATTTAGAAAGACTCTAGCTGTCCCAGGCAGTAATCCTACCCGATGAATCCTGTATAAAACTACTAGGTGGTGCTGTTCCTTTACAACAAGTTGAATTGTTCATTAAGTTGTACACCAGACTCATGGATGTTAAGGTTCTTGTGCTTATGTTACATATATTATCAAGTGAGTTACTATTGCTTCACATGGGTGGAAGGGAAATGTGGTCTAGGTGACTATTTAAATGAAAGCTGTAGCAGACATGGTGTTGGGGTGGGGGGAGGGATGCAATTTGTTAAAAAGTGAATGCTGCCACTATCTCTAAATGCATTTAAAGCATTGGGGTGTGTGCCTTCATTCACAAAGCAACATATGAGCAAGCTGGGGAATTTCAAGGGCTTGATTTTGTAGGCGTTGAGCTTATTTTATTGACTTTGATGCTTAGCCAGATCATCTCCTCTTCACCTCATGGTCTGTTAGGATTGTATTAACCTACTGCCGAAGGGTCGGATGTGACAGTGAGAGAAGGATCAATATACCATTTAAGAGAGGTTCTCAGCAGGGGGAATGCAAAGGGTACCAATCAGTGCAGCTTTGGTCCAGTTGCTCCCATTCTCATGACAAGAATATTAGGCCATTTTTTTTTCCAGCTTGGGCATCAGACCTGGCATGTTGGGTGGGGGAGGCTGGTTTATAGTTGTGTGAAAGCAGGATCCCTAACACTTCAGGAAAACATTCTTTGCTAAAATGTTTCACAAGCTACCATCTGCTGGTAGATGCTAGTCTGGCATTTTATATCAAGGGTGCTCTGAACATAATTTTATTTTTTAAAAGAAGAAATACATGTTTGTGAACTTTATGTATACTGGCAAGCTTTTTTAAATGTATTTAATTTTGTAATGTTTTATCAATGACTTTATTTACCAGATATTTACTCAAATAAATGCAACAAATTGCGGGATTGTTTTGTGTGTACTTTAACAATCGCAGAAGTTAAAGGTGACTTGCATTGCCAATAAGCAACCAACTACCTGCAATGTGTCAACTTGAAGTTCCTTTAAAGCATGCCAATGAAAGACTCTCAACAAGCTTATTTTAAGATGAGTGATTTTAATGTAAATGCCCCCAAGAAAGGTGCATGGGATAGCTCAGAGGATGCCTCCAGACGGAGGGCTTCTAGCGCTACCAGTCAGAAGGCACTGTGCAGCTATTCTGTCTTTTCCTCCTTAACAGATGGGCAGCCAGTTTTTTTATTTTTATTTTTTTCTGGTAATAAGATGAAACAAGCAGTGGGAAAATACAGGAGAGCTACAAATGAAAGAAAACATCATCTGGATCCCCATAACATTCTGTAAATGAAGCAGTGCAATTACACAATAAAGCCTAATATGTGCACACCCTTTCCATTTTTTAAATACTTAGTGTGGCATTTTTCTTCAAACTTAATTTTAAAGCTATCTGGATAACAAGATATCCTGAAAGGGAACATACCATTATACTTGGTATAACATTCGTGGTTATAACTGACCCCAAAAGAGAACAAAAAGACGTTAAACTTTTTTTCCTAATGTGTGCCACCATATACCCCATACATTTCTTGGCAGCCTTCCCCGTTTCAATACCTACTTACTGTTTGAATTAGAAAATTTCACTAAAAGAATATTGGAATTGGACCATTAATTGAAGTAACGGGGGGGGGGGGAATAAAGCATCACATTCCCAAGGTCTAAAGTGGGTGGACAACATGTGGTCCATGCCACTTCAGTAAATTTGGCGCAGCGGCAGCAAAAAATTAACTTTTTTTAATGGCCACATTAGTGCTACGGATTGCTTTGCTAAACGGGTCAAATTTAGCATGTTCTCCTCCCCTGCTTTAGAGCAGAAAGCTAAGCAGGGTCAAGCCTGGTTGTTACTTGGATGGGAGACCCCTCCTCTAGTTTCCTGCATTGAGCAGGGGGTTGGACTCGATAGCCTTGTAGGCTCCTTCCAACTCTAAGATCTATGAAATCTATGAAATCTATTCTGAGGGCAAACAGCAATGGATGGAAAGGAAATAGCTAGCCTTTTGTTGCCATGGCGATCGACATGACTTAAGCAGAGTTAAGCTAGCTTGCCTGCACTCTAAAGGGTTTGGGTCTTTTAAAAATGGAAGCCAAACTGTCAGGCAGCCCACTAAGTCAGGTTCATCACATGAAATTATGGCAAGCTTTCTAGTATCTAAATAATTAGAAAGTGCTTGTTGCCTGTTAAGAATTGGCAGGGAAAGAAAACAAACAATATTGCCAATTAGACTGGTGACTTCTCTTTAATGCTCATAAATGCTGAATCATGATACTGGCGCAACACAGAACTTTACCGAAAAGTCATACACTATATCCTATAAGTTTCTTGTAAGTTAACTCAGTTATGCTGTGCACTCTTGAATTGCACAGCAAAATAGTTGCTGCAAATGGCATCCTTGTATGGAACTCCTTACAGCAAAGATTCCCACCACCCACCACCCTGCAAACTTGGAAGCTCTAAGCTAAAAAGGAGTATCTGTTTCCTTTGCCTTCAGTCTTGTGTGTGAGTGTAAAACAGTGTTGTGGCTTACACTCCTACGGATTACACATGCTGAAAATTCCTTTGTCCCTTTACAATGTATCTGAGAGCGGAACTGAATTTTAAATCATTTCTTGGCTGGTTTTACTTCTGGAATTGAAGGGGCTGGATTCTTCCCGTGGGCAACAGCATAACTTCAGTGATCCAACAGTGATTACTTCTGATGTATTGTAAGATGAGAGTTGGACCCACTGAGCTGAGCTCTCATTGTGATTCACCTCTTTCATGCTGTGTGGGTGTTCTCTAGCAGTGGAGTGACATTTCAATAGCACACTGTTAACTAAAACAGCAAGGAACCAGATTTCATGCCTAGGCTTTTTAGGGTGGGAAAACTGGCATGAACAGAGTCATGTTTGTCCACAGTGTAATTTCATTTGCCTTGAGAAAATGGGAGTGCTATTAAGTCTAATCTTGGCTAGTAATGAATATGCTCTGAAGCCCATTTCTGGTGTTTCCATTAAAGCAGAGCCAGCGCAATGGCTCCGGATACACCTCTGTAGAACGCCACATACTGAGCGGTAGGACTGTTGCCAAATGGGTGGGCTTCAGAGTGAGACCAAAGTCACTGTAGTTTTCAGTAACTTATCACTTCCACTATTCTTGCCTTATGTCGGCCTTCCGTACTCTGGTGCCCTGCAGATGTGTTGGACTGCAACTTCCATCCACCATGGCCATTTGCATTCCAACACATCTGGAGGGCACCAGGTTTAGGGAAGGTTGGCTTATGCATTGTATTTATAAAGTACAGATTTCTTCCTGGCCAGTAATGCTAAATATTAGGTGTTGAACCCTCCTGGCTGGAGAGATAGAGACTTGTGTAAAAAAACAAAAACCCAACAGGCCAAGGATAGGAACCATCTCACTTACGGTAAGTTATCTGAGTCAATTCTCAGCCTCACAGAGCTAAGAAGCAGACCTAGAACTTCCCAAATGTTTAACAAACTACCAATATTGCAGCATTTATTGTGAGAATGTAATGATTTGTTTACGCCAGTGGTCATCATACTAAGACATGGGTGTTCCCCAGGGTGATACAAGGCACTTGGAAGTGGGGCGTGTAGTTCCAGGATGGGTGAAACTCTTTCATTCCAGCAGCAAAATCTTAGCATTACAGCTGCCCAAACTGCTGTGCTATCCATGGAAGTTGCAGAGAGGCAGGAAAGATGTGGGACCTTCTGGCTCTGCAGTCATCATCCCCCCATTCCTCCCCAGGGCCTGGCTGGTTGTAGAAGGGGGAGGGGAGGCTCATAGATTCTCTATTTGAGTCTTCTCCTCATGCCAGTGTTTGGATTAGTGCCTCTATCCACAGATTATATTATGCATACAGCAGTGAACTGTCCAAGAGCAGCTATGTGAAAGGATTTATTTATTTATTTATTTATTATTTACATTTATTAATCGCCCATCTGGCCGGCAACCGGCCACCCTGGGCGATGTACATAGGCTAAAAACAAGATAAAATACATTTTAAACATTATAATTTTTTAAAAAAACTTAACCCACCCCATATTCCCGCCTGAACAGCCAGGTTTTTAATGAACGGCGGAAGCTCAGCAGAGAGGGGGCATGGCGGAGGTCACTCGGGAGAGAGTTCCACAGAGAGGATCCTGTGCATTTGCTTGTCAGAGGTACCAGGAGGCAGGGATGGGGACTCGGACTCCAGGACTCGACTCGTGAGGCGGACTGAGTCCCCCCTCTGACTCGAGTCAGACTTGAGTCCCAATATTTTTAATGGGACTCGAGACTCGACTCAGGACTCGAGACCAAGGACTCGTGTTCCAAAATCGTGTTCCTCAAATGCAACATGGATAGGTTTTAGGAAGTACAGCAAGTTTATTTTTTAAAATCATTTCCCTAAAATGCAACCTTTCAGACATTTTGGGTTTGGCTGCCTCTGCCTGCCTGCTTTGGGGTTCCCTGCCTCCTCTGCCTGTCTGGTTATTTTGGGTTTGTCTGCCTGGTCTGTTCTTGTCAAAATCAGTTGCAGAGTTTTGAAATAAAAAGGCACACTTGTGCCTAGAATTTATTTAAGCCACACATCTGAAATAGCCTTATTTTGTTGGGGAACCCCCCCCCCCCATTGATTTTAATGGGGACTCGTGGAGTCAGCTTTGGGAGTGACTTGTGACTCGTAAGTCACCATTTTGGACCAAGGACTCGGACTCGGACTCGAGACTCGGATCCAAAGACTCGTGACTCGACTCGTGACTCGAAACCAAGGACTCTTCAACATCCCTGCCAGGAGGTTGGACTTCAGAATGTATCCTGGGGATGAGGTCCAAACTTAAGTCTGGCATGGTTGGCCCTTGCCCCACCAGTATGGGCATCAACGATGGCAAGCAGCCTCAGTAAAGCGTGCCGCTCCTTCCTACTTACACAGTCTCAACATCTCAGGCATTCTCTCCTGGGTGCACAAAAACCAGTTTCAGGGCACAATCCTATGCATGTTTAGATAGCAAAAAGTCCTACAACTCCCAGCATGCCCCAGCCACCCATGCTGCTTGAGGAATGCTGGGAGTTGTAGGACTTTTTTTGCTATTTATCTAAACGTGCATAGGACTGCACCCTTACATTTTTAGAGGAATACTGTTTAGCCTTCTGGCATGGATCAATTTGAATAATTTGAGCTTTAACAATTTTGCAACTGCTACCTGGATTGTAAATCTTTGAAGTTAGGATGGCCACTTGTGAATCACAAAAAAAAAAGAGGACAAATGAAGACACACCTACATGCATAAAATTTGCATATGCTAGTGTGTGTATGCAAATTTAGAAATAATTATAATTTAAATAGAAATACAGTACATCGCAGCATAATGTGGAAGACTGTGACCCGGAGACCTGAGTGCCTGCCTGTTCAGTCTGCTGTCCAAGGCGCTGTTGATGGGCAACTTGAAGGCCCCTGCCCACCTTCCTATGATTTCTCATCTTTAAACTGGACTCAGACTGGACAGCTGTTCAAACAGAGGACGCCTTCAAAATAGAGGACAGTCTTCTGATAGTCCTTCGAATAGAGGACTTTCTTCTGTAAAAGTGGACTCATGGCCACCCTACTTTGAAGATGGAATCTTGTGGCTGGCTACTAGCAAAATTAAACTGAATGCCCTCAGTAGTAGTCTACATCTGTAGCTGTGTCAACATTTATTTCTGTAGAGGGCCTGGCTTTCATTAAAACAGGCCTCTGGAGCAAATTTGGGGTGTGTGCACAGATGTCTGCAGTGGGGAGGGGAAATCCATCCCTCCAGCAGTTCCTTCCTGGTGGCAGAGCGACACCATAAGATACAACCCCATGAAGCCTGCCTTTGTTCTGGGCCCTGTTTGTTTGAAAGTCTGAACATGCAGCAGAATGTGGAAGAAATTACACTTGGACCTCTTCCACTTCGTGCCAAGATTGTGAAAACTCTTTAAAAAACCAGAATTCTGTGCTGAGGTAATTCTGTGCAGAGAATAGCTGTATTTTGCTGCGATCTATATGTGTGTTAAGCACTAAGCAGTGAGAGGTCTCTGAGTAATAAGTATGAATTTCAGCAAGGATCCATAAATCACTTTTTGGCATAGGAAATGTTAAATCATATTAAGGGAAGGGAATGTAAATAGCCTTGCTCTTCTCAGAAGTGTAGACAGAAGAATCAATGGAGCATTTTCTTGCTTGGATCACTTTGATAATTGGACATGGGATGTGGTTTAAGAATGCCTTCCTATTGCTTGCAAACTCTTAGAACTGCTCAGATTAAGATTTATGCCACTCCTTATCACTTCCTGTTTCTAACTATGCTATAGAAGACTGGGTCGAAAGCCAATATCCAGTTCTATAAGCTTGCAAGATTCATGTCTTAAAATTACAAAGAACTTACTTTGGTTTCCATATCAACAGTTTACAGGACTGGTGAATGCTTACAATGCTAAAGCCCTTAAGATGTCAAACTTTTTTTCTCTATCTTCACTCTTTTTCCTCAGCTGTGCCTTTGGCACGGACTTGAGTCAGTTAGTTCTATTGACTTGTATCTGAGCTTAATACTGTCTCTCCACACTCTTTTTGGCTAGGTCTGATACTGAGACAGAAAAGTTGATCTAGAAAATTAGCTGACTGACCTCTTAGATTCCTGGAATCCTTAAATTTTGTAAATGTAGAAGAGTGATCTAATGGCTCAAACAGAACTGAGCAACAGGGATATCTTGTTTTCTGCTTCACAGTTTCTTCTCAGAATTTGCAAGAAGATGTAAGCGTACATTCTTTGTCTTAATCTTTCTAACCACTTTGCTGTACTACTCCTTTGTTCTTTTGTCAAGGCTGCAACTGGCAGCTGATTAAGTCAAAGGAATGATTTTGCTCTCTTGTGTGAATTTTTTAACCAGGATGTTAGACAATAAACCTATTGCTGAATGCAGACTTTCAGGTCCCTTTGACTGGGTCGGGGGTGGGGGTACTTTTAACAACCATTTTTGCAGCAGCAGCTTTGCAGTTAACTTCTAGTATTGTGAGTCACACAACAAGTGAAAGTTGTTGCATGAAAATTGGGGTGAGAGAACACACTTCAGTCTACATTTTAATGGGGTGTTGTCCTCTCCTACGCCAAAAACTGATAAAGCATCCCATAAAGATCTATAGAACTTTGCAAGCAAAAATGCAGTTGTATATAAAAACTAGTTAGGTTTGAATGCTACTAACCTCTCCTTTCCACAGCTATTTGACCTACTTTTTTTTTTTTTTTTAATAGCCCTCAAGTAGAAAGAGCTTCTACACAAGGGTTTCCCTCGAAGCCTTGTAGCAGAAATCCCAATTTGGCTTGCTTTCAGCCTAGTTCCACATCTGGACTGTAACACATAGGAAGCTGCCTTATACTAAGTCACCCTATAAACTGATAAAATAGGGTTTTTAAATGGGTTTTCCTTGCCATTTTTTTTTCCTGTGGGTTCCTGCTGGCATCCTGTATGTCTTTCTCAGGCTGCATGGTTCGTCCTAAATCTGCAAAGGAATCACTATTGTTAGTCTTAGTGGTTATTTATAGGTTATTATTCAAACTGGAAATGGCCCGGCAAATCATGGGTTAATTAACCCATGATTTGCCAATACAAACTGGAGATTGCATGGAGTCAACTAATACATTAGTTGACAAGGATGACATTAGGTTGGTCGAAAGACAGACAAGCCTTATGCATTGTATTTATAAAGTACAGATTTCTTCCTGGCCAGTAGTGCTAAATATTAGGTGTTGAACACCTCCTGGCTGGAGAGATGGAGACTTGTGTGATGGAGGGCTTTTCTGGCTCAGCCTTGCTACAGCCCCCTATGCCCCCCAAGCTACTTCTGAGGGTCAATGGGCCCTCTAGAATGGCATGTAATGGGGCACAGAGGACTGCAGTGCAAAAGGAAATTGGGAGAATTTGGTGGCGATGCCTTACTCAAATGGAATGCCTTTCCTCTCAGGTGAGTAATATCTGGATCCGAGCCCTTAATTCTATCTCCTATTAGAAGTTAGGGTACCTTTTATCCTACACCAGAAGTGGGTAACTTTTTTGCATGTGGCTGTGAGCTAGCGGCTGCATGCTGGTGGGTTTGGTGAGGGCCAGCTTCTCCCCCCCACCCCTACAAACTCATACTTATGTACAAAACAGGCCTGTGGCTTACGCTGGCTCAGCTTGTCTGAGTGTGGAAAGCTAAGCAGGGTCAGGCCTGGTTATTACTTGGATGGGAGACCCCTCCTCTAGTTTCCTGCATTGAGCAGGGGGTTGGACTCGATAGCCCTGTAGGCTCCTTCCAACTCTATGATCTATGAAATCTATATGCATATTTATTTCATCGGGAGGCCTGGCACGCAGGTTGGATTATCCCTCTCTCCTTGTACCATCCTCCCCATGTAAACTGCACTCTCTATAGCCTGCCAACCAGCTGTTTGGTGGGTTGTGGGGAGCACAGCTGTGATGGAGGGGAGTTACGTGGGGATGACCCTTCCCATGTGTCCTCTTCCCCATCGCAATTATGCTCCCTGCCAAAGAACAGTTTGGCAGGCTATGGAGAGTCAAGAGTGTGATTTGCTGCTGGATTCGGCTGAGGTTAGGGGAATTTGAAGGGGGTGAATATAGAGGCTGCCCAACTGAACAGTGAATATGGAATTTATGAATAGAAGTATAATGTAAGATATTTGCACAATGTGTATAACAAATATGTGCAAAATGGCAGTCATGTTGGCCAAATCTCTACTGAGATCTTGTTTTGTCCCCAAATGTGATGATTCTACTTGATTGCCCCACCTAAAAAAGGTGGGGTGGGGTGGGGAACTGTTAATGTGAGTAGCTAAGCTGATGTGTCAAGAGTGAGCTAGAATGAGACAGCAGAAAGTTGGCAATGATGTGGAAAAACGAAATACAGCCTCAAGCCAGCCTTGCTTGATTAGTTGCCTTCTGACGTCTTCCCCTTCCCAGCTGTCTGCTGCTATTCAGCTAGAACCTCCTTCCTGGGAATAAGGTTTCACCCCCAAAGTAAACTTGTTCAAACAGTGGCTCTAGAAACACTACAGTATTTCTCAATACAACCACCTTTGTTAGATCTCTTTCTCCCTTCCCTGCTCCATCAGGAATAAAATAGCCTCCATATCTTTTGAATGCTCAGGCCTCAGTTTTCACTGCCACCAGTGTGTTAGTGTGTGTTTCAATAGCAGTTGTACCAATTTTTTAAAAAAGTTGTATATTATATGCATGGCTGGTCACATTCTATGGCTTTAAAAAATCAAAGCTTTATGTGAATAAAAGTGAATATTACACTTTAAAGTATGCAAGTCAGGAACATTTATTTATTATTTAATCAATTTCTTAACCGCCTTTTGAGACAATACCCTTCCTAAGTCAGATTTTCCCTTAACTTGATCTATACCCAACTTTCAAGTTTTGCTACTTTGAAATTGTGAGATGAGGAATGATGATGCAGAAGAAAGAAAAAGTGAGAGGCTGTAGCAGGATGTGGGACATATCAATCAATGACTTTATTTGTATACTGCTTTTCCATATACAGTAGTATGCTCAAAGCAGTTCTCAACAAAGTATGATGAAAAAGCAATACATTTGTATCCATATTAAAGAAAAGCCAGAACAAGAAGTCCGTGCAGAAGAAACAGGCACCCATGTGGATCACAGAAGCTTCGGCCTTTGAGTCCTTGAGCTTTCCCTGTACACTTATTTTCAAACATAAGATAAAATTTTGCTTTTAATAAAGCAACATTCTGATTATAAGGTTACATAATGATCCATTGTGGCCATAGCTTGCAATGTTTTCAGATATGCAAGCAGGTGCCTTTGGCTGCTTGCTCTTCCGTATCGCTTACATGCTACTCAGCTCCCTTCCATCATGCCAGCTGCCATGTTTGTTTACATTTGTTAGTAGCCTGTAAAATAACAACATGCACATGCAGTACAGAGCTGGCAAGTGCACTGGGCAGTTACTAGAAAACCGAATCAGAGGCTGGTGGTTTCAATATAACGCAGACAAAACAGGAATGGACTTGGGCCGAAAAGCAGCAGTCTCTCACTCAGAAAGGGAGCGTTGACTGCATTTGGGGGAAGTGGCATGATATTTGGGAGTTGATGCAGTGTTATTAGGAAAAAGGTGGGTGGTTTGGCTCTAGGGCTGCCAAGTTCTTACAAGCACAAAAGGGACTACACAAGTAATACTTGATGCATATAGGAAATAAGAGATTTTAAACATGTATGATTGTTACACTTGACAAGGGATCTGCCAGATATCTGTACCCTGCATATAAAAATATTAATTATTGGTCCTCAAATAACTTGATATGCATTATTACTGCAGCAATGATTTTTAAAAATGCATCTAATGATTTTCATTTTCTGAACTTGCAATGAGATGCTAAGATGTTTTTCTGTGTTTATCACTCTTGACTGAAATACAACACAAATGGGTTAATTCTCCACTTACAATTCCCTTGTAGAGCCTCTCCTCTTACTACTATTTGGCCTAACTCAGCCTTCCCCAACCTAGTGCCCTCCAGATGTGTTGGACTGCAACTCCCATCATTCCCAGCCAGGAATGTTGGGAGTTGCAGTCCAACATGCCTGAGGCCACCGGGGGCACTTTTCTTCACATTTTAATGGACAAATGGCAGAGTTATCACTTGTGAACCTCCAGACATTGAAAAGCACTATTTGCACAGGAATTTTATGAAAACCAAGCAAGCTGCATACAATGGTTTGAATGGAATACCATTCATACAACTGCCAATCTTGTAATTAAACACTCAAGAACTTTTGAAGATTCTTTGCCATGTGTCAGTCTCATTTGGTCCGAGAGAGACTACCACCATGCCCTCGTGGCTAGCCTGAATAAAAGTTCCTTGACCACTTGGTTTCAATGTAAACTCCAAATTATTTTATTTCTATACTGCCCCATTGCTGAAGCTCTCTGGGCGGTTTACAACAATTCATCCAATATAATAAAATACAGTATAAAATACAAATAACAATAAAAACATCATAAAATTTCACTACAAGTGTTTAAAAGCCAAATTGAAATAATGGGCAGCCCCATCCATTGTGGGTGCCCATAAGCCTCCGAACTCAGAGGATTACGGGCATCCAATGGAAGGCAGGAGGAGCACGGCAGATAGGATTGCCTCCGCGCTCCCCTCCCCCTCCAAAACGTTTAGACTGCCAATTTCAGCCATCTAAATGTTTTACCTCCCCTTGCGAGGAGGAGTGGTTGAGGCACTGCCTAGATTCCTTGGAAGCTGGCGGTGCCTCACTCACTCCTCCCCGCCCCCGGGAACATCCCCCCATGCCGGAACTGAAGAAGGCCTTCCGGCTTTGCTTCCCAGCCAGCGCAGTAAGAACCACGCCGGGTGTGAGGTGTGAGGGAAGGGTGCTGTGCGGTTGAACTTCCCATTGAGACCTCGAAAGGGATTTCTGAGGTTGCAGTGGGGAGTCTGACTTCTCCTATGCCCCCCCCACAAGGTTGGAGGGCCATAGGATTGCGCCCTTAAATAACTAAGGCAAGTTAATACAACTAGACCTGTTAAAAACAGCTGACATAAGCCACCCCCATGTGCCATTTAGAGCCATTAAATGCATCTGCATAAAGGGCAGTCTTAACTTGGTGTCAAAAGGATAGTAGAGTTGGTGCTAGCGTCAGTGGGGAGATCATTCCATAATTGGGGGGCTGCCACTGAGAAGGCCCTCTTCCTTGTTGCCACCAGCCGAGCCTCCCTTGGAGGTGGCGCTCGGAGGAAGGTCTCAGATGTTAAGCATAGTGTCCGGGTAGATTGCAGTTGGGGGGGAGGCATTCCATCAAGTATTGCGGTCCCAAGCTCACATAACATCATGGGTTATTTTTAATTGTTGCAGGAGTCCTGCGCATATAAGGCTAATGCTAAGGACAGGAGATGCTTTAAATTTTATCCACCAGCAACGGAGCTCAGGTTACTGAGCTAAACCAGAATAACAAGCTACTGTGCTAATCCTGCAGCTTCTATTTTAAGTTACTAAATGTATTTGATGGATCACTGTTCTCCTGAGCCTGCCTACTGACATCTACATGAGAGCCAAGGCTGTCCAGTCCAGAAGAGGCTCTTCCCACTTCCCGCATTTTACAATGTGACCATTCAACCCTGTCCAAAGCTTAGAAACTTGTAGTGCATCCTGGTGTTCTGATTAACCTTGATTCGTTTATTTATTCCGTAGCCCACTTATAACTGTTTCACTGATTGGTTTTCTAGCTTGCCATCTCTCAGGGGCTTGAGGCTGTTGACAAAATATAAGGGGGGTGGGAATATATGTCTGTGTAAAGAACTTGAAATAAAATTGACCAAATATTAGGATTTCCAGAAAATGCTTCAGCTTGCACTTTGGCAAGTCACTAAGGGGAGAGCTTGTGCAAGATGCCTCTGCCCATTTTGGGGGCAATTCCTGCCTCCCTCTGCACCTTCCTTCCCTGCTGCTCTGGAGAGGCTTTTGGTGGTGGTAGGGACTGCAAAGGGAGGAGGGGATGGGTAAGTCCACTCATCGTGTTTAGGATTCAAGCCAATGATTGATGGTGGACAGAAGAAATGCTTGAACAGAATGGAAAATCAGAGGCAATGGCTCCGACTGAGCATGCTGCAGACCTTGAAACGATTTAGCCTGCTTGCTGCTACACCGTAAGCGACCTTGTTCAGGTGGCTTCTCAGATGCAGAGCACCAGGGGACATCCGTGCAGCTTATTGAGAGGGTGCTCTTTCTTTCTGTTTTCATACATCTGAGCACACAACAGGACGTTTAGTGCTGCAGCACCCACCCCCTGGAACGCGCTGCCCGTCCACAGTAGACGGGTGCCTTCATTCTTGATCTTTTGATGTCTGCTTAAGGCTCAGCTCTTGGTGCCGGCTTTCCCTGAGGTGAGACCCAGCCGGTACAGTTATGAGTTTTATTCCTGACCAATTATTATTTTATTGCATGTTTATTGCTATATCATTAGCGTTAACTGCATTGATAGCTCAATGGAAAGCAGTATTTAAACCTGTGTAAATAAATAATAAACATCGGACAGCCATACTCTCTTTAGTGGATGGGGCAGTTCAGTAGATAGGCTGTACTCCCGTTCCTTCCTCACTTTCCCATACTGTCCTTCCCTGTATTGTCCCCCATCAATTCAAGGTGCTGGTTTATGACCTACGCAAAGTTCACATGAACAGCTTACCTAGCAAACCTCCTCCAGTAATCTCAATCTTGGATGCTCTACTGTCCACACTGAGGGGAGATACCCAGTCCTGTTCATCGGTCAAAGTGCCTTTTCCATGAACATGTGGCAGACATTGTGGTGGCAGCCTTCACCCCGACCTACGTGTTTTCATTGAACACCTTTGTTCAGCTGTTCAATGAAGGCATATGGCACAGCCTGCTGCCACAGTGCTACCCGTGCCCCCATGACTAATATCTCCCCTCCTGATTTGAAGGAACATTCTGATCTGAGAGCCAGTGTGGCGTAGTGGCGAGAGTGTAGGGCTGGGACTCCGGGAGATCTGGGTTCTAGTCCCCGCTCCGCCATGAAACTCACTGCGTGACTTTGGGCCAGTCACCTACCTCACAGGGTTGTTGTGAGGATAAAATGGAGAGGAGGAGGAGGAGGATTATGTAAGCCGCCTTGGGTTCCTTGCAGGAAAAAAGGTGGGGTATAAATATTATAAATAAATAAATAAATAAATAAATGAAATCTTCAATGTGGCCATCTTTCACTGACATGATTGTGCCTGTGGCTATCTGATGGAACATTTGCAGTGAATATGGCTGCTGCAGGGTGCCCAGGAGTATGTGCAATATTACTGAAAATATCCAGTTTGAAATTATGCCATGCAGCCTAGAAACTTTCTAGGCTTCCTGTGTAAATAAATCTGTTCTGAAGGCTATGTTTAGACCCGTGTCCTGCTGACAAGAAGACTAGGGAATGAAATGTGCCTTGATTTCGAAACATCTCTAAGTTAACTACAATATGTGGGAAATTTAAAATCTGCTTTAATATGGGAGCCTCTTGAACAAATGTTCTATAAAATATGCCACGTTTTGTCTTTAATGTTGGCTCTTTTTTAATGGGCAATGAGTGACTTTCCGATATTATGAAGTTGTTATAGAAATTAGCGGCACACGTTTATGGGGGCAGAAGCGCATCAGCAGGAGATGGGCAGTTATGAGAAATGGTTACAAACATTTTTATTGTTCCAGATGTTGCTCTAACTATCTGCAGCAATAACCAATCATTTCTTAATATAACTATTAGTATCTTTATTGAGCTTTTAGAAAATATTTATTAATACTAATAAAGTGTGATCCATAAAAAGAATCTGAAGAGACATTTATAGGAAATGCAAGGACCTGCAAGCAATGACTTCCTTTGTCTGGTTTTATCTCTGCTGAAGACATTTTTATGGCAATAAATATTTAGTAGTATCTGAAATCATCCTGCGGTTTTCACTGTTGCTTTTATATCTTCTGATATATGATAAAATTACAAGAAAAGCAAAAGGTAAATAAAGGACATGTTTTAAAAATAGCCCTGGGTCATCCTTCATAGCATCTCTGTCCTGTATGGATTTTGATTTGAATTACAGGAGATGAGATCCCCTTCTCTAAGCCTTACAATAAACTTTTATCTGCATAAGCAAACTGAGCCGGTATCTTGCTTCTAGTGCAGAAACGTGAAATATCTACATATTACCGTAAATCTTTTTAAAACAGTAGGTTGGATCCAGATTTAAGCTGGATCACCTACACTGGCCACGCCCTTCTTCCCAAGTCGGCCCCTCCGACTCCCTGAAAATGCTACATAGTCAGGAGCCCCCGCTGAATGGGGTTAGCTGTGCTTTGAGAGGGAGAGGGGGATCCCTAGAACTCAGGCAGAGGGACTTTCCACAAGCAGAGCCCTTTCTCTTGTGGAAGCTCCAGGTTTTTGAGGGGCCTTGGGCAGGACCCCCTCAATGGACCCCCTCCCTCAGAGTGTCTGTTTTCTCCCCACCATGGTCACCAGCTGCTCTTGCGCCTCCTCCTCCCTCTCATCATTGCTACCACTTGCTTGCCTAACAGGCAGAGAGCCAGTGAGCGAGCAGGCAGTGGCATCCACTGCTCTTTCTTCTCGCCACGCCACCACCATTTTGTGGGCCACAGCAAGAGCCGTGTGAACACGGGGGAGCAACTTCAGGGGGCTCCTATGTCACTGGGCTCCTGCTGGGGTGTGGACACGCAGCAGGTGCCTGATGATGATGCCTACCCAGCCCTGGGCACAAATATATGAGGGCCGATATAGGCTGGTAAAACGTCTATGGACAAGTAACTTCTGTGTAAGGCTGGTTTAGGATTGGGTAAAAACATCCAAACCTGATTTTTTGCAACTTTTAGGCTTTAACCAACTAATCTTTGTAACATAATTTATCCTGTGCACCATGAATATCTTTGTTCAGTCTCGCAACAACAGACAAATGCCCCTTATGGATTCTGAAGATGAAAAAAAGAAGGACCAGAACACAGAATTAGATATGGCTAAAAAAAAACCCCCACACACACACCTGCCACCCCTGCCCTGCCTTCTGCTCCTACCCAGACTGGGTCCTGTGGTTTGCAGGCTTCCAGCATCCCGGGTGCACCCAGTGATATCAGGAGCTCACTTAGAGGCCTCTCTGGTTTTCCAAGTTCCCTCCAGCTTACAGTGGGGCCTCCTTGCTGCCATCCCACCAATATCTGAACTCAGGTCAAAATCATTGAGAGCCAGTGTGGCGTAGTGGTGAGAGTGTTGGACTGGGACTCGGGAGATCCGGGTTCTATTCCCCGCTCGGCCATGAAACTCACTGGGTGACTTTGGGCCAGTCACTGACTCTCAGCCTAACCTACCTCACAGGGTTGTTGTGAGGATGAAATGGAGAGGAGGAGGAGGATTATGTAGACCGCCTTGGGTTCCTTGCAAGAGGAAAAAAGGCGGGGTATAAATATAATAAATAAATAAATAAATAAATAAAAATCCAGTTTAAGATTGTAAGCTCCTCAAGGCAGGAACCTGTCATCTTGTCCTCTGTAAAGCACCATAAATAACAACAACCATGTGAGTTTACCAAGATCACTGTCTGAAATGGAGTCTCTTCTGAAGTACACCAATGAATGCATTCTTAAAACAGAGGTTATTGCTATCTGCATGACATAACGAGAGTGTCATTTTTTGTTGCTGCTGCCAACACAGGTTAGGGAGCGCTACAGTAATCCAGGATAAGGGCTGGAATGACAAGGTGGAATCTCAGCGCCAAGTCATCTCTTAAAGACAAACCGACTCCTGCTGTCAGCTGGCAGTTGAAAAGTAGTACAAATTAATGCACGTATCTGTCACTATATTCCTTTGGGACAACCATGTTAAGTAGCCATTGCTATGCAACATTGCCTTTGCTGGGTTTTATCTGTTTAACCACATCGTTCTTGTTCAGATTACAAATACATGTAGGTCTCTTCTCAATGGCGTGAGTGTAGTAACATGTGTGTGGCTGCAATGTCTTACTGTGCCCCCTCGTGGTTAATTATGAACAAACAGGAGGGGGTTTTGTTGTTAAGAAAGATGTCTCCTAAAGGTGCTTCACAGAATGTCCCTTTTTTTTCTGTGTGGAGAGCATAATATACTCCTACACCTACAAGGAATGCTTAGGGGCAACCAAGCCCTGGGGAGGCCAAATGCAGATCCATTTCTAAACTTCCTCATTGTCCTAAGTTAGGTGTAACCTTGCTGTAGCCAACAGGAATCCTGAGCCACACCAATCCAGGACCAGCAGATTGGCAGCCCCTCTGGCATCCACCGAATGACACAAGAGTTTGCTAATTCTGAATCATTAAGGAACACAGAGGTGACTCTCTGGCATTCATGCCAGTTGGAGCGGAAGCTCAGGTGATGTTGGAGCATTTCATAACTCTCTTGGGCTCGCCCAACAGCAAAGGTTGAAGGGGGCACAGGTAGGATTCTGGGCATACTGTAGGGATGGCCTTGCTAGTACTAGGGTGGCCACTTATGAATTGACAAAAAAGAAGACATGCAGCACTAAAAAAGAGGACAACAGAGCCCACCGGTTTGCATATGCTAATTTATATATCTTGATGCAAATTTAGAAATATTATAATTTAATTAGAAATTCAGTACATCTCACCATGTTGTGGAAGACTGTGACTAGGTGACCTGTATTCCTGCCTGTTCAGTCTGCTATCCACCAGGTCCTGACTGTTGATGGGAAACTGCTCTTGTGGTCCTTTATCTTTGAACTGGAATTGGGTGGGACAGCCCTTCAAACAGAGGACAGTCTTCTGGCAGCTCTTCAAACAGAGGACTGTTCTTTGTAAAAGAAAACACATGGCCACTCTATCTGCTACTCCGATGTCGATGCTAGAACTAGTATATTTTTTTGCAAAGCCAACTTTCCAGATCCCCCCCATCTCTGATCTCATCACAGCTATACTCTGTTTTTTTAAATTATTTTATTTATTTTTCAAAACAAATTATAACAAAAAATATATAACAAAATACAAGATTATCACACAAATATAACATCATCAACATACAATAAATCATGAAGTGCTCCCCCCCACCCTCCAAGGGACCAATTAATATACTTCTATCCTCTTAATCAAATAAATTCTAAATTCCAAAAATATAACTTATCCTGACAAGGCATGTTACCCTTCCCCTTTATTAATACATAATCTAGTAATTTATTCCATATCTCCATAAAATTATTCTTCTTTAGCAATCCTTTTTTGCATTTGATACTACTAGTTAGTTTATCATTTAGGGCTATGCCCCAAACTTCCTTATACCAGTCTGTTATTAGGAAAACATGTTGTACTTTCCAATTTCTCGCTATCATTAGCCTGGCCATAGTTAACAAGTTTACAATTAACTCCTTCGTATTTTGATCACAAATAAGCTTCTCAGTTATTGATAACAATGCTAATTTTGGACAGACCTCTAAATTAGTACCAATAATTTTTGATATTTCTGTAAAAACCTCTCGCCAAAACACCAATACATTTTTACAACTCCACCACATATGAGCATATGTCCCTTTTTCCTGACATCCTCTCCAACATAATGCAGAACAATTATTATCTATTCTATTTAATCTTACTGGAGTTAAATACCATCTCCAAATTAGTTTATAAAAAATTTCCTTTATCCTAATTGACATCATTTTCACAATCCGTCTATCCCATATATTGTTCCACCCCACCTTCGAGGTCACCTCTTCAAATTCATTATCCCATACTGCCTTAAGCTGATCCTCTTGTTCTTTTGCTTTTTGAATCAATCTATATAAATCCCTTGTTATACCTCTTGTTGATGCATTACCTGGTAGGCCGTCTCTAAACACAGCTATACTCTGTTAGCCTAATGGGTTTACCTTCTCTTTTCTATGATTCAGTATTAACCGGCTTGGCCTCTCTAAAATCACATCTTCATTTCAGTCCGTCAGTTGAAGCCAGTGTGGCTGACTGTACAGGAAACATCACCTGTGCAGTAGTTTGCAGAAAGAAGCCTTCAGCTACTTAAGAGTGCTCCCTGCAGCATTCATCCTTTGATGTGACTCAGCTGAGAAATTACTCACTAGTATACATATTAGTCAGCTTTCTGCCATATGCTATGAAACTGAAAAACTAAAGCTGGCTAAATTATACAGTCTTTTAATATCTGAAGAAAATGTTGATAAGAATCCTTTTGTCATGACGTTCTAGTTCTGAAAAGGCTTCCATTTATACCTCCCCCCCACCTGCAATACATCGTCTACTTGTCTTATTCTTACCCACCCAGCCATAATCTTTCTGGTACCATGACAGCTACTTCTATGGCAAGTTCATTACTTAATCTCTACATATTTCCCCCCCTCTAAATAGTAATTTTCCGTTCTAAATCAGAGTATTGTTGCACTGCATTTTTAGATAAAATCGCACTATTTTTGCATCTTCCAAATTTTAATAATTGATTCTACCAAATACGTTTTAAACACACACTGAGAAATTCTTCTTTGCTGGCTAGGGTGGCCACTTGTGCATTGCCAAAAAAAGAAGAAATGCATTGCCCCCCCCCCCCAAAGACAGCCATTTGCATATGCTAATTTATATGTGCATATGCTAATTTATATGTACACATGCAATTTTAGAAATCATAACTATAATTTAAATAGAAATACAATACATACATCCCACCATAGTGCAGACTTCCGTGTCCAGGTGACTTGTGTGCCTGCTCAGTCTACAGGTGCTCACTGTTGAGGGCCAACTTCAAGGCCTCTCTCTGTTCTCCTTCCCTTTTTATGGTTCTTTAGCTTGAAACTGGACCGCGCGCACACAGGCCTTCAATAGAGGGCTGTCCTCTGACAGCTCTTCAAACAGAGGAGAGTCCTCAGTAAAGTAGGACACCTGACTGCCCTATTTCTAACAGATTAGTGTGGCTGATCCGAGGACCAAGGACTACAGCAGTGTTAAATACATTTGCATTTAACATGCAGGTTTTTATAAATGCAAATAGTATCAGTGGGCAGGATTATGGGGATAGCAGCGAGTGTAGAGGGGGAATTTAATCCTTTGCTCCCTGCTGTGGTCCGGAGGAAAATCCCTCCTCCAAAACTGCTATTTTGGGTGGAAATCCCCCATTGGCACAAGTTTTCTAGTTCTACTTCCATTTCAATCAGGCTTCAGGCTTCATTTTGGAATAGAAGCTGCCTTGGTCACCCTGTGGGATGACCTTTGATGAGAGAGAGAGAGAGAGAGAGAGAGAGAGAGATGGCTTGAGTGTAACCCTGATGATTCTCTTAGCAGCTTTCAATGCAACTGATCAAAGTATCCTTCTGGATAGGCTATTTGAGCTTGGGGGTTGGAGGTATTGACTGGGTTCATGCAACACAATCAGCCATGGGGGCTTAGAAGCCATGTTTGTTTCAGAGTGGCTTGTCGTGCTTGTCTGAACCCAGCCAGAGTGGCTTGCCCATGGTTAACAAACCATGCTCCTGGGTTCAGACAGCATGGCAAGCCACTCTGAAACAAACATGGCTTATAAGCCACCATGGTTAATGTGTGAATTCAGTCTGTGTTGTAGTGATTCTGCTCTGAAGGCCAATTCCAGAAGGTGGTACTAGGCAATTATTGCTCTACCTCTCAGCATTTATGAGGTTCAACAGGGCTCAATTTTATCCCTCATGCTGTTTAATATCTATATGAAACCACTGGGTGGTCATCCAGAGATGTGGATTGAGGTATCACTAATATGCAGAGCACACCCAGATTTCTTCTTGCCTTTTCCTGTCATCCAAATTAGGCAGTGGGCATTCTAAATCAGTGCCTAGGCATGGTAATCGATGGAGTGAGGACCAATGAACATAGATTCCATCTAGACAAGATGCAGGTACTGTTAGTGGGTGTTCTGTCTGGCCAACTGAGTGGGTATCCTGCTGTGACTGTTTCAGGCTCAGTCCTGGGGCAGTCTATGGGGCAAATCCATCTCAAAGGTCAAAAGGCAAGCAGAGGTCAGAAGCACATTCAGAGAGCAGCCCAAAAACAAGGTATGAGGCATAGCCAAAGTCAAGCACAGGCAAACAGTCCAATACAGACACAATCCAAGTAGCAGAGTCTTATCAGGAATCTAGAGGACAACAACATGACAGATCAGTCAAAGGAAGGAGCAAGATCAGGAACAATAGGTTGCAAGGTCTTGGAAGCTGATACTCAGACGTTGCTCCAGCAGCCCTTCCTGCCTAGGACTGAGGTTTATAAACTGGAGCTTCCAGAGCCCCCAGGAGGACACAGCAGCAGCCTTCCTTTCCAAGTAGCCACTCCTCCTCACAGGCCTGCCTCTTGAGACACCCCAGGCTTGACGTATATAAGGAAGAATATTAACTGACAAGTGCTTGCACTTTATTGAATTGACATTTAATATTTTAATAAAATATATATTCAATAACTAGAGTTGGAAACTAGTATTTCCCCCCTCTGTTTTGCATTAACATCATCCTCCACTTGCATGCATGCATGCATACATCCACTATAAAAAAATAACTACGCTTTCCCATCTGTTAAAGACATAATTCATGCTCCCTGAAGGGTCTGGATATGAGACTCTGCAATTAGGGGAGGGGGAGAAGAGATTATATTCTTCACTGTCACTGACTCTGTCTTGTAAAGAATTATTGGGCACAGAATACATTTCTTCAGTATTGATACTTCCAGATTCTTTCCATGTTACTCCTGCATATTCCAGACGTGGCAATTTTCTAGTGTAGTAGAGGAATTAGCAATAACCAAACTGTTATCTTTTGCCACTCATTACCTGCCTATTTGAATTCTATCTTCAACAGCTTGATAAAACTCCGAAGCAAAATGCCCTATGTTTGTTGTGAATATGAAGCATAATGCGTTCTGTTCTTTGTGAATGTTTATTAATTGTAAGTATCAGCTCAGCTGTAGTATATATTCTTCAGCATATTAACTGCCGGTTTCCCTTTGCATATTGACAAGTTCTTTGCCTCTCAGCAGCCTGAGGCATTGAGTTTCATAACTGCTTTGCCCTTTTTCTTTTTTGAAAGTATTTTCTTTCTTCGATTTTGAAATTTCCACCTTTACAGCTTGTTTCAGATGCTCCCTAATTTATTTATTATTTATTAATAATGCTTGTATACCACTTAATATAACAATATCTCTAACAGCGCAATCCAGTGTAGCTTCCCGTAACCCTTCAAACTCAGAGGGTTACGGGCATCCAATCAAGGACGGAAAGAGTGTGGAGGCGAAGGTTGCCCCTGTACTTCTTCCACCCTGCAAAAGACTTAGACGGCCGATTTTGGCTGTTTAACTCTTTTACACCTGCTTGTGAGGACGGCAAGCTGAGGCGCTGCCAGGATATATCATAGTTGTAGCCTCACTTCTCCCCTTCCCACCTCCCAGAATTCCCATTCAGCACCAGCTCCGAGGTTAGTCTCCCGACCTTGGAGCCACAGCCAGCACGGTTCTTTTGGAACCGATGTTGGAGCAAGTTTCCGAGGTCAGAGCTGGGATTCCGAATTATCCTATGGTCGTCTAGTGGCCATAGGATTGTGCCCTAAGCAGCTCACATGCTAAAATGTTAAAAATCACTATTAAAATACTCAGTTAATAAATGGTGACACACACAACAAAAATAAATAAATAATAAAAACAGTTAAAACAAAACAATAGAAAACAATAAAAAGGAAAAGCATTATATCAGTTACAATTAAATTAAAGAGCTGCCTTTTAATGTCGTTCACCATTGTATCATTTCAACTAAATTACACAGCAGGCTTTCTATTATTTCTCTTCCTGTGAAAATTTACCATTCATTTCAACTGAGTCCGGGGTGGGGAACATGTGCCCCCCAGATGTTGATGAACTTCAACTCCCATCAGCCCTAGTTAGTATATCCAATGGTCAGGGACGATGGAAGCTATAGTCCAAGAACCTCTGAAGGTCCGCAGGCCTGACCTCGATTGGGGAAAGCAAGATGGGAGCAAAGCCAACTCTGGACTGAGCTACTGCCTGTAGGAATGTGTGTGGCTCTGTGTGTATTTGTGTTAATGGGGTCCAGGCAAGCACATCAGGGCCACATGCAAGAGGGGGGTGCGGCTCCACCCACTTTGGGCTGTGGCACTGCGCACTGCTGGCATGTATCCCCCAATATGCTAGTCTGGAGCCAATGCGGCCCTTGGGCCAAAAAGAGGTTCCCCAGATCTTTTCTAGGCCATTATGGGAAACATCCTTAGGGTGGAATCCTATGCAAGTTTAGAGAGAAAAAAGGCCTACAACACCAGGATGCCCCTGCCAGCTGATAGCTATGCTGGCTGGGGCATGGCCTAGAGTTGTAGGCCTTTTTTCTGTTAAACTTGCATAGGATTGCTCCTTTAGTCATTGAGAAAATATCAACCCATTATGGAGTGTTAGCAAATAATCAGCTTAACAAAAGTTGGTCACCCAGAAACCACAGAATATAAATTAGAATCCAAATGATTTATTGAAAATATCTAGTCTGTTTTTCAAATGATTTTAGGGAATAGGTATGTTTTCAGTGGTGTGTCAGATATCTCTGAGATGGAGCCATTAAGCTAAATAACACTGGAAGCCATATTCCACATTGCAAGTCCCTCAGAGTCTCTAAGGTTAAAACACCTAGATAGTTAACTTATTAAATCACATGGGATATGTCTTCTTTAATTGGAATTCTCTTTGCCCCAACACACCCATTTAAAACATCTGGCTGAAGCAAATAGGTAGCACCATCTAAGTGTTAGCCTCAGGTCTATTTATGATGTGTTTTTGCATAGGGAGTCCACAATTCTGCATGCCACACTCACCATGGTGAATGTTCCATTGCCCTCTGATGAGCATGACAAGACAAGTCCAAGGGGAGCACATGAAGACATTGGTGTTGATTCACTTAGTAGAGTTAATACTCTCTTCCAGAGAAAGTAACGGTGGAGTACAATAACACAAACATTTGCAGCACCTGGGCCCTTTTGTTGTTGTTGAAAATGTCCCCTTCACAAATAAGGATGACACCTTCATAGCCAAACCTTGGGGTGAAGGGTGCTCCTTGTACCACCAGTCCAAAGGCATGGCTCAGCTTGTCTGAGCATGGAAAGCTAAGCAGGCTCAGGCCTGGTTATTATCCTATGATATCCTTAATGTTTTCCCCCCACTGGTAAATTTTTTTTTTTTAAAAAAAGCTGAAGTAGTGGTGGGAAAACATTGGAAGGCTGCAAATTGGTTCCACCCTTAAAGGCAGCCTAAGGCAGGGTGACTGCACTTGATTGGAAGCAGTGCTTTAAATGGAGCCTTGTTCTGATTTTTCAAGTATTGCTGTCTTTGCAATGGACCTCCAACCAATGTGTAAATTAATTGAGTGATTTGTTGACTAAGTAGCATTACAGTTTCCAAGCAAGACAATTGTTCTTTTGTTTGACACTTTTCAGCAGGGCCTTGTTTCTGCATAATTCATTACATGCACGGGGGGGGGGGGGGCAGCTGTTTGTTTGTTTTCTTCTTTATGTGGGAGCAAGTCAGCAGTAACTCCGCTGCATTTTATTTATATGTTATTGTTCTATGAATTATGTGAGCATGAAAATGATGGGAAAACAGATCCAGCACTGCTGATTATGAACATAATTGAAAACACACAGCTACTGATAATGGAATTGGGAGGGAAATGTCCTGTCTCACAGAATGTATAACAAACCAGCTTGTGTACCAGCTAAGATTTGATCCTTTACTTTGTCTTTTGTCTCAGAATTCTAAGCGTGGAGCTGTGTGTTATAATACAAGGCTGCTATCACTGAAAATGGCAGGCCCTTGTCAAGTTCCATTCTTCCTCTCAGTAATGTGTTGTACAATTTACCTACATCCTGAAGCATCTCTCTTCCCTCCACATCATTGACATCTCTCAGTTCAAGCTGCAGAGAGCGTTCGAAGTCAAAACCAGCATTGTTCACAGAAACAGATTTATAAAGGCGCAATCCTATGCAAGTTTAGACAGAAGATAGGCCTACAATTTCCAGCATGCCCCTGGCTAGGGCATGCTAGGAGTTGTAGGCCTTTTTTCTGTCTAAAAACCTGCATAAGCTTGTGCCCTAAGCCAGTTTAGATCTTTTAATACCAGTGAAATATGTTCTGAGTGGCCACTACTAGTCAACAATCTGAGCCTCATAGCCTTTTTAGGTGTTATCCCCTCAAACAATTAACCTGGCATAAGGAGGAGAGCAGGGCCTGCCCCTGCTATGGCATCCCCATTGGCTCCTCTCTCTGCTGTCAGTGAGTTGAGGAGAAGGTCTGAAGAGGGGAGCCTGTTGTAGGTTCCCCTTGTGATATAGAATCCCTGTATGATCAGAGTTCTCCATCATGGTTGGACTTGGAGCCATGTGCATAGGCAGGCTTCCCTCTTCAGACCTTTCCGTTCCATGTGTGAATGCTGGGGGGAACAGAACTAACTGGGATGTGTTGGCAGAGATGGAGCCAGGCTCTGCTCCCTCCCTCATGCAATGTTCATCACAAAGTGGTTAAGGGCCGTGTCCTGAACAAGCGCTGAGCCCAACCTTCTCAGATGAGAACCTCTGACTAAAATTAAGAGGTGAGAACCAAAATGGGGGATGACCCCCCCAACAATTGTGTGGGGCAGGAGGTTTGAAATGTTGGGGTGGGGCACAGCACTCATCCCCACTACACAGAGCTCCCCTCAGTTGCCAGTTTCCCCCCAGAAGCTCTATAAGATCAATGCTATATTTATTGTAGCATTTGCCTCTGGGAGTTTTGGGGAAAGGAAAATAATGGCTACCAGAAGGAGCTCCAGAAGGCAGTTCCATACTCCATACTGCAATTTCAGCCCCCACCCAAAATAAATCAGCTGAAATGACCTTCTCAATTTCCCCCCTGTAAAATATAGAAGACAGTTCCCTGCCCTAGGGGGCTGCCAATTTGTAAATCAACACTAAGGAGGGGCAACTGAAAAAGGGGAGAGCAAGGGAGGCAGGAGAAAACAGGGGAGGATATGTGATTGTTACAGTTATACATACTTAAAATTACAGGATATATGGGGACTAGTGGGTTGTGCCAAAGGCTTCTTGTAGAAGACGTTTTTTGAAGAGGAATTTGAAGGAAGAGGTGGTGTCATGGATGTGTCCTGAGAGGCAGTTCTAGGCATAAGGAGAAGTAAGAATGGATGGAGTTGTTTAAGGAGCAGGAGGCATTTGGATGACTGGAGATGGTAGAGCTGGACAACCAAAGTTCACAGGCAGAGATGTGTCAGGATATAAAAGTAGAGAAACTGAAAGCAGAAGGGCATTTAAGGAGGGTGTCACATGGTTAGAGCGATAAGAGAGATGGGATAGAGTTGAAGGAACCAAGAGGAGACAATGGGAAGACCAGAGAGGAGAAGATGGAAATAGTGACACCGTGAGAGATTACCAGGATGTGGACTGATGTTTTTCCAAGGGTACAGAGAAAGGGGCAACTTTTGTGATGTTGTAAAGGGAGAGTGGCATTGTTTGACAACAGATGGAAAGGGGGGGGGTATCAGAGGAGACAGAGAGAAAGCCAAGGTGTTGTGTCCTGACCTCAACCAGAAGCCCAGAGGGCACAAGGCAAGGATGCACCTCAGAGAGCTCCAAGTGAGCAATTTGATCTGATAAAAGCTGGAGGCTAACTGAGGCCTCATAAGTTCCCCAGTCCAAATTACTTCTCCTGCCTGATGAGTGTAGCTTCTTATAGGGGCAGCCCCCTGGCCTGAAGATGAGCATGAGTCATCAAATGTTAGGCAATCCAAGTGGTATACATGCATTTTCCAAAACTGACCCTTGACTAATGGATTATCTTGCTTAGGGGGTGCATATTCCAATTCCCTTCCCACCTTCTGTAGATGATCTGTGATAACCTGTGTAATTCTGCTAAAAGTTTTCTTCTGTCCAGGGTCATGCCCTAATCAAAAAACAAATTAAGCACAAAAGCCATGTAGAAAGCCAATTTATATTGTACTATAAATGATTTGTAGAAATGCCTGTTGATAATATGCAAAGTGTTTAAGGTATTTTTTATGGGAGGAAAGCACAGCACGTTATCTTTTAATTGCAGGGGAGGAACACACAGATTCTTCAGGAAAAAGCACAGAGGATTAAGCTAAATATTCTAAAATAACATTTACTTTTGAAACTCTTTGAAGCTCTTCAGTATAAGCTAAATTTCTCTAAGGACATACAATCTGTAGCTAGTAAATCCTCAGTAATATGCAGCTGAGAATGAACAGCTGTCTGATTTTCTTTAATTGTGATACTTAAGCCCCAGAGTTTTCTTTTAAATTTTACTATGGCAAAACTTGATCGTTAACACTAGTACATAGGAATTCTATGAATTAAAATACAGTATTTTTTTTTAAAGAACTACTTTTCAGTGGATTGCATCAAAAGCTCAGTACAGAATTCAGCAGATTAATTTCTTTCTCTTCCCCCTCCCACCAGCTTTCCAGTTTTTGTTTTGTTTCTTTTTCCACCCAAGGCTGGTGAATGCTGAAAGGTTTCTAAGTAATTGCTTTTTACACTGATACATCTTTAAAATTATTATTAACATAAAAATGGCTCTACGTGGACAGATTAACATTATTATAAACTCTGCAGATATTCTCTTATTTGCTGGGGTTTAGAATTGGAGTTTGAGACAGAGTTAGAGAAGTATAGAGAATTTCCATGGCCACCTCTCCTCTCCAAGGGATCTTCTCAATAAATTAGACAAGGAAGAGGGAAGAAGTACTCCTGGCTTCTCCATTCTTATCTCATAGTTCAGCCGGCTTGAGGGAAGGGGTCACAGTTCAGTTCTGGAGCTCATGCTTTGTATGTAGAAGGACCTAGGCAGGGGCAGCCCAAAAACATTTTGCTGCATGAGGTGAAGGACAAGATGCCGTGCCCACCCCCATACAGAAGCCAACTGGATTGACAAGTGCATCTTACTTCAACACTGGCAATGTGACAGTGTCCCCCACCACACCTGAGGGCAGCAGACTAGCTTAGGAGGCACGGGGCAGGCCACATGGCATTGGCAACTCAGTTCTCCAACACCTCACCACTGCTTCCTGTCCCTCACCACAAGCAGCTGGCACTTGAGGCAGCAGCCTCACCTAGCCTAATGGTATGGCCAGCCATGGTCCCAGGTTCAATCCCTGGCATCTTCAGTTAAAAGACCAAATAGCAAGTGATGTAAAAGTGCCCTGTTTGAGACTCTGGAGACCACTGCAAGTTGGAGTAGACAATACTGAGCTAAGTGAACACATACTCCAGCCAGGTATATGGCAGCATCCTATGTTCTTATGTGTAAGGACATACCCTCCAACATTTCACAGATAAAAATAGGGACACATGTGAATTTGTAAGAGGTATGGTTAAGCAACATGAAGGTGTGATCAAGAGGGAGCGGCCAGGCAACATGAGGGCGTGGCCAAGGGTATGGCCAGGCAACCAAAGAGCATTGTCAGGTACAAAAGTTATTAGAGGAAACACACAAAATCTTATATATTATAATTATTACATTATTATATTATATATTATTTTATAAAATTTTATACGTGGCTTTTGTAATGTTGTTTTTACCTTACTTAAACCCTTAATTGTTGATATCTGGTGTTTTTCATGGGGTGTGTGTGTCAGTGCTTCCAGGGCAATCTCTTTCTTTTTGTTTTAAAATGGTCAGGATTGGCACAAATTCAACAGGTGAAGCTTACTCACCCACCCCACACCTCTGAGTTTCAGAGAGAAGGGGAAGTTTCTTGCATTTCCTTCTGACACTGTAAACTCACCTGTTAGAGGCTGAGTCAACTCTGTTAGGAAATGAAATCTGTGGCAATATCAAGATAGGAATCATGTCCAGGCCAGCTGCTGTCGCCTCCACCTCCTTTTCTTTTTGGGCTGGAGGGGGGGGGGTCTGTCCCCTCCCTGCTTACTGTTTCTTAAAGGGGCCATTGGCAAAATTGCAGCTAAGCGAAAAGTTTAAAGCAGCTTGCCGTGAGGCAGGGGAGCAAAACTCGCTGCCCAAAGAAGTGTACCCGACCCATTAACATCAATACTGCCAATTTCCCTCTTTAAATCTATGGCTTGCTGGCAGGACCGGTGCAGGGCAGTTTGGCGCCCCAGGCGAAATAATATTTAGCGCCCCCCCCCTCTCCAAAGCAATCCTGCTCTGCAAAAAAAAAACCCCTGCGCCGCCACCACCAACCTACCTCCCCTCCCGCCCTGGCGGCGGCGGCTGCTGCTGCTGCTAGTGCTGCTGCCTCCTCTTTCTCCTCCTCCTGAAGTGACGCGACGGGCCCCCCGCACTGTTTTTTGCCGGGGAAACCATGGCAACAGGGCTGTTTAAGCCCTGTTGCCCTGGTTCCTCCCGCCAAAACAACGCGGGCGGGGCTCCGGAAGCGACGCGACGCAAAGAAGGTAGGTGACGGGGGGGTCGGGGGGGGTGGCGATGGCGGTGGGAGGTGCAGCGGCGGCGGGCGGTGGGAGGCGCAGCGGCGAGCGGGCGGGCGGGGGGAGGTGCGGCGGCGGCAGCGGCGGGCGGGCGGGATGGTGGGGAGGCGTGGCAGCAGCGGGCGGAGGCCTGGCGGGGGCGACGCAGCGGAGGCCTGGCGGGGGCGGCGCAGCGGCAGCGAAGAGGAGCGCAGCGTTTCCGCGCCCTCTTCAGCCGCGCGCCCTAGGCAACCGCCTAGTTTGCCTAGCGGTAGCGCCGGCCCTGCTTGCTGGCTGTTATTAGCTTCTCAAACACTTCAGTTAATGGTTTTCCTTTCCCCTTGTTTGAGAAGGGTCAGGCATACCCTGGGGCTCAAACCATAAGCAAATGCATTCGGGACTTTGCATAACAAAGTGAGAAGCTGTGATGGCTTAAGGGTTTTCATCATGACAGTCCCAGCCAGGATCTTCTGGACAATTTGGAGGGTATGCTATTTTCATCTGTGAAATGTTGAAGGGTATGGAAGGAAAGGATCAAAGGGCTCTGTGAAGCAATGCCATGTATATAACGGTTGTTTTGTAAATATTCGGAGAGGCTATAATGTATCTGTGTAGGCCTGAGGCCTAGTGTTGTTACTGTGTTGGAAGGCCTGTATAGTGGTAGCCACTTGATGTTCCAAAGAGGATAGAGAGAGAATCATTTTGAATATTTATAGATGGGGTCTGGATCAGGTAAATTCAATTTTGATTGACTGGGGATTCTGGCTAGGTGGAAAAGAGCAGTTGGGAAATTGTCTGTTGAGAGAGCGGGTTTGAGTTAGTCTGTTGGTAGTCTGACAGGGAAACAGTCTGCTGGTCGGTGGGTGGTGTTAAAGAAGGGCTAGGAGAAAGTGAATAACTAAGGCCAGAATATTAAGCTATTCTTTCTCTGTGGGATGAGTCGATGACCATGCATAGCTGGTGAAGAGCAGGAGTAGGGAGCCAGTGGTTGAGTTATGCCAGGAGGCTGCCCTAAGGTCTTGCCAGAAGAAGGTTACACAAAGAGGCATTAAAACCCAGAGAAATAGTCCAAGCAGTCAGAAGTACAACAGGAGGTGCTTTGGGAGTCAGAGGAAGACTGTGCAAGAGCTGGACCTGATTGTGAGTGTATTTGGCTGGGGTGGATGTTTAGGGAATTTGGCCTTAGATAAAAGAAGTGATTAAGAGACTTGTACTAAGAGTCCCAGTATTGGGGAAAAGGCAGGATATAAATAAATATACTACTACTACTACTACTACTACTACTACTACTAGAAACAGTCTCTCTTGAGTCCTTAAGTTCAGCAAGCATTCTTTTGAAAAACCCAACGTAAATATTAGTATTTTCTTGTGTACAAAATATCCCTTTAATAAACCAATTTGTTTAATACTTAATCTTTTCTCTAGTTCAGGGCTCTCCAGCCTTGGTTCCCCAGATGTTGCTGGACTACAGCTCCCAGAATCCCTTGCCATTAGCCATGCTGGCTGGGTATGCTGGGAGCTGTAGGCCAGCAACATCTGGGGACCCAAGGTTGGAGAGCCCTGCTCTAGTTGGTACCCATCTCACACCTAAGCCTCTTATACCAAGCTACTAGGATGTTTTAAAGTATTCTAGGAAAATTGATGGCAGTGGAAAAGGGTCAGAGAAAAGAGAGACACCCTGCCCAGGTCCCTTTAGTCTTTACACATGTTGTCGGCTGGAGCCAGCACTCCTGATAAAATGCTTTACACAGGTAAAAAGGAAGAAATTCCCTGCCCTGGCTTCCTGGAACACCAGTAAGCTTACTGGTGGTGGTGGCGGCGGCGGCAGCTTCTTCCATCTTTTTTTTTAACCTTTTACAGTGCAGGTGCACTGCAGCAGAGTGAAGCTCCACAGTCCATCTTCATTTCCCAGAGTGCCTCTCTGGGCCCCGCATAGGTCCTAGGGGCATTCTGGGGTTAGGAAATTATGGTGGGCATGACTCTGGAGCTTTGCTCTGCAGCAGTGCACCTGCCCTGGAAAAAATAAATTAGTAAAAGAAAAAAAGAAGCAGTAAGAAGACAAAGCCAGTGTTATTTGGGGGCCCTCTGGGTTGTGGGGGTCCCATTCCTGAGCCCGTAGGTCCAGGTGTCACTGGCCAAAGCAGAGTAGGAATAGAAAGCCTAAATATCAAGGTGCTATCTGGTAGCGAAAGAGATTTATTGATGGACAGAAGCTAGGAAACAGGTAATTAGCGGCCTTCCTATAGGCTCAAATCCTTCTCTCTTGTTAGCAGCAGCAGCAGTTCTACTACAGCAACGGGAGAAGCCAGAGTCAGATGTTTAAAAGAGAGAGCCCATTAACAGTCATACTTAGCATGTTGACAGCCAGCATTGTTCTTGCTGCAGACGGTGCCAATTGTGATGCAAGTCAATGTGTATACATTATACAATACCCCTCCCCCATTTTAACAGATCCTTTCTATTTTATATGGGTCACTGGTAAGCCACAAACTGGTCAGTGTTTTTTTCTCCCTTGAAGCCTTCATCCATCTTGATTGGATTTGACCGCATAATTTCCTCCCCTGAATAGGTGTCACCCAAAATAGGTGACATTGTAGACCAAACTCAAGCTGGTTTTGTGACTTTTGCAATCTTCTTTATTTAATACTGCTGTTTCTTTAAACAAATGAATGCTAGCTAAGAGCCAGACTTTGCCTTTGGTCACTCGACTGCACCACAGTGCAGCAGCACTCAGAAGACTCTGCAGAGTGGTTTGTTTCTCATTGAGAAAAAGAGTCTGAGATGGACCTTGTGTGCTGTTGTCATTGCCCTTGTTCACTCTTCAAGCTGTGGCCACCAAGTGGAGGTTGGAAATGGCAGAGGTGATGGTCCTTTTGAGCAAAGAAGCCGTTTTTGGTGCCTCTCTCATCCTGAAGCTTATAATCAAGAAATAGCAGGGCTGAGTGCAAAAACTAAGGTGATCCCAGAATTAAGATGACTTTTACGGGTTGACGGTTAGGGAGGAACGCACATGATACTAGAAAAATGGGGCTGCTGCTAGAAATGACAGCCTCCTGTCAAGTTCTCCCTTTCCCCCTCTGTACCATCTTTTTTTTTTTTTTAAATGATGTATCATATGCCTCCCTTCAATACAAATATTTTCAATGCAAGTACAGTAATACCTTGGATTGCAAGTAACTTGGTCTGAGAGCATTTTGCAAGACAAGCAATTTTTAAAAATAAATTATGACTTGATAAACAAGCGACGTCTTGCAATACAAGTCGTAGGGATGTAACCGCTCGCCTCGAGTAGGTGTAGCGGGCAGAAATCGGCCCTGCTCACGGCCGCCAGAGACTCGCTTTGATATAAGAGTGTTTTGGATTACAAGCACGGTTCCAGAATGAATTATGCTCTCAATCCAAGGTATTACTGTACTGTCTTCTTTTATTGATTATTTGTAAGCTGCTCTGGGAGTAGGATAAAAATACTCTAAATAAATAATAAATAATATTTTCAGCGTGGCTTCCAAATAAAACAACAATTACATTTTTAAAAATGGCAGGTAAAAGCAGCATGGAACAACAGATCAGATTGAGAGTTAAAAGGCTTGGGGAAGAGAAATATAAAGGTCTTGGCCTGGGGTGAAAAAGACATCAGACACCAGGTGAGCTTCTCTGGTGAGTGAATTCCACAAGTGGGGTGCCACCACCAACAAGACCCTTTCCACTGTCACCAGTCCTTCAATTCTGATGGCGACTGGAGGAGGGTCTCCTAACATGATCTCAGTGTATGGATGATTCTTCAGGTACTAGGTTCCAAGTGGTTTGGGACTTTAAAGGTAAGTGTTATCTGATGAAAATTGGGATCAGGTAAGTAATATGATATAATGGAAATTACTGGTAAATTTAAGTCTAATAAGTTGACTCACAAAATTTCACAATAATAACTTCATAACTTCTGAAAATGGCTATAATACATATGTACAGAAAGTCAAAAGCTATTACCATTATTTAAAACAATACCAACCAAAATCAATTATAATTAGTCCAAGTAAAATCAAATAAGTTTTCACCTGAGGGTCGTCTTCTGTAGTTTTTTTACAAAGATACCATATAAATATAAACATTAATCCAGTCCATTCATCTAGATCCGGGCTCTCCAACTTTGGGTCCCCAGATGTTGCTGGATTACAGCTCTCAGAATCCCTTGCCATTAGCCATGCTGGCTGGGTATGCTGGGAGCTATAGGCCAGCAACATCTGGGGACCCAAGGTTGGAGAGCCCTGATCTAGATAATACAGATGCAGAATATGGGACAATACCCTTACTCTGTCTGTACCCAAGTATACTCATCTTCCTATTCCTTACCCAAATTAGGTTAAAATAAATAACTATGCACACTCCAAACACAATATGCACACAAATGGAGTCATCACAGCTTCCTAAGAAGACCAAAGTAATAGTGGTCATAGGTTTCTAATAAATCAAAGGACTCAAAAATCAACAGACAAAGCTTCAATTCACAAACACAAGCAGGCAGGTAGTTTTAATGGTAAGCACCATGTAATTCAACATGGCCATGCTGGCTGGGAATGATGAGAGTTGTAATCGAACACAACTGGAAGATACCAGGTTGGGGAAGGCTGAACTACATATTACACAGTGAGGAGAGAACTTGACATGTGGCTGCCATTTTTAGTGGAAGCCTCTGTTCCTTACAGTGCTTACAGGAGGGCAGAACTCCCTTCAGAATATTCAGAAATTCTCCAAATCTCACAGCTCTAAAAAAAACAAACCACACAATGATTCAGGTCTGGAAAACTGAAATGGAGCTTTTGTTTCCTGTAACAGATTTCACCATGTGAAACCCAGCATGTTAGAATTTAGAGAAGCCATCAAGGACCAGATTGCCTTTGGGGGAGAGTTAAGAAGTATCTGGAAGTAAAAGGAACAGAAGCAAGAACAGAGAGGTCAGGTTAATACTACCAATGACTTGGGCTATTTGGCTCTAGTCAAGTGTGAAATGGGAGCTCTGAAGGCAGCAGATGGTGGAGCGCATACTAGAAATGTGCTGTTCTCCCTGAAAAGTGAAAGCTGATGCATAATAGTCTGTGTGCATCCAAGAACAATGTTGAACTGGTGCTTGAATTATGGGGTAAGAGGTGGGGAGGGGACTTAAATGAAATCCATAAAACCCCAATTTTAGTCAAATCATGCCTCTCCTGTAGCTCTCTAAGGGTCAAACTAGAGCAGAGCATTTATAAGCATTTAACATGCCTGATATTTGTTCCTTAAGTAGTAGCTGTGCGGGGTGGGCTGCTATTAACCTTGCAAGGAAAGTTTCCAAGGCTGCTATCTTCCCAAGGCTGCTATTAACCCTGCAAGGAAAGTTTCCAAGGCTGCTATCTTCCCAAGGCTGCTATTAACCCTGCAAGGAAAGTTTCCAATGGTATCAATCAAAGCTTCCCTCATGGAGTTAATAAACCTTTGCGGGGTGGCATTGGGAACATGGCATGGGGGGAAAGGGTTACATCTATCTATCCTTATTTATAGGCCACCTTTAAGGATGGAATCCTCAAGGTGGCATACAAGATAAAAAAACGCACAAAGTGGATACAAGAAAAATAATTAAAAACAGAAATTACCGATTAAAGTAAATAAAAACAAAACTTACCAATAAAAACCAACAGCCCAGACTTAGGAGAAGGCCAACAAAAACAAGTGGGTCTTCAGAGCCTTCCTGAAGACCTGAAAAAAAAGAGGCCTGATGAACTCCCAATGGGAGTTGATTCCAGAAATGTGGGGCCACCACTGAGAAGTTGCTCTCCCTTGTACTCACTAGCCTAACTTCCTTTGGCAGCAGGCAAGTGAGAAGGGCCCCTGTTGATGATCTCAGAGTGCAGGCAGGCTGGTATGGAAGAAGTGTGGGATCCTTCAAGCATTGGCATCTGCAGGAATTTTTCCAGGGGTGGGGATAGGGAAGGCTGGTGACTCCTGTGTCAGTGGAGCTCCTTATGTTTGAGCTTTATAGAAGCTCTCCATGGTGCTGAACTCCAACCCCAAAATTGGTTCACCATCATGGAACACCTTGGATAGCTCCTATAAAGCTCGAACAAAAAGATGCAATGGATAAGGAGCACCCACTGACTGGGTGGGGATGCACACTACTACAGCTGCACAGTAGTGTGTGATTGTAAATTAATTCACAAAAAAGCATGCGTTGCTACTACAGGCAGTCTCCGGGTTACAAACATCCGATTTACGGACAACTCGTACTTACGAATGGACCACCGAGCCTCCAGCGAGCTCCAGCTGAGGCTCTCACCGGACTTCCTGGTTCCCCAGTTCTACGTCATTTACGTAGAGTATAGCGTAGTATTTTGTGAAGTATAGTGAAGTATTTTGCCCTATTGAAATTGAAATCTGTATTAAACAACAAAAACATATACGTATACTATCCGCAACTGGTTCATATATGACACAAAAATTCTTACTACAGATTAAAGTAGAGTATATCCACAAATGTCAACATTCCTGTATTACCCATTCTTTCAATTTTTAAGTTTCTCAATGTACAACTATAACTTAAGGCTCTCCAGTGAGAAAACCGACCTGAACTCAACTTTATTTGATGCAGACAGCAGTCATTTCAAGGGGCAGGGTGGGGGGGATGACAGGAATGATGTACTAAAAATTTATGAGGGGCTTATAAGGCTTAAACTGAAAAAGGAGCAGCAAGATGAGAACATGCCTTGAGTACAACAATTGAGAGAGATATTTTCCTGTGCGAGAGAAGTTCCTTTTTGGCTGGTCACTTAATTAAGGCTCCTTATATAATATTTTTTTTCAGAACCAATAATTTACCAGCCAGGCTGTGGTCAGTGAAGCTGATAAAGAACAGAGAAGGCTGTTGACAGGGAGTGAGAGCCCTTTGGAGCATATTGTTTGGCACTCTCCCCAAATTAAATCTTTCATAACCTAAAATAAAAAGAATTAAACAAAATACAGGAAATAGGGGCTGCTTCCAGATGAGGCTTTTATCCTGCAATCATCCTACCTCAAGCACAGAATTTTACAGCAGGGTCCAGACACAGTCAAGATGAATATGTGTGGACCCCTCTGTAAAATTCTGTGTTTGAGGCAGGACAATTGCAGGATAAAAGCGTCATCTGCAACTTCACATGTTTTGCCACCATTTCTTCTGTCTCTTTTTCTTACCGGAAAAAATCCATTAAGAAAGAAAATACAGAACAGGTGCACAACCCTTTTGATCTGTAGCGCCAAGAGCCCTCTGTCTGGAAGCACTGATGGTGGACACACTGGTTAATGCTGTGAAGATTACATAGTTCTGAAGAGAGCCATTGTGGTGTACTGGACAGAGTGTGTAGGGCTTATAACAAGTAGGTCTCACCCAGCCATGAAACTCACTGGACTATCTTTCCCAGTGCTGTGATAAGAACAAAATTGGATAACCCCACCCATGTACGCTGCCTTGGAGGAAGGCCAGGCTAGAAAAGTAAAAGAAACTAAGGCTTAAATCCAATATTGTGAGAGCAGATTTCCCTATTCTCTCCGTTTCAGCCCACCCACATGTTCCCAAATTTGTTCCAGAGGGTCCCCTAACTCTTTGGAGTAGATTTGGGGGGCATGCAGGGGAAAAAGAGAGAGAAATCTGTTCTACCAGCAGTTTCCATGCTGCCTGCCCCCTTGCCGCTCCAGTGCCCTTATTGGCCACACACCTCCAAAGTCAGTGAGCTGATAGGTTCAGCCACGCTCACACTTGGAAAATAGTTGGACTGGCTGTCACAGCACTCCCTTTATGGCACACTGTGGCTTCCCCCACAACCATTGCTGCCTGTCTGGGGTCTTTTGGGGACCACCACAGCCGCTGCCACCACCTGCTCCTGCTTCTGGTAGGGGGAGGGAGAGACTGGGGGAGAAGGGAACAATGGGTCTCTTTTTCTACACCCCCCCCCAAAAAAAACCCCATTTACAGAAGTTGTTGGGCATGCCAGTGAAGCCATGGCTAAGACCCCCTTTAATTTGTTGCACTCATCAGCATGGGTACTGTTTTTGCTTGTGCAGTAGTTCCATTCTGATGAAAGGACCTAAAAGAAAACCCTGTTGTTATGGCTGCTGGCCCAGTTACATAAAGAGCAGCTTTAGGAGGGAGAGAAAGACAGGGGAGGGCGAGAGCTTTTCTACATGAGGCTGTTAATCCACTGCATCTACTTTCGGTGTCACAGAATTGAGATCTGAGCACTACACAAGAAGTGTTTCCTTTCCTGCTCTTCCGCTACATAACCTCTAATGGCACCGACGCACCGTGGTATAGCAGAATAGTGCAAATACACAAGAGGAAATTGCTCTTTCTTTCACTTTCACAATTAAATGCCGCATTTCCCCTGCTCTGAAAAGCACTCGCCCAAAGTGCTGGTTAGACACAGATGCGAAACTGGAGGGTCATGGCATCGTTTAAAGAACCAGAAACAACTGTGAGTAAGGAATGACAAGCACACAATAAATGCCTCATGTAGAAAAGTCCAAAGAGAGAGAGAGAGAGCCCTGTGAGCTGATGACTGAAAACATATTGGGGTGCTTGATGCCCTTGTCTGGAGATCTAATGTGAGGTCTGCTAGTTGTGTATGAGTTTGTATGCTGTTTGCCTCCTCCTAGGGTCTACTTCTATATTTCTAAGTAAACCAAAAATACCTTACGCCTCCAATGCTCTCTCATCCAAAGGAAACAAAAATTCAAGCAGCAGTGATCCTGGAGCCTCTCACTGCTTAGGGAAGTGGTGAGTGAATGCAGAACAATGACTGGGTTCAGACAACACAATAACCCATACTCAAGGGTTGAGTATGGGTTAAGTGTGGGTTGTTGTTGAAACGTGGGTTATCGTGTTGCTGAACCCAGCTGAGATAGCAAACCATGGTGATCAACCCACAGTTCACAACCCAACAACAAACCATGGGTTCTCTTCATGGGTTGTTTGTGGTTAACACATGATGGCTTGTTAGCGCAGCTGGGTTCAGACAACAACAACCATGGTTCAATGACAACCCACACTCAACCCATACTCAACCCTTGAGTGTGGGTTATCATGTTGTCTGAACCCAGTCATTATATTTGCCACAAGCTCAAGGGTGATGGTGTAGCCTATGATGCTTCACCCTGTGGAAGAGAGATGTCTAAAACACTGATGTTACCAGCCGGCTGCCACCACTTGAGGAATTTTTCTTCCATTAGCCTGCCCCCCTTCAACAATCCTCAGCAACTATGTTGCTGCTGATGTATAATCTGCCAGCTCCAGTTCACATGGGCATCAATCTCCAGTAACCCTCACTAGATAAATAGCAATGTGTTTATTTTCTTATTAAGTAATAGTAACAGCAATTCACATTCTTCCAAAGCTACGTAAGTAAAATAAAACCAGGGCACATAAAGGCATCTCACACCTTCCCCACTCAATCTCCAGCTGTCATATCCGCTCTTTCCCCCTTCAACTGTCAACTCCCTCAGAACCCTACTGACCAATCGCAACACAGTAAGGCCCCCAATCACCATGAAGTTCTTCCACTAGTACAGCTAATCCCAGAAATAAATATAATCTGCCGAACTTTAATAAAAAATAACAGTTTCCCATTTTACCCTGTAGCCCTTGCTATCTTTTGCTGCCTGTGCCTGGAGATGGATGAGAGCTATTCTAGAAGGTCTGCCAAGTTTTGAACACTGAAGACATCTTGTGGGTCAAAATGTATTCAGAAGTATAAAGACATTAATTCTGTTTGCAGGTCAAATGCTTGATGATTTGTATAAAAGCATATTTCCTTACTGGGGAAAAATGTCATATAATAGTATTATCTAAACAATACAGCTCCATTTCTCAATAAACCCAGCCTTTATTTTATTAATGGGATTCTAAATGCACAATGTGAGGGGCAGATTCAAGAGTTTTCCCTCTAGCATCCATTATTTAATACAATTTAAATTGACTTGAGAAACCTCTGTGTGAGCATCTTTTGGCATTTGAACCCTCCTGCCCTAATGTTTAGGGAAGAGGGGGAGGAATCTGAATTATCCCTGCATCAGTGATTTAAAGGATATTCAGTAATTACTAACAAGCTAGTGTCTCTGTGTGATAGTTCTCACTGATTTGATTATTGCTTATAACATACTTTGGAGCATGGGTGTCTTGTGGTTTTATTTTATTATTTATTTATTATTACATTTATATCCTGCCTTCTTTCCTCTTTCAAGGAAACCAAGGCAGCTTACATAGTCCTCCTCCTCTCTATTTTATCCTCACAACAACCCTGTGAGGTAGGTTAGTTATGGTTCACCCCATTCTTCAGGTTTACAAAACTATTCAGACAGTTCTGTCGGATCTTTTCCTAGATCTAGATCTAAGCTAGAACACCCAGATTTATAGCGTGTACTTGAGAACGAAACAAGTTTCTTTGCAAGTGGCCATTAGAAGTGCTTGGCTTAGCCAGTTCTAGAGAAAGGAACCCTATCTTAAGTACGGTGAGTTTTGTTAATTGCTTTATTTTTATTTATTATATTTATACCCCGCCTTTTTTCCTGCAAGGAACCCAAGGCGGCTTACATAATCCTCCTCCTCCTCTCCATTTTATCCTCACAACAACCCTGTGAGGTAGGTTAGGCTGAGAGTCAGCGACTGGCCCAAAGTCACCCAGTGAGTTTCATGGCCAAGCAGGGACTAGAACCCGGATCTCCTGAGTCCCAGTCCAACACACTCACCACGACACCACACTGGCGTAGTTAAGAGTTAGATAATACATGAAAGACTGTTTAAAATGGCACTTCTCTAATTTTACTACAAAATTCTCAACCAATAACAATTGTATTCAGGACCAGTGCAAGGCAGTTTGGTGCCCTAGGCAAGATCAGATATTTAGCACCCCCCCTTCCCACTTGAGAGCGCTGGGGTTTTTTTCAAGGCGTTTCTGGCGCCCTCTTTAGCCCTGCGCCCTAGGCAGCTGCCTAGTTGGCCTAATGGTAGCACCGGCCCTGATTGTATTAAAGAACTGTGTTGTGTGTATATTTTTTATTCCCCTTTAATTCACCAACCCCCCTTCCTTTCAACACAGATGTTGCAAATTCAAATCTTCCATAAACAGTCCCCCTAATTAAAACACACACACACACACCTACAGAAATGGACAAAATTAAAAATCAGTTCTTGGTAGTTCCTGCAAATAAAAGGCATGCCCTACTTCAGAGTCCACCATGGGCCTTTGCATATGATCGGTTTGGTGATAATAAAATAGTGATAATATTTATGTACTACATTTAAAGTGCTTCATATGCATTATTTCCGCAATCCCTACAACAGGAACGTACAGTAGTGGTATTATGCAAGGCTGAAAGAATAGTGGCTTGCTGAAGGCCACCTATTGAGTTGAGATTAAATTTGAACCAGGGACTTACCAGTTTGCACACAGTAGACACACTTCACTATGCAAGTTCTTTGTGAGCCTGATGGGTTGGGAAAGCCATTTAACTCACTACACCAGTTTATTGTGCAATAAATGTGTAGTTATTGCTCATTTGCTGAGCAGGATCAAGTGGCTTTTCTCAAGGAATTATTGTTTCCGCATTTCCTCACACAACAACAGAATGGGTTCGATCTAGACTTGCAGTGGAAACACGAAAAATCCAAAAACCCTTATGCAAAATGAAAGAAGCTGTGCTACAAGCTCTGCCAATGGTGAGCCCTACCTGTGAGAAACTGTTGAGAATTTCTCCTTCCACTGGAGAAATTCGGTGGAATTGTCTCCCCAATTTCTCTGCCCACAGACGGTGGAGAATTTTGAGAGGCCATACGTGCACAGCTCTACTACTACTGCCTATTGAATGGGGCCCATGATACAGCCAATGAGGAGCAAGACAACTCCCTCCTCCCCTGCCGCTAGAGCTGCCAATCAAAAGGCATTATTTTAAATTTATTTATTTAAAAGATTTTTAATCTGCCTTTCAGGGCACATTTGCCATCACAAGGCAGCTGACAATATTATAAATTTTGTGAATAAGGGCAAAACACCTTTCCTGGAAGTGTCTAAGGTGGCAAATCTCTTTTCATTCTATGGGTACAAGAATATTTATGTAGCACATTTGTATCCTACCACTCCTCTTCAGACAATTTAGCACCTCTCAGTTTTCCTCATTTTTATGTTCCCACCCAAGAAGACAGCAAAGACAGTTTTATTCCACTTTAATCTGTGTCAACCCCCTGCTGTGGTAACATATTCTTAAACTGATCCACTTGTTTTATGCATCTCTCTTGCTAGAGTTTTAATGATTTAATCAACATACTTGTTCTTATATAATTACTGTTAGTGAATTTTTGTGTTTTTAATTTAGAAGCTATCTTGGGGGCAAGCAAAAGGTGGGATAGAAATGGCCTTAAATAAATAAATAAATAACCCTGTGAGGTAGATTTGGTCAAGAAATGATGACAGGATGATGAGTTTTCAGGGCTGAATGGGGAGTTGAACCCAGGTCTTCCCCCATCCAGGTTCTCCTCTATCCACTGCACCGCACTGCCTCTCAGTTTGCACTCACTGCAGAAATGTGATTGACTTGCTTGTTTGGCTGCAGGACCAGCCCTGTCATTAAGCAGAAAGAGGCAGCTGCCTCAGGCAACTGATTTGGGATGTCATGAAAATAATAATAATAATAATAATAATAATAATAATAATAATAATAATCTGCAGCTGCTGCTGCTGCTTATGGGATGTTCTATTCTGGTGCCAAAATATCTTGGCTAGCCTTGAGTACAATACATCTTGATTTGGGGGATCCTGCATCAGGCAGCAAAATGCCTTGGGCCAGCCTTGTTTATCTGTTAAAATGGACCCAGCTGAAATCTTCCAACAAGCTACAGAAGGGAGAGAAAAAGCCACTCCTTCACTAGATTTCTGCTGGGTGGCTTTTGTGCAGCCACAAAATCCCCTACCTGGAACAGACAAAGAGAAAATTAATGCTGATTGAATTCTCTCCTCCCTCAGATGATAAATGAGGGATTCTGGCTAAGGAAGGACACACACAATGTGTGCTAAAGCTCTGCATCCCTAGACACTTGATCTCCTGTTAATGGATTTTGTAATGCCGTTAGCTCAGGCTGCTATTCTTCTTACAAGATTTCACCTGGCAGTACAAAACACCTGTCTCAAAAGGCAGAAGGAAAAAGGGCTGCAGTGTGGTGACCTAGTTTGTCTCATGTGCACCTGGAGGGGTTCCTAGTTTGTAGTAGTTGGATTTGGCATCATTTTTTGTCTTTGCAAGTCCCTTCACAATGAAGAAGGGAGACCTCAGAGCCTGAAGGATAACACTCCCTCATCCAAAATGTTTTTAGTGTGTTTTTGTAACTACAGATGTGAACCGACAACACGGCCAGGAAAAAAAAAGAAAAGCAATCCAAAAGGCCAAAGAATAAAAGCTAGAGTCTATTTGGTCAGCACTACTGCAGAGAGAAGCACCACTCAAGTGTTCTACATGGTTGGCTTTTAAAAACATAATACATAGGATCCAGTGTTGGCATCAGAAAAAAATTTCTGGGAGGGCACAGAAGGGACAAATAATATTTCTAAGTGGGCGAGCTGTGTCCCACATGTTAAGATCTCTGAAAGAAAAATCTGAAAAAAAGAAAGAAAGAAAGAAAGAAAGAGCCAGTGTGGTGTAGTGGTTAGAGCGTTGGACTGGGACTCAGGAGATCCGGGTTCTAGTCCCCACTTGGCCATGAAGCTCACTGGGACACTTTGGGCCAGTCACTGATTCTCAGCCTAATGTACTTCATGGGTTTGTTGGGAGGATAAAATGGAGAGGAGGAAGATTATGTAAGTCACCTGGGGTTCCTTGCAGGAAAAAAGGTGGATTGTAAATATAATAAAATAAATATAATGGTATATTTCATGTTAAAACTGCCATCATAAACATATTTTTTTCTGAAATAAGCCAGCTATTGATTAATTTAGATGATATTCTCAAATATATAGCATGTATTAATCAAATTCAAATTACAGTAAGGAAAAAGGCTTTCACACAAGGTAGAGTTGTTACACAAACATTTCCTTGACATACAAATTAGACAGCCAGAACAGTTTCATTAGAAAACAGTTGCTTTTGAACCAGTGCAGGCAGAACCAGGAATATAGACTCTCAGTGCAAGGAAAGGAAGAGCAAATGAGGACACCTGATCCCTGTACACCTAAGAAACCCAACGCATGTTGTTGTGCATCTAAATAGCCATCTCTAGCTGATTAGATTAGAGGGAATGGAGGAGTATGTAGTTCTAAAGAAGTTGAATACACCGAAGGTCGAGGGCTTTTGATAGTTCCTTTTCAATTGCCAGTATAGCAGTGTTACGTAGGTGTCCATCACCCATATACTGCTCCTCAAGTAGCTCTTAATTTGCCACAGATATGAAAATGTTTGTTCACATCCAGCACTTGATGGAGGTATTGTGATGGCTATGGCACACAGTCTGTGGAGTTCACTGAAAGACAGTTTCAGTTCTTCGATAAGAGCAAGCATTTTGTTCATTGTGTCAAGTCTTATTTGTCTTTCTCGTTCATACTTCTCTAGAACTTTTGGGAAAAGTCTGAGTTTTGCTTCAAATCCATCCATCTCCCTATTATGATGTCTTACAAATGGTCTGAGTTTTTCTGGATCAAGAAAGTAATAGCACTTGTGACTGAAAGGATTAGCTCCATTCAAAACATTGCAATTGTCTTTAAATCTTCTCTTAAGTTCACTAATAGTGCTATCAACAACAAGAAGGAACACCTTAATTCTAAAATTATAGTCAGTGTTTGGATAAACACTTTCTGCTGTGTTTAATTCAGTAACACAGCTTCGAAATTGTTTTGGAATACAGTGTATTTTCTTCTGTGAACATCTTTACATCTGCCATAATTTTACTGAAATTTTCCTCCTGATCCCTGAGATCTTGCAATTTATCAATCAGAATTAACAAGGTCACAAGCTTGAGCTACATCACAATCTGATTTTTGCAAATAATCATACCACTTTTAGTGCAAGAAGCACTTCACTCAAAAGATTCAGGCAAAACATAAAGCCAGCATCTATTTGGTTTAGAATGCCACAAGCCTCTGCACTTCTTTCAGAATTTGATTCATAACTGATTATATTCAGAAGCAATAAAATTACAGTATGTGTTGACTTAACAGGTAAACATGATGCAATCTGACTGACACACCCAGTGAGTGTCTGACAATCTTTTTAATTCATTAATCCTGTTCCTTGTTTAGATCTTTGCAATTCAATGAAATGTGGATCACATAAGAACAGGATACAAATATGCACAGTTGTTGAAGATGACTAAAGAAGTTTACAACAACATCTTTATTTTTACACACATCAACAATAATTTAGTTCAGCCTGTGGTTGAAAGAATGAACATAGATGGCTTGTGGCACCTCTTTCAGGAGCAGTGTCTGTACCCCATTTAGTTTTCCACTCATTACACCGGCACAATCATACTGAATACTGAATATTTATTACGGTCATTGACCAGAACCAACAATAACATTAAAAACAGGGAAAATCAATCAATAAAACATGCATTACTACTATACACCATTACACCAGCATACATATCAAGTTCACAACAAAATTTTAGATCAAAATTATAACAGTCAAGCAAGGCCAGAGTCAGAGGTTAAAAAGGTGTGGCATGTTATGGCAGTCGCACAAAATTTAGCCACACTATTAGTGATATGAGGAACCGTATCAGCGAGTAGCAGGGAAGTATAGAATTTTTCAGTTCTACCTGGGCAATTACATAGGATACGAAGAATGAGCTCTTCACGCAGATCCCGGTAGAAGGGGTAATATAAAAGTACATGCCCCACAGATTCAACTTCCCCATTATTATTACATGGGCAAAGACGATCCTTAAATGGTATTCCCTGATATCTTCCCTCCAAAACCATAGAAGGCAAAGCATCAAATCTGGCTAGAGTAAAAGCTTTTCTATACTTGGGAAAAGTCAAATCAGCCAGATACGCATGAGGCCCAAAGATCTTATTTCCTCGAGGGCTAAATTTACACAGTGAACTTACATGTTCTTGTAATACAATGTCCCTGATTCTCTGGTTAATAGCCACCTTGGCGTTAGAATAGCCCATTTCTATTAACGCGTTAGGAGAAAATCCCAGGCGTGATAATTCATTACATAAATGCTTTTTCCATTTCGATTGGAAGGGATCCAGCAGTATCAATGGAGCCAACCCGACTGGCAAGAATATAAGTTTTAGCCAATAATTTATCATGTACAGTTTGGCTCAGGCTACAATGGGAATTAAACCAGCCTCTAACCGTAGAGCTGCATTGGGAACACAATGTGGTACAGAAAATATAACTCTTAGAAATTTAGACTGGATAATTTCTAAGGGGCGAAGATTATAGTGAGCACACATTTGGGACCCATATAACATTTGGGCAATGATTTTAGCCACAAACACGTGGATCACTGAGGGGATATATTGCCCACCTTTAGTAAAGTAGAATCTTATCAGTGCTGTGGCACTCCTCCGCGCATTTGCCGCAACATAATTTATATGGGTGAGCCAAGATCCAGATGCATGAAACATTATTCCCAGGTATTTATAGCTAGCAACCTGCTCGATAAGATTTTCATTAATTGTCCATTTATGCTTGATTTTCCTCCTACTAAATACCAACACTTTGGTCTTTGAGTAATTGATCGATAACAATTCCTCAGTACAATATAAATGTAATGCCCTCATTAATCGTCTTAAACCAATACTGGTTAGGGATAACAACACAGCATCATCAGCATATAGAAGTATTGACACGCAGTGTTTGATGTTTATGCCACAACATGCTAAGATGTTCTTTATGTAACTCACTAGTGAAGGAGCATCCAATGAATGACATGGATGGAAACCAACAAAGTGTTCATCTGTATTGCCATTGTAGCAATAATGGAGAACTACTGACATTTGTTCCTGCTTGCATATGTCCTTGTTTCATCATATATGTTCACATGTTTCATCAGCAATTAATGTGAAGAAGCTAGCTTCCTTCTTTCCAACTTCCAAGTGAGGCCTTCAGAGCTTGGATAGAGGAGAAAGTCTTGGGAAAAGAAAATGCCCTTTAGCCTGGTCCTATTGTCCTAGAATGTGGCCATAGAAACCCAAAGGGGCCGTAGAGTCCCTGACAGTGTTTCACCAAGTATTGGTGACTAATGGTCAGGCTCAGCGGGGCTCTAGAGGCACCGCCTCTCCCCTCCTCCTCCCTCCGTCTTCTCATCGGTATCCCAAGGGACACCGCGGGAGCACTGAGGGGAGCAGAGCGGGGATGACAACTGGCGAAAAGTGCCCAAGCTAGCTGTCAGAAGCTCCCCTTGTCCCTTCCCATTGCTCCACAGCCCCGCTGCCAAGCAATGGGGAGGGGGACACGAGCCAGCTCCTTCCTTCCTGTTGCCCAGCGGAGCTGTGCTCAGCTGTGCAGCAGTGCCATGGAGCAACGAGGAAGGGGAGTGCTTTCCCCCATGGCCTCCCCCAGTTCACCCCTCTGTTCTTGCTTGATGTGGCGCCTGCAGGTGCCCCGCCAAGCAAGGGGGGGAATGGCAGGCAGAGCCGGCGGGGAAGAAGAGCTCCTGTTCCCTGCTGGCTTCGCCTGCCGTTTCGTGCTGGTGGGAAACAGGAGGGAGCTTCAGTTGGCTGGCAGAAACTCCCTCCTGTTTCCTGCTGCCCTTGGTAGGGAGTGCTGTGGCGGCGGCGGCAAGGAGGATTGGCTGTGCGCTGACTTTCCAAGACAACACATGGCCAATCCCCCTCACTGCCACCGCTGCCACAGCGCCCCCTAGCAAGGGAAGGGGTTAAACCCACCCTTCCTAGGGAGTGCAGTGGCGGGGGTTCGCCGCGCGCCCTCTTCCCACTTGGAAGACATGCTAAACCTACTAGGGTTATCTTACTGCAAGCCATGGCTTAGCAGGGTGGTTTATAAGCCACACCAGGTTGGCTTATAAACCACCCTGCAGGGTTCAGATGAAACACTAAGGCTGGGTCCGCATGTCACTTTAAACCCACAGAGTTTCTGAAACCTAGATGAGTTTAAAGTTGCCCCAGGTCCTGGCTGTGCCCGACAAATGGTTGGGCACAGCCGGAGTCCAGAGGAGCCGCCTCTCCACTCAGTCCTCCTGTCAGTATTCCAGGGGACACTACGGGAGCACTGAGGGGAAAGGAGTGGGAATGACAGATGGCGAAAAGTGCCCAAGCACACTTTTCGCCAGCTGTCAGAGGCTTCTTGCCCTCACTCGGTGGCGTTGCATTCTGTCGAGCAAGGGCTCCTTGTCCTCTCTCAGCATGGCCGGCTGCTCAGCTGAGTAGCGCCCATGCCGAGAAAGCTTGCTCCCCCTGGCTGCCCCCCCACTTACTCCCTCCGAGCCCCACTCAAAACCGCCACCGCAGCTGCCCCTTCAGCCCCCCCTTCTTGGGAGAAGGGGGTCTGGAGGGGGGAGGCACACACACCAGAATGAGACAGAATCAGTGGCCCCCACGGTGGTGGTGGTGGTGGGCACTGAGTCTGTCTGCCACCAAGGTGCACGCACACCCCGGCAGCGGAGAGAATACTCCCCCCAATGCAGAAGCAGCTCTCGGCTGCTCCTGCATTGAGTGGGGCTTGTTTTCTATGCTGCCAAGGTGTGTGCGTGTCCTGGCGGCAGAGAGACAGTGCCCCCCCCACAGGACTCCCATGGCGGGGAGCAGAGTCTCTCTCTCTCTCTCTCTCTCTCTCTCTCTCTCTCTCTCTCTCAGTGCCGCTAACCACGGGTCTCCCGATCTCAGCTGGAGGGGGGAGGAGGCACCTCCGCAGCGGGTGTGATGGGAGGTTGGCGCGTGCACAGCAGATCCCTGTCACACCTGTCGATGCCGATGCTGTGGTGCAGCGTGGCGGCAGCCTAGTCTGCTGCACACCCTCTTTTTGCTTGGGAAGGGGCGGCAGTTGTGTCTCCGTTTGGAAGACATGGGGCAGCTGTGCCAGTGTGTTTGGGGTGGGGCCAGGCACATGTCATCTGCAGCCTGGCCCAGCTGCGCTGCCTTGCCAATCAGCGCCTGTTTAAAAGACAGGCCCCAAACACACTTCGGACGCTGGAAGCAATTGTCATTGCCACTCGACCGTAGCCAGACACTCCTGCCAGCCCCCGGACCGAGACTCGTGCTTTCTTGACTTCGGAACACCCCTGATTCACGCTTCAGCCTGCTCCTACACTGCTTCGTTTTATTTTGGTTTCGGACATATCTCTTGGCTTTCAACCTTGGACTGTGTTAACGACAACGGCTTATCTGTGGACCGGACTGATTTATGACAGTGGCTGGCAGATCCTGGTGGCAGTGGGTGGCGCTGGTGAGTGGGGCTGGGCTGGGGAGGCAGTGGCGGATGGCGGCGGTAAGTGAGGCTCGGAGGGGAGGCGCTCGGTGGCAGACCCCAGCGGCTTCCTCACGTGCTTCTGCTGATGCAGGTCATCAGCAGGAGTACGTGAGGAAGCTGATGACAGCCGGGCCACATGCCACTTGGGACACTTGGCCAGCTGTCATCGGCAGAGCTCCGTTGCCAGAGCGGCAGCCCTTCTTTCCTGCTCTGGCCATGGGCCTCTGTGCCTTTTGGGCTTGCGGGTGGGTTAGCATAACCCTATTGCAAGTCATGGCTCGCAGGGTGGTTTAGAAGCCACACCAGGTTAGCTTCTAAAGCACCCCACGGGCACGGGGACAGGCGACACACTAAACCTCAGTAGGGTTTGGACCTACTGAGGTTTAGTGTGTCATGCGAACCCAGTCTAAGCCTTGGTAGCAATTAACCTACTGAGGCTTAGTGTGTCGTGCAAACTGAGTCAATGTCAGTAGCTGCAGAAAGCGTAGCCTTTGTTGGCTCACGAGCTGCAGCTGAACTGTAGAAGAGCTACAGATATGATAATATATGAACGTACTTGTATATGTGAAAAGTGCCTTTCTTTCAAGAAATGGCAGGATCCAGTAATGGGGGGGGGGGCGATGCGGGGCAAGCTCCTTGTTTGGAGGGGCCACTGTGGGAAACTGGGTATTGGCCTAGATAAGAGGTATGGCCATTCGGTGTAAAAACAAATAACAAAATGTTTCATCTCTACTCCCCTTGCTCCATAGACTTTTGAGCTATCTATAAATTCATATAGGTAAGAGCCAGCCAGAGGTTAAGGCTATCAATGGCTGCTAGTCCTGATGGCTATATGCTACCTCCAGTATCAGAGGCTGTATGCCTATGTACACCAGTTGCTCATGTACTGCTTGTGGGTTTCCCGTGGGCAGGTGGCTGGCCGCTGTGTGAACAGATGGACCCTTGGTCTGATCGAGCAGACTCTTCTTATATTCTTATGTTCTTTACCTATTTAATACTTGGTGAAACATTTCATCCGTTGGGCTTTGTCTCCAAACACCTGGAACTGTCATTTTACTCTTTCCTTTCAAGGGCAGCCATTGGGATAAAGGAGACCATTCCTACAAAGCTTCTTTCAGATTAAGCTGTGGTTCCCTGGAGGGCTATGCCTGAATGACTGCACATTCATGTGTCATTCAACGCATTTTCATTACCCCCAAGGAGTGTGTTTCATTTTTAAAACAACCATCTCTAGTTCAGATAGAGTGTTCAATAACTCTATGTATGATATTTCGGTGGATTTAACTTTTAAATGCTTTATCAAGCCCCCCCCCCTCCCCACACACAATCTCCTCAGACTCTGGACTCTGAACATCTTCCAGTATCGGGAAGTTCAAGAAAGGAGAATCTTTTCACATTCACAGTTTAAGACTTGGAGTTTTCTCAGACAAAGTGACAAGCTATATTTAGTTCAAACCCTCCCTTCACTCCATTTTCCCCCCTCCAGCAGCACTTGTACCAAACATGAATTTTCTTTTTAAATTCCAGAGTTCCATGGGAATACTGATCAAAAATGGATTGTGACCAACTAAGTTTTATCTGAGCAGAAAACACAGCTCCCAGTATGGTGCTACATGTATGGAAGCAGGCTTTTTCTATGAGCATCCCCTTGGGCGGCAGCCCTCCCCCCAATTGGGCAGTGTTCCCGACTCAGGAGGTCCATGTCAGGTACTCTCTACCCAGGGCCGGTGTCAAGGGTAGGCATGGTTGGGCACCTGCCGAGGGCACACACCCCAGCAGGGGTCCAATGACAAGAACCCCCAGGACTTGCTCCTCCTCCTTACTGCTGCAAACTGCTTGTTCGCCTGCCACTCACAATGGTGTTGCTGGGAAGGAGGAGAAGTAGATGCCACGGCCTCCTTGCTCACTGGCTCTCTGCCTATCAAGCAAGGAAGTGATAGCAATGATGAATAAGAGGATGAGGAGCAATAGCAGCTGGTGACAATGGTGATGAGAAGGTAGCCACATTGAGGGAGGAGGCCCACTGAGGGCAACTTGCCCAAGGCCCCCCAAAAACCTAGAGTCGGTACTGTCTCTACCCCTACCCCTTATTCCCTATTTGGTGAATGGGGAGGGAATAAAGATCTGCAAGTCCAAGGCTCTGGGATTCCCTCCTGAGGGAGGCTTGTCTTGTTCTTTCTCTAATGGCTTTCTGCTGTATGGTGAAGACCATTCTTTTTATTAGGCCACATAACTCAGTCATTCATAATTCAATAAGTCACATATTAAGCAGGGGGGGCTGGTGACTCTTATTTCAATGGGGCTCCTTTTCCATTGCAGGTTTTTCAGGCTTTATTTGGAGCTTCATTGGAGCTATCCATGGTGCTCAACTTCACCCCCAAAGTAGGTTTCCCACCATGAAGTACCATGGAACAGGCCCAATGGGTGGCCCACCAGGCCAAGTGCAGCCCGCCAGCCATGTATTGGGACCTGCCAGGTACTTAACAATCAATCTCCATTTTTATTTTTATCTTTTTAATGAATTTATTTAAACCATTTATCTACTACCTTTTATCAATGATCTCAAGGTGGCAGGGTTGGACCAGACCAAGACATTTTGCTGGCTGAGTCGAAGGACAAGGTGTTTCTCCTTCCTCATTCCACATACAGAATCCAGCTGGACTGGCGGTTAACAGGGTAGTATCCTCGACCGCACCTGAGGCAATGGGGCAGTTTATTATTACCGTATTTGCATACATAGCTCTGCCCTCCAACAGATGGGAATGACTTAGGATGAACAGATGGGGGCACTGCTGCTGCCCCCCAACATCTGCCACCTGAGCAGGTGCCACACTCTGCTTAATGATAGGGCCGGCCCTGCAAGGCAGTTGACAAATGTTAAAGCAACAAGTAAAACAACAACACACAAAAGAAACTAGATAAAAAGTGCAAGTAATAAGGGAATTTAAAATATTTAAGATAGTAAACATGTTTTAAAATGCCTGGGTGAATAAAAGTGATTTTTCTTCATGCCTAAAAGACAGCAAAGTTGGTGCCAGGCTTACCTCCCTTGGAGATGGCATTCCATAGCTGGTGCCACTACAGAAAAAGCATCAAAGAAGGGGATCAACTGATGACCTTAGTGTGTGGACAAAATATAGTTCCAGGCAGGCAGCAAAATGGCCATTTATGACTGGTGGGCTTCATTGAATGTAAGTGTGTCAGTGTCACAAGTTGTGCACTGCAGTCTGGTTCTTTCATGCACAAGTCCTTCTATGTCCATGAAACTACAGCAGTATAAATAATGTGAAAGCTACCTTCCTCCACATTTGCTGTATTCCATTATGAGGGAAAGTGGGGAATAGTTCTTAAGATAATAAAATGGACTTTGTCAAGGAAGGAAGGACAGAGATTGATTATCTTTTGAAAGGCATGTTGAAGGGCAGATCACCAAGTCCCTTGTGTGGTCCACGTTGGCTTGCATTGATTTAGGATGCTGTCGAGTGACTCCAGTTATGTTCCACTCCGGGCAGCAATGTCTCTTGGAATGTAATGGCTGCAGACAGAATCCTGATCTGATTACAGGAGGGGGCGACTAGCTCTAATGTTCATATCTCAAAACTTTGTCTCAGCATTTTTGAAGAGGAGGAGGTGTTGGCGGGCGGCTGGTCAGCATGGCCAAGGTGACCTGCACCTACCACAACTTACATGCAGCTTTTCGATACTTCCTCAGAAGATGGTGAAAACTGAGATGGGCATCTAACATGAATTCTGTTTTAAGGCATCACTGTTCCCCTTTAATAATAATTTTTTAAAAAATAAACCCCCTTTCCTCCCAGTTTTTGCCCTGCAGTATAATTTATCCCTTGACTAGCATGGTGATTGGCTAGAACACCCGGACAGCCAATTCAGTGGAAAAATCATTAAGATTAAGTGCAAGTGGTCCTAGCTAAGCACTATTTCAGGCTGGATTTCCCCCCTCTCCTTCCAAGCCTTAAAATAGTTTTTGAAAAATGGCTTTGCATTTCAGTGGAGAAAATTACTCTGCCCACCCCAGTTCTTGACGTTTCAACCTTTAGCTGGAAAAAAAATGACTGAAAGAGAAATTGAGCATGCACACACACACACACACACACTTCATGGTGAATGCAATCGGTTGTGATTTTAATAGTTGGGTCCCTGCCATAGGCCCCACAACAAAGTAAAAACTGATTGAGTTAAGCACGTGTCTCACAGAGAATGCAAATGAAAGAACAGTAAAAACCTGGGTAGACATCCCCATTTACTTGTTGGAGCCCAGAAGGACACCATCTTGTAAAACACAGATTACATTTCTAGGTTACCCAGGCGGGAAAATATATTCCAAGACAAGGCAGCCATTGCACAAGATGGTGCCCTCCTGGGCTCATGATGTTGTTAGAGTCATTTTACAAGATGGATCCCAGATTCCATCCAACAAATGGGAATTTCTCTACCCAACGGCAAAATGGGCAGGGCCAAAAAGGCCCCAAATACCAGCATAATGTAGTGCAAAGCCTTTACTGCCAGTATCTAAGGAATATAAGATGAATTTCAACCTTTTAGAATGAGGGGAGGGGGAAATGCACAAAAGCAGGGAAACCACCAAATGATTGGTGGTTGGTGGAAAGGGGATGGGCCTTCTGGGGAAGCCAGGAGGGCTGGATTTGGCCCCTGGGCCTGAGATTCCCCACCCCGGACTGACTGGCCAGTTTGATCTATGTCAAATGCAGAAGGGCATTGCATGCAGCCGAGAACATATCTCACATTGGAAGATGAGGAAGTGAACAATTGCCTGATGTTGTTGCTGAAATTATTAGGTTCCCTGTAACAGTGTTGCCTGAGTAGATATGGGAACAGAGTTAGCAGCTGGGCTTGTTGCAAGCGCAGGTCCCTATGTTTGTGTTCACTTGTGTGACCTGTTGCTGGTGAGTACCTGTTTTAGGTTGGGAAGCCTTCTATAATATTTCCTCTTTGGCCATGGGTCCCAGGAGTGGAGTACTTACTCAGGCTTCCATGCCCCAATGGTTTCTTCTCTTTGGTCACAGACATAGGCAGGATGATCAACACTACTGCTTCCTTTTTTATTAAGAAGAACACATGGAAACACAACTTTCTGGTAGTGAAATATAGCAGCTTATGCAGACTTCCCCATGATCCAACATACACACACGGAGATGGAGCACATGAGATCCACAGCCTATGCTACAAAACTACACCAGGCAAGTATCACAGGCCCTTCAAGATGCAAATGCACTCAATATGCCACAACCACCCAAGACGTGTGAGAGGGCCATGCCATTCAGGGCTGGTGTCAAGGGTATGATCAGGCACCTGCAAAGGGTCTACGCCCCAGCAGGGGCCCACTGACAAGAGCCCCCTGGAATTGCTTCTCCTCTTCATCACTGCAACCTGCTTGTCTGCTTGCATATCGCTCTGGCCCTGATGATATGGTGATGGCGAGAAGGAGGAGCAGTAGATGCCGCTGCCTACTTGCTCACTGGCTCTCTGCCTGTCAAGCAAGCAAATAGCAGCAATGATGAGAAAGAAGATGAGGAGCAAGCACAGCTGGTAATAATGAAGGTGAAAAGGTAACCTCACTGAGGGAGGGCCCCCGAGGGTCTTGCCCAAAGGCCCTCCAAAATCTGCAGCTGGCACTGATGCCATTGTGCAGGAGGATGGACTGTAGATTGTCTATGTGTGTCTATCAAGCCTTGGTAAAGTCTGTTGTGTTAGTCCATTATCATTTCTCCAGAAAAATAAGTAAGTTTCAAAGAAATGACTACTCTAATGTACGTGGCACCATATGTTTGCAGTCGTTATCATTTATCTAAAGGCAAATACTTAACCATGATTTTCTCCAATTAAATTACCCTGGATTAGATTAGAGTTTGAAATAGCTATGTAATTACTGAGCCATTGTCATAAGCATGACAGAATGAAATGAGAAGGTATTTCAAGTTGCTAATAAACAGAAAGCAAAGCATTAGCTGCGACTCTTGGAAAAACCCATTTCAGAGATAACGTTATGAAAAAAGCAAAGTGTGCAAGGACTTCTCTACACGAGGCATTTATTGTGTGCTTGTGATCCCTCACTCACAGAAGTTTTCGGGTCCTTTACATGACGTCGTCATCCTTCAGGGCCTCTCCCGTGTTTTCCAGCTGTTTTCACTGCTTTTTTTAGAGCAAGGAAAGTCAGGCGTATCCTAGATGCTGCCATAACTTGCTATTCAAGCCCTGTGTATATTGGCAATTCCACTCTATACCACAGCGCCACCTTGTGTTGTGTAACACATAGAAACATAGAGAAAAGCAGAAAGGAAAGTTCAGAGGGGTGGGGACTTCGTGTAAAAGGACGTTCTTGCTCCCACAAAGAAAGCGGAACAAGAAGCCTGGTAAAGCGCCGGGTTAAATGCCGCATGTAGAGAAGCCCCTAATCTTCCTTTTTACACAAGTGGCCTTGTTAATGTTGGCAGGATTGTTTATGTGATTTTAGACAAACAGTAGGTTAGCTCAGTTTATTAGTTGAAGAGGTTCTTAACAGTTTCAGATTCATTGCATGCCACATTTCGGCAGCAGTGAATGACATCAAATTTATTTTACCAGCACTAGCTTATTTTCTGCATTGGGCAAAAAATCAAGTTGTTCTTTACACAAAATAAAAAAGGACTAATGGCATGTTCCCTTAGGTACATAATGGTGCGTGCTAAAATTGCTTATTTCTAATTGAATTGAATTGCCTGTATGGCACTTTTCAGTTTGGGTTTCATTTATTTCATTTATTCAGTTTGGCCTTCTCACTCAAACTGATTTCTTAAAGAAATCTATATTAGGCCCCTGCTGTCCAAACTGAGCTTTCTCTAAACTATATGGAAGGGATTTTGCCACTTCCCCCAGTTAGGAAAATGTTTGGGCATTTCTCATATGTATTTAGGTACATCCATATTTGAATGCTATATATTAAGTAGAACTGAGGACTGTTTTGCTTCACACATCATAAAATTCCTAATCATGCAATCCTAGGCATGTCTACTCAGAAGTAAGTGCAATTGAGTTTAATGGGACTTACTCCCAGGTAAAATTGTATAGGATTGCAGTCTTAGTCTGCTTCACACTTCAGCCCCATGTATAGGTCCTGCATGGAGCGTGACCTCAGAGCGGGCTGTAAGTCGAATGCATTTACTACCCCCCCTTTCAGATCTTCATGCTGAACATGCAAAGATCTGTGATGTAGGCAGCTGGGGCACAGATATTTTCGGGCACCCCCCACTTTAGCCCTACTTTGTGTTGCTGGGCAATGCCTGCATAGGGCTTAGAATCGAAGCCAGGGTTGTAACATCTCAGGCCCAGGGGCCAAATCCATCCCTCCAGGGGTCCCCAGAAAGCCATGCCCCCTTCTCCTGGCCCCACCTCTTTCCCCAAACCACCAATTGTCCCCCCCTTTTTAAAGAATTTTAATCATTAAAAAAACCCCAACACAGACACATATACAACAAACAATAAACAAAATTAAAATGGACTTCCAATCTTCTCCACAGCCTATAAGCAACCACAGTTATTCTTAGAAAATTTTCTATTAACCAAAGATCACTTCCCGTTATGGCAAAAAACAAAAAAAAGGACAAACACAAGAGGTCTCCACCCACCCCAAATATAGATCAACTATTTAATTACTTTAAATTCAATATTTATGGATAAACAAAACTATAGTTTCATTTAATATTGTTTCTAATTACAAGATAGAGCATATTGAAAATCCCAAGAATAAAAAGTAACTATAAACTATTTAGTAAATAACCGCATGACAAAGGTTTTTAATAATCCCCCCCCCAAACTCTCTAGTACCAAAACACCTAGCCAGCACATTTGTCTTATTACAGTTGCTCATTATTTCTTTCTATCTATCCAACAGAAACTCCTTCACTTTTAATTTTAAAAATTAAGAGATAAGTGACAACTAACAAAACAGAAGAGGCACGTAAGCCATCTTTTTACTTAAAACAACAACAACAACTCCCATTTAATGCTTCAAAGCTCCCAAACCACCAATTGTTGAGTGGTTTCCCAGCTTTTCTCCAGTCCCCACCCCGCCACCCCAATTCTGAAAGGTTGAAGTGCCTCTCCTAAGGCGTTGTTACTGGCAGAAAGAGCTTTAAGCTAAAATATGCTGGTCTTTTTTGTTCCTTGGCCCCACCCTAACCCACCACCGGAATGCAGCCCCCCCCCCAGCTTCTCTGAAATAGAATTTGGCCCTTGGGCTAAAAGAGGTTCTGCACACCTGACCTAAGCCTTAGATCAGGGGTCTTCAAACTACGGCCCGCGGGACACATCCGACCCCGTGGGTCCTTTCATCCGGCCCGGCGCTCAGCTGCGCCTCCAGCAGAGGAGACGCTGACCGTGACACTGCCGCCCACCCTGCAGGGCTCCGGGCGGGCAGATCATGCCCCACTTCCTGGCGCTCAGCTGCACCTGCTCCAGCAGAGACGCTGACCGTGATGCTGCCGCCCGCCCTGCAGGCCTCCGGGCGGCTCACCCCCACTTCCTGGCGCTCAGCTGCGCCTGCTCCAGTGGAGACGCTGGCCGTGACGCTGCCGCCCGCTCTGCAGGGCTCCGGGTGGCTCACCCCCACTTCCCGGCGCTTAGCTGCACCTCCTGCAGCGGAGACGCTGGCCGTGACGCTGCCGCCCGCTCTGCAGGGCTCCGGGTGGCTCACCCCCACTTCCCGGCGCTTAGCTGCACCTCCTGCAGCGGAGACGCTGGCCGTGACGCTGCCACCCGCCCTGCAGGGCTCTAGGTGGGCGGGCGGCTCGTGCCCCACTTCCTGGCGCTCAGCTGCGCCTGCTCCAGTGGAGACGCTGGCCGTGACGCTGCCGCCCGCCCTGCAGGGCTCCGGGCGGCTCACCCCCACTTCCTGGCCCTCAGCTGCGCCTCCTCCAGCGGAGACGCTGGCCATGACGCTGCCGCCCGCTCTGCAGGGCTCCGGGTGGCTCACCCCCACTTCCCGGCGCTTAGCTGCACCTCCTGCAGTGGAGACGCTGGCCGTGACGCTGCCACCCGCCCTGCAGGGCTCTGGGTGGGCGGGGCGGCTCGTGCCCCACTTCCTGGCGCTCAGTTGCGCCTGCTCCAGCGGAGACGCTGGCCGTGACGCTGCCGCCCGCCATGCAGGGCTCCGGGCGGCTCACCCCCACTTCCTGGCGCTCAGCTGCGCCTCCTCCAGCGGAGACGCTGGCCGTGACGCTGCCGCCCGCCCTGCCGGGTCAACCGCGCCTCTACCGGAGGAGACACTGGCCCAGGCGCTGCCGCCTGCCCTGCAGGGCTCCGGGCGAGCAGATGGCTCCCGCTCCACTTCCCAGCGCTCAGACATGTCTACTCAAAAGTAAGCCCTACTGAGTTCAATCGGGCTTACTCCCAGGAAACAGGATTGCAGCATTAGAATATTTTTACCCCACTTTCCTTTCAAATTGAAGTTCAAGGTAGGTTACAATTTTTTTTAAAACCAAGATCTAAAAATAAGAATAAAAACAGAGAAGATTGGCCCCCTCTCTGATCTCTTTCAGGCAGGTGGTCAAGACATTTTTAGTCTGCCAAGCTTTTGGTGTGTTTTAAACTTGACTGCTTGGCTTTGTTTTATTTGTGTTAAATGCTCTCAATTTTTTTTAAAAATATAACAATATTTTAAATAGTAGTACATTACCTTTAGGGACCCTCTTGTGGGCCAAAAGGCAGTATATGTTTTTATTAAAAAAAACAAGTGAATTAAAATCACATAATATAAATATTGTATTGTTTTTCCTGTTTTTTTTTTGCACTACAAATAAATATGTTCAGTATGCAAATCAAGCCTTTCTATCCCTTTTTAATGTATTTCAATTTTAGACAGCAAATTAATTTATAATTAATTTATTATTAATTTATAATAACTTTCTATTTAATCAAGTAAAAAAAAAAAGGACCTGGGTCCTTTTTTTTTACTTGATCGATTCATTCATATTTTTTTCAAACTATAGTCCGGCCCCCCCAACAATCTGAGGGACAATGAACTGGCCCCGTTTAAAAAGTTTGAGGACCCCTGCCTTAGATAAAGGGGCTACTCATGTACGTTTACGATGTTCTATGCATACAGAGTGAGGACACGTGTAGGGTCATCAGCTTCTGATTTCCAAAATTCTGATACCAACTGTCTGGGAACACTTGAGCACTCAAGTGGGAGCACTTGAACACTGTTTGTAAGATGGACTCTATTCAAAGGCAGTATTGTAATGTATATTACTGCCTGCTCTAGGGAAAAAACAACAAGATACTGAGATTAACATAACATAAGCTTAAGATCTTTTATGCTGAATTGAGATATTGATGTTAGTAAGAAATTGTTTGTTCTACAGCATGGCTATCAGGTAGGCTTTGGATGGAATTGAGAGTAAGGACTATTGATAAGTCACTGGGCAGCACACTCCTATGGCCACTAGACAGAGTCTAGATAGCCATAGGATTTTTCAGAGCCCCAGCTCCACCCTCAGAAGCTTGCTCTGAGGTTGGAGCTGGGACTCTGAACTTGGAGGCCTGTTTTGCCGCAGGTTCCCCAAAAGGGATTGGCAAAGGTTCTTTAAAGGATTTTCAGACCATATTAAATACTCCTCCAGGAAGTTAAAGCCAAAAATCTTTATTGCAAAGCTGAGCATGAAATACAACAATGCCATGCCTTCCTCCAAGTTCCCTGGTGGAACTCCCATCCCTTAGCTACACAGTCACTGTATTATTTCCAACCAACCCTGCTAGTTCCAGCAGCTCTCTGCTGGGTATCAGCTTTCAGCGTTGGGGCTTCTGCAGGGCTCTCTGAACCAGGGCCGGCGCTACCGCTAGGCAAACTAGGTGGTTGCCTAGGGCGCGTGGCTGAAGAGGGCGCAGAAACGCTGTGCCCGGAGGTAGTGGTGGGGCCGAGCCTGGGCGCTGCTGCCGCCGCCACCCCGCTGCCGCCGCCACCCCCCACCACCTACCTTCTCCACGCCACTGCCGGAGCCCCACCCGTGCTCTGTTTTGGCGGGAGGAATCAGGACAACAGGGCTTAAACAGCCCTGTTGCCCTGGTTTCCCCAGCCAAAAACAGAGCGCGGGGGTCCTATCGCGTCACTTCCTCCTCAGAGGAGGAGGCGGCCAGGGTGGGGGAGGTCCGGCGGCTGTGGGGGGTGGCGGGGGGGTCCAGCGGCTGCGGGAGTGGTGGTTTGCAGAGCAGGGCTGCTTTGCTCCAGAGCCCCCCCCACGGCACGAGAGGGGGCCCGCTAAATATAATTTCGCCTAGGGCGCCAAACTGCCCTGCACCGCTCCTGCTCTGAACAGCTTCCTCTGCTCCTCCTTGCTCCTTCCGATTCTTCAGCACTGCACTACACACACAACCACTACCAACCACCACCACCTTAGTCTGCATTTGCTAGTCTTATATACTTTTCTAGCACCAAACTCCATGGGCTGCAGACCTCATGCTTAATTGGTAGCACCTGGACTATTGTGCAGTGTCATTCCTCTGGCCTGCAGGCAGGTCACACGCCAGCAAGTTGCTGAAGATTGCATCAGCCTGGCTAGCAGCCAACTCACAATTTAAGCAAGGTCATGCCTTGCTATTACAGAGCAAAATACAAGGTATAATACCATATAGAGCATAATACAGAGCATAGTATCATACAAAGCATAATACAGGGCATTGAGGCAGGACTGTTGTGCAACACTGCACTCCTCGCCATCTTCCGCAACTCCCATTACAAGGCCCTCTCCCCCTGCCCTTGCAGCTGGCATGGAAAGAACCGCACCAAAACGTAAGACATCTAGAAGCTATATTAAGGAGAAAAAAGGTGATTAAATTAATGGATTGGGTGGAAAAATTGAAGACTAGAGAACATATAATAGAAATAGTAGGAAGAGAGAGAATATCATGGTTACATTCAATGCAATTGGAACTGTGGTTAAAGAAGTGGAGGACAAGAATGGACAGCGAAAGAGAACTAACCAATTTTGAAAAGATAGTTTTGACTAGAGAAGCTATAGAAGGTAATGTTTCAACAAGAGGCACAACAAAGGCTTTATATACGATGTTACAAAATGAAGAAGAGCATAAAGATTCTCTTAAAGTGTTATGGGATAATGAATTTGATGAGGAAATATCGAAACAAAGTTGGAAAAATATTTGGGATAGATGTATTGTAAGAGTTATGTCAACTAGGATAAAAGAGAACTTTTATAAAGTGGTATGGAGATGGTATTTAACTCCAGTAAGATTAAATCGGATAGATAACAATTGCTCCGCATTGTGTTGGAGAGGATGTAATGTAAAAGGTACGTATGCCCACATGTGGTGGAGCTGTAAAAATGTTCTGGAATTTTGGCAGAAAGTATTTGCAGAAATATCAGAAATAATTGGAATGGAATTAGAAGTCTGCCCAAAATTAGCATTGTTAACAATTACAGAAAAGTTAGTTTGTTTAAAAAATACAAAAGAATTGATTGTGAATTTGTTAACAGCAGCAAAATTAATGATAGCTAGGAATTGGAAGGTTCAACATGTGTTTTCAATTAATGAATGGTATACAGAGGTATGGGACATCGCGTTAAATGATAAATTAACTTGTAATATTAAGTGTCAGAAAGGACAATTGGAGAAAGACACCTTTGTGAACATTTGGGGCAAATTTTTGGATTATATGTTGGTAAAGGGGAGGGGGAACAAACCTTGTCAAGATTTGTTATATTTTTGGAATATAGAATAATATCTTGTATACACACACACACACACACACACACAAATTGGGGTGAGAAATATAACTTGGTCCCAAGAGGTGGGGGGGGGTGCACAATGTTTATGTTGTATTTTTTGTTGTTGTATTCATTAATTAAAAAAAAAAGAAAAGAAAAGAAAAGAAAAAAAAAAGAAAGAAAAGAAAAAAAAGGAAAGAACCGCACCAGCTGCAGCTCCGAGGTTGCAAGAGTGACCTCAGAGTCGGGTGTTTGGGGGTGAGGAGAGGGCGGGGAGGGGAGGAGACAGGCTCCACCAGCATCCGAAGTATCCTGGCGGTGCCTCACACTCCTTCCTGCCCGCCCAACACTGAACACTTAGGCAGCCGAAATTGGCTGTCTAAATGTTTTGCATGGCAGAAAGAGTGCAGAGGTGTGCTCCTCCCGCCCTGCCTAGGATGCCCGTATTCCTCTGAGTTCAGAGGGTTACAGGCAGCCTCATTGGATTGCACCCTAAATGAGTGTAGTGCATTAAAAATGAGAAACATCGCTAGCAGATGTAATGTAATAGGAAGAATGAACATGTACCGTAACTGTATGATGCATTGCTCTGAAGTGTAAGATGTGATGTATACATGTGTGTCTTGTAGCACATGAAAATTTTGTAATGCATAGAATCTTATTTAATAAATGTATGACCCCGTGCCGTTTGTGTTTAGCAAGGTGTGATCATACTGAAACTAAATCTCTTCATTCTTTTCTGGAACTGATGTCTGAAGAAGTCTTATTCCATTTAGTGGAAATTAAAGACAATATTGTGTTTTTTGGCCACCCCCTGCTTGCCCCCTATTTTGAAGTGGCATTTCTCCAAAGCTGTTGACAAATATAGGTGAAACTTCTGCCAGCATCTAATAGCGAACTCAGGTGGTTGAGTGCCAACAGGATTGGAGCCAAGATGAATCCACTGAGGAACAAGAGGAAGGAATCGGGGGGAACCAACAAACGTTTAAAACAAACGTGCTCAACAAACCTTTAAAAATACCTAAGGTAACAAAACAAACAAACAACTGAACAAACATGCCCTGGTGAGGACTGAGCATGCTCAATAGTGGTGGAATGTTGAGAGTCAGTTTGGGGCAGGGACAGAAAACTGCAGTAAGGGAATGGAATGGCTTGCTGGAGCTCCTTGTAATTTACAGTATCCTGGATGATGGCGAGGCTGGCTGGAACTCTGAGCAGGAGCATTCCTGTTGGGAGGTGAGGATACGCTACATTTTGTTGCTGGTCCAGCTTGTCTGCATGAATCAGCATGTTTTATTTTCCTGATGGCAATTACCGGTATCTATTTATTTGTGCGTATCCTCTTCTTTCTCCAGAGAGCTGAGTGACTCACATAGGGTTTCCAAGCAGCATGATATCCGGGGCCAGACTCATCCCTTAAAGTACAATCCTATGGATCTTACCTGGAAATACGCAAATCCCACTGTGCCCAATGGGGCTTACTCCCAGGTAAGTGTGTGTGTAGGATTTCAGCCTTAGCATCCTCCAGACTAATTTCTCACAGGATAAAGTTGCTACCAGCCATATTTGATGATGTCATACAACATTCAATTTAGGTGGGAAAATAAATTTGAATTGTCTGCAAGCAAATCTTCCTTCAATTTCCCCTATCTATTAATTACCTAAGCAAATTGATTCTAAAATGCAGCGATAAGCTAATCTGAGTGATCAATAGGGGGGGAAATGAGTTAACTTATCTTTCCAGATGCAGAAGATAATCTTGCATTGAATAGCTGTTGCTGATGGCAGTATTCCAATTGTCAAGCAAGTTTTGATGGATCACTGCTACATGGGAGCTGGGAGCAGAGTTGTGGTAATCTGTGGAACAGCAGCAGCTCCAGAGAATACAAGCCCAAGTAATATCAGTACAATATCTGGCAATTGAGCGTATTGTAATTCACATGTTGACTCCTGAGGATAATAGAAGCAAAATAAGTAAGGGATGCCCTTTATGCTTCCAGAGCCATTCGTTGTTGGTGATGAGTTTCACATTTATCCAGAATTGTAAAGGCAATTGTATGAAGGCTAGAGTTAAGTTACTGCTACTGTACGAAAGAAGATCTCATAAGCAATAAAAGCATATCGGCATTTCAGGTGCAGCGGACTTCTAATAGAGAACCAATAGCCCAGACAAGGGTGAACAACTGTTTCTCAAGGTTGCTAAAAGGAGAACAAGCGACAGCAGGGTCATGTTGCAGCAGATCAGAATTGTGTGAATGGTTGGGTAATGAAACAAACCATCCCAAGATGTGGAATTTACTTTTCTGCTGGTTTGTAAGCTGCCTTGGGTTTAATTTATCACAGAAAGGCACAATATAAATGCCAAAATAAATAGATAGAAGAAGCATCTAGCAGTAGTCTTTTAAGCCTAGAGAAACCTGTAATTTGAATTCAATCAAGTGTTTATAAAGTGTTCTAGTCAGATATCCTGAATGAAGAACTGTTTGAGCTTCTACCCTCCAAGAGTAGGGAGGCCTTGCTAAGGGCTCTGTATGATTACCGTATACATGCTCCAGGTGGGTCTATGCATGATCACCTTACATGTGCTCCCACTGCCCTTCCTCATGATGGGTTTCCTCCTGCTATAATATGTAGTTATTCTAGCTAAAGAATCCAGAGTATTTGGTGATTGATTTCCTATTTTGGGGCACACTCCTGATTTCCTTCTTCGTTTAAGGTTTGTGGTATAGAGTCATTCACCGTTCTTAAGACTTTAACATGGAATGAAGGTAGTGTCTTATTTTTGTTTTATGTGGGTACATGTGTGGTTTAAGAGACATATAATTTCGAATTTTATAACAGCAGGAACTTTGAAGAGGGACTGACAGTGGTAATATTTAAATTCTATATTTATGATGCTTATTAAACGATACTACTAGCCCTATTCGGGCATTCTGTACCTGAATAGGGCAAACACATGACATAAGGGAGTGCTCCAGCCCTGCCACTCTCCTTCTTCGCATCTGCCACCCTCTAGAGGTGAGGCCGTGGCAGGCTGTCTGTCTGATTTTCCAGCATCCTTACTCACCTGCTTTCAGGGAACAGGGGCTGGAGCCATAGCACACGAGTTTGTCATCAGCATCTTTCTCCCTCATCCACCACTGCACATATGAACCCAGGCCCCATGGTTTCCACTACCCCACAAAGTTGCTGGTAGGGGAAGAAGTGGGGTTACATTTGGAGGAGCTGCTGGGACATGAGTTCTGTAAAAATAAAGTCTATGTTTTTGCACTTTGAATGAGCATTTGAGCTAATTTACCCATCCTAGAAGTAGCTATTCCCCATTTTAGTAAAAGCATAGTGCATAAGTCCACTGCATGTGCACCACACTTCTAGTTAAAGGCCCCGTTGGCCTGCATCAATTGTTTATATATATATATATATATATATATAGATGTGCGTGTGTGTGTGTGTGTGTGTGTGTGTGTATGTGTGTGTGTGTTACATAATCATTGTGAAGAGGATGCACAGCAAGAAAAGCAAGATTGAGCAAGGTTAAATTCTCTCTATTCATTCTTCGTATGGAAAAGTCATCCTGAGGTGGCTTTCATCTATCCTTCTCTCATAATGGGCATGCCTTCTGAATTGTACCCCCATAAGGTATAATCTAAAATGTATGCAGAATGCTTCTGCAAGGCACAGTAAATACCAGACTTCGCCATCTGGAATCATTTAAAATAAAGTCTCATCCATGCTAAAATGTCAGGTTGAAATCTCCTTGTGGTAATTTTACTCCAGTAAAAATGAATGGGAGAAGCTAGCCTGGGGCATGCCACATGCTGTACTAGGCATAAGTAGATTTATTGTGATTTTTTAATGAGGAAAAACGTGATAATAAGAAATAAAGCACATTTTTTTTGTCTACAAACACCATTGTACTGAGACAGATTAAGATTATGAGATAATTAAATGGGGAGAACTGCTCATAGAGAATGTTTAGGTCATGGGTTGGGAAACCCCGAGGCTACATTCCCTCTGGGGAATCTCTCAGGGGTCACATGCCAGCAGTTAGTGGGGCCTGGGCCAAAGGTATGTGAGGCCAGAGCCACCTCATACACTGGATGCATTCGCGCGTCACGCCAACCTACCCTGGCAATAAGCCACGGTGGGTTGGTTGTGCGAACAACCCATGTTGTGCCCGACAGACGATTGGGCTCACCATGGGTTGTTGGCCCCCTCCCCCCCATAGTCCTCCCACAAGTATTCCAGGGGACACTGCGGGAAGACCAAGTTGTCTCCCCCCCCTCCCTGACACGATTGGGAGCCATTTTGGGCTTGCCATGGCTTTTTTGCACTTTCAACGTTTTTTTCACCTGGAGATTGTGAAAGCCAGCTGTCAAGCCACCTTTTGCCATCCCTGCTGTGACAGCTATGGACAGTCCCTTCCAAGTGCACCAGCGGCACCTTGGAGGGGCTGTCCATGGCTGCCATTTTTAACACCCCCCCCCAATTTTCACAAATATTTGCAACAAAATTTTACATTTTTTTTAACCTGCACTTGCACAACTGTGGACATCAGCTGTTGTGCGAATGTGGGAAGCCTTGGGTGGGCAATGTGCAGGGAATTGCCTGCTGGCAAAGTCCAGCAGGTACCCACCCTGGGCATTGTACCACAGAAGCTGCAGATAAGTTTATTTTCTCCTTTAGCTACATCTGACAGCTGTCAAAAGGTGAGCTGTCAAATGTAACCAAAGGCACAAATGATCTTAGCTCGTGAAAGTGAGATGGTAGACTTGTTAACCCGCTTTGTGGCAAAATCCTCATGTGCTTCCCCCCCCTTTTGGGTGGGGACTGTGTGTTCTAAGGGTGTCCTCACTTTTGCATTTGTTCCCGAAATTCTACCACCTCAGGAACATGCAAAAGCGTGAAGCACCCCATTTACGGGATTAGTTAATTTTGATAGCTCTCAAAAGTAAAACTTCATTTCTAAAGTTCTAAAGAAACTTCATTTCTTTAGAAAGGGTTAAAAAAAGAAATTTGCCAGGAAACTATACTGCTATATAGTCTATATGCCTGTATAGTTTTCTAGCAATTTTTTTTGGGGGGGGGGACAGCTCGCCTTTATTGCTGCATGTGGTGGGGGTATTTAGGAGGGGATACTACGGGCTGGATGGGGAGGTCTTCGGGACTGCATGCAAGCCACCAGCCAGAGGACCCCACCCCAAATTCAATTTAAGAGATGCTCTTGGGGGATGCATCCCAGTGGTGGGCAGGGCTAAAGGCAAAAGGGGTGAAGCCAGAAATACCAGCATATTTTGGCTTTAAATTCTTGCAGCCACTGGCAGTAACTAAACCTTAGGAGAGGTGTTTCAACCATTAAGAAGGGGGGGTAAACTGCACAAAAACTAGGAAGCCACCAAACGATTAGTGACAGGGAAGGGGGCGCGGTCAGGGAAAGAAGGCGTGGCCATCTGGGCAATCCTTGAGGGCTGGATTTTTGCTCCTAGGTCTGAGGTTCTCCACCCCTGCCTTAGATAACGTGGTTTTTTTTCATGTAATGTTTGCCATACACTATTGCTAATCAACTTACTTCTCTGAACCTTAATGCAATGTACATCCCAAGCATTTTAAAGAAAAATCTGGAACCTGATTGTCCCCACGTACCTGTTCTGTGACTTCGAAATGAAGTTCTCCTCCTTTGACTGTGTGAGAGGAGGATTAGTCTCATGAATTGTAAGTGTGTTATCTTCCTTTCATATTCATTTAGACAGCGCTGCACTGATTAAAGGATGGCAGCTATAAATAGAACAAGGCAGATGCCAAGCCCTGCTCGGGCAAGGGCCCTCTGCATATTTTGACTTCACAGCAGATTGTATTGCTTTATTGTTCAGTGGTGCATGGAGAGCTGCATTTCCCTTAACTTCTCCACAGATAACCGCGTAAAGGCACAAAACAATGTTGCATTCTCCCTGCTTTTCCAGGAGGTGAGAAATTCTAGAAGCACAGCGCTTAGCCTGGGTCTGGGTTCCTCTGTCTGGAAGCAGGTGACTGGATGCTTACGATGTTTTGTAATATCTGAATTTGTTTACAAAGATAGAGGTTGGGCATAGGTGTAGAAACGCAGCTTAAACACTCTAACAGCTGAATCCCTTGCTCCACACAAGATATCCAGAGGGAGGCAGCGACCCAAAGAGGCATTTTCCAGGGCCCCAAAACCAGCCCCCTGCCCTGCCTTTTTCTCCAGGGCTACTTCCAGAGAAGGTTTTTATCATTCAATCACCCTGCCTCAAACACAGAATTTGACAGCAGTATCTAGAAGTTGGCATCTTCCCTCCTGCATTTTCCAACCGTTTTGTCCAACATTTTCGTTACCAGAAAAAATTAGCTAAGGAAGAAAAGATGGAATAGTTGCACACAATGCCTTTTGATTGTTAGTGGCAGGAGCCCTTTGTCTGGAAGCAGCCCAAGACCCTGGCCAGGTGTTGCCTTTAGCCAAACCCAAAGTGCTAGTCCTAGCCACAGACATCTGATTTCACTTTGAAAGCATTGTAAAGTAGGATCAGCCAGCTGAGGCCCCAGTGCCAATATGGCCCCTTGAGGAGTACCAATAACCAGCGGTCAACCCAGGAGCAGAAAGAAGTGCACCGGGAATCAGGACTTGCTGGTAACCCACTTTGAGAGACTGTGGGAGGATTGGTCTACCACACTTTATCCTATCCTCTTCAAAAGTCCCCCCCCCCAATGAAACTAGTTGGTGAGCAGGGCTAGTAAAAGATCGACAGCCTATTTCCTCTTAAAGAAATTAAAAACAAGTTGATCTTCTGGGATCATTCTAAGGATGAATGGAAGTGGCCTTGACCCAGAGTGTAACCTCCAGGGCTATGCTTATATTGTGATCATTGCAGTGTAGAGAAATACATGTTTGCTGTAATGTGGAGAGTGTGGCTTTGTACTGCAAATACACCAACTGGACAACTTCTGGAAGTGACAAACTCTGGAATTATGAACTGTGGCAGCAAAAGCACTCCATCCACATTCTACACATCACAATAAACTCTTATTTTCCTACACAGATATTATTTTTATGAAGGGAAATTGCAATGTGTGGAACAGTCCTTGGTGTGTGTGTGTGTGTGGGAACAAAATAGAAAATGAAAAAAAGTTTTCTTTCAAAGTTTTCTTTCATCATCCCAAAGGCATCACTCACTTCCAAGGAAAGCAACATCATATTGTTGTTATTCTTAGTCATAATCGTAGTAGTAGTGAAAATATTTATATCCCGCCTTTCCTTGAAAAAAGCCACAGGTAGCCAACAGCTCAAGGTAGCTAACAAAAAGCACAAAAAATTACTAAGACAGCAGAATAAAAGAGACAAGCTGCCATGAAAACAAGAAGTGGTGATGGTTTCTGCTAGCATCACAGAGGCTTGCATTAAGGAAACTAAGGGCGAAATCCTATGTATGCTTAAGACAGAAAAAAGTTCTACAACTTCCAGCATTCCCAAATGCTGGGAATTGTAAGACTCTTTTTCTGTCTAAACATGCATAGGATTGTGTAAAGTAAAGAAGAGTGGTGAACTGGGAGGCACCGCCAGGGTCCATGGGGCAATGCAAGGGTGTGTGTGTACTGCTTTTATTCATTCAGTGGAGGGGAAGGAAGTTCCTGCCAGCATTTTTTACTTGAGTGACAATTGCATGAGGTTTTAATCTGATTCCGTTGTGGTGTGTTAGTGTCACAAAAGATTTCTTGTCCTCCTGCCTGAGGCAATAATTAGAGATGGAAAGCAGCGTATGATGAAATGTTGCACAAGACCGAGCCCTCATATAAAGGCAGACTTGCCAAGTATGTTTTGTTTTGCAAACGTGGACATCATTCCTATGCCCGAACAACGCACAGATAACGCACAACTTGGTGATGCCGTGGTCTGGCTGAGGCTGCTTCCAGATAGACATCCCCTAGCACTACCAGCCAAAAGACATTGGGCAGCTGTAACGTTTTCCTCTCCTTAACAGTGTGTGTGTGTGTGTGTGTGTGTGTGTGTTAAGAAAAAGGATGGAAGAAGTGGCAGGAAGGCATGGCAAGGTTACAAATAGAAGACCACGATGTCTGAACCTGCCATAACATTCCATAAATGAGACAGGGCTATTGAACAATAAAGGCCTAGTCTGGACGTGTGCAGGCTACCCTGTACTCCCTGTGAAGAGGCCGGGTGTACAGCAGGGGTGCAGGACTGTTTAGGGGTGGGGGGCCAGATGGCTCCCCGCCAGCCCCTCCACTGGCTGAGCCAAGTCCCAGGGCATGGCCCCTCCCCCGATGTCACATCGGGGTGTGTGGCCCTGTGGCTCCACCCCCTGTCATCATCACCCCACTTTTTTCTTTCTTTTTCTTTTTTCTCTGTGCTGGCATGGCAGGAGGCACAGAGCTGTGCCTCCTTCCAGCATGGAGAAAGGGGTCCAAGCCCAGGCTGAGATCAGAGAAAGCAGCGGGGATGAGGTGAGGGGACTTGCCCGCACGTACTCCCAGGGTTGGTGCTCTTGTTGGAGGCACAGATGACACTGGGGTCCAGGAGTGTTTTTACCAGCTTTCTCCGGCTGCGACCCTATCTCCAAAAGGTGGAACTTGCCTCATGCTCTGGGTACATCCAGGCTGGATTACTGTAATGCACCTAAGTGGGGCTGCCCGTAGAGATGGTTCAGAAACTGCAAGTGCTGCAGAAAGCAGCAGCGAGGATGCTTGCAGGGGCCAATCAAGGAGAACATATGCTAGCTGCCAATTACTTTCCAGGCCTGATGCAAAGTTTTGGTGTGAGTCTTTAAAGCCCTCAGTGGTTTGAGACATGGCTCTCTAAAGGGGACCACCTGCACCCATATGAGCTTACCCGTGCATTAAGATCTATGTCTGAGGCTCTGCTCTCTGCCCACCATTGTCCCATCAGTGAAAGATGGAAGATTGACAAGTACCAGGGACTTGGGATGGGCAAGCCTGTCCATTTCACTTTCTCCCATGTTCAAATTTTTAAAATCGCAAGTTCTTTCTCCCAAATATGAAGAAGCCAATCTCTGTAGGGGAACGGAGGAGAACCAACACCTAGAAAGAGGGAGTGTTTGCTGCTGCTTGCTTGCCTGCTTGCTTGCTGCCGCTGCCGCCGCCACCATCAACACTGCTCTCTTCCTGTGGACTTCTGCCTGACAGAGCTACCTCTGGACTCCTACCTGGCAGACTACCACTCCATGCAGGACCAGGCCCCCAGGTATTGAACTGGTATTTGCTGACCACCTTCACCTGCCACTTACCTGGAAGGGACATACAGACCAGCTGGTTGTGGGGGCGGGCCTTTGGGTCGCTCCTTCGGGGAGTGACAAGGGCAAGGGCACTATCCCCCTTCTCCAGCATGTGTATTGTATAGTTATAGTGTATAGTTATATTTATTGTATATGTTTCATATTTCCCGCCCTTTGGTGTAAAGGGCGTTAGAAATTGATGATGATGATGATGATGATGATGATGATGATCTTAGCAAATATTGGTAAATTCTCATCCAAAACAAACTGAAATGAAATTCTCACCCATTCCTACCAGGGACAGGGCTAATCCAGTGGTGGCCAGACATTTGTGGAATTCATTCCTCCTAGAAAACTACAGTATTTTTCCATGTATAAGACTATACTTTTTCCTAAAATTGTTAGACTAAAAATTGAGGGTCGTCTTATACACGGAAGTAAGCCAAGGAGAGAACTGTGCGGTTGCGAAACTGCCCAGTGGGGGCGTCTTATACATGGGGGCGTCTTATAGATGGAAAAATACGGGTATATGGCTCCATCCTTATTAGTTCTTTTTTTAAAAAAACCTCTTTAAACATTTTAATTTCCCTCTGTGTTTTACTAATTGTGATGCTGTGGATTTATACAATTCATTTTAAGGGGTATATGTGTTTTTAAAGTTTGTGATTCTATGCTATTATGTCCTATTTTAGAACTGTATGCTGTCTTGTGAGAGCTATTATGCCCTGAAAGGTGGTCATTCATCTTAATTAATGAATAAAATCCCAAAATGCAAAATAAATCCAGAGGCTGTCCATAGGTCAACCTCATGTGTTTCCAGTTCATCCCTCTAATTTACACATGTATGCAAATATGAGAATGGCTTCATCATCTGTAAACATGCATAAATCTAGTCTAGTCTAACCAATACCAACATTATGGCCAGGTTTTCTACACAGTTTGATTCCAAGTCTAAAACATGTGTATATTGAGGTTCAAGAAAGATCTGGTCATCTATGCTGGTAATATATAACTGAGAGCTGAGGTCTCTTGAATATGTGGGTTCCGTTTGAGAGTACAGTGATACCTTGGATTGCAAGTAACTTGGTTTGAGAGCGTTTTGCAAGACAAGCAAATTTTAAATATTTATTTAATATTTTTTTTACTTGATATACAAGCGACGTCTTGCAATACAAGTACTTTTTAAAAATATATATTTTATTTACTTTTCGAAACAAATTATAAAAAAATATAACAAAAAACAAGAATATCACAAAAATATAACCTAAATAAATAAATCATAAAGTGCACACCCCCACCCTCCAAGGAACCAACTAATGTACTTCCATCCTCTTGATCAAATGAATTCCAAATTCCAAAAATACAACATATCCTGAGAAGGCATGCTCCCCTTCCCCTTTATTAATACATAGTCTAGTAATTGATTCTATATATCCATAAAATTATTCTTCTTTAGCAATCCTTTTTTGCATTTGATACTACTAGTTAGTTTATCGTTTAGGGCTATGTCCCAAACTTCCTTATACCAGTCTGTTATTAGGAAAACATGTTGTACTTTCCAATTTCTCGCTATCATTAGCCTGGCCGCAGTTAACAAGTTTACAATTAACTCCTTCGTATTTTGGTCACAAATAAGCTTCTCCGTTATTGATAACAATGCTAATTTTGGACAGACCTCTAAATTAATACCAATAATTTTCGATATTTCTGTAAATACCTCTTGCCAAAACGCCAATACACTATATTGTATTGTACTATACTGTGCTCTTGCTACTTGCAAGAAAACTGCATACTGCATCAGCAATTCTCTAGCCAATATGTATGACATCCAGCTAACTTCATCTCATTTACCCCTGCGTGAGAAGGATTCTCAAAGCACAGTAAACCCTAAGATGATAGTACTAGATGCTGGCCGTTTCCAGAAACTGAGGGCTGAGTGCACTGGAAATGCCAGGTACTTCGGATCTCTTAATCAGGGTCAAGGTGCCACACCTTGTACTGGTAAGTGGAGGTTTATTTTGGAAATGTAAATGTAGTGAAAAGATGTTACCATTAGAAACCTTACTAGTCTATTTCACACTTAAGTACTCTTGTATCAAGAAATGTGTCTTTGTAGTCTAACCCCAACATATCTAAGAACTGGTGCCTGAGTTTTGCATTCTTCCTCCTCCCTCCCAATCCCATTTCCTTTTGTGTCATGTCTTTTAGATTGTAAGCCTGAGGGCAGGGACTGTCTTATTATTAATCTTTGTACGCCACTCTGGGAGCCTTTTCTGGCTGAAGAGCGGGGTATAAATGCAATAAATAAATAAATAAATAAAAATACAACTCCACCACATATGAGCATATGTCCCTTTTTCCTGACATTCTTTCCAACAAAATGCAGAACAATTATTATCATTTTATATTTAATCTTACTGGAGTTAAATACCATCTCCAAATCAGTTTATAAAAATTTTCCTTTATCCTAGTTGACATCATTTCCACAATCCGTCTATCCCATATATTGTTCCACCCCACCTTCGAGGTCACCTCTTCAAATTCATTATCCCATACTGCCTTTAGCTGATCCTCTTGTTCTTCTGCTTTTTGAATCAATCTATATAAATCCCTTGTTATACCTCTTGTTGATGCATTACCTGGTAGGCCATCTCTAGACATAATCATCTTTTCAAATTTAGTTAAATCTCTCTCATACTCAGTTTTCCTTTTCCATTTCTTCGACCACTGTTCTAACTGTAATAAATTTAACCATGACAAACTTCTTCTCCCAACAATTCCCATTATTTGGTCTCTAGTCCCCATCTTTTCCACCCAATCGGATAATCTAATAACCCTTATTCTCTTAGTTTACCTTCTAGCTCTGATCTTAAATTTTCGGGGAAATCGTTTAGAGCCACCACCAGAGTTAATGGAGATATCCCTGGTATAAATATGCTCTTCATAGTACCACAAATCACTAACAAATTTCTTAAAAAAGGGTTGTCTATGCTTTTTATCAATTTTTTTTTTGAAAAAGAATATTCTCCAAAGTATTACGTAATTCAAATGTTTCTAACTCCAACCACATTATTTCTTTAGGCCGTGCTATAATATCCACTATATGTCTTAATTGATTAGCTATATAATACCAATACCATTTTAAATTTGGAAGACCCAAACCCTCTACTTTTTGTGCTTTATACCATCTTGTTTTAGTAATCCTAGATTTTTTCCCTCCATTACAATATGTGTTAATCAATACAAGTACTGTAGTATGGCTTAAATTAAAAAATCTCTGTACAAATTTTTTTGGGGGGAATTTCGTTTCGATATAAGAGTGTTTTGGATTACAAACACGTTTCCAGAACGAATTATGCTCTCAATCCACGGCATGACTGTACTAAATTTTCATAGAAGTAATTTACACTGTTGCATAAAAGGGTTAGTTGTTTGCCTAAGAAAAGCATCCAACTATCCCTGTGCTAGAGAGCTAGTGTATTTTTGTGGTGGTACATGGTAGCTAGTGTTTTCTGAGGGGGAAAAGAAATCCCAAATTGGAGGCACTCATCACCACCTTCTTCAGATGAGCATCCTGGTGGGAAAATGCCATTCATTACAATGTTTTCACACCCTCTAGTGGCTTGCCATGAAACACTACAGCTGAATGCTTTTCAGGAATTGTGAATGAGACTACAGACACAAAAAGGGTAAGCTAAAGAGAGAGAGATGAAAGCCACTTGCTGTGTAAGAGTAAGAGATGTTATTTCACTGCATCTTGAAAAGCAGACCATCCACTACTAAGCTATGCACAGACGTCCTCAGATCCCTTGATTTCCTCATCCTGCTTACCAATTTGTAATTCCATTATGAAGAATGATCATGAATCTCAATACAGTAAACAAGTGAGAATCAGAATGCAGAATCAAATCCACAATTTTGTGTTTCTTGAATAAAAGAAGCAGCAGCTCTTTAGATTCATGATCTGACCTCTCAGTTACTTGCCAGCCCTACAAGAGTAACATTGAAATTCCCAGTTATCAAAATACCCTGCTAGCTTAGCAGTGCAATTCTGTCTTTGAGTTATGCTGTCTGGACACAGTAGATGTGCTACTAAATCCCTATGGTAGCAAAAATCCAAGTTTTGATGGTAGTGATGTTATACCCACATGATTTTAAGTCAGTGTTTGACCTTGGTCCGTTGTAAGAGTGCTATGGAGAAACGGAGGATATGGAGGGAGAAATGGAAGGGATTTGGGGGTTGGTTGATGAGGATTGGATGAATAGCCAGGTAGATCCTGATCCTACCCGCCGCAAAAACAGAATCCCACTACCCCTGCCAGTGTGAAGTTAAGGCAGAAAGAAAGCAATAATAACTAATACATTAAAATCAGTGGAGGGTCCAAGAAAACTACTTGCCCCGCTTCCAGCTACAAAGGAGGATAGGGCTACCAATTAACTCTCTTGCCAAACATGGCACAAAAACAACAACAGGGAGGCACTCCAAGCATGAAAAAAGAAAAAAAAACAAGTGAGAAAGTCATAATAACGCCTATGCTTTGCCTGGGTAGCAGCATGGGATGCCTTTTTCTGTTCCTCAATCTAGAAAACAGAGCACAGAAGTGGGAACTGTGGTGAAAGGACACTTTTCACAAATGCAGTGGTGGGATACACACAGTCCCAAGACTGGGGCCTATGCCTCATTGACTGTAGGACAGAGCTGTTGAACCTCTTTCAGCCCAAGAGCTGAACTCAATTTCAGACTAGCTCTTGGGAGCTCCGTTACAGTGGTCAAAGAACTGTAATTTATTACAGTGGAGTGGTCAAAGGCAAAGGGGGGCGGGCCAAAATGTATACAAATACAAAAAAAAAGACCACATATTTTACTTTAAGATCTACCTGCCAGTAACTAAGCCTTAGGAGAGCCATTTCAATCAACCTTTTGGAAGAGGAAAACACACACAAAAAGCTGGAAATGCACCAAATGATTGGTAGTTGGAGAAAAGGGGTGGGGCCAGGGGAAGGGGTGGGGCCATCTGGGGAACCCAGATTTGGCCCATGGTCCTTAGGTTTGACACCCCTTGCTGAAGATATTACAGGATCTTCAGAGTCTGAAGAACATGAGCTTTTCTACACAAGGCATTTATTTATCATTTCTCATTCACAGTTGTTTACAGGCTCTTTAGATGATGTCATGACCCTCTAGTTTTGCTTCTGTTTGTAAACAACACTTTTGGAGATTTTTTTGAGAACAGGGAAAATGGGGTATTATTTCTGATGGTGAAAGAAAATGATATTTCCACTTGTGTATTTGTGCTAGTCTGCTATACCACAGTGCCACCTAGAGGTTATGTAGTGGAAAAGCAGGAAAGGAAATGCTGCTCGTGTAGTGCTCAGATCTCAATTCAGTGGCAAAACTGAAAGTACCGTAGATGCAGCAGATTAACAGCCTCACATAGAAAAGCCCCATGCCCCATGTGAGAAGGGAACCAGAGTTAAACTGAACTCATAATTTGTGTGAAAATGGTTTAAGCTTGCTTTTGGAGCACCCAGCCGACCTGTTGTTTTCTGTCAGAAATGTGCAATACCCTGATCTGGGACCAGTGACTGAAGCAGGTTTGATAAAACTTCATAATCCCTGGCTCAAGACAGAACAGTGAATGAGACTATACTTCTCTTCTCCTTTTCTGTCCCCTTTAAAAGGAACAGCATCAAATAGCCCTTGAGAGAGGAGGCATTGTGGAAAACAACATTTCTAGGTCTCCTGATTATGGGTTTTTGAATTTGTTTAATTAACCCAAATGCTCCCTTTGGGGCAAACAACAAAGTTACAGCCGTCATTAAAGTCCATATATGGTGTGTACTTGCCTCTTTTAATGCAAAGCATTACTGCAATCCTTTTAAGTTGGTATTTTTTCCCATTAACATGAAGTTCTGATTCACTCCTAAGGTTAATATGTAGGGATCAATCATCCAAGGTAAGGTTTTAAAAATACAGGGACTTGAGATTAGCAACATGAGCTAAAATTCACTGAAAAGGAAAGAAAAGAGGTAGCACTTTGATTCAGAATATATCAAATATGATGAGAGCAAGAATAGCTGTGGCTTTGAAGTCTTGATTAAAATACTGACTACTGCTGTTCCACTAGTATGTGTCACAACAGAACTAAATAAAATACTCACCTTTCAATTCTTTTTTATTTTTCTTTCAAAAACATGCCTAAGTGACTGTTTTTATTTTGAAGGAAGAGCAGCTGTGGGCCCCACACCAGCTTCCTGCAGGAAATCGCTCCCCTCCCTGACTGCTATTTACCCCAAAGGTGCTGTTTACAGTTCAAAGTACCTTTGGGGACACATAGCAGCTAAGGAGGGGGCAATTTTCAGGAGGAAAATGGCATGGGTCAGATCCAGTGTCTGTTCAAGAACAAGGCCTGTGGCTACTTTTTCTTCAGAATAAATCTGGCTGGTTTAAGCACACTGTTTAAAAAGCACGAACAGCAAAACATTTTATTTATTACATTTCTATACCACCTAATAGCTGAAGCGGAAGCTTCGCCGTTTGGTGAAGTGAGGAATACACATTTTAAGTAGAAAGAAGCTGGAAACGGCACCAGCTCCAGATTTTGGAGGTCCCTTGGGCAAGACACCCTCCATGGGCCACTTTCCTCAGTGAGTCTACCTTCTCCCCACCATTGCCACCAGCTGCTCTTGTTCCTCCTCCTCTTTCTCACCATTGCGACCACTTGCTTGCTTGGCAGGAAGAGCACCAACGAGCAAGTAGGCAGTGGCATCTTCTGCTCCTCGTTGCTCCTCACCACCATGATCAGGGCCAGAGTGAGGGGCAAGTGAACAAGCAGGTTGCAAAGGTGGAGAGAAGGAGCAACTCCAGTGGGGTCTTATCAGTGGGCCCCTACCGGGATCTGGGCCCTCAGCAGGTGCCCAACCATGCCTACCCTTGATGCCGGCCTTGCTGATCTCTCTCTCTCTCTCTCTCTCTCCCCCCCCCCCATCTTCCTTCCTTAACATAGTGATGGCACATGCTCCTACAACTACATAGAAGCTCTGACAATCCAATCATTTCCCCCTCAGAAACATGAACTATTCCTGCCTCAGTCCAGTCCAGTGACCCTCTTCATGTACAATAGGGACTGTGCATGCACAGAAATTCCTGGATTCTTCTGGGATCCAGTTGCATATAGGATTACAAGAATAGATTTCCCGCTCTGCCTTCTGCATGATACAGACATTAAAACAGGATTCCCCTGCATGTGGATAATGATATAACCCCATGCGTGTTTTGGCAGAATAGGCCAGCAGATCTCTTTCACCATGTGCATGGCGCAATGTAGATAAATAGTTCTGCCACCCACCCACCCCCCAGCTTTTCACAACCTCATGTAACAGCAAATGTAACCAAATATGTATGTGAAGACTCTAGTCCTAAATATTGTTATGTGCACCTAGTGGTGTTCACGTACCTTCGGGGGGGTCCCACCTTGCCGCCTCCTCGACTCTCCGCGTCGGCGGCCCCCCGCCCCAATTTTCTGAAACCAGGAAATTTTAAGCCCTGTTGCCCTGATTTAAGCCCTGTTGCCCTGGTTTCTCCGCAAAATATGCAGTGCGGGAGTCCAGCGTGCCGGCACAGGGTCCCGTCGCGTCACTTCTGGGCAGCTGGAAGTGACGCGATGGGACCGGCGTAGCGGGCCCGAGGCAGCAAGCCGAGGGAGCCCCGGACCCGGTAAGGCCCTGTGAGTCTCTGGCAGGCATGAGGGGGGCTGATTTCGGCCCGCTACACCCACCAGGAGGCGAGCGGGCACACCCCTATTGCACCCCATTTCTCCAAATGGTGGGAGTTTCCACGGGCACAGCACTTATCTGGTTTTGGTTCCTTTTGGAAGGAGGTCACTGGAGACTTATTGTTGTTTTGGAATATTTGTGTTTATTTGTAACACAATATTTATTGCACAAATAAAATAATGGTGCAATTTGAGGATAAGTAAAACACTCCAACAGAGAACCAAAACACTTAAAACACTCCAACAGAGAACCAAAGTCCACTGCTTCCACATCAGATATCAGTAGTGAAAAAGGCTACCTCCTGTCAATCTCCTAAACCCTGCCCACAAGATGGCAGATGATTTATGGGCCTTTAGCCACACCCCTCCCTGGAAGTCCTGTCCCAGATGAAGGGATCACCTGTTGGGTGTCATGTGACCCATTCATTAACCTTACTTAGCAGCACTTTTTTTCTGCAGAACACCAGTTTTTATTTTGAGAATATATTTTAAAACATATTAGAAGTTTACATGTAATCTGACTCTTCATCCTAGTCACATTTAAAATCCTTTTAGGGTTTCTAAAAAAGGAGGGAAAAAGTAGTAGTATGCTTCTACAATGCAAGTTCTGTGTTGTCACTTCTTTGTAGCGAATTCAGGACAACAGAGCCTACAACTGGGTTTGCATGACACGACAACCCACCGTGGTTTATAAGCCACGGTGGGTTGTCTGGTCGTGTGAACCCAGGATGGGTTTGTCAGGGTGGCTTATTTTTGGCTCATTCATAAGCCACCCTGACAACCCATGGCTTGTAGTTAGAGTTGTTTGACCCACAATGGGTTGTTGTTGTGTTGTCCAAATGACATGACCCATCATGGGTCAAGCCCACCTATAAGTGAGCCACTTGGCAAGAGCAGCAAAATCCCCTTGCCACTCTTGCCAAGTGGCTAACTGGTGAGTGCCGCTGACAACCGCCCCCAAAGTGCCCAAGCAGCACTTGGGGACAGTTGTCAGAGGCTTCCCCTGCTTGCTGCTACTGCCGGCAGCCATTTTGAGCTGGCAGCGCTGGCAGGGAATGATATCTGTTTCCCTGCTATCCCTGCTAGCCATTTCGGACTGGTGGGGGAGGCAGGGTAGAGGACTTGGGGATGGCTTGGAGGCACTTGGGGGTGGCTGTCAGAGACTTTCCCTGCTCCCTGCAGCCAGCTGTTTGGGCTGGCAGGGGCAGTGGGGAAGAGGAGATCTCCTTGTGAGTCGGCGGCAGTGATTGTGATTGAGTTCCTAGGCACCACGCTGATGCGGTGCCCCAACGAAGCAATTCTGTCAGTGGAAGGACTTAATTGGATTCCACTCTTTGTAAAATTATAATGTAAAGTTATAATGGGTTGAGTCCAGACTTAGAGCCTTTGTACACGGCATTTATTGTGCGCTTGTGATTCCTCACTCACAGTAGTTTGCGGGTGCTTTACACGACGTTGTGTCCTCCTCCAGGGCCTCTCCTGTCCTTTGCAAGCATTTCTGAGGCTGTTTTTTTAGATCAAGGAAAGTCTGGTATTATTTATGAATGGTGGCATGAAACCTTTGTGTATTTGCGCAATTCTGCTATTTCACAGTGCCACCTAGTGGTTGTATAATGGAACATATAGAAAGGCAAGAGAAAGAACACCCCCAGGGGGAAAAAAAAGCATGTAAAGGAGCCAATCTTAATCCCACAAAGAATCTGGAAGCAGAAGCGTCATTAAAGTGGCAGGTTAAAAGCCTCATGTAGAAAAGCCCTTAGTCGTACTTAGATTAGACCAATTGAAATCAGTGGGAAGTTAGTCATTAGTAGCTTAATTCCCACTGATTTCAGTGATTCTACTAAGTATGACTACATCGGATACACATCCACTCTGATGGAAGCAGATGGAATGGCTGATCAAGGTATTGGACACTATGGAAATGGATAACCTAACAGATCAAAATATGGAAGGGGAATGGTCTTGCAATCTCAGCAACAATCGACATTTTAAAATTGGAAACACTCAAGGTGGATATCTAAAACTTGGAAGAAATCTTTTGTAATACTTGATTGGAAAGGTAGTTTTAAAAAAATAAATCAAACAAACGCTGTTTCCTCCCATCTTTATCAAGCTTGTCCTCACAGTGGCTCTGCTGCGTGTATTAAACCTGCTAATTCATGCGCAGATAAAAGTTGGTTGTGTGCATGTCGGTTTGGCAGGGAAAGACGACCATGGTTCATGCCCAGGCAGATGCTTTCTCTGCATGTACGAGTTGCCTGCTCTTTGTGGAGGCAGGAGATAATTCTAAGGGGCACAGCATGACCTGCCTATAAAGAGGAGACCCCAGCAGACTGAAGGAAACACAGTTTGTATTGTAAGGGGGATGATGCTAAAGAAACACCAGTTGTATTTCACATCAGTTGTTTTGGCCTCTTTCCTGCCACCAATCCCCAGAGAGCACTTTTATTTGAATGTGCATATGAGAATTTAATTAAACTTAGTCTGGTTTTAATAAACTGAGGCATTGTGGGAGTTTTGTGAGGTTGAAGTGCAACGAAGCACAATCGGTTCAAATAAAATAAGTTTTAATAGGAAAGGGACTTGTAAATATTATGCGCTGTCTCTGCTTCGCCTTGCATTGGAAGATTAAACACTACATTCCCTTAGGGAAAGGAACATATACATTATCTTAACAGTGCTCTTGGCAGACATGATACGAATGCAGGGAAGGTAGGAAGCACTTTGTGGAGTAGACAGTGTGGTGCAATGGTTAGAGGGTCAAACTAGAACTGGGGCAACCCAGATTCAACCCTCACCCCAACCTCCAGCCATGAAGCTCCTAGGGCGATCTTGGGCCAGTCACTATTTCTCAGCTGAATCTACCACACAGGGTAGTTGTGAGGATAAAAAGGGGGAAGTGAGAGAATCCCTGGAGGAAAGACAGGATATAAATGTAATAAATAAATAAATAAATAAATAAATGTTTCCTGTTCTTCCACATCTCTGATATATATGGAATAGGATTTTTCCATCTTCTCCACCTGAAAGCTGCAGGGCCGGATTAACATAGGGGCTATTGGAGCTGCAGCTCCAGGCCCCTACCATCAAACAGGCCCACAGCCGGCCCGGCAGCGCGCGGTGCGCGTGCCCACTCACCCGAGCCGCGCCGCCGACTGCTGGCTGCTGCCGCTGCTGCTGCCGCGCTGCCGCACTTGCCCTTGCGTCGACTCGTCGAGACGCCAGGAAGTGGCTCCCTCGCGGTGGCGGCGGCGGCAGCCAGCAGTCGGCGGCGTGGCTCGGGTGAGTGGGCGCGCGCACCGCGCGCTGCCGGGCCGGCTGTGGGCTTGTGGGCTCCGCTAGCCCCCCCCGGCCCGCTATCCATCCTGGCGCTGGGCTTTCCCATTGGCTGCCCTGCGCGCCTTGGCTCCGCCCCAGCCAGGCTGTCCCTCCGCCGCCGCCAGCCCCCCCATCCCGCCGACCCCTGCCTTGCCTCGCCGCCGCGCTCGAGCCTCGGGGCCGACGGAGACGCGCCCGGGGGGCATCACACGGCCGCGCGCGCTGCCCGGAGCAGCATCGCCCTGCTCCCTGCGTGCCGCCGCCGCCTCATCGTCGTCGTGGTCCCTCCTCCCGCGCCGCCTGGCTGCCTGGCTCGGTCCCTCCCTCGCCTTTCTCTCGCCAGCCGCCGCCGCAGTGGCGAGGAGAGACCAGCTCCGGACCCGACCGCGAGGAACAGCGGTCAGGTCCGCTGCAGCAGCAGAAGGTTTTTTTCTTTTATTTTTTCAGAGCGGAGCAGCGTTTTAAAAATTATTTTTATTTTATTTTTTGAAGAGAAGGCTGCAAGAGCGAGCAAGCACCGTCTTTTCTCCCCACCCCCCACTGAGGAGCCCGCCAGGCAAGGACTCGCGTTCACGGGTGGTGGGGTGGGGGGTGCTTTGGCGGTGGGGGGTGCTTTGGCACAAGCAACCCTTAGAACTTCTAGCCCAGGCTTAGGCAACCTGGTGCCCTCCAGATGTTTGGACTACAACTCCCAAATCCCTTTCCACTAACCATGCTGACTGGGGCTGATGGGAGCTGTGGTCTAAAACATCAGGAGGGCACCATATTGCTTACTCCTGGCTTAGAGGATACACACTCCGTATTGCACCTTCTCCAAGTCCAATTCCCCTCCCTGGGTATCTTTTCAGGATCGAGGTATGCCTATGCACACCAGTTGCCTACTCATGTTCTAGCCTATAAGTGAGATGTCTGTTTGTGGAGATTAAATTGGGGGGTGGGGGATAGAATAAGAACAGTCATGCTGGATCAGACCAAGGGTCTATCTAGTCCAGCATTCTGTTCGCACGGTGGCCAACCAGCTGCCCACGGGAAAGTTAGCCCACACGCAAGACAGGAGTGCAAAAGCACCCTCTTACCCAAATAAAGTTTCTACTGATGGTCAAGACCCCTTAGGAATACAGAAAATTATCAAGGATTTTTATGACGGGGATGTTTATACCACAACCACCAAGGGTTCAACACGGCTGTTGCCATCCATATTGTCCACAGAAAACAGCCGGGGTATGCAAGTGTAACAAATCATCATCCTTACGAAGAATCACTTCTGCCACCCTCCCCTCCTCCCAAAGGAGCTCAGGACAGCACAGATGGTTCTGCCCCCTCTCCTTCCACCACATTTTGTCCACACAACAACCTCCATCTCCCCCAATTCCCATGATCCCTGACCATTGGCCATGCTGGCTGGGGCTGGTGGGAGTTGTAGTCCAAAACATTTGGAGGGCACCATAAACATCTGGAGGGCACCTCTGGCTTAGGAGATATACACCCTGTGTTGTACATTCTCCAAGCCCAATTCTCCTCCCTGGGTATCTTTTCAGGATCAAGGTATGCCAGTTACTGAGGAACATGGGTGGGAGGGTGCCGTGGGGCAGCTTGGAGGTGGCGTGATCTAAGCTGTGGTGGCTTGTGCGACTCAACTAGGATTTCGCTGACCCGAAGTGGGCCCGCGTGGCCTCCGGGCCTCTTTCTGCTCATCCCAGAGCTTAGAGGCGGGGTCGTTTCTTATGTTTTCTGTGCAAGATGTGGGAGTTGTGGGTCATTTTTGAATTTCTTGGAGCAAGATGTGGTGGTTGTGGGCCGTGTTTTTTAAAAACAGAATCTGAGCAAGACGTGGTGTGGTGTTTGTGGGGCAGTAGCATTTCCTCTGAGTAAAATATTTGCAGGGTGCTTGGGGACTTTAATCATACGCCTTTCCCAAGCCCACTGCAGTATCCTGCTCAGGAGACAGGCTGGGGTCCATCGAGGTTGGTGCTGGTTGCTGCAGCACCTTTTCTTCCTTATTTTTTTTAAAAATATGTTATACTCTGCGAGCACCTGTATGGGCAGGTGCACGGTTATAGATGCTCATCTTTTTATTTTTTAAAGACTTATTTCAAACTAATTATTTACTAAATTTATTTTAGAGTATTGTTATCCCGCTCCTCAGTCAAATAGACTCCTGGCGGGGCTTACATATGATCAGTAAAGGAAGACAGTCCCTGCCTGCAGGCTTACAGTCTAAAAAGACACAGCACACAAGGAAAAAGGAAGTAAGGAGGGATGAGGGATGAAAAAATAACAATGCAATCCTGTGCATCTTTAGCCAGAAGTAGTAAGTCCTTCAAGTCTCAGCATCTGCCAGCTGGCCATGCTGGCTGAGGTATTCTGGGAGTTGTAGGCCTTATTTCTGTCTAAACCTGCATAGGACCTTTTTCTCCTTGGGGGCTAATGAGCATGAACATGTTTTTTTCAGGTGCAATTTTGACTAGGGAAAAGACTTGGATTAACTCTGTGTGTGTGTGTCTCTCTCTCTCTCTCTCTCTCTCTCTCTCTCTCTCACACACACACACACACACACTTCCCCCATCAAATTTATGGAGGAGAAGGATATCAATGGCTACTAGTCCTGATGGCTCTATGCTATCCAGTATCGGAGGCAGTATGCCTATGTACACCAGTTGCTGGTGTGAAGGCTAAATGCAGGTTGCTTGTTGCTAGTTGAAAGCGATATTTGGAGTTTGTGAATGACCTTAACTTCGTTGACTGTGTAACTTCTTTGCTGACTGTTCTTCTTTGCTGACTAAAATATTTAATTTGTTTTAATATAAAATTGCGTCTTCATTTTATTTATTTCCATAAAAAGGCCCACCAAAATCCTCAGCACCAGGCCCATAATGCTCTTAATCTGGCCCTGGAAAGCTGTGCAAACTACAGTTGCAAGGGATCGCTTGCTATCTGCCTGGTCTGGAAGATACAAACTTTCTGTTTCTGGTGTGACAGATAAGGAGGTACAGGAAGTGCAAGGAACTTTCTGTCTAAAGCAGGGCTCTCCAACCTGGGTCCCCAGATGTTGCTGGACTACAGCTCCCAGAATCCCTTGTCATTAGCCATGCTGGCTGGGTATGCTGGGAGCTGTAGGCCAGCAACATCTGGGGACCCAAGGTTGGAGAGCCCTGGTCTAAAGCAATTTTACAAGAGGAAGGATTGATCATAAAAAGCAATTGTTACAAATGTAACTAGATAGCTTGTTAAGATGAATGTTTCACTATCTACAGCTATTTTCTTGGTTTTAGGCCAAATAAGTACCAAAAACCACTGCAGATGGCTGTCCTGTTTGGTTCACTCACCCTTTAATTTGACATGAGCAGAACCTGTATTTTATTTTTTAATTTCACCACTTGGCACATGTTGAAGGGCTCTGCTCATGGTGAACCAGCAGTAGGCAGCAATCACCACAGGCACAAGAAAAGAAGTGGCTTCTATTAGCAGGGCAGCCCTGTACATCAGCAGTGATTTGGCCAAATGCTACATGTACCTATGCCCTAAACATGCAGATAAGTTTCAATGATTGGGAAGGCATTTAATGTCTTTCTAAAGGCTGATTCATAGGATACTTTACTATAAGTTAGTGCCTTAACTGGCCATAGGCTCTCAGAAGCAATTATAATGGTTGGTCTTCCTTATCATCCTACCCCATCACTGAGGTCTTCTGAGAAGGCACTCCTGGTGGTCCCACATGGATTGGAGATCTGCTTGGAAACCACCAGGAGTAGGGCCCTTAGTGTGTTGGCTCCCACCCTATGGGATGTCCTTCCAGTACAGGTCAGGCATACATCTACATTACTTTGTTTTTGGCATTTGCCAAAGACTTTCCTTTTCAGACCAGCATTTCCTGACTGATGAGCAAATTCCAGCCAATTCCAGTATTTATTTATTTATTTATTTATTATTAAAAATTGTATTTGGTGTTATAACTTGTTCACTGCTCCAAAATCTTTAGATGTGGAGTGGTTTATATAAATCCTATAATAAAATAAATAAATAATGGTTAATGTCGGTGTGTTTAACTGTGGTTGACTCATTTTCAGTTTTTATGTCAAAATGTTACTGAAGGCTCTAACATTGAGACAGATTTTGCAAAGGTCTGATGAACTCGGGGATAAAATAAACACACCTAGCCTTTGGAAGGGATCCAGAAGTTGCTGGAGGTTGAAGAGCAAGTGATCTGTGTGAAAGGTTCCTGGTGGCAGGAAGCCAAGGACACTGGACATTGCTCTTTTTCATTCAGTGCATTGTTCTGCCCCATCTATGCTTATCATTCTCAATCTCATAAGCTCTCAGTGTATTTTTAAAGGGAAGCATTTGCTGTGCGGGGACGTGTGGTACATTACTGCACTTGAAGCCCTGTGACTATGGCCTTCTCCTCTCTAACTCCATTCTTTGTAGCAATAATCTGTGTCTTGATTGGAATAATACTGAAAGGCACCAGGAAAAGCACCAAGAAAGAGCAAACCAGCAAGAGGGCAGAGGCTCGCCCATGGGTGGATGAAGACTTAAAAGACAGCACTGACCTTCATGTAGAGGAAGAAGGTATGCAAAAAAGAAGAGGATAGTTCAGCACTTGAATGCCAAAGTTCTTTGAATCTGGGCCAAAAGGGAAAAGTGTGTTCCTTTAAACCAGACTACCTCAGCCTGGTGCCCTCCAGACGTTTTGGACTATGACTCCCATTGTTCCTGACGATTAGCCATACTGGCTGGGGCTGATAGAAGTTGTAGTCCAAAACATCTGGAGGGGTGCAGGTTGGGAAAGGCTGCTTTAAAGCAAGGCTCGGTGATTCATGGTTTGGGAATCTTCTGTGGCCCCTAAGTAGTTTAAGTCCATCTCATGAGGTGGTTGAGGGAGTCAGTAAAAAGTTCCTGCTAGTGTACATTTGATTTAACATGGTTCTGCCAATGGGCTCCAAGAGGAGAAGAACAAAGTGGCAATGGCAGCATCGTTGAGGTCTGTGGGGCCTCCTATGAGGACATCTTGTGTCTTTAGGTGGTGATGGGTCTGGCTACCAGAAGAAGCAATGGCAATGACATGTGCTGTGGGAAAGAGAGGCTGCCACTGTGTTGATGTGTGCCTCACTGATAAAAAAAACCCTGCTTACACTGTCATTGATTAACATTGCAATCCTTTACATGTCTACTAAGAACTAAGTCCCATAGAGTTCAGTGGGGCTTACTCCTAGCTAAGTGGGTATAGGATTGCAGCCCAAGCTATATTAGAGAGATTTGCAGGGGCATGCAAATGGAGTCCATATCTAGATACAGCTTCTAGGTATGTCTTGCTGTTGCTGAATTGGGGCTTTTCTTTTCTTGTTTAACTATAAAGAAGCACAGAGAGTTGGGGGATTATGTATTGAAAAATACCAATATATTTGTCTAATATAGGCGATGATCATGCTATATGAATGGCAGTTCCATGTACTATACAATGTCTGCCACACTGTTGGACTTAAAATAGATGTTAAATAGTAATAGTGTATATCCTTATCCTTGGGGGGGGGGGGGACCAAAAATGCAAACATATTTTCAAACCAGAAGTGTCCAATTCTAAATAAGAAACCTCCATTTCTGATGTCTCTCCTTATACATTCTATTTTTCTTCTACATCTGTTTTTGCTTTTTTTAACTTCTCAGTCTATTGACTGAAACATTCCAGATTGAAAATGTTGTCCTAAATATTTGCCCTCAGGTTAGAATCGTCTTGAGAGGGACGGTGCTTTGTAAAAGGAACACAGTGGGAAGATCTCCAGTTACATATGCTATGTAATGAACAAACAACCCCAAAACATGCCTCTCATCCTTTACGCATTCCCACTCCACACTTTGCTTCTTATCAACAAAATATACTAATTTCTTCTTGTGCTGCACTTGATTAAAGTTCAGGATCTCTCTGCCAGTCAAGCACCGTTTATCTCTAAGGAAATTAAAATGGTGAAGCAAATTCTTCCATGAGAAAATGCTATCCCCATAAATGTAATTCCAGGGCCTCAAAAAACACCAAACGATACCTTCTGTGCAGTATATTGTGCCGCATGAGGGTTGGTGTATAAAACCTGGATGCCCAGGACAGCCGCTGGGTCTTTCCTGTGTCCACCGCAGCTCATGGTGGACAGATTATCTGATCTGTCTGCAACAGGGCATTTTCACAAAGTTCAGACAACATGATAACCCACACTCAAGGGTTGAGTGTGGGCTGTCGTTGAACCATGGGTCGCTACTGAAACATGGGTTATTGTGTTGTCTGAACCCGGCCAAGATAAGAAACCATGGTGAACAACCCACAGTTCATAATCCAGCAACAAACCATGGGATCTCTTAATGAGTTGATCATGGTTAACAAGCCGTGGCTTATTAGTGCAGATGGGTTTGGACAACACGATAACCCACGTTTCAACAACAACTCATGGTTCAGCAACAACCCACACTCAACCTTTAGGTGTGGGTTATTGTGTTGTTTGAGCCCAGTCATTGTGTTTTAATTTGGTTTGATTGCGCGTTAATGGGTTGGATCCAGCTTCTTTTTCTTCAGATCAGGAATGGCCCTACCTTAAGGAAGAGTGAGGAAGCTGCCTCAGGCAGCAGAATGGATAGAGCTGTATGTGCCATGTGACCTGCTCTGCACCCCCTAAGCTACCTTGCTGCCTTCAAGTGTAGTTTAGAATGCCCTTGTTGAAACTTCTCCATTTGCCCTCGTTGAAATAAAATTTAACCTCCAGACTGGTCAGCTTTTGGCCATGGAAATGGGGATGGAGGGAAGTGTCATCTTGTCCTTTGCCACAGGCAGCAAAATGTTTTGGGCTGCCCCCTCCTCCAGAGGGAGCATTCCCTGAGCAGCAGAGTTCCACTCAGAATGCTCCCCCAGCAGAAGGGTGGGGAGGTGATATTGATGGATCCTCCCTTCCTCTTCAGCCTCCAGTGCCACCTCCCCCACTCTTCTGGAGGGTCCCCCAATCCTCTGAAGCAGATGGGGGGCATAGGGGGCTTCAGGGGAGAGGAGAGTTGATGAATACCCCTGCCGCCCTCCTCCATTCCACCAGGAGGATTCCTCTGCTGAATTGGAACCTCCTGCAGAGGGAAAGGGTCTTTCTGCCCACAGGAGATTCTGAATACAACCCAAAGTTTCTGATGTAGGATAGGCAGTGGGAGTTTTCAGATGAAATGTGCATTCTAGCTAATAAATTTTGCAGGATGTGAAAAATGCAAACCTCTCTCTCCTCCAGCACCTCTTGATCTCTCAGGCGTCAGCTTCCAGGTGCCAACTTAAAACAAGGGGCTTGAACAAAAGATTGGAGGCTCTTCAGTTCCCCAGTTTACGATTAACGACACACATGGAGATCGCAGGCAGGCAGTAACAGGCAAAGGCACTGCCGCTGCTTCCTCGTGATGTATTGTTTTCTTCCTCTGCCCTCTTCCCACTACCACCACCTCCTCCTCTCCCACCAAATCAATAGGAGGGGAAGAAGTGTGCATACTCAGTTTGAAGTGGAGGAAACAAGCCAGAGAATGGGATGGCTGGGCAGCTGGCTGAAAAGCCAGAGATTAGGGTGCATGGAAGACCAACCAGTCTGCCGCTCTGAAAGTTGCCCCCAAATCCACCACCTGAGTTGCTTGTCTCAGTGGCCTGCTTCTCACGTAACAACAACCCTGATTATGGGTTGCTGTTGAATTGTGGGTTGTTCTTGAATTGTGGATTTTCAGTTGCATGCAAACCCTGCACTATGGTTTAACTGTGGGTTGTTAACCACGAACAACCCAGGAAGTGAACCCATGGTTTGTTGTTGGGTTGTGAACTCCGGGTTGTTCATGGTTAACAACCCATAGGCAAATCATAGTACAGGGTTTGTGCATAATGACAACCCATGATTCAACAACAACCCACAATTCAACAACAACCCATACTCAACCCACAAACTGGGTTGTTATGTACGAACCAAGTCAGTGTGCCTCATTATGGAGCCAAACCTCAGCTTCCATGTTGCCAGTTCAAGCCCCAGAGTTCCTGATGCAGTGGCCATGAATGATTTTGATGGCTAGATAAATGAAGATTTATTCACTTGGTTCATATTGCCACCTTTACATCCCAAGCCTAGAACTATTGGAATGACAAAGCAGAACACCCCATACATCAGCCTTCTCCAACATGGTGCCCTCCAGATGTTTTAGATTACAATTAGCCCCAGGCCAACATGGCCAATGTTTGGGGATTGTGGGAGGTGTACTCCAAAACATCTGGAGGGCACCATATTGGGGAAGGCTGATGCATGGTGTTCTGCTTTGTCATTCCAATAGTTCTAGGCTTGGGATGTAAAGGTGGCAATATGAACCAAGTGAATCAAAGCCACCAGTGTGCAATTTAGTGTGCAATTCTACAGAGGCCACAGACATGGTAGCCTTCAATTTGTAACTCTCCCATGTTTTGCCACAGCCCATTAAAGAGGAAAAGATGTAATAGCTGCAGGAACCATCCATATCCTTAGTGTGTTGACTTAAGCCAATATGATGCCAGTATATTTTGCATTTTTTTTAACCTGCATTCAGTCCTGCTCAGCCTCACAGAATTAGGGCAAGGGGAGGGAGGGTGAGCTACTTAGAAAATTACATACCTCTGACTCAGCAGCCCCTTACTTTGAGTCCACTAAATGGCTTGGGTGACTTCTCTAGAGGCCCTTGATAGAGTTAGATAACAGACTGAGGAAAGTGAAAACTGCTACAAAGCCGTTTCTGTGATTTTGTCTGCAACTAAAGAAAACATTCCTTAGCGCCATCAGCAAATCAATGGTTTGCTAAGTGGAAAGGGTGCAGAACATACCAGTTTAGTATCATGAATGTCATGGCTGTAGGTCAATTTTGTTTTCCTGTTTCTAACCCACTTACTAGTTTTTCTTTTTTATATGATTTTGAGAAAGGTGCTTTTCTTGGGGATTTGTAGACACTGGTTATTTGACATGTTGCACCCTGAACAACAGTGTGTCAAGGCACTGTTTGGCTACCAAACTAAGATGATCAGCATTTCAATACCATTAGTAGCCACAATAACATTTATTTATTTTACTCTGGAATTGAAAAAAACATGGCCACACTGACTGCCTGTTCCTACAGTAAAGCCATGAATCGCATAGATAGAATACAAAGTTCTTGGGCATGTTACTGTTTGTTTTTTAGTCTGTGTTTGCCTTTGGGAAATGAGTATTTTTTTAACTGGCCACACCTACCATGGCAGCCATTTTGTGAATGGGCAAGTTCCCCATGGCAGCCATTTTGTGAGAGCACCCATGACACTCTCTCAGAATTCCAAATGTGTTCACCAACCCAAAAAGGTTGGTGACCCCTAGAAATGAGGATACATAGTTAAAACACAATGTGGCCCCACTAGTTTAATTTAAAGCATTTACTAATTACTATAGCTAGATAAATTCTTTCTTATACTAAGACAAATGAATGCTTCCCCCTGCCTGCCCTAGTCTTGAGCAAACGGAATTTTGAATATCTCTAGACAGGCACTAATTTTTCACTCTTTATTTTCAACTTTTATTACTGTTATTGATTTTCATTCTTTATTTTCAACTCTTACTGTTACTTTATTACTATTATTACTTGGTATTCCAGATAAGCAAACAAATATAATCTGCTCCAAGCTAGGGCTGTTTGTGTCATGCTGAGCCCCATGACTTTTCTGGTGCCCTCCAGATGTTTTGGGCCACATCTATCATTCCTGACCATTGGCCATGCAAGCTGGGGTTAATGGGAGTTGTAGTCCAAAACATCTAGTGGTCACCAGCTTGAAGGTGGCCTGGCAGGATCATTGGTCCCTCACCAAAAACTCCTGAGCAAACTTAGCAGTCATGGAATAAAAGGAGAGGTCCTCTTTTGGATCAGTAATTGGTTAAGGAACAGAAAGCAGAGAGTAGGAATAAATGGTAAATTCTCCCAATGGAGGGATGTAAATAGTGGGGTCCCACAGGGATCTGTATTGGGACCAATGCTTTTCAACTTATTCATAAATGATCCGGAATCTTGAATCAGCAGTGAAGTGGCCAAGTTTGCTGATGACACCAAATTATTTCTGGTGGTGAAAACAAAAAAGGGATTGTGAGGAGCTCCAAAAAGGATCTCTCCAAACTGGGTGAATGGGCATCAAAATGGCAAATGCAGTTCAATGTAAGCAAGTGTAAAGTAATGCACCTTGGGGCGAAAAATCCCAACTTCAAATATAATCTGATGGGATCTGAGCTAGTGGTGACTGACCAAGAAAGAGATCTTGGCGTTGTGGTGGACAGCTCGATGAAAATGTTGACCCAGTGTGCAGCTGCTGTGAAAAAGGCAAACTCCATGTTAGGCATAATTAGGAAAGGAATTGAAAATAAAACTGCCAAGATCATACTGCCCTTACACAAATCTATAGTGTCACCACACTAGGAATACTGTGTACAGTTCTAGTCACCGCACCTTAAAAAGGACATTGTAGATTTGGGAAAAGTGCAGAAAAGGGCAACTAAAATGATCAAGAGGCTGGAGCAATTCCCCTATGAGGAAAAGTTACAACATCTGGGATTGTTTAGCTTAGAAAAAAGGTGAATAAAGGGAGACATGATAGAGGTGTACAAAATTATGCATGGTGTGGAGAACGTGGACAGGGAGACATTTTTCTCCCTCTCTCATACAACTAGAACCCGGGGTCATCCCATGAAGCTGATTGGTGGGAGATTCAGGAAAGATAAAAGGAAGTACTTCTTCACACAGCGCATAGTTAAACTATGGAATTCACTTCCACAAGATGTAGTGATGTGATGGCCACCAATTTAGAGGGCTTTAAAATGGGATTGGACAGATTCATGGAGGAGAAGGCTATCAATGGCTACTAGTCCTAATTGGCTATATGCTTCCTCCAGTATCAGAGGCAGTATGCCGATGTACTCCAGTTGCTGGGGAACATAGGCGGGAAGGTGCTGTTGCACTCATGTCCTGCTTGTGGGCTTTCCAGAGGCATCTGGTTGGCCACTGTGGAAATAGAATGCTGGACTAGATGGCCCCTTGGTCTGATCCAGCACGGCTCTTCTTATGTTCTTATTGGCATACCTCTGTTATGGAGTGGGCCACAAATTTTTTTTGCTGGCCCTTATGTCTCCTCTATGATGGTAGAGGAGTCATAAGGCCACTGGTTGGCATGGCCTGTACTGTTGTTAGCTTTATCCACATGACATTTCTGAAATGGGGTAGGACATCTACCTTCATTAATTATATTTAAATACTCCTCATTTCCAATGTTTCTGGGGAATATCTAGCTAATCTACAGAGGAGATTTGCCCAGTTTATATTGATGCTGTACTAGGTACGTCCATTCCTGGAGAAGGCAGATTTTGCCACACGCCTCAGTTACATCTAGACAGAACTGCTGTAAAACACTCTACATGGGGATTGTCTTTGAACAGTATACAGAAACTTCATCTCTTTCTTTTCATTTTTTAATGTATTAATCAAAACTAGTATCAGTGACAAGAATGGAAAATGTTTACAACTCAAGGCAACATGATGACAAATCAAAAGCAGAAACCAAATCAAAATGAGATTAAAGTCTCATTTACAGTGTCACATTTTACAAAATAAATCTATTAGTCAAACTGAACATTAACCTTTTTCAATTAGGTTACGGTATTTACTTAGCAGGCATAATATCACTCCTTAAACTGATCAATAAGTAACGTTCCATCATCACAAGAACCTAAGAATTGCCTTGCTGGATCAGACTAAAGGTTCATCTGGACCAGCATTCTGTCTCCAACAGTGGGCAGCCAGATGTCCCTGAGCATCCCGAATATGATACTATCCACACCCAGTTTTTTGGCTCCAGCATCTGCTATTCAGTATGCGTGGTATCATTATAGTTTAGTCACTGGGGGGTTTTCTACACAAGGCATTTATCAGGTGCTCATCATTCCCTACTCATGGTGGGTTCTTTAGACAATGTTGTGACCCTCCAGTATCGCTTCTGTGTCTAAAGAGCACTTTTGGCTAGTTTTTTTAGAGCAGGGAAAGTGCGGTATTTATTGTAAAACCAAAAAAAACCCTTTTAAAACTTGTGTATTTGCACTATTCTGCTATACCACAGTGCCACCTAGAGGTTATGTAGCAGAAAAGCAGGAAAGGAAACACTTCTCATGTAGTGCTCAGATCTCAATTCTGCGACGAAACTGAAAATAGATACAGTGGATTACAGCCAGTTAACAGCCTTGCATAGGAAAGCTCTTGGTGGTGATGAATTTGTATCTGGATGGAGTCAGGAATTTCCTGTTGCCATTCTGCTCTTGTTGGAGAGAGACAATAAAGTTCTTATCTAGTTTCCTAGCTGATATTTCCTCTAAGCCTTCCATGACAGAGGTGTACTGGTTCTATACATGGGGGACAGCATTTCTTTATCATCTTCCACAATGCAACTAGCTGTATAAACATAGTTTAACTATTATAAAAAAAATAATGGTGACAATCCAACACAGATTGTGTGCTTGACAGCATAATCCTATATGTGCCCACTCAGAAATAAGCCCGGTTGACTTCAATTAGATTTGCTCCCAGGCCAGCTGGGTATATACAACTGATTCAACTGGCTTAAGAATGGTTAAGGCTGCAATTATACACACACTTACCTGGGAGTAAGTGCAACTGAACTCAATGAGACTTACTTCCAAGTAAACATGGATAGGATTTGTGCTGCACAGCACAAATTGTTGGACTGTGGCCATCCCAAGGTGGGATCACCCTGCAAAACAGAATGCCAAAACTGGAGATCTTCACATTTTCTCATTGTATCAGAACAGCTCCAGTAAGATTTGAACTTCAGACTTGTTAATGCTAGCTATGAGTATTAATTTTTCGTCATATGTGTGTCACTCCTTTTCCTAATGGATTTTAAATAGCTTACACATTAATGAAGATATCTCTCTAATATTTTACTGGTTTTGCAATGGCACTGGAAATAGTGTTTACAAAGCAGGCCAGCTTTCATTGATTTTATAAGGAGCCAAGGTCAGAATTCCAACCCTCCTGCCACAATTGGCTTTACTAGAATATATAACCAATGGCATGTATTTTTCTTATTGTTTCAAGCTGGGTTTCCAGATAATCCTCACAGCCCACAAGCAGTGGTTGCCTCACACACAGCCACACATCTACGTCTCTGTCAAATTTCCAGATACCTACAATACTCTATTTGCTTTGCATTCTTAGGGCAAAACTGCACATTATAAGAAAGATCGAACATAGGAAGCGGCCTTCTACTGAGTCAGACCATTGGTCCATCTAGTCCAGCATTGTTGCCAGTGACTGGCAGTGTCTCTCCAGGATATCAGGTTTTCCAGCTGTATCTGGAGATGCCGGGGGTTGAACCTGGGTCCCTTTGCATGCAAGGCGTGAGCTCTACATAGCAATGTATGAGAATTTTGGTTTTGCTTGCAAAACATGAGCATGCCCTGTCCAAAGGCCCGAACGTGATCGCAAGCTGGAAATGTTAGTAAATTGCTGAACCTGTGCTCACATTTGATTTGCGTGACTTTCCCAGTTCAATTCCTTCTCTGCCCAATGCCCATAGACTGATTCAGCCCCACTTTAGTCTATGGAGGAAAGTCTGCAAATTAGGAAATTTGCACAAATTTGGGGGAAATTTGTGCAAAGTTCATGTTCGATCGCTGTTTTGTTTGCACAGTTTTCCCATCTGTGCAGAGCGAGCAGCGATTGCAAATACAAATGAGAATCGGGCATGAGATGAGTGGCAAGGCGATGCTCAGAGAATCCTGGCAATCTTGAACGTCGCTTATTTGCTCATCCCAAGGACTCTACCACTAAATGGAAAGATAATAGCAACGACTCCTTACACTCAAGGTTCTGCAAATCTTAGTAAAGGAAACTACGAGCGGTTTCTTTGTCGATGCAATGGTTAATATTGTCAAAATCCTAGAATTGCCTTTTTCTGCAGGGAAAATGTTGACTGAAATTCTTTATGCTGATATATGTATCTACATCTCAAACATGTATCTCTCCATTCAATTAAGCAAACCTGTCAATGGAAGTGTGTAATTTCCCCCTCTGCTTCCCACCCCCCTCAGATGATGGTGAATGGCAAGGACTAGACGACACCATTGATCATATCCCTTTTTCAGCTGAGCGTTACTCTGAAGAAGACATGGTTAAGAGATCGAAGGATTTTTATGAGCTTCTCAATAAGAGACGATCAGTCAGGTTTATAAGCGATGAGCCGGTTCCAAAGGAAGTAATGGACAATGTGATTAAAGCAGCAGGTACAGCACTGTGTGAATGCATTCCTCGTGAATGACTAAACCTTTGGGCAGCCACCTTGTTAGATTTAGCTGCAGATGTGTCAGTCACCACTACGGTTCGGCGAGGAATTCGTTCAGTTCGCATTTCAAGATGAACTTACCCAAATTTGTACTTCATCTCTGTAAAAAGCAAAACAGAAAGCACACAAAAATGCATATCTTTGCAAAATAATACACACAAAAATGCTTTATTCAATTGAGGGAAATGCATACATTTGCAAAAATGTGAACAAAAATGCATAAATTTGGAAAACATGCATACAAGTGCTGATTTTTTAAATTATTTTTTTTTTTAAGTGCATGAAAATGCATGCGAATTTTCACGTGGACTAAAAAATTATTTTTTGTAACCCAATACAGATTTTTCCATGGGAAAAATGAGAACCTCAGCAAAATCAAGCTTGACATAGTTGTCCATTCCTAGTCACCACTCAAGTGATATTAAATCATGCCTGCAATAGGAGTCAGTGATCTTCGTGAAAAAAAGAGGAAGAGCTGACACTTTGCATCATAATCCATGGCTGGTTTCAGTGCTCTTCAACAACAACCATGTACCCGTTCTTACATGTTCTCGTGCGTACCTGTTCTGTGAGAAGCCGTGGACCACATAGAAAGAGCCATAGCCCAGAAACTGGGGCAATGTTGTTGCCGAGAACTGCAGCATAAGCTCCTGCCACATGGCCTGGGGTTTCCCACATCACTCTGGCAGAATGGGGAGGAGTTGGAGCAAGTCCCACACCACCAGCTTCACATACAAAAGAGGCCTGTGATAGCATGACTAGAATTTCTTGGAAAGATCTGGGAGTAGAACCAAGGTGGCGGTTCTGTAATGTTGAATCCTGATAAGCATGTATACCTGCTACCCATACCACCATGCGCACATAGTAGGGCTGTCACCCAATTAAAGTAATCATAGTTGATTTAGGGCACAATCCTATAGCATGTTTAGACAGAGAAAAGTCCTACAACTCCCAGCATGGCTACAAATCCCAGCATGGCTGGCTGGGGCATGCTGGGAGTTGTAGGACTTTTCTCTGTCTAAACATGCTATAGGATTGCACCTTTAATCATCTGAGTTTTAATCACTTAGGCTGCAGAACCCTCTTACCTGGGAGCAATCCTCTTGAATTCAATGGATCTGAGCAGACACCCATAGGATTGCAACCTTAATTGATTAAATCTGCATAACTGTCCATGTGCATAAAACAATAGTTTGGAAGAAAAATATATATCATTTATTAGTTTTTATGTGCTGCATGTATCTATCACAGGAGGCACCATCTTAAAAAAGGTCCTACCCTTTTTGTGAACCCAAACAAGAATGTCTTTCTGAAGACAGTGCCAGCCACCTGCTGTTTCTCTAAGTTCTTCTTTTAAAAATAATCACCTTTAAATAATAAAAAAAAAAAGGTTGCCCACTTCACTGTGGGGCTCCATTTTAGTTGATCAAAAGATTTTAAATCTGTTAATCTAAGCAATGAATAGATGGGCAGAGTGATCCTATGGTCCCTAGACAGTGTCTAGAGGGCCATAGGATTGGTTGGATTCCCAGATCCAAGGTCGGAAAAAAGCTCCGACCTTGGAGCTGGAGATCCACGGAAAAAAGCTCTGACCTTGGAGCTGGAGATCTGCGTTCCGATCCCCTTCTCCCCCCTCTCAGCTGTCATGGAAAGAACCGTGCTGGTTGCTTCTCTGAAGTTGTAAGAGAGACCTTGAAGAAGGAGTAAAGAGGGCATTCCTGGGAACGACACAGGAAGAAACCAGGTCTGCCTGGATATGATGTATCCTGATAGCACTCCAGCCTCCTTCCCTCCCCATCCAAAGTTCCACAGCTAGACAGCTGAAATTGGCCGTCTACTAAAATGCAGGGCGGGAGGAGTAGGAAGGCGAAGAGCTCCTCCACACTCCTCTTGCCCTGCATTATACGATGCCCATAATCCTCCGAGTTTGGAGGTTTACAGGCATCCCCATTGGATTGTGCCCTAAGGGTGCAATCCTATGCACATTTAGACAGAAAAACAGACCTACAACTCCCAGCATTCCCCAGCCAGCTGGGGAATGCTGGGAGTTTTTTCTGTCTAAACGTGCATAGGATTGCATCCTAAGTGTTGCAGCCCTACTGCTTGTGGTATCTAATTTGCTTTTTACAAGGACCCGAAAGATCCACCAATTGGAGCCTGGCGCAAAAGACATACGCTTAGAATTAAAAAATTCTGAGGCCAGGAACTTATTTTGAGTACCAGAACTGAACGGAGTTCACAATCCTTGCACACACAAATTCCACACACAAATCCACCCCAACATTTTCTTCATTTCATCAGTATAATTTAGGGAGGGAGGGGGCAAGGAAGTCATGTTGTCGTGGCTACTGCTAAATAACTGAGAGTTAGAAATCCTTGCCAATCTGCTGCAAATCGCCCAGAGATCTACCAGTAGATCCAGACCTACCTTCTGCTCACCCTGATGTGTGTAAAGTTAAAACACACACACACACAACCCCACTATACTATATGAGCCTCATGAGTGATACATTTGCTATGCATCATTATTCAATATGACAATGACTGGGGGCTCCCCCTTGCTCTAGGATTCTCTCAATTTAAAAAAAAATCATTGAGATTTAGGAAGTAGGCTGAGATCTCATGGGAGTCCAAAGGTTTAAAATTCATTCCTCTTATACTTCAGTATAGTAGGTTTCTTTCATATGAACATTTCTTTTTAATCTGATTAAAGGAACATCTCCCAGCGGGGCACACACTGAGCCTTGGACCTTTGTAGTAGTGCAAGATATAGAAATAAGACATAAAATCCGGGAGATCATTGAAGAGGAGGAAGAAATAAACTACAAGAAAAGAATGGGAGACAGATGGGTTAATGACTTGAAAAGACTGAGGTACTACTATTGATGCTGACTGCTTCAGCTTATATTGCTAAAAGACGGTTATTATTATATAGTTTGGGTAGGTCCATGATCAAAATGTGTGAGATCTATCTGTGAGAGCTGGACTGACCCGGGTTCAAAAGCTTCCCTAGCCAATGACCCTCAGTCCCAGTCTCGCAGGCGGAAGGAGGAGATAACAGCAGTTAATAAAGATTAAAGAGTTTATTTGTAAGACCCAATTACATGGGATTAAGCCAAGCAATGCATCTCCTACTCACTACATCATTGCAGATACAAATCCAATACCCCAGTGGTAAGGCTAGATGAAGTGAAGTCCAGAACAATACATGTCGAGTCGAGACGAGAGAAGAAGTGAAGGAGAAGTGAAGCTATCAACAAGTGTGTTAGCTTTATACCACAGACCCTGCCTGCACCTATAAATAGGATATTACTCACCCCAGTTGTATAACCTATTCATCAACATGTTTACTGCTAAACCTGTCCAAGGTTGCTGAGTCATATCACCTCGAGACTATGTCTCGTGACTAGAGACCTTGTGTACTTGAACTCAAGAGACACCCACCAGGTCAGGTGATAATCTCGATGTCAGGTGGTAATCTCGTTCTGCCTATGCAAAACCCAACACTATCTTGGACAGGATATTATAAATATATCCACCCAATTCACGGTGCTGGTTCTGACCGCTAAAGCCTTACATGGCTTGGGACTGCAACACCTGATGGAGCACCTCTCCCAATATGAACCTACCCATATGGCCAACATCTGAGGCCTCCTTCAAGGGAGGTTCAGAGGATGACAACAAGGGAGAGGGCCTTCTTGGTGGTAGCCCGCTGACAGTGGAATTTTCTCCCCAGTGAGGCCCGTCTGGCACCAACATTGTAATCTTTTCAGCACCAGGTTAAGCCTTTCCTCTGCTCCCAGGCATTTGAAAGCATATGATGGGGCTATTTTGTTTTTTTTTTGTTTTTTATCAGGCCTGTAGCTTTATTGTTAATTGTTTTTAACTTGTTTTCAAATTGTTTTAATTGTTTTAATTTTAAAGGTTTTATATTATATTTTATCATGCTGTGAAATGCCCAGAAAGCTTTGGCTATTGGGCAGTATAGAACTGTAGTAAATGAATGAACGAATCCAGGTGCGATTCAAGGTGTTGGTTTTAACTTTCAAGGACTGAAACACAGAGCCCAAGCCTCATTTTGCGCGGGGGGGGGGGGGCTTAGTACAAACTTATAACATGGACGTCATCCTCCCCTACTGACACCATGATCCTATCCTATAAATACATTCTAATCAATCATGAAAAGAAATTACATTTTGTACACTGTGCCTCAGTGGCAGTAAGAGCTTTAAGATAAGATATGCTGGGATTTTTGGAGTTTTGTCCTCACCTCTTTCGCCTTTGGCCCCACCCATATTGCCATTGGCTCCGCCCACCACTGGAATGCAACCCCTGAGAACTTTCCCACAATTGAATTCAGCCCTTGGGCTGAAAGAGGTTCACCACCCCTGTTCTAGTTGATGGCATGGAGTCCCAAAATGAATGAATGAATCCAGGTGAATTTCAGTACTGTATTGTCTAGCTGAAATCCAATTTCCACAGAGGTTGTATGCATCAGTCACGTATATTTTAATAGGACTTGTCCATACATAAATTGATGCAGGACTGCAGCTCAGAAGGATATCGACTACTCCTGATTTATGTTTTATTTTTATGTGATTTATTATTATGTGATTTATTTTTCTGTTTTATTTTCCCATTATTTTCTTATTTTCAAGACATGTAAGCACTCTTATAGCACAATCCTATCATGTACATGCTTACTTGGAAGTAAGTGCCACTGTTTTCAATCTGATTTAGTCCCAGGTAAGTATGCATAGGATTTCAGCCTAAGAGGCTATTGTCTGAAGAGTGGCATATATATTCTCTGAATAATAAATAAAAAAACCAGAGTACTAAGGATTTTGGGTTAAAATTAATGCATATTTTTTAAAAAAGCTTAGGCTGAAAGTTTCCAGATGAGATTAGGCATGTCTGTGCTGAATGTTGGGATATTTGCCACACTTTAAAAGCCTACTTTAAACAGCCTACTAAATTGTTTATATATGAACTTAGCAAATATTCTATTTTTAACATGTTACTCCTGTTTTCTAAAGCTGAAATGGTAGGCCTAAGATAACACTTTCAATATCAGAATTTGTGCATCCACAATACAAATATAAATTTATCTCCATGTATTTATCTATTTTTATTGGGGGGGGGGGATATAGCCTTTTCCGTCTATTTAGGCCCCCTATCAAGCCAAGAACAATAACAGGCAGCAACAGAAGCGAAATGTAGCCTGTGTGTGGTCTGTTTTGAGACTCTGACCACACACTTCGTACATGCTCCTCTCTAGAAAAATGACATATGCTGTTGCCTGGAGTGGCCGCTTTTAATATAATGTTTCTGTAGAAGGATTTCAACCAAGGTTTTGTTTCTAAAAACTAGATGGATGGTTATCATATATTTTCAGGATTTTTTTTTATAGCCAATGCAAATATTTTATGTGAGGCTGCAACTTGCATAACCTTTTAAAAATAATCCTGTTGTAGGACAAACTGGATCAAAGAATATTTGGATGCAGCTCCCTACCTGATCCTCATTTTCAAGCAGGTGCACGGAACATTTCCAGACGGGAAAAAGAAAACCCACTATTACAATGAGATCAGTGTTTCTATTGCCTGCGGCATTCTCCTTGCTGCACTGCAGGTATGCATGCAATTTGGGTCAGAGCGAGACCCAGGGTGAAACATAGTAAACACGCAGCAGTATTCAGGACAGTATCCTCTAGGTAACTAGCGCAAGCTTTCACCTCACTGTAAATTGTGTTCGGGGCCACACTGGCTGAGATGGGAAAGGAGGAGAGTTCCTTTCCCCATATGCCCAAGTATGCTACTGTAGAAACACAGATGGGAGAGGAGAACCCTAAGACAACTACATTGTGAAGCATATGCTGAGGCACAACTTTGATGGCAGCATAGCCTACAAGGGCAGTTTGGGCTGTACATTTGATAGAATTCACAGGCAGCAATACTATGGTGAGTTTACTTAAGTCCATTGAGTACAATGTAGGGAAAGCTCAGCAAGAGTGGCTTACGCTGGCTCAGCTTGTCTGAACGTGGAAAGCTAAGCAGGGTCAGGCCTGGTTATTGCTTGGATGGGAGACCCCTCCTCTAGTTTCCTGCATTGAGCAGGGGGTTGGACTCGATGGCCTTGTAGGCTCCTTCCAACTCTATGATCTATGAAATCTATGCCTACATTTGCGTGTTCTGGCACTCAATACTAAATGCATTTATTCTGAAGTCCCACTGAGCTTATGGGACTTGCATTTGAGCAAGTATGCTTAGAATTGCTGCCTCAAGCATTGACCTGGGCCCTTTGCTTCAATGGGACTGGGCTATCTCCAATTGCACCTGTTCCTTGAATAAGGCTAAGGACACTATTATAAGTCACATTTGTATCTCACTCTTCTCTAAGGAGCTGAAACTGGCATTTCAGCCTTACAACCCTTTGAGGTAGGCTAGGATTGGAGATAGTGACATGCTCAAGGCTACCTAGTGAGCTTTGTAGCTGAAAAGAATTTTTAAAACCTGGGGCAGTATCCTATACTGCCGCTGCACTCCTGCCCATTCCGTTGTGGGACCCACTGCGAGGGCAATGGAGAGAAAACGCTTCGTAAAGGAACCCCCGAAATGAGTGGAAATGCTAATTTCTGGACCAGGACAGGTCAGCGGAGCTCTCTTCCATAGTTGCCCCTAAAATGCCCGGGACCATCACGAAAACCCTTAAGCCATCAAGGCTACTCACTTTGTCATGCAGAGTCCTGAATTCCCCTGCCTCCCGCAACTGTAAGCTACTTAAAGTGGCCATGGGCAAAATTGCAGCTAAGCTTGCAGTTTTAGCTTAGCTGCAATTTTGCACTTTAAGACAGCTCTGCTTAGGCTTGAACAGCTGCAGTAAGCAGGGAGGGAACAGATGCTACGAAGCTGGGAGGGCCAGGCGAGGATGTGTGTGTATGCACGTGCATGCACCCATGCTCTACCTGCTGCCTCTGCTGCACATTGCTGTGGGAAAGGGATTAGCTGGGTGAAAGCCTGGACCGACAGAGAAGTGAATGAGGGAACTTATCACATGATTCCTATCTTTATAATTGCCAAAGATATTTCTAACAGAGCTGACTCTTTGCCTCTGACAGGTGAGTTTACAGTGTCAGAAGGAAATGCAAGAAACTTCCCCTTCTCTCTGAACTGAAGCTCCATGTTTGGGGGTGTGGGGTGGGTGGGTAAGCTTCACCTGTTGAATTTGTGCCAATCCTGACAATTTTAAAACAAAAAGAGATTACCCTACAAGCACTGCCCCCCCCCAAACACCAGATATCAACAGTTAAGGGTTTAAGTAAGGTAAAAAAAATATTACAAAAGCCACTTATAAAATAATATAAAATAATATATAATATAATAATGTAATAATTATAATATATAAGATTTTGTGTGTTTCCTCTAATAACTTTTGTACCTGACAATGCTCTTTGGCCATACCCTTGGCCACACCCTCATGTTGCCTGGCCACACCCTCTTGATCACACCTCCATGTTGCTTAACCATATCTCTGACAAAGTCACATGTGTGTCCCTATTTTCATCTGTGAAATGTTGGAGGGTATGATATTCTGTGAGCTCCACTGACACGCCCCATTCCAGAAAAGTGGTGGGTCCTGCTGGTGTGCAGGTACTGCCCCTGGTTCCCTGCATCTGAATCCAGCTCTTTAAATGACTCTCTCACACATTACTTCGGAAGCAGTGAGGGAGTGCAGCTACAAAAGCATGCTGAATGTGTTTCTTCTGAATTGTGGCTTCCTGTTAGGGGAGCAGTTGCAGGAGTAGCTGAGTCTGAACTCCTACATAAAGGGAAAAACACACCAAAAGAACAACTACTACGTACAGTAAAAACAACCAAATGTCTTGTGGCACCGTGAAGACTAACACATTTATTATGCCATAAGCTTTTGTGGACAAGAGTCCACTTCATCAGAAGCTTATCCCATAATAAAGGTGTTAAACTTTATGGTGCCATAAGACCAAGGTGGCTTACATGATCTCCCTCCTCCACATTTTTAATTCACAACAGCCCTGTGAAGAAGGTTAGGTTGTGAGTGACTGGCCCAAAGTCACCCAGTGAACTTCATGGCCAGGACCGGTGCAGGGGAGTTTGGCACCCTAGGCAAAGTTATATTTAGCACACACACCCTCTCGTGCGGGGGGGGTGCTCCGGAGCAAAGCAGCTGGGAAATGCCTGCTTGCCCAGCGCCGCCCGCCCACCCGCCGCCTCTGGCAGTTGCTTTCCCCGCTGCCAAGCCGGCCTCGCCCACCGCACAACATCTTCGGACTGGTCGCCGCTGCCACGTGCGCTCCTGACCCGGCCTAGCTCCAGGCGCCAAGGAAAGCAGAGCATGACCCCGAGCCCACCCGGCACACGCCAGCTTGCCCACTTCACCCCGATGGATCACCTGCCGAAGGAGGGCTCCGAAGAACACAAAATACCAGGGGCATCCTCGCACCCACCGCCCCGCCCCACCCCACCCCACCCCACCCCACCGCCGATCATTACGCAGCACGCTGGGGACTGGATGGGATTTCCAAAACCCGGATTTGCCCCAGTCGGAAGGCTGCGGCGATGCCGCCTTCCCCTGTCCCGGGAAGCTCCTCCCTCCTTCCCTTCGGTTCTCCAAGAGCGCGGACTTTCCCCTTTCAGGAGGCAGCCAGGCGGGGCAAGAGCACGCCGGCGGCGAGGAAGAGTCGGCCAGAAGGAGCGCAGCGTTTCTGCGCCCTCTTCAGCCACGCGCCCTAGGCAGCCGCCTAGTTTGCCTAGCGGTAGCGCCAGCCCTGTTCATGGCCAAGTGGAGGATTAGAGCCCAGATCTTCCAAGTCCTAGTCCCACACTGTAACCACTACGCCACACTGGCTCTCAATAGTGTACTCCAGATCATATCATATCATATCAGATAGATAGCTAGAGATGGAGGTGTTTTTATTAACTTCATCAACATATTATATGTAAAACCAACTGAAAATAGGCTAGTTCAACTTAGAATAACTAAACATAAGAACATAAGAAGAGCCATGCTGGATCAGACCAAAGACCTAATCCAGTATTCTGGTCACACATTGGCTGAGCAAATGCCTCTGGGAAGCCCACAACAGGACATGAATGCAAAACAACTACAAGCTACTTAAAGTGGCTATGGGCAAAATTGCAGCTAAGCTTGCAGTTTTAGCTTAGCTGCAATTTTGCCCATGGCCCCTTTAAGACAGCTCTGCTTAGGCTTGAACAGCTGCAGTAAGCAGGGAGGGAACAGACGCTGCGAAGCTGGGAGGGCCAGGAGAGGATGTGTGTGTATGCGTATGGGAAGCCCACAACAGGACATGAATGCAACAGCACCCTCCTGCTCCTGTTCACCAGCAACTGGTATTGAGAATTGCCTCTGCTACTGCCGGACTTAATATACAGTCACCATGATTATTAGCCATTGATAGCTGCATTCTCCATGAACTTGTCTCCTCCCCTTTTAATGCTGTCGGACTAAAACTTGAACATGATCAACACCTTGTAAAACCCAAAAATAAACGACCTGTTGCTTGCTGATTGAAGAGCAGATCATTGTATTTCACTTCAAGAGAAAATGATCCTATTTCAAGTATGGGAAGCCCATACTATTTCAAGTTCAGTGGATATACAAAACCATCCATGGCAACTGCTTTCCAACCAAAACAACCTCAAAAGTGTGACTTGTCAGGACTCTGGACCACCACAAGGAATATTGGGTGTAATTTAGGGAATCTATGGAAACTAACTGTACTCAGGATGTGGATTGCTGCTGACTTGCATCAGTGACATGCATTATGTTGATTTTAATATTTAAGGTTATGTAAACATATGTTCATATCTAAGATTATGTCAGTATGTTTAAATACATAATATGTTTTACGTATCCTGATGATAATAATTCTTTCAAAGTCTGATGGAAACTTGAAACATGTAGGCACCAAGGAAGTTTACAGAGCACAGGTAAGGAGTGTGAAGAATGCTATTCTTACCGTACTCCGACAGTACTTCAGTATTTCTCTCCTCTGCTTTGTTCTAGAATGTGGGCCTGGTGACAGTCACCTCTACACCCCTGAACTGCGGCCCACGCCTAAGGGTGTTGCTCCGGCGCCCAGCGAATGAAAAGCTTCTTCTGCTGTTGCCTGTTGGGTACCCCAGTCAAGATGCGACCGTGCCAGACTTGACACGAAAGCCGCTGGATGACATCATGGTGGTTATATAAACATGGAGCAACTGGGAAGAGACCGTTGGACGTATGTTGAGAGTAGTCTGCAGAGTGTTCATTTTCCTTGACCATTTACAGAGGACCCATTCAAACGTGCAGCTGCTTCCTCCATACGCAGCTCCTTAAGCTCATGCTCACCCGTAACCACACGGAAAATGCTATGTGTGTACGCTGGATGTACAACAGACCTGCTTACACAATATTGCCACAATCCTCATAACGTGTAACTGGGTATGTGCTTCATACACAGCATCCACCAAACGATTAAGGTTGCCGTCATGGCCAAAGACATCCGCTCATGAGGAGGCTGCAGGGTGTCTGAATTGATGCATCATCTGTACATCCTTCAGCTACATTTCATGTGCGTTTCTCCAGCTATTTATATCCAGACACCTTCAAAGCACTAATAATGACCACAGGTGCATTCACTAATAACAGTAAGCCATCAGAACAAGTAAACTTGATTGGAGTAGTTATTGATGAGGATTATGGATTATTCCAAGGGCACACATGCAAAGGCATTTAAATGGCTTCCTCGCTTTAATTTCCACGCTCTCTGAACTGAATGGCAGAATACTCTCTCTTAGTATTTTTTGGTGATTTTTGTTTACATAGTATATGTGTGTTAGATTAGGACAGTCAGTAGCCGATCCTCAGCAGCGCTCACTCTGAATATAAATAAGGTTTTTAAATTGCTTGGTGAATCAGATTCTCTGCCTTAAGCTTTGAATAGGAAGCAAATATTTACAGGGCTGTTTTTTAAATATTGGCTGTTTTGTCTTGGAGGATGTGAAATAGTAATAGGCAAGGGGGCTTCTGAGTTTAAACCTTTCCCTCCTGACCCTAACCACAAAAAAGCATCCGTAGTATATCTGGCATAAGTGTGTTTTAAGCCAGTGGGCAAGCACAGTATGAAGCAGGCAGGATGGATCTCCAGCATCTCTCTTTTTAGAAAGTAACTACTGAACATGTATGTATTCAGTACTGCCTCCATGTTTTGAAGAGCCTATGGGCAAGGCGCCTTCAATAGGCCCCCTCGCTCAGTGAGTCTACCTTCTCACCACCATTGTCACCAGCTGCTATTGCTCCTCATCCTCTTTCACATCATTGCTAATGCTTGCTTACTCGGCAGGCAGAGAGCCAATGAGCAAGTAGGCCGTGGCATCGTCTGCTCCTCATTCTCACCACCACCACCACCACCACCACCACCACCACTGTTGTCTGGGCCAGAGCGAGAGGCAGGTGAACAAGCAAGTTGCAATGGTGAAGAGAAGGAGCAACTCCAGGGGGCTCTTGTCACTGGGCCCCTGATGGGGTGTGGGCCCCTGACAGGTGCCTGATCGTACCTACCCCTTAAAAAAAAAAAAATCTATATAAGACAAACACATAATATCAAACATATGACAATTAACAAAACAAAATAGACTTCCGATTTTCTTCTACAGCAAACATAGGTAAGAATAATATTTCTTACTTGATAATCACAATGAGAAATCTCTTTTTTCCCCGTTGTCCCAAATTCACTTATTATTCCATGAACCCACAAACAAACAAATCATTATTTTCTAGTCACTGCAAAAAGCCAATTAGAGGTTTCCACTCAGCAATAAACATGGATGCTATCCTTACTCTGACTAATGATGTGAGTTTGGCCATCTCTGCCAGCTCTAGCATCTTGACCAACCATTCTTCTGTTGTAGGCACTGCTGGACCTTTCCATTTCTGTGCATATAGTAGTCTCGTGATCGTACCTACCTTTGACACCAGCCTTGTATGTATTCTTTTGTTCAGCTCCCAAGTTCCCCATGTTTCAGGGGCAGTCATCACTACAAGGTCTGTTTCCTTGCAAGGAGAGAGTGCTGGATGCTTAAGGCATTTTGGAGTGTGTGTGTGTGTGTGTGTGATGCCTGTTTATTTACCAATATACATGTTATGTACAGGCAAGTACCAAGACTACTTGGAAGCAAATACCACTTTATTCAATCTGGATCACTTCCATGTGCGCAGGACTGCAGCCACGGTCACCTTGTCCTGATGTTTGCTTGCATTGCAGTACTACCAGCACCTACTTGAATTAACAGAAGTATAATATGAAACATTTTGGGGAGGGGGAGGTGAATTTGCTGGTGGGCTGACTTTTAGCACAGCCAAAAGTCAGGAAGTGGAAGGTTAAGATTAAGTGGTTTCCAAGATGTCAAAGAACAAAACATTTAGCTACAGTCCTGAACATCCTTACTAGGGAGTAAGTAGGGCCGGCCCTCCCATGAGACAGGATGATACCCTCAATCCTTAGAAGGGGTGGCCGATTGCACCCCCTTCTACTGCCTGGAGGGCCTCCTGCTGCCTGCTGTTTTCCTGCTGTGACATGAAGCATTGAGGGCCATTGAGAGGCATTGGGCACGTTCGCACATCACACTAACCCACCCTGCGAATGAGCCATGGTGGGTTGGTTGTCTGTGGAACAACCCACATTACGCCCGACAGATGATCAGGCTTGCCGTGGTTTGTTCTCCCCCTCAGTCCTCCAGCTGGCGGGGACATATCCCAGGGGACTTTGCTCACCTCAGTGCCTCATAATGACTGGGTTTGTACGACATGGCAACCCACCATTGGCAGCCAGCCATGGAGGGTTGGCGTGACATCCAAACCTGGAGTGTTTTCCACAGGGTGGCTTATTTTTCAGGAACAAGCTACACAGAGAAGCCATGCTTGTTGTAGGGTTGTTCTTGCCCACAATGGGTTGTCATGTTGTCCAAACCTGGGAGACCAATTTTATCATCTCCAAACCAGGGAGACCAGTTTTATCGCAATCGGCTACAGAACCACTTGGCAAGAGTGGCAAAGAAACCCGTGCCACTCACTTTTCACGACCTCACTAGTGACTTCCCTTCCACCAATGCCAAAATGGGACTTTGGAAGCACCCCACCACTCATTCCCCAGTTTTTTTAAAAAAATAACTGGTCTGAAAGGGAGTCTTGAAAAGGGGAGGGGGAGTTAATATCTCCCCTTCCTGGAGCAGCTAGAGACTCTGGGAAGTGTTGAAAAGGTGGGGGACACTGAGAATTGTCAGTTCAACACTTAAAAGCAGGAGGATTACATTCCCAAAGGGGAAATATAGTCCCCTGCCACCTTTTGGTGCACTTCCTCCTTTGGATCCCCCCTCCCTTTCGGTGCTTCTGAGTTGCACTACAGGGTCCCTCCTTTCCCTTAGTATTATTTCTCCTCCAGCACTTTGCGGCTGTGTGCAAATTAGCTGATAGGCAACCTAGTCTTGTCACTTTCCTTGTATGTGACCTACTCTCCTTCACAGCTCCCTCTGCTCTGACAGCTAAAACATACAAGGAAATTGACCAAGCAGGACTACACATATCCAACACCCATAAGAGCGAGCTTGTGCAGTTGTGAAAGACCGAGAATAATAATAATAATAATAATAATAATAATAATAATAATTATTATTATTATTTTAAAAATACAACACCAACTGCGCATTTTTTGAGGATCCAAAAAATAAAATTTTTAAAGCCGGGGAACGAAAAGAGGTAGCGATTGGAGCAGGGAGGGGGCTGGAATGAGGAGACAAGACGGGTTCTGCCACAAAGTCCCCTGGGATATGTCCCCGCCAGCTGGAGGACTGAGGGGGAGAACAAACCACGGCAAGCCTGATCATCTGTCGGGCGTAATGTGGGTTGTTCCACAGACAACCAACCCACCATGGCTCATTCGCAGGGTGGGTTAGTGTGATGTGCGAACGTGCCCAATGCCTCTCAATGGCCCTCAATGCTTCATGTCACAGCAGGAAAACAGCTGGTACAGCTCTCCAGAGAGCCCACCAGGCCCAAATGATCTGAAGGGGTTCTTTCTCAGAGCAAGGCATTGCAGGCGAGGTGACCACGAAGACTGCCATACTCGATTGGGGCAATAATTTTTAGTGCAGACTACTTGAAGGACACCCATCCAACTACAGGTACCAAAGAGAAATCTCATGCACTGCCAAAGACTGGTGTGGGATTTTATTTTTATTTTTTTACAATGCATGGAATATGGGCCTTTGCTACATCAGTGCTGCTTAAAGTTGCGAATACTCAAGCACAAGAGCAATGCTACGATACAAACAAATGTAAAGATAAGAAATGTTTGCTTTTGTATTTTCCCCTGCAGGAACATCTTAGATAAAACTAAATGATCCATTTGAAATTGTCTCACATGTGTTCATTAAAGGCTTTCCATTTCTGTGATTGGATTATAACGCTGTAATTTGATGTGAGATTAGCTCAAGACCTGATTACTGGGTTGCTCCACATGGAAACGTGGAAAGGGGATCATTGGGTTGTGTAAATGTTACTTACTTATCTGGGGGGGGGGAGAGAAACAATCCTCTTTGACTTCTAGCCGAAAGGTGCATGAAACAAGATCAAACACACTTTTACTTCTTTGGTTCCATATTCACAGTCACTAGCACCAAAACAGTCGTATGTGCTCTTGATTTTATTTATTTTTTATTTTAGAAAATTTCTACCCCCGCCTTTCAGCTTCCAAAGGGGATCCCAAGGTGGCTTCTAGATTAAAAGCAAAAAATTACAATGGATTGGATCCAGACTTAGATGATCCAGACCTGGTTTTCAAATAAACCCATTAAATAAAGTCATTTCTTTAGCCCAGGGGTGTGGAACCTCAGGCCCGGGGGCCAAATCTGGCCTATCCAGGGTCCAAATTTGGCCCTCCAGGGTTCCCCAAATGGCCATGCCCTTTCCCCATGCCCCACGCCCCCACACCCTTTTCTCTGACCACCAATTGTTCTGTGGTTTCCCAGCTTTTGTGCAGTTTTTTCTGCATCCTGAAGGCTTAGTTACTGGCAGTAAAATATGCTGGTATGTTTGGCACCAGCCTTTGCCTTTGGCCCTGCCCACCACTGGAGTGTGCCCCCCAAGAGCTTCTCTGAAATGGAATTTGGCTGGAAAAGGTTCTGCACTCGTGTTTTAACCCATGGTTAACCCGTGGTTTGTTTCCTAACAAGCGTTTGTCTGGCAGACAATCAAAGAAACATGGTTTGTTTCCTCAATCCCTGGGTGGTGTGTTTCCCTCCTCCTTTGTCTGCTCCCTCCCTGTATCCCAAATGCCTTTGTGACACTATAGTACAGGCATGAAGAGTGGCTAATTTGTTTGTTTTTAAAACTCCTGCCACCTCTGTAACTTGGTGGAACAACCTATGAATAACCCATGGTTCTGGGTTCACACATAACAACTCATGGTTTAAACAACCCAGAGTTCACAACCAAACAGCAAACCATGGGTTTTTCTTTCTGGGTTGTTTATGGGTAACAAACCAGGAAACTGCTGTGGCAAAGAATTTAGCAATTTCCAAAGAGGGATTAGATACCCATAGAAAATGTTATTGGTAATTGCCTGCTGATTATGCCAAACTCTGCCACCATTTTTTGAGTGACTCCACTCCTGCACTCCCATTTTGTGATTGGTGGGCCTCAGTAATTTTCAGCTTTCTGGAAGGGCCTGGTTGGGGGAGGGGGCAGTAGAAAGTTTGAGAGCCCCTGAAATACAATAAAATCAAATCACAAACCAAATAGCAGCACAAAAATTAATCTTAAACTTAGGTTGGTTAATGGCAGGTAGAATGTCTCCTCCAGTATATCGTCTAAAATTTTACATTATACATTGGCTGGACTTTTAGTGGATAGTCACACCAAATAATATCCATGAAGAACTGTACCTTGATAATAACAATATAGTAATACCTTGGATTGCAAGTAACTTGGTCTGAGAGCATTTTGCAAGACAAGCAAAAAAAATTATTATTTTTTTACTTGATAAACGAGCAAGGTCTTGCAAGACAAGCATAGGGATGTAACCGCTCGCCTCGAGCGGGCGTAGTGGGCCGAAATCAGCCCTGCTCACGCCCGCCAGAGACTCGCTTTGATATAAGAGTGTTTTGGATTACAGGCACGGTTCCAGAACGAATTATGCTCTCAATCCAAGGTATTACTGTACTTAACATTTATATAGCACTTTATGAGTGTTCAAAATATCTTACGTACATTATTTTGGTAATCCTTCCAATAATCCTTAAGGTAGGTGAGTCATATTATGATGATATTGCTGGAGGCAGTGGTCTGAGAGGCAATGGCTTCTCTAAGGAAACATATTAAGTTTACATTTCCCTAGAATTTTATCCCACCCTTCCCCCAAAGACCTCAGGGTAGTGTCCATGAATCTCTTCTCTTGTCACACATTTTATCCTCACCACAACTCTGTGCAGTAAGTTAGGCTGGTCCAAGGTTACCCAGTGAGCTTTAAAGCTAAGTGAGGATTTTTTGAACCCAGGTCTCCTTAGTCTTAATCTGACACTCTAACTACTACACTACAGTGAAGTGATAGCTGAACCAGTGGCTTCCTAGTTCCCATCTCACAATCTTAGCCACTATAGCAGTTCCCTACTAATCTCACAGAATCATAGAATAGTAGACTTGGAAGGGGCCTAAAAGGCCATCGAGTCCAACCCCCTGCTCAATGCAGGAATCCAGGTCAAAGCATCCCCAACAGATGGCTGTCCAGCTGCACCTTGAATGCCTCCAGTGTGGGAGAGCCCACCACCTCCCTAGGTAGTTGGTTCCATTGGCGTATTGCTCTAAGAGTCAGGAATTTTTTTCCTGATGTCCAGGGGAAATCTGGCTTTCTGTAACTTGAGCCCATTATTCCGTGTTCAGCAATCTGGGATGATCGAGAAGAGATCCTGGCCCTCCTGTGTGTGACAACCTTTCGAGATTCGACACATGTGTTCTAGATACTAGATTCAACACATATACTATAAAATCTGGTCAACTTGGAGCTCTCTCATAACACACATAACTCAGTAGAGCTGTTTGAGCAATATACAGGCTGGAAATGACTAGCAGGGGTCAGTTTGCATTGTAGACTAGGCATTAATAATGCCAGCTGAGCACAGGTAATCCATCACATACTTCTGCAGTGGCTACCGTGACAAATGAGCATGTGTATTCTTTCTTTGGTTTAACTTTGCTGAAGGTTGAAATAAATTAAAGCGGCAGGTAAGGAGTACAACACTGGAGTACCATAATTAGGAAGCTGGCTTACTTCTCCAAAGATTTTCAGGAAAGCAGCTTATTTGAAAAACCAAGGCTTTTATTTTCTTTAAAAGTTACAGTGACATCCCACCCACACACCGCCCACCTGCCGAAATACAGATGATCTGGAAACCCTCTGAGCATGGTAGGAGTCTGTGAGGGGGCATTCCAGAAAAGTTTGTAAGTGAATTATTCAGACTATTGGTTTTTCTGGGATGTTAAGTTTCATCATGATCCAGCTGAGGTTACGGTAAGTCCCATTGACTTCAATGGGAGAGATTCTAAGCAGGTGCTTTATCTCCCATTGCTACCAATGGAACGTAAAATGGTTTACTTTTGGCAGGATTTCACAGACACGACAATTTACCATTATCACTCAGGGGAAAAAATGTTTTGTTTTTTACCATCCCAAATACCCTGTGTGAGGAATATTTTTTAGAGAGAAGATTATTTTAGTCGGGATATAATCAATATTTGCTGAATATTATACTGAGAGATGTCTGGATTTGAAGACTACTTATTTTTACTCTACCCAAGATCAGAATTTCTCAAGTATTCTACCAGTTGAAATAATAACAGGCACCATGCAATATGACTACTGATTTCAAAGGAGTGTAACTTTTTTTTCCCTGGACCACATTACGTAAGGCTAAAGAGCAGCAGCACAGCAGTGGCATGCCGTGTTTGAAGAGATTTGTTGGACATTGACAGCATCAGAAGCAGCACTGAGTGAGTCTTGTGAAGGCAGCACTATCTTGGGACCAAAACAGACCTTACTTTAAACGTGTGTCTAGCAGCTATACTATGTCTTCTTTTCATTTTTACTCTAGAGAAGGCACCGGGCCTCCCCAATCTCTATCTTTTTTTAAAAAACAAAACAAAACCCTACCCTCCATCTTTTTTCATCTTTGCTCTAGACTAGGTGCTGTGCCTCCAATCTGACCTACTCTAGAGTAAAAATGAAAACAGATGTAACTGCTGAAAACACATTTAAAATAATGTTTATTTTGGCCCTTGCTCTCTCTGGCAGTAGTTTCCCGCCCCCCCCTTTCTTTGCAGCTGCTGCTTGCTGGAGGCATAATTTAGTGTGCCGTGGTGGTGATCCCTTTTTGGGGGGCATGGTGTGGGGTTGACACTGCCAGTGCTAGCCACTGGAGTGGAATGGAAGCAAGTACTAGCTCTATGCAGACATTCATAAATTGTATCTGCGGACATCAAATAAATCCGCTGCAGAAAGTGTTTGGAGCTAGAGGATACTGCGCGAACTGCCAGAAATGACCAGACCGTTGCCCTTTGGTACAATCCATCTTTTGCCACCAGTAACAATACATCTCACCCCACCCCCACCCAGCTCATAGGGGGTATGGACAGGGAGAGCCCCTTGGATGCCTTTGTTCAGGTTCATTTCTAGGCTCTGTAGTCATGGATACTCCCGCTGAGATGGAAGAAGGGAAGCATCCAACCTCTAAATGCACCAAATATGTTGAGGGGAAAGGGATACACGACTGCTGTGGTGGATTTTTCTTCTTCTTAACTATAAGAATCAACTTCATATAATCTTTGAACAAAAGACAACCATTTGGGAAGGATTTCTGTAAGCAGACTTGAAAAGAAAGGCTCCTCGGGTGCCACATTTCTCTGCAATGGTAATCCTCTCGTGTAATAGGGCTTGCTGAACAAGGGAGAATGCAGACAGAAATGCTGTTCTAAGGAGAACTTGGATTTATTTTTTTTAAAATAATCTCTCTAGCTGCAACATGATTTCATAATAAGCCTGGGTGGGATCGCAAGATGTAGCTTCCACAGGCTGCTGAAGCCGGGAGGATTGAAACAGCCTGTGATAAATGGCTCACTTTCCATAAGATAAATCATGTCAAAGTATAAATATGTCTGCCATTCTAAATGAAATGTTGAGGAAGTTTTTCTTTTAACTACCATCTTTCGATGTTATATGATATCAGTAATTATATATCTGATATAGTTTAGACAGAATGAAATGCGAGCAGACCCATTTTTTTGTTAAGTGGCAAGGTGGAAAATGCTAAATGCCATGCTGTAAGCATTTCATACAGTATATTTCTTGTGTACATGCAGTTCTAAACTCATAGAGGCTCACCTGGCACTGACATTGTGGTCTTTTTGGTGCCAGGTGAAGACCTTTTTGATTTCCCAGGCTTTTTAGTTCTTCAGGTGTTAGGTTGTTTTTAGATCTTTGCACTGCTGCTAGCTTTTATCTTGGTTACTACATTGATTTTATAACTTATGGTTTTATATTGTGTTTTACCTAGTTATTGTATTTTATGGTTTTAAACTTTGTCTTGTAAACCACTTAGAGAACTTTGGCTAATGGGCGGCATAGAAATGTAATAAATAAATAAATCAATCAAATATTTTTTTGAATTCACTACAGAGTGCAAGTCTCCCTGCCCGTGGCCATATTAAGGCATACATGTGAATATTTAGCTTAGATCTAGTGCTTATTATTTCTGAAGTTTAAGGAGCGGGGGGTGGGGGAAGCTATACTTTCTGTCTCTAGAAGACTTTCCACTAATCCTAGGTGCTTGGGAGCTAGTTGTGGTAATTATTGTGTTGTGATAAGAACACCCTGAAAAATTCCTGTGCTAAACCAATTATGATTTATTAATTATGAACTCTCTGGAAGGATACAGAGCAAAACGTGTGCTTCTGCAATCAGTAACTTATATCTGGCTAGCTTTCCCTCTCTCGTTTTTGGGTATACCTCAGTCCTGTGTCCATAAGATGATGACGGAGCAAATAGCTCTTGCCTGAAAGCAGCATGTTTATCCACTCCAAGTGTTGCAAAACTGCTCGAATTTAGCAGTGATGTGGTGAGGCACTGGACGTATGAACCTGCATTATATTGAGTCAAATGCTTGGTCTGTTTAGTTCAGTATTGTCTACACCAGGACTGGTGAACATGTGGCCTTCCAGATGTTGAACTACAACTCCCATCATCCTTCATCCATGCTGGCCAGGGCTGATGGGAGTTGCAGTCCAACAACATCAGGTGGGCCACATGTCCCCCTGCCCTGGTCTACACTGACTAGCAGAGGCTTTCTAGGGTTTTAGGCCAGGGTCTTTCTTAGCCCCAAATCCCTGAACACTGAACCAAGACTGTACTTACTTACCGTACTTACTTACTCAATTTGTAAGTTGCAGTATAACAAATTGTTTTTGGGGAGGTGAGTAGAGTTTCCCCTTTGCAACCTGAACACTGGACACACAGTTTTACATGCCCTGAAGCGTCAGGAAAGAAGCCAACATGGCTCCACCCGTTTATTCCTTCCCCCTCCCACGTGGTGAGCAGGACTCCAGGGCCCCCCACACAGCATATGAAGGAAATTGCAGGCAACAGAACATAAAGGTATGCATGTGGCGTGCAGGTTATGAGGTGGCAAGCCCAGGGTGCTTCTAAACGAAGCTGTTATCGTGTGAGGCTTTTTTGTCTATTTTTTGACAATATCATTTATGACCTTGCATCCTGAATGCTTATTACCGCTACTGGATATTTAAATATTTACATAGATCGATAAACTTTTTGTTATATCTTTCCATTGGGGTGTGACCCTGTGGAAGACTCACTTCACATCTGAAGTTCTGATCATCTAAACATTTTGGATGTCTCTCTGCAGTTAATTTCGTTCAACCTAATTGTACTGCAATTTGTTAGCACACAGAAGCATTTAAGAACATTGGTTATCATGCTTTTGAAAGACAACTATCAGAAGATTTATTTTAAGAGAGAGAGAGAGAGATTTTGCAGGCTTCTATGCAACTTAAAGGACTGACTATTTTAATTATCAGCACAGAAATGTACCACATACAGTCTATCAAAAATATAACAGTGAGGTAACTTTTATACCACTAGGTGGCGTAATTACTCTGCTTGTAATGCATATAAGCATAAATCAAAGCCAGCGTAGCTTGAGACCCACCAACCCAAACATAGCCCATCAGCCTGGACTGGTGGCATGCCATATCCTTGACAACCACCATCCCTGTGTGCGCGCAATTCCTAGGCAGGCAGCAAAAATAGATGTTTTACTGGGATTCTGGTGAGGCACCATAAATAGGTGGTGGGCTATTTTCAACTTGGTAAATCACATGATAGATAGGCCTGCTTTAGAAAAGCTGCGGTGCTGTTTTACTCGAACAATTTCTTGCACTTTCCTTATTGCCTTGTGCAACAATGTAATTCCAGTAAGTCACCCTTAATACTTCCAAGTGAACAATTTATACAAGCTCTGTTTCCTGGTACTCTATTGTTCAAAGGAAGGACTGGCTAACACTTTGTATATGATCCCTTTTCACTGTTGTTTGTGTGCTGTGCTCCACTGCTTATACTGTTCCATACACAAAGAGTTTCATAGATTTCATAGATCATAGAGTTGGAAGGAGCCTACAAGGCCATCGAGTGCAACCCCCTGCTCAGTGCAGGAAACTAGAGGAGGGGTCTCCCATCCAAGTAATAACCAGGCCTGACCCTGCTTAGCTTTCCACACTCAGACAAGCTGAGCCAGCGTGAGCCATAGGCCTGTTGTCCTGTGCCAGAGAGTTAGGCTTTGTAAGGGAACTTGAATGAGAAACCACTTTAGCCTTGGAGAACTGATGAGCTGAGACTACTTATTGGGCGATATTATAGATTAACGATTAGAATGAAAGGAGGCCTGATTTCTCTCCACCCAAATATGTTAGTTTCCTCAAGTACAATTCTGATGATGTGGAAGAGATCAGTCAACCATCTCAAATTGAGAGGGCAGGGCTGATCTAACTCCCTACTTGTATTCACTTTGGATGTTATTTCTCGTTCTATATTTCTGCTCTGAGCATTCCGCCTAACATTTATTTAGAATAAATGGTATCATGTTTTAGATCTGATAAGCACAAGACAGCTATTTCAAAACAGAACTCCTCCTAAGGACAGAGCTTCTCTAACGGTTATTTAACTTAATTAGTATACATGCAACATACAATCTTTTGCAATGATGGTGTTAGAACTTACCAATAGAGCAAAACAACTTGTGAAATGTTAGATTTACGTTGTAGTGTTATTACGAACATTTTGTAACCTTGATTTTTACATTAATTATGAAATTATGAACCATCATTATGCTTTTGGTTTTTTTTTATCATTTGGCATGGACCTGCAGTTCACATAGGGTACTTCCATGTGGAAGGCTTCTAGCACTAGCAAGCGGCATTGCTAGGTACCAAAAAGGTCTGGGGCTCAGGCCCACAGGACAAGAAAAATGCACAAACTTGCTAATTTACATATGCTCTAAAGCAGGGGTCCTCAAACTTTTTAAACAGGGGGCCAGTTCATTGTCCCTCAGACTGTTGGGGGGCCGGACTATAGTTTGAAAAAAATATGAACGAATGGATCAAGTAAAAAAAAAAGGACTCGGGTCCTTTTTTTTTTACTTGATAAAATGGAAGGTTATTATAAATTAATAATAAATTAATAATAAATTAATTTGCTGTCTAAAATTGAAATACATTAAAAAGGCATAGAAAGGCTTGATTTGCATACTGAACATATTTATTTGTAGTGCAAAAAAAACAGGAAAAAACAATACAATATTTATATTGTGTGATTTTAATTCAATTATTTTTTTTATAAAAACATTGCTATACTGCCTTTTGGCCCACAAGAGGGTCCCTAAAGGTAATGTACTACTATTTAAAATATTGTTATATTTTTTTAAAAAAATTGAGAGCATTTAACACAAATAAAACAAAGCCAAGCAGTCAAGTTTAAAACACACCAAAAGCTTGGCAGAATAAAAATGTCTTGACCACCTGCTGGAAAGAGATCAGAGGGGGGGGGGGATCTTCTCTGTTTTTATTCTTATTTTTAGATCTTGGTGTTAAAGAAATTGAACTTGAACTTGAACTTCAGTTTGAAAGGAAAGTGGGGTAAAAATATTCTAATGCTGCAATCCTGTTTCCTGGGAGTAATCCCGATTGAACTCAGTAGGGCTTACTTTTGAGTAGACATGTCTGAGCGCTGGGAAGTGGGGCGGGAGCCATCCGCTCGCCCGGAGCCCTGCAGGGCGGGCGGCAGCGCCTGGGCCAGTGTCTCCTCCGGTGGAGGCACAGTTGACCCGGCGGTGGGGCACGAGCTGCCCACCCGCCCGGAGCCCTGCAGGGCGGGCGGCAGCGTCACGGCCAGCGTCTCCGCTGGAGGAGGTGCAGCTGAGCGCCGGGAAGTGGGACATGAGCCACCTGCCCGCCCGGAGCACCAAACGCCGCCGCCGGCTCCCCCCCTGGCTCCCCCCGGCTCCTACCTGGTCCTGCGCGCCGCCTCCCTGGTCCTGCGTGCTGCCGGAGCCACTGCTCCGGCGCGCTGGAACTCCGCCCGCGCTCTGTTTTGAACAGAGTGCGGGGGTCCAGCGCGACGGAGCAGGGTCCCGTCGCGCCGGAAGTGATGCGACGGGACCAGCGCGGGCAGCGCGGCCGGCTCTCCGCGGAGAGCGAAGATTAATTTGTGAGCCCGTGCGGGCGGCGGAGAGCCCGTGCGGACACCGGTGGGCAGCTGCTGGGCCGGATGGAAGGGCACGCCGGGCCGGATCCGGCCCACGGGCCGTAGTTTGAAGACCCCTGCTCTAAAGTCTCTCTCCATGTGTGTCTTTAAGGGATCCCGTCTCCTAAGGACACCCCTATTTGTAGAAAGGGATGTGTGGACAGGGGAAAGGAGGGCATTTGATTTCAGAAAAAAACCTCAGGCAGAAGGATTCAAGCGGGGGGGGGGAAGAGAGAGGAGGTGAAGCGCATGTGGGCAAACAGCCAGCCAATCCAGGGGGATCAGATGCAACAGAGATCGTCAGGGCCCCTGTACCTTTATTTCAGCAAGGGCCCATGGACAGCAGGGTGGTGGGGTAGATGGCCTGCCAGAGATCCGGGGCTCCAAGTGAAAGATTCGGGGCTCCAGCCCTAGTGGACTGCCCCTTAACACCGCCTCTGGCACTCGTGATCAGAAGTCATTGTGCAGCTGCTCCATCTTTCCCTCCTTAACGAATTTCCTGCATTAAGGGAAGTGGTGGAAGAAGCAGTTAGAAAAGTTGGGATGGTCATGAGTAGAAGATGATGTCATCTGGACCGCAGTAAACCTCCACGAACGAGGCAGGGCAATGGTGCCATGAAAACCTCGTCTGGAAGCACCCATAAATTCATCCTTCTCTCTTGCCATGCACGTTTCCAAGGCTTCTGTACCAGGATCTTGTTGGATGTGAGCCCAACCTTCAAGTGCAGCCCCGGCGCAAGCTCTCTCGCTGCCCGAGGCAGGAGAGAACGTGCGTCACCACTGCATCGTGCACCCTCCCCCCGCCACAGTGCGCCCCCATCCTCTGGCCTGTCCGGCCGCCGTGTCAGCTCTATGGAGAGCTGTGCAGCTGGAAGAAGAAGCTGGGGGGCTCTCGTGAGAGCTCGCCCAGGTCTCGCAAGAGCCCTGTGGCCACTTCTTCTGGCCGTGTACTCTCCACAGAGTTGACGCAGCGGCAGCAAAAGTAAGGAAGGATGCAATGAGGGAAACAGCCCCTATCCATCTTCTCAGCCCTGGGACAAACGACCCACCCCACACACGCAATGGATGATGGATAATAGGGTGAGGTAGATGTTCAGTATTCAAAGGTACATGGCCTATTAGCCGTGTGATAACTCAATGGAACTTCCCTGTTTAGAGGCATTATGGCACTGGATTCCAGTTCACGGATAACATTCAGTGGAGAAGGGCTGTGGCTTTTATGCCCCTACTTGTGGGCTTCCTAGAAGCAGATCACTGTCGGAAACAATATATTATACTAGATGGAATGCCAGTGTGATCTAGCACAGTGTTCTCCAACCTTGGTTCCCCAGATGTATTTGGCCTACAACTCCCAGCATGCCCCAGCCAGCTATGCTGGCTGGGGCATGCTGGGAGTTGTAGGCCAAATACATCTGGGGAACCAAGGTTGGAGAATGCTGATCTAGCAGGGTTCCTCTTTTATTCCTGTTCCTCACACACACACACACACACACACGCAAAGCTTTTAACATCACAATGATCTATAGAAATTAAAATACACTTTATCATAATGTGCCAATTGCGTACGATAAAGGTGAAATTAGCAACACAGAGTGAAGTAGTCCACAATGGCAAAGAGAGATCCAGGGTGGCTCCCAAACAGATGTGGAATTCCTGGTCACGTTGTTGACCAACACCCAGCAGGAAGGAAGTACTTTTTGGAAATCTAGTCCAGTATCCGGTGCCAGCTGCAAGAAAAACAAATAACTGAGTGTTGAAAAGAAAGATTCAGGTGACAAACACAATCAAATGAAATCAATTGTCAGGTTTAACAAAATTAGGAAAAGCGCCTAATTTTGTACTAACAAAACAGATTGCCTTAGGTAGAATTGTATAAGATATGTTTTTGGCTAGCAGAGATGAGACAAGAACATGGCCAGACCTAGGGGCTGTTTCATATGTTACATTTTGTAGGTGGGGACTGATTCTCAGGTATAAAATTGAGGGTCTTTTTGTGTCTATTTTGCAGCAAGGCCTTTGGTTTATATGGATGTGTACCATTCATACATGTCGCTATATGCACATGCATTTTGCTGCTATGGGGAATGTTTCTGGGTTATATCTAGTGTTAAGCTATAGGGAAAATTGCAGGAGTTGGCATTGTTCAACTAGCGGTTGCACAACGGCTAGCAGAACAACTAGCACAACTGGCGCAAACAACACCTAGCCTAATTAAGTCATAATGAGCTGTGCAACACCTTGTGGATTGGCTTGCGCAAGCAGAATCAAAGTACTGGAGTTGATACTTGCACAAGGATAAAAACAGGGGTTCTGCAAGCGGTGTAAGCTTTATACCTGCAGAATGACACCATTGGATACAACCCAATGAGTAAAAACATGTAATACCTGAAGTTGACTTAAGTCTTGATCAAACATTGAGAAGTGCCTGCATAAAGTCATGGATCACTTACAGTGCAATCCTGGCTGGTTGGAGAATGCTGGGAGTTGTTAATTTTTAAAAGAATTTTGTAATAAGCAGAGATGGGTCCTTTTGATATGTGGTCCTGAAGAATGAACACATATGGACTAGATCACTTGTGGGCAAACTCCAGGCTACTGAGTGCCAGGTACAGCAGAGCCAGACACATAATGGTGGCTCAGGAGGTGGAGAGAATTACCTATTGCGCACCGTGAGCCATCTAGCAGGATAAACTGCATGTACATACAAGTACAAAGTTACATCTGAGTTACTGAAGACCAAGGATTCTAACACAACTCCAAAACTAGAGTATTAATGTTTTACAAGCGGGGAACACTGAGGCTGAGAGATAAGTAATGATCAAATCCAGATATTACAGCGACAGCAACAAAAAAGAAAAAAGGGGGGGGCAGGGCCGGCGCTACCGCTAGGCAGACCCAGGCGGCTGCCTAGGGCGCGTGGCGGAAGAGGGCGCAGAAACGCTGCGCTCCTTCCTCGCCGCCAGCGCGCTCCTGCCCTGCCTGCTGCCTCCGCTGCGCCTCCCCACCCGCCCGCTGCCGCCACTGCCGCCGCTGCACCTCCACCCGCGCGCCCGCCCGCGCGCCAGCCACCTACCTACCTTCGCGTCGTTTCCAGAGCCCCGCTGGCGTTGTTTTGGCGGGAGGAACCAGGGCAACAGGGCTTAAACAGCCCTGTTGCCCTGGTTTCCCCTGCAAAAAAAAAAGCGCGGAGGAGGCGGCGGCGGCAGCAGCAGCCAGCAGCCAGCAGCCAGCAGCCAGCAGCCAGCAGCCAGCAGCCAGCAGCCAGCAGCGGGGGGGGGGGGAAGGTAGGTGGTGGTGGCGGCGGAGGCGCGGGGGGGTTGCAAAGCAGGGCTGCTTTGCTCCGGAGCCCCCCCCACAGCACGAGAGGGGGGGCGCTAAATATAATTTGGCCTAGGGCGCCAAACAGCACTGCTTCAGCACGGTCCTGAAGGGGGGGGGAGAGAAAAGAAAAAGAGGGCGGGGAAGGATTTAACACTTCCATTTCAAATATATACGGATAATATAAGCAGTCCATATATCTAAATAAGCGCCCAGACGAAATTGACGACTGTAGGAGATATGTTCAAATGTAGCAAGAGGAATGAGATCTTCAGTCCATTGAGTGAAGTATAAGGCTTGAAGTATAAGTCTCCTTGCAACTGTTATGGCTCTCAGAGTCCACTTTTTCTGTCCATCTGTTAGTCCCCACATCACATGCACGTAATTTAAAAGTGCATGGATATCTGCTATTATCACAGACTTTTCAAGAACAAAAATTATACAGTAATACCTTGGATTGCAAGTAACGTGGTTTGAGAGTGTTTTGCAAGACAAGCAAATTTTTAAATATTTATTTAATTTTTTTGGACTTGATATACAAGCGACGTCTTGCAATACAAGTACTGTAGTACGGCTTAAATTAAAAATCTCTGTACAAATTTTTTTGGGGGGATTTCGTTTTGATATAAGAGTGTTTTGGATTACAAGCACGTTTCCGGAACGAATTATGCTCTCAATTCAAGGCATGACTGTACTTTTAAATTAAATTCCTGTGATGTGGGGATTAACAGATGGACAGAAAAAGTGGACTCTGAGAGCTGTAACAGTTGCAGAGAAACTTATACAACAAGCCTGGAAGGATAAACACCCACCACCTATTATTCAGTGGACCGAAGATCTTACTCCTCTTTCTGCATTTGAACACATCTCTTATAGTCGGCAGTTTCATCTGGATGCTCATTTAGACATGTGGTCTGCTTATATTAACACATATATTTGAAACAGAAGTGTCAAAACTTTTTTTTTTTTAATCAGTGGTGTTGTGAACATTTATTGCAATTGGAGATGTTTTTATTCTTGTTTTTCTCATGTTCTTGCTATCGGTGTTACTGTTTGCCATTTTTTCCTCCTATTTGTTTTGTCATAATTGTAATAATAATAATAATAATAATAATAATAATAATACAAGCAATGGCTTCTAACCAAAAAGAAGTCACTACAGGACATGCCCACATCATATGCCTCAAAGAAAAGAAAAATAAAAAATAAAAAGACCAGCCATGCCCATTACAGAGATATTTATGTTTTTACTAGCTATCGTTAAATAACAGAAGCCCTTGCTCATCTACTGTAAGTCACCTAGAGATCTACCAACTGATCCTAATCTCCGCCGCCCCCCCCCCCCATGTTCCCTGCCCTGCAATCACCACACTGCCCTTCCTGCCCTCCCCAAAATCCCTTCTTGCATATCAATTAGGCATAACACCATGCCATTTTGGTTGTAGCAGCATGAGCTCTGGATGGTGTTGCACTCTGCAGCAGACAATACGCATAATAAGTCTGTGTGTTCTTTTTAAGTACTTTTGAAGAGAGGCTCCACTTCAAATAAAAGATGTCTGGGCCTACAACACAGCTATTATCAGCTACTATACCAGCAGCTTTCCTTAAACCATCAATCTGTTTAAGTTACTTGGGAAGGGAACGCAAGGGCTAATTCAGTGTTTCTAGATTTCTTCAGGTTGATGGATTTTATATTATTTGGTGTCATAGTAAGACTGGCAAGGGGAGGTTTTCTGAGATGCCAACTGCTTGGCTGGGCATGAAACAGTACGCAAAATGTTTAATTACTCCACTGATCCCCAGAGACTGAATGTTCTTGGAGGGTTTTTAATCCAAAAAGGGGGAGAGGAAGAGGGGAGAGCCTAGGGGTGACCACATTGTTGGGTAAGAAAACAGCATTTGTTTGTGTTTGAGTTCTTAGCTTTCAGATGAACTAGTTTAATACATTCCTCAACCTTCTCTATGATTTAATACTGGACCTTCCTTGTATTTTGTAACTATTTTTCCCAAGTGGCCATGCAGTATGAATAAGGACTATGTCTCCATTTACACTGATTGACTGGAAATATGTCCTGTGGGAAAAGAAACAGAGGGGATGCAGATTCATAGAGAATGGAACAAAGAGCAGGTCTGTCTTGTTAGCACAAACCACCTCCTGCATATGTGCAGGACAGGGGTGGGGGGAGAGGTCACTTTCCTGTGCAGTTTTGAACGTTTGTATTTCCTTTCCTATTCCATTGCTCTTATTTTTTTTATGGCTGTATGCAATTTGGTGGTGTATCTGTCTTCTGTGTATATGGTTCTTACACTGAATTATAAAAACATGAAGTAATAAAATGACACGTCTTGAATGTCGGCTTGCTCACTCTAGTAACGAACTGCCGTTCCCAATGTTGTCCCTGCACAGACATTGTCCTGTGCCATTTTAAATCCAGTTTTGTGACAGATGAGACAGAACTGAGCACAGGTTCCTAACATGGAGTCAGAGCTGTATAAATATTTATTTATTCATTTTTCTTTAAGAGGTGTTCAGCCTATTTACTAAAATACTTCTTGTGAGGGTATTTACCCTCACAAGAAGGCTGACAATGTAATAAGAGACAACCATATACTAAGGGTGACATCCAATGTTGTGTGAGTGGACTTCTTCCCCTTCCTCTCATCCCCCTGCACTCCCCCAAATCTGCTCTGGAGGGTCTCCAAGCCTCCACATCAGATTTTGGGGCACCCAGGAGGCTGCAGGAGGAAAGGAGAATCCGTTCTGCCAACCGTGTCCATTCTGGGGGCAGATGGGCACCGCTGGATTTCACCCCCAAATGCCAGATTATTAAAACAATAAAACAATACAATAGAAGAACATTAAAATTACCAGTAATGGATAAAACAATCATTAAAACAGAGAAACATAAGCTACCCAAATGTGTATATAAACAAAAAGGTCGGTAAGGTTCTCCTAAAAACCAACAAAGAAGGGGCCATTTGTAATTTCCCTGAAGATTTTTGCCTAGGTGGTTAATAGGAGACTTTCATGATAAAGGAAATTATAACAATTACGTTTGTGTTTTTTTAAAGACTAGGTAGGTAATTTCTTTGACTAACTTCTGCAGGTGAGATTGTACAAGTTATTTTAAAAATTCTCAGTACTATTAGAAACCACTAAATTGATTGAAAATGTGTAAAACAAAACAGTTTAATACAAGTGTCTTGACACGTTTTAAAATATTGTGCTTCTGTCACATCCACAAAAAATACAATCTTTTTTTATATATATAAATATATATATATATATATATATATATATTAAGCTATGAGCTAAGGCCCAGCCTTTCATATTACCAAAGCTATGATATCACAAAATATGGATGGCTTTTATGAGAACTTAAAATAGGAACCTCAAAAGAAAGTAGTGAAGTCATCTATTTACACTAACTACTCAGACTTCCACCAATACAAATTGTCAAGTGAAGAACTCTTACACGTCCTGCTGAAAGGAAATTAGCTTCTTAAAGTTTTTTTGTGACTTATAGCATGTTGTAAAAACCAGTGGGAAGGAAGCTTGTCATTTTGGTTCCTTTCAGCTGATCTATGACTAATGTGGAAGTAAGTGACAACATTCACTTAATATAAATGCTTGTCCCCCGCAGACACTGCCAACAGAAACTCTCCAGAATTGGGAAGGGAGGACACACAAAGACTAACCACGCTATCTTATGCATGTATACTCAGAAGTAAGCACCACTGAGTTCAATCCTATACACACTTATCTGGGAGTAAGTCCCATTGAACTCAGAGATGCTTATTTCTGTTCTGAGTACACATGCATATGACTGGGTTAAACAGACTTTGCAGGCAGGCATGCTGCTAAGCAGTGGACCGCTGGGCACAGTTCTGGGGCAGTTCTGGGGCAGCTTGGAGAACCTGCTAATGCATTTGCTGCACACATCCTTTCCCCCCCTTCTTCTTCTTTTTTTTGTTAACAGCTTTCAGAAGAGATCCCCCCACCAACTCTCTCTCTCTCTCTCTCCCCCCCCCCCACCCCCAATGTTGGAGTATGTGATGATAAGATGTCAACTCTGCAGGGAGGTGTGGGGTTTTTTTGTGGGGTTTTTTTTTTTGCAATTTTTAAATTTTTATTTCTATGTGCAGGGAGATTTTTTTAAGTTGACTGCCCAATAAAGGGTTAAGATAGACTGTTATAGTCTAGTTAAAGGGCAAAGGAAGAAACCAAGCTTCTCTGAGAAATCAGGGAGCAGTGGAGCAAACCATTTAGTTGTAGCAGGGGAGGGAATGCTGGACATTGCCTAGCAACAAATTAGAAATTCCATTCTCTCTCACTCTGACAGACTGGTCCTACAGTTAACTGACTTAACTGATACTTGCTAGGGTTAAGCAAAGGAAACATGACCTGTGTTTTCCTTACCTCACCTCACACTATGAGTAACATATAAGAAACTGCCCATACTAGAAATATGTAACCATCAATCTTATAGTACACAAGTAATCTTATGTTACTGTTATTTATTTTTAAAGCATCCACTTTAGAAACAAGTATGTGTGTAGAACCCTGCTGCTGCAACTGTGCTCTGCCATCACCCTGATACTAACTCTCCCCCCGCCCCCTTACCAGGGAGCGGCACGTTTTCTTTCTCTCTTAACTTTTATAAGAGGCTGGCCAGCTGCTGAGGAAACTGCAGTTGCCCCTGCCAGCATCATTTCTCCAAAGAGCCTCTAGGTGGCCAGAGGAGAGAGAGTGCTGGGGGTGGGGAAAGGGAGTGAAAGAGTGGCAGGAGGGAGAGAAATCAGGGTGAGAGAAATCAGAGGGGAAGAGCACCCAGGAGCGGAGGGGCAGAGCAGAGGACACTTTGCCCTGGGCCTCAACCCTGGCAGTTCTACTGATTGCAGGTACATTTTTGTTTGACCCTTTTTTCTCTGCCAGTGCCAGATGAGACTTTCTCCTTCAGTGTTGGCTTGAAACTTGCAAAGATTTTCCACTCAGCTATCTGATCTGTAGCTCATTGATAGTTAAGTGTTGGATTTTGTTACATCTGCAACAAACTCAGTAATTATGCTATGTCTAATAGCTCCCAACAATGTATTAGATTATGCAGTTGTGGCTAGATGCTCAGTCCTGACTGCTTCTGAAAAATAAGACAAACAAAAAAATGTTTTGGTTCTATGCTGACATCTAGCAAGTCTATCCTTTATTGCTTTCATATTTTTTTTCATTGATTCATTGCATTCTTCTACACAACAGTTCATTGAGATAGAAAAAAATCACAGTAGAATAATATATTTTAAAAATGTAAAATATTGATTGATGTAGCTCAAACCATTTGTTGCTGCTGCTACTACTACTTTTTTTAAAATATGCAGGCAGATCTTGAGTGAGGGTTGAGTAAGACAATGATTGGATGTCCAGTAACTGTGTGGAAAATAATTGAAAATAATTAATATCCCAGCTCCCTATTCATGGCCATCCACCACCATCCGTAAGACAACACTTTCCGATTGCTGGAAAATGATCTCTTATTATTGGAAAGTTGCATTACTCGAAGAACATTAGTAACACGGTATAATGATCCATTTAAAGTGGGATCAGGTGTTAAACAGGGATGTGTTATCGCCCCAACATTATTTGCCATTTTCATCGCCATGGTTTTACATCTTGTCAAGGGGAAACTTCCCACCGGTGTGGGAATTATATATCGAACAGATGGAAAGCTTTTTAATCTCAGCAGGCTGAAAGCAAAAAGTAAGGTAATTACAACCTCCGTTGTGGAACTTCAGTATGCTGATGATAATGTGGTCTCCACACATTCAGAGGATGATCTCCAAACTATCCTAAATGCTTTTGCAGAAGCATACGAAAAACTTGGTCTCTCACTTAACATCAAAAAAACCAAAGTGCTTCATCAGCAAGTGCAAGCTAACCCTTTGGTGATGCCATCTATCCAGCTTGGTGGGACAATACTGGAAAATGTCGATCATTTTCTCTATCTTGGCAGCTATCTTTCTGTTACAGCTAACATCGACAGTGAAATCCAGCATCGTTTGAGCTCCGCAAGTGCCGCATTTTCTCGAATGAAACATAGAGTGTTCGAGGATCGGGATATTTGTAAGAAGACCAAAACACTGGTTTATGAAGCCATTGTATTACCAACTTTATTGTATGCCTGCGAAACATGGACTATCTATAAACGTCACTTCCACCTCCTTGAAAGGTTTCATCAACGTTGCCTCCGGAAAATCCTGCGAATTACTTGGGAAGATAGACGAACAAATGTCAGTGTACTGGAAGAAGCAAAGACTACTAGCATTGAAAAAAATGATCCTTCAACGCCAACTTCAGTGGACCGGTCATGTTGTTCGAATGCCTGACTGCCGTCTCCCAAAGCAGTTACTTTACTCCCAACTCAAGGATGGAAAGCGGAATATCGGTGGTCAATATAAGAGGTTTAAAGATGTTCATAAGGCTAATCTAAAAAAATGCAATATAAACATCGAAAACTGGGAAGCTCTGGCCCATGAACGATCTAACTGGAGGTTGGCCTTTCACAAAGGTTCCATGGACTTTGAAGAAGCCCGAGTGCAAGGTGAAAGGGAGAAACGTGCTAAGTGAAAAGCACGTCAAATGAATCCTTTACAGGACCATCTTCTATCTGGTAACCTGTGTCCTCACTGTGGGAAGCTGTGTGGATCTAGAATTGGCCTCCACAGTCACTTACAGACCCATCACTAGAGTCTACACCAGTGATGGCGAACCTTTTTGAGCCCGAGTGCCCAAACGGCAACACAAAACCAACTTATTTATTTCAAAGTGCCAACACTGCAATTAAACCTGAATACCGAGGTTTTAGTTTTAGAAAAACAACTCATACAGTTGTCTGAACTAATTAACATCTTTTGTCTTAAAAGAAAAACACAATAACAGAGCTTTCAATGATACAAACAGTTTTTTGTTGAAAAAAAAATCAACTCAAAAAATTATTATAGTACTACATTGTACACATAGCCTGAAGGGAATTTATACAAACTTTTTAAATAATTAGGCACATGTATTTTTGGATAAGGGATTCTCAACTTGTAATATGATTATATGCCAGACTGAAATTGTATGGGGCAAGCTTTACCCTGGGTCCTTTCCCTGCTTCTACAGGTGTCGGATTAGTAAAAGTAAAAGTCAACCTGTACTAGGATGAGCAAGATAAACAAGAAAACTAAACGTGCTTAACACATTTTAAACACTTTATGTCTTGGACTGCAAACACTGCATTAGGTAAAAGTTTGCATTGGGCTTGCTTTTGCACAATTAATGTGATTTTTGCCATTGCATGCATGCTGATAATTTGTCAAACCTTGGCTCATACTCCGTTAGTTTGAGAGCAACACATGCAGCACTCAGGTCAACTGTTGGCTTTACATCCAAGCCATGCTCTGTGCATCATTCTTCAAAATCTTTTAAATGTGATAACAATGTAGAAAAGAATTCTGTAACAGGAATTCTAGAATAAAATCATTCTGTTCCACACTGTGAGAAAGAACAAGATCATTAGTGTTTTGCAGAAGGGGACGGTGTTTCGCGATCTGGTGACCAATGGCTCGAGTGCCCACAGAGAGGGCCCTGCGTGCCAGCTGTGGCACCCGTGCCATAGGTTCGCCATCACTGGTCTACACAATCTTCTTTAGAATTTCCTCCTTTTATCCCGGAAGACAATCTTACTCTGTCACGAGTGATCGCCTGATGATGATGATGACTACTTTCACTCAACTGATCCCAGTTGAGTACATAAGTTATGCAAGGATAGATTGTGAGTGAAATTGCAAGACACTTGAGAAAAATAACAAATAGTCTTGAGGCACCTTCAAGACAAAGCATTTATTATGGGATAAGCTTTTGGGGAGATAGTCCACTTCATCAGATGTTGGGGTGAGTTTAGCATGAATAAATGAAGAATGTTTTAACTTTTTCCTAGCTATGAATGTGGTATGTCAGTGATCTACTCTTTATCCTCTATAAATGACAAGCCACAAATTATCTCCAGTTTAAAGAACTACTTACTTTCTTACATAAATAACAAGAGAGAACATGTTGGCATTATCCTTTTAAGGTGAATGTATTCATTTGCTAAATTTGCTGACAAAATCATGCAGCTTACAGAAAGGCAAATTTGCTTGAGTGGAAGATTTAGATGACTGGGAGATTTCATCACCTTATTACTATGTTCATTGAAAAATGTCATGTCAGGTGGTGGCTTTCCTATTGGCTGTCATAAAACTACAGATATACTTTTCATCATGAAAGTAATGAGCTAGAAAAGCAAGGAGCCCATGCTGGTGTTGTGAATAAAACAGGGTTTGTTAGGCCACAATGAGATGGCTTCATTTTCGGTAAAGCAATTTGAACTATTTCTTCCTAGAATGTGGGGCAGCCTTATTTCTTTACATAATTAGGTTTTGAAAACTGCTGAGAAAAGGCAGTGTGCGCACACACAAATTGTTATTGAAAATAGCTGAAATTCTTCACCATAGTGTGCTATAGAATCTATTTAACTAGTAATTAGTTATGATTTTAATGATGATCCAATGGGAGGTTTTGCCCTAATGCTAACTACCATGGCAGAGAGGGGTGAGAGGAATTTCACCAAAATTGTGGCTGCAGAGGGAAGGTTTAAATCAGCTCTCCCCCCCCCCATGCTGCATTCCTGAGAACAATCCCCCCTCCCTGCGCACACCTGGCATTTAATTTTTTTAAACCCAAGACACAATTGATAATCATGTAATTAACCTAACGTGTAGTTAGGCCCTTGGATAAAAATGCCAGCAGTTTACCATTTTGGACCGCTACAACACTGACCTCTAGAAATGGGAGAAAATACTGTCCAGTGTGCCTTAAGTTTGCAAGTGGCCATCTTCTCACTTCAGACGATCAAAGGTGGCAGTCCTAGGACTGTAACTGAACTCCCTAGAATTTTCATCTGCCTAATTCTTTATTAGATCATCTAATTTATAAAGCCAGGTTGGTAAAATTAAGCAAAGCTATTTCCCAATCTGGTGGGAAGGGGAAAAGTAGCTTGGCTTATTTCTGAGCCAATCTGACATGAGTCAGCCATTTCTAATTTTAAAAATGTGCAGTATCTCTGAGCAATAGGCCCATCTCTCCCTTTTAGGCTGTTGCTGTGAAGTGCTGTTTCTTCTAGGATGGTTTTGCAGAAGGCATCGTGGTCCATGGTCAGGGAGCCAGACAGCCCATCATCATGACCCCTGATCTGAATGTTCAGCTGCTATCTGGTATTCAGGAAAGGCCTAAGGATGTTGGCAGTGAATACTGACACACCACCTTCTGCATCCTACAGCAATGGGAGGTTCGGAGAAGCTCTCAGCTGAAAACAGCTGCTTGGGCCAATTTCACACTTAATCATTCTCTATTCAAGAATGGGTGAGCTTGCTGAGGGAGTGGAAAGCCAAAGCAGCCCCCCCCCCCCCAAGCAGCAGCAATATATTTTGCAAACTCATTATCCCATGGATTTCATGGAAGCTGAGCCTCGTGAAGGTCTCTCAGTGGCACAAAACTAGCCCCCAAAGTAGCTATCTAGAAACAAGAGATATATTCAAGCAAATTTATTCAAGCAAATTCAATTCAAATTTGTAGTTTGAATTGAAAGTATTCCCCCTTTGATATGCAGGCAACAGATGCTTGAGGAGCCCTGCCTGGGCAGCTGATCTGGAAAACAAGAAGCAATTCTCCAAAACTGCTGCTTCATGCACTTGTGAAGAAACAACCAATTAAAGATTTTTTAAAAAATTGTTAACTGACATTAATGTCCAATGCAGTGCACTTATATGTTGTAAACTCTAAATGAAGGTGCCATTTTGAGAACCCTGAAGGAAAGGTATACTTGTTTGATGATTTGCAATTTAATAAACAAAAGCTATCAATCATTGATAGAAGGAAAAGCCACCTTTAAATTTTTTTTAAATTAAATATAGGAATATTGAATATTCAGAATTATGCTAAACATATTAAAATAGCAAAAAATAAACAGTGAAATCTTAGTCTGAAAATGAAGTTACAGTAATACCTTGGATTGAGAGCATAATTCGTTCCGGAACCGTGCTTGTAATCCAAAACACTCTTATATCAAAGCGAGTCTCTGGTGGGCATGAGCGGGGCCGATTTCGGCATGCTACGCCCACTCGAGGTGAGCGGTTACGTCCCTACACTACTTGTCTTGCAAGACGTCACTTGTTTATCAAGTCAAAATTTATTTTAAAAAATTGCTTGTCTTGCAAAACGCTCTCAGACCAAGTTACTTGCAATCCAAGGTATTACTGTATAGTGTATTACACAGTGCAACCCTCTGCATACTTACTTGGAAGTAAAGGCCAAAATACACATCATTGTTAAAAGTGTTGTTAACTAACATGCTTAGAACTGTTCATGTCTCTTTCATTAGCAAAAGCACCTGTGTGTGTGCACGTGTGTGCGCATGATCTGGATTGAGATTGCTACACAGGGGAAGGGGAGGTTTAACTTTTTCCCCTGCCACTTTCCCCTGAACCTGCCATTTGCCTATGAAAGTGCAATTTGCGGCAAATAACACATTTTGGGAGAAACCTCCCCCCTCCTCTTTTTTGCAGGAAAGCAGCATGGGGGGGGGGAAGTGTTTAAAAAAACCATATTTCCCCTACCACAGTCCAGATCTGAATTGGAAGGGAGAGTACTGTGGCTGCTTTTGCTAAAGAGAGACCAGGTTGAAGCACAGTAGTTCAACGTACTTTTAACATAGGTAATGTACTGTTAGGATATCAATCCCTTTTATTTCAGTTGAGCTTACTCTCTAAAAAGTGTAATTAGGATTGCAGCCACACAGTGCAATCTTACACATATCTACTCAGAGGTAAGCCCCAGTGGGTTCAGTGGGACTGACTTCCAGATAAATGGTGCATAGGATTGCAGCCTCGATCATTTAAGTCTAGGAGTCCCAGGAATAACTGGTATCTGTTCGGTTACTCTTCAAGAAAGCTACACAGGAATTTAAGACAGAGCTCTTCCAGCAATAAACAGCAAGTCCAGTAGAGGAAGGAAACAAAATTACACATCATTGTATTCCGGTGGGTGGAGATCACAAGCATGAGTGATTTCAGAGAAGGATCATCTGGAAGGTATTAGGAAGCAGCACCCCTCTTACACATCAAGAGTTGCAATAATGAGATCAACAGTAACATCCACATTTAAAGCAAAAAGGGGAGTTGGCTACTGGCTTGCTTTGGTGTTTTTGTGTCTGCCTAAGAATTAAACTGCTTCCCATATAAGTTATAAAACTTACTTCCCTTCTCCTCCATCATTATTGAAATGGCACTAATGGCAGGGCCAAAGAGGTGGGTGCACCTCATGCAAACTAAAGGCCAGACAAAATTAAATCAAACTTTTAAGGTTCAAAAATAGTTTACCCCTGCACTGTGACTCAAAGTGGTCCTACGGTGACAGATTTCATAGATTTCATAGATTGACCTCTTAAACTGGATAAAGCTTGAAAGTATTTGGGAAATGGGCCTGAAGTTTACATAATAGTTTTGAGAACAACACCTAAATGTCATTTTTCTCATGCAGAACACCCGTTGTGTACGTACACTATGGATGGTGACGCAGCATGCACAAGGAAATCATACTGGTGGAAATCAACCCTATCATGAACATTGTGATGCTTTGTATCTGTGACTGGATGTTTTGATACATTCATCCATAGCCACAGGAAAGGCCTGACTCTCATATGTATAGACAGATTGGGCTCCTGTTACAAAGAAAAGTCCACCGCTTGGTCATTCCAAAGCAATGCTCCGTGGTGGGCTTTGTTCTAAACCAGTGGTGGGAAACCTCTTTCAGCCAGGGGGCTGAATTTCAACTTCAGAGAAGCGCTAGGGGGCTGCACTCCAGTGGTGGGTGAGGTCAAAGGGAAGGGGGTGGGATCAAAAGCACAATACAGCATCCCGCCCCCCAGCATATTGTAGCTTAAAGCTCTGACTGCCAGTAACTAAGCCTTAGGAGAGGCATTTCAGCCTTTTAGAATGGAAGAGAAAATGCACAAAGGCCAGGAAGCCACCAAAGAACAGGTGGTTGGAGAAAAGGGGTCGTGGCCATTTGGGGACCCCAGGCCAGTCGGATTTTGCCCCCAGGCCTGAGGTTCCCCACCCCTGTTCTAAACTTAAGGGCTTAAAAATTATAGCACTGAATGCAAAGTTTCTTCTCCAGCTTCCAGCAGGCCCCCCTCTCCCAAACAGGTCAATCAAACCACACCTCTTAGCACAGTCAGTCAGCTATGAACAAAGGTGTGGCTCCCTTTGCTGCAACAGCCCATCTTGCAGCAATCATGTCCTTAGCAAGGAAACATCCTGGCAAGGAAACACCCTGTTCCCTGTCTTTGGACAAAGAAAATGTACTAATCATTTCAGTTCAGTGCCGTACTGATGTTGAAAGGCAGTCCGATTAACACCTCTAAATATGACACCACAAAAGCTGTTATAATACTTAACAACAACGACTAGGTATCAGCAATTTAGCGTGCAGTCCTATGCATGTTTAGACAGAAAAAAGTCCTACCATTCCCAGCATGCCCCAGCCAGCATGGCTGGCTGGGGCATGCTGGGAATGGTAGGACGTTTTTCTGTCTAAACATGCATAGGATTGAGCCCTTCAAGAGTTGCTTTATGCTCATTTATTCTTGTTCAGTAGAAATTCCATAACTATTTGTGCCAAAGAATAGTTCCAGAAACTAATAGTTCCAGAAACTATTTGTGCCAAAGAAAGTAGCTATTAATTATAACTGTATATAAAATATATAAATTCCATTATCTGACATGATGTCAGAATAAGACTGATCCCTGGCTGTCCTTTTAACTTTACATACTTTATACTTAATGCACTTTTGCAAAATTGAACCAAACCAGAAGCTTTGGGAAGCATCCTTATGAAAATGTTTTAAGAAAGGGGCACTTTTTTTGGTAGAACAACAACCATCACCCACTTGCCATATGACTGCTTTGACCCCACAGCATCGGTCTGTCCATACTCCATGCCTTGGGGCCCATTTGGGAATGGAGAAGAGAAGTTTTTTACTTTTGCAAAGGAAACTTTTCCAAAACTTTTCCTCAGTCAAGGGGAGGAGATTGTATGCTTCAGAGTTGGTATCAGACCATTATAGCACATCTGTGTCTTTTGCTTTCAAGTTGGTGCACTAAAACAGACATGATTATCATGAAGTGATTTGAGCACATAGGAGAAAACGCTATACTGTATAGAATAAATCTATCTTAATTGTTTTCCACACCCCAGTAACCAATGTAAACTAAAACATATAAATTGTGTTACTTGTGAGGGCTGCATGTGATGAAAGCATTTTTAAAAAATATTTCTACGTCACCTGTGGGCATGTGCTCTTAGAACAGATCTAGGTTTTGCCTCTTTCCCTATTACAATTGTTTCAGTGAATGTCATTCCTACTTCATTCAGATTGTGACTGGGTTCAGACAACATGATAACCTACACTCAAGAGTTGTGTATGGGCTGAGTGTGGGTTGTTGAACCGTGGGTTGTTATTGAAACATGGGTTGTCGTGTTTTCTGAACCCAGTTGTGCTAACAAGCCATGGCTTGTTAACCGCAAACAATCCACGAAGAGAACCCATGGTTTACTGTTGGGTTGTGAACTGTGGGTTGTTCACCATGGTTTCTTATCTTGGCTGGGTTCAGACAGCACGATAAGCCACATTTCAACAGTAACCCATGGTTCAACAACAACCCATACTCAAGCCTTGAGTGTGGGTTATCATGTAGTCTGAACCCCATCATGGCTCAGCTTGTCTGAGCATGGAAAGCTAAGCAGGGTCAGGCCTGGTTATTACTTGGATGGGAGACCCCTCCTCTAGTTTCCTGCATTGAGCAGGGGGTTGGACTCGATAGCCTTGTAGGCTCCTTCCAACTCTATCTATGAAATCTATGAAATTATCTTTATCTCCACCACTGCTCCTGGTGGAGATAAAACTGCCAGAACTGTTTTGTTGATCTGGACCAACATAGTTACCTGAATTTTTGTACTCTCCTTGGCGTGTGTGGCTATGGGGACTGCCATGATGATGAGCACTTGCACTTCCAAATTTACCACCATACCACTGAACAAGGCTTTCAAAATTAGTTTGTGATACAGCATGGATGGTTGATCTGCTGTTCAAAGAAACAGAAATCAAACATGTCTTTGGTCATGCCCAAGCTTTTGGGTGCTCTAAAAGTAGCTCTTTGGATCCCAGCCTTTATCTCAGTAATCCTTACAAAAGCCGTACAAGGTAGATCTGATGGAAATTGTAATATTGCCTGCTTAAATCAACGAGGTAATTATGTAACCACTAGTTACAGTGGGAGGAAAGGGTTAATTGAACAATTCCCCAGGGTACATGTTTTGTAACTGTCCTCCCTGCTTCCGGCCTCTCTGTGGCCAGCTCTCTCTCTCTCTCTCTCTCCCCCCCCCTCAACCTGATGGACACAAGGTCTGAGCTGGCTTCCAGCCAGTGATCTCCAATGAAGCGGACTCTTAACACCCAAGACTCTAATCTGCCTAGATGCATCCTGCATATATGAATAAACGGACTGTAAGTAAAACTAATAAATGTCTTTATTAGTTTTAAACCTTGTATGGACAATCCGTTTCCTTTTAAGAGCCTTTTAGCAAGGATTTAGCAACCCACATGGTGATAACCAGTTTCAATAACCAGGCTGTGCATAAGGGGGAAAACTCTGTTTTATCCTAACCGGTATAGGACTGACTCTTTCCCATATCCTTCAACAAGGTCAGTATAATTGTTCCCGTATTACAGGCAGAGGTGCTGATGCTTGTGCAAGGCCACCATTAGTTGAGATTTGAACCTGGGACTTTCTGAGTCACAGATTGGGCTCTTAGCCATTATACCTCAATAGCTTCAAAAGATGTGCCTAAGTTTAATCTTCCACCATTCTTTGGGCGTGTATGTGTGTTGTTGTTTTTTTAAAAAAATTATTTGTTTTTCAACAACAATCCCCCAAAACTAACAAATAATTGTAAAAATATGTTAAATACAGTCCTATACACAACAGGGAGAGCCAGTGTGGTGTAGTGGTGAGAGTGTTGGACTGGGAATCAGGAGATCTGGGTTCTAGTCCCCGCTCGGCCATGAAACTCACTGGGTGACTTTGGGCCAGTCACTGACTCTCAGCCTAACCTACCTCACAGGGTTGTTGTGAGGATAACATGGAGAGGAGGAGGAGGATTATTATGTAAGCCGCCTTGGGTTCCTTTCAGGAAAAAAGGCGGGGTATAAATGTAATAAATAAATAAACATTGCTCATACATCTGTAAATAATACAATCAAAATATTATATTTGTTGTATTGGTCCATTTCTATGCCATTCTTCTTGTTGATGTACTATGTTCCCCCAAGCTTCTTCCAGTCTTGGCATTGCCAGGTCTTGTATACTTCTGAAAAGCTGGATGTGAAGTTAGTATATTTATTTATTTATTTATTCATTCATTCATTCATTCATCTTCTATACCGCCCAATAGCCGAAGCTCTCTGGGCGGTGTACAACAATAATTAAAAACAAACAATAAAATGCAGTTAAAAATAAACAATAAAACATTATGACATTTTAAAAACCAATTTTAAACACTTTACACTTCATTTGGTTCAACATATGTTAAGGAAGTGGAAACAGATGGGGGCTCAGGCAGGGTGAAGAGGGAGCTGGCATGCAGGTTGTCATTTGTATGAGGGACAGGCCGTAGAGTCTGTTTGTACAGAGACTTATACCATACAAGGCCTCAAGTCTTCACAATATCTCCGATTAATCTCCCCTGCCTTAACCCATTTTGTTCACAGCAGTTGGACTACTGGCATATTCACTCACTGCGATCAGTTACACAATGGCTTCTCTTCTCCTCGCTCTCTTCCCCTTCCTCCATGCTTCTCTTCTCCCTTTCTTTTTTTGAATGGCTGCTGCCTTTGTTTGGACTATCCAGCAGACACAATAGCCATGAAAGGGAAAGAAAATGGTCTCCCAGTCTAGTATTGTCTCCTGCTACTCCCCAAGCCATTCAACACTAATATAAATCAGGGAGGCGGGCATCCCAGCAAACACTGGTCAGAAGCAAGGAGGAGAGAAAGCATCTGGGCCACCCGATCTGTGCCAAATTCAGAAAAGCAAACCAAGCATGAATTCTGATGAGAATAATGACTTGTTGGGGGTGGGGGAAGGGAAGTGGGATGTCAAAGGTTACTCAACAAATGGGCTAAGGGAGGGGTGGGCAGGACAGAAAAATAATAATATGATGGGAGAGGATTCAGATCCCCCCCCCCCAGGTTTTTGTTTTTAACATTAGTGATTAAGGGAAGAACAGGTGTGGGTTGACTAGACTGAAAGATAAATAGTTGAATATCGTTGCATGACTTGTAAAAAGAAAAACGGAGTCGAGAGATAAAAGGTTCTAAGCGTATTTTTGCACATGACACTGGAAGTGTCTTTGCAGCTCTCATGCTGTTTCTGGGTCTGGGTGAATGGTGTCAATGCAAGCTAGAAAAACAACGAGCATGATTTAAAAACAAAAACAAACGAACATTATAAGCCATGTAGGTTTTCCATGATGTGCATCACTGACAATGGAAGAGGCACTTTTAACACCACACATAAAATGCTCTAAAGCTAAATGTTCATGAAGCCCAAACCTATGCATGGTTACTCAGAAGTAAGCCCCAGTGAGTCCAACGGCACTCATTCCAAGTTAGCATGCATACGATAATAACTTGCATTGTGCTAAGTAGTGTTACACTATAGATGGCTCTCATTCAAAATGGACTAGTCTTATCCGGCCAAAGAGTAAAAGTGTTGTCCATCTTACTCCCTCGCCCCATTTCTGCTGTCGACACGCTTTAAAAGTTCGCTTCACACTAGTCACCACTGATTTCCAGTAATGAACTAACCCAAGCAGAGAGGCATCCTGTTGCCTGTCAAGTGTAAATCCCACGTAATGTAGGTCAGGCAAACAGATCTACTTGCCCTTAATTAGAGCTGGCAGTAAGGAGCCACTCCTCCATCTGCATTGTTCTCAGCCTCTTTATTCAGCCATTGGAGGCCTGGGCCAGTTGGGAATACTGTTCTTGTTTGATCACAGGGGTGCCCTAGTTGAAAACTCAGTCCCAATTATTTCATGACTTTGTGTGTGCGTGTGTGTGCGTGTTGTCGTTGTCTCTTGTCTTTATCATTCCAGAGGGTTGAAATCCAATATTCCCAAAGATCACACTGCTTTCGTTCTCAATGTTTGTACAAGATTGCATAGCTTACCGGTAATTCCTGTCTCCAACGATCATCCATGTCTTGGTTATGGTTTCATAAAATACTGCACTGCAAAACTTTTTATTTCTTCTTTACTTTATACCACATACTGTTTGTAGTCCAAATGCTGACATTTAACTAAAAAAATTGCATGTCCACAAACAGGGATTAATTTGCACGTTCTGGCTATGATCCTCCTTCCTGTAAACTTAAGGCCACTAATGCCTCTCATCTCCCTCAATCAATGCTCCATCACCTTTGGCTTCACCAGTCTCCTAACCCCCTTCTAACTACTTTGAAAGGGTCTCCTCTGTGCTCCCAATTCCCTACTATAGGTTCCCTGCTGAGCTCTTTTATTCTGGGCACCTAAGCCCATGGTAGGATCCCATCAGTTTCCTTGCTTCCTTGTGTTTCTTTGCTAACCTTGGCCCCCAAAGACAACTAGAGATGCCCCTCCAGTTTTAGGTTCACTTCTTGGCCTTACTTCACTGCCTTTCAGCCTCATTTTCCAGTCTGTAAAACAGGAATAATAATGACCCATTTCACAGGGTTATTAATGTAACCCCACTTTCCCTACAGCAAACCTGTGAGGTGGTGGAAAACATGGGACCTGGGTTCATACATTAGTGGAATGGGTGATGGAGAAAAATACTGATGCCAGATTAGTATGTGGTGCCTCCAGCCCACCAGGACCCCTGTTCCCTGAAAAGGGGTGGTGGTGGAGAAACAGTGAACAACTTGTAAAACAAGAACTAGGATTTATTTAACATGTTTATTTAACAGGAAGGGAGAAAGAGGAGGGAGGAGCAAGTGAGCGAGCGAGAAGCAAAACACCTGCTAGGGTTGAGGCCAAAATCCAATTTTGCTTGTCAGAATGTATAAAAAGCAAAATGTCGGCTGAAAAATCTTGAGTTTTGGGAGACTGAATGGATGTTGCTGTAAATCCAGCATAACCTGTGTGCTTGCTACTGCGTTCCTGTAATATATACTCCATCTGTAAACAAGTTCATCCTGACAGAGGCACCATCAGTCTCCTGTGCTCCCTTCTCTAAAGGAAATCTTTCCTGTGGAGGAGGCCCTCGATTTCCCACTACTTGAGGAAGAGGGAGCGTGAAACAACACGCTCCCTTTTGAAAGGCTATCAAGCTAGGAGAAGTTCTTCTGAGGAGTGAATTTGCCTTTCCCTTAGATTATCCAGAACTGTTCCTGTTTTCCTATTGTTTCCTGTGGCAAAATTAGATTTCTTTTGTCATCCAAATAGATCCAATCTGGGGGGAGACGTGCATTCATGTGACACACTTCCTGCCCTGCTGCTGCTGCTTCTTTTGTTGCCTCAAAGGCAATCTCAGGATATGCCCTTTCCAGTTCCTCAAGCAATTCTTTCATTCCAATGTCCTTGAATAATTAACTAATAGTAACGTATGGCTCCAGCTTTTTTCCAAACATTCCTGCAACAAGCTTGAATAATCGAAGTCACGTTTGGGAGTTCTTTTCTTCCCACAAAGGTGCAGTAAGGCTAATATTAAGGCAAAAACTAAAATGGATAGTATAGATGGATAGTAAACAAGTAAGCAGTAATGAAGCCGGAAAGGAACTCCAGATATTGAGCCAAGTCAAAAGCCAGTGAGAAATACCATCAATGATGATCTGATATAGGATCTGGCCAATTAAATGGAAGAAGTGCTATTATCCCTGAACTAAACTGCTTGAACCAGATTATCTGAAGGACCACCTGCATCCTTATGTACCTGCCTGAACTTTGAGATTGCCATCTCTCAGATTTGCTAGTGAGTACCAGGGACAGGGTCTCTTCTGTGGTAGCCTGACATCCCTGAGACTTAAATACCCTACACTGGGAAATATGGGTGGCCCCTTATGGTCACTGAGAGGTTCAGAAGAACCAACAGGATTGCACACATTCACACCCCAATCCATTCCTTGGCATAAGTCATTCAACAGGGCGACCAAGACTGTCTATGTCCCCTAACCATGGCAGGTTGAAATGGATCTAAATAATCAGTGTAAATAAATAATCAGAGGCAGGCCAACTTGAGAAGAAGTGCTCGATTACGAGGGAGGACTCCTTGGGAGCAAGGCCTTTTCCCCGAGTAGGACTTTTGCCAGCGGACCTTTTGCAGAGTAACACACTGCAGCTGAGCCCTGGGTGGGGCTCAGGAAATTCTGGCTTTATAAACCTTCAGGTTTAGCCTAGCTGGTGCTAGAAGAACAGCATTGTCCATTCAGCTCCCGTACCTTGAACCTTGTTGTCTGGACCTTGCCTTGTGATTGATCCTCTGTGCTACTAATCCTAGGACTCCTGCTTGACTCTGATTCTGGACTATGTAATGTATCTGACTGCTTAACTGTGCTTTGACCTTTGCTTGTATCTTGACCAGTTCTGCCTGAGCCTAATCCCATACTGGACTGAAAGCTTTGTGCTTGACCATTTGCCTGTTATGTTGTCTTACATTTGGATTGCCCCATAATTTGCTCTAACATTGAGTCTGATTCAGCCATAGCAGGACAACTCCATAGCATTATTGTTGTGAGGACTGTATATGGTCATGATTATAAATCACACTGCAAATCCTAAAGCATATTACTTTAAATCAAAACTGAAAAGACTGTGCTTTTATCTCTTATTTATCTTTGCCTCTTTCTCCCTCTGTTGATCTTCCCATCCTTTCTAAATGTAGGCTGTAAGCTCTGTGGGACAGGTACCTGCGTTTTGTTTATGTTACTCTGAAATGCTGTAACGTCGACTGATTTTTCAGATCAGTCCACAAAATTAGGCTAAACTGTGTAACCCATCATTCTGCACTGGAAGGCTATCTCACAGGAACTACTCTGTACAGCTTCCATATTTAGCTCTCACAGGGCAATTTTCCTAGCAGGAAGCCTAGGTCAGACATATGGCACCTGATCTTAGGGCTTTATAAAATGAGGAGCTAGAAGCAGCTGCACTTCCCCACTCAGATTAGAAAATTTTAAAAGCTCAGCATTTCTCACAGGGCTTAGCCTATTCTATTAATACAAGTGCTGTGCTGAAAATTTCTCCATTTTTTTCCACCATTCTCATTCAGTTTGACAGAAGAGAATTTGAGAGCCAGTGTGGCGTAGTGATGAGAGTGTCGGACTGAGAATCGGGAGATCCGGGTTCTAGTCCCTGCTTGGCCATGAAACTCACTGGGTGACTTTGGGCCAGCCACTGCCTGTCAGCCTAACCTACCTCATAGGGTTGTTGTTAGGATAAAATGGAGAGGAGGAGGAGGAGGAGGACTAGGTAAGCTGCCTTGGGTTCCTTGCAGGAAAAAAGGTGGGGTATAAATATAATAAATTTATAATAAATATTATAAATTTATAGGATCAGGTGTCAGCTGTGAGCCGGGCGGCGCTGTATCAACTCCATCTGATACGGCAGCTGCGCCCCTACCTCCCTAATCACCTGCTCCCATCAGTGGTTCATGCCTTGGTCTCCTCTCGCCTAGACTACTGTAATGCACTCTACGTGGGGTTACCCTTGAAGACGGTTCAGAAGCTACAGCTGGTACAGAACACTGCGGCTCGCCTGGTTAAAGGCAGCCGCTGGCAGGATCACATCACTCCAGTGCTGAAGGAGCTGCACTGGCTACCAGTTGCTTACCGAGCTGAATTCAAGGTGTTGGTTTTGACCTTTAAAACCCTATACGGCTCCGGTCCAGTCTATCTCAAGGAGCATCTCCAGCAACACCAAGGAGGCCGCTCAACAAGATCTGCCACAGACGGCCTTCTCCTGGTCCCTTCAGCCAGAGCAGCTAGACTGGTGGGGACTAGGAAGAGGGCCTTTTCTGTGGCTGCCCCCGTACTGTGGAACTCTCTCCCAAGTGACCTTCGCCATGCCCCCTCTCTGCTGAGCTTCCACCGCTTACTAAAAACTTGGCTGTTCAGGCGGGAATATGGGGTGGGCTAAGATTTTAAAATTTTATACTCTTTTTAAATGTATGTTCTTCTGTTTTTATTTGATGTACGGTACATCGCCCAGGGTGGCCGGTTGCCAACCAGATGGGCGATAAATAAATGTTAAATGAATAAATTTGCTTTCGAAAAGAAATTCAATGGTGAAGAAATCTCAGAGAAATTCTCATGGGTTGGGGTTGGGTTTCTTGGGCTTACCTTACTTAGCAAGTAGCTGAGGGGTGAATGAAAAGTGTTCTATTTTTCATTGTCCAATCATCTCTTTGGCAGCCTGTAGCCTCCTCAGCTTCCCACACTTCAATTAAAGCCCAGGGGAAGGCACTGTGAGGTAATTCCTCCCACAGGGCTTTTTCAGATCAGGAAGTGCAGGCAGCCTGAGAGGCAAGCAGTGATTAGTTAAGTTCAAAAACTCCACAAAAATAAATTATAAAACACCCTGAGAATGAGGCAGAATAATGGAAACTAGTGGTGTGTGCTCCCGTGGTGACTCAACCTGCCGCCGACTCAGCAGATGGACTTCCTTCCAGGTTCCAGCGGGCCACTTTTTATGTAGAAAATGCCATAAGATATGTTAAAAGCGTCCGCAAGTTACGCAAACTGTGGCTGCTTTTGGTGTATCTTACCGCATTTTCTATGTAAAAAGCAGACAGCTGGGAACCTGGAAATCGCTTCCCTGGCTTGACTCAGGAGAACGCGAGTCGAGCCGGGGAAGGAGGTAAGTGGGATGGAGTTCGGAGGGGTCAAGCCCAGCCAGTTCGACGAATTTCCACACACAGACCCCAAATGAACTTCTCACACATCGCTAAATTGGAAGCCCCTTTCATGGGGGAAGAAAGCTTCCAGGAAACTGGAGGACAGATTTTGGCAGAGTGCAAACTCCACCTCATCTCTGGAGCTGGAGACAACACTGACCTCACCTCGCACCTGCAATGTGGTGGGTGCAAAATAGGGGCCAGCACAGTTGATACCGTTGCAGCACAAAACCCCAAAAACCCTTACCAAAAAAGAAAGAAGCTGTGCTACAAGCCCGGCCAATGGGGAGCCCTACCTGTGAGAAATTGTTGAGAATTTCTCCTTCCCCTGGAGAAATTTGTGAAATTGCCTCCTAAATTTCTCTGCCCACAGATAAGGTAGATAATTTCAAGAAGCCAATTGCACACAGCTCTAATTAATACTATGGCAGGCACAGAACAATAACTGCTTTCTTGGATCTATACTTCATATGATACACTTAGAAGTATTCACTAGGTTATCTACTCCAGATGACCATTTTGGCCTCAGTCTGGCTGCCAGAATATGAGCATACACAGCAGTTATTATTTTCATAGTACTTTCCACCATACACAATTCTTTGAGGTATGATATTTTTGCATTAAAATATAACCCAACCCGCCCACAACCCAGCTATGGAGTGTTTTTAAGAAGCCAGTTATTTTCTGTGTTGAACAGTATCTTCCTTCTTTCACAGCCCTAGCCTTCCTCCTGAATCCACCAAATTCCTTCTGTATCACCCGTGCATCCTGATCCCATGCAGAGCTAGGTTCACCTAAATCCATTGAAACAAAATATGCCTAAATCCTGGCCTAAATATGCAGCAGAATGAGGTGGTAGAGTTCTGAAGCTGCAGAGTGGCCTGTACCACTTCAGAGTGAAAATGCGATATCATTTTTAAAAACGTTCTCCTACATAAAAAGCTCCCTGCATATAGTACACAAGCATAACAGGAACAAGGCTTTAGCATATTATTCTTATGGAAGACTGGTAGAAAATCCAGCACATCTCTGGCTTCACTCTTCCAGGATGGAACCTCATCCAAGCAGTAAAATGGTTGTTGTCAGCCCAAGCATTAATTTGGGAGCCAGTGTGGCGTAGTGGTGAGAGTGTTGGACTGGGGAGATCCGGGTTCTAGTCCCCGCTCGGCCATGAAACTCACTGGGTGACTTTGGGCCAGTCACTGACTCTCAGCCAAACCTACCTCACAGGGTTGTTGTGAGGATAAAATGGAGAGGAGGAGGAGGATTATGTAAGCCGTCTTGGGGTCCTTTCAGGAAAAAAGGGTGGGGTATAAATATAATAAATAAATAAATAAATATTCTCCTTAATTAGCAACGATTAGTTTTAAGGCATATGGAACTGGTACACCCCACCCCCCCGAGGAAGGAAGTGGACTGGCTGTGAATAAATGAAAAATCTGCAAGTGTTATCTGAGCAATATGGTTTTCCATTTTTCTCTCCCCTTCCACCACCTTTTGTCTGCCTCCCCTATTTAGACTTTAGTAGAATTGGCCACTAAAAACAGTATGAAGTATCAGTGCTGAATTATTAGCTTCTGTTAACAGAAAAAGTTCTATCAGTATTCAGAATATTCAATAATAGTATTAGTAATGGAAATTAACATCTGAATAGTATTAATAAGAAAATGAAGCAAAGAATGGGACAGCATGCTTGCCAGAGTATATCTGGAAATCCTTGCTTTATAACTGTTTATTTGTATTTTTTCTTTTCTTTAATACATATTCCAAACTTTCAATAGTGACTTAAGCCAACAATATTTCCACTTGTAGTATATTATCTTAAATATAACATTTCCATATATAACCACTGCTATATTCCTATCCTGTTTTTTCCGACTGGCCTTTCTTGCCCTCTGTCACCCTGGTCTCTTAGCAATAAGTCAGGCAGCTGTTGCTTTAAATTCTGCTGCTGAGATCGGACTGAAGCTCTAACCAGGCTCAGCATCACATTTTCCACCTGCTACTAAGCTTAAATTTAAATGTACAGGGTAGTAGCCAATTGTGCCTCAGTGCTAGTGCTGATGATGTGCTAGCATAAACCAATGCTTGTGCAACATAACTAGTGATTGTTAAGGCCATGGGGAAAAGCAGTGATTTGCCACTGAATTTGCTATTTTTTCCTATTGCCCTAGCTAGTGCAAATATGTTGCAGAAGTACCGGTTTGCATATAGCACTAGCACGTCATTAGCACTAGTGCTGGGGCACAATTGGATACTACCCACAGAATATACAGACTGCAATTTGATTGTTATTAAGACTGTTCAGCTTGTTAGTCATCCACCAGTACGAATAACATTTGGCAAGGGTAACACTGTAGGCATTTGTATCCCAAATGATGGTCACTTCATGTTATAAATTTATTTATTTATTTATTTATTTATTATGTATTTCTGAATCGCCCATTCAGTGTGTGCCTAACTGGATTGGAAATTGGACATGAAAATGGTTTCTGCATTCATATTCATATTCCAGGTCCAATAGCTGGACTGCACATGTGTCACCCTTTAAACAAAACTGCAATCCAGCTGGCTGGAGTGAACGGAAATGGGAAGTTGCTTTCAGTCCCCATCCTCATTCCTACTTCATTCAGATTGTGACTAGGTTCAGACAACATGATAACCTACACTCAAGAGTTGCGTATGGGCTGAGTGTGGGTTGTTGAACTGTGGGTTGTTATTGAAACATGGGTTATCGTGTTTTCTGAACCCAGTTGTGCTAACAAGCCATGGCTTGTTAACTGCAAACAATCCACGAAGAGAACCCATGGTTTACCGTTGGGTTGTGAACTGTGGGTTATTCACCATGGTTTCTTATCTTGGCTGGGTTCAGACAGCACGATAAGCCACATTTCAACAACAACCCATGGTTCAACAACAACCCATACTCAAGCCTTGAGTGTGGGTTATCATGTAGTCTGAACCCCATCATGGCTCAGCTTGTCTGAGCATGGAAAGCTAAGCAGGGTCAAGCCTGGTTATTACTTGGATGGGAGATCCCTCCTCTAGTTTCCTGCATTGAGCAGGGGGTTGGACTCAATGGCCTTGTAGGCTCCTTCCAACTCTATGATCTATGAACTCCATCACTTCATCCTATGTACATATACTGGGCAGTCATGACTGACCGAGACTCTCTGGCACATGTATATATGGTGAAATGCAAGGCAGCTTCAAATGTGACAGTGTATGTGTATAATGAGGAAAGTAACTCCTGGCAACACTCAAAAGATGTTTTCCCTAGACAAAGTAGTAAAAAAAGAGTATATCATGTGTGAAGATAATTGTCACTGTGTCTAATATTTTACTGCTTGGTACCATATTTGGAATCTACTGCCAGTCATAACTTCCTATGTGAAACCTTCACAGCGATAGGGTACACAGGACACATTTCCCCCTTCATCCATGTACCCCTCTGTTGTAAAAATGCAATCTGTGAGTGGGCTTGGGTTTGTTCAGTACTTTTTTTACAATGAATGTTTGATCTAATTTGCAATGTTCAGTTTCTATTTACAGCCATTATTCTAAAGCAAATGTTAAGAAGCCACAATCAAGTGCTATATCACTGGAGTAAGAAGGGTAAATTAGCTTTGTGTAAATAAATACATCTAGCACAATCCAGTTATCAAGCTATATAACACAGAAGCAAATAGAAGAGTCAGTTTAACGCTGCGTGGGAGTAAACCCCATTGAACCCAATGGGACTTACTTCTGAGTAGACCCACATAGGATTGCACTGTAAAGATAGATACTACAATCCATTCTCTTTCTCTATTCCTGGGTACCTCTTAAGCATTCTCATAATATCAGAGGTGATAGTTCAGATTTCCAGAGGAGTGGGGAGTATGCAACATTCTCAGCAGGGTTTAGAGGACAACAGTTAGGATATATTTAAGTTGGAAAATGTAGTATGTTTTAAGATTGTTCCAGTCAATACATTTTTATACTTCAGTGTTGTCTGCACCAGTCACTGGTTTTCCCCACAGTTTTGTGCCTTCACCGTGCATACCCAGTACACAGACCCATTTAAATGCCTATGAGGTAACAATAACAGTATAGCAGTGGAATCCTATACATGTCTGTTCATATGTGAGTTCCAGTGGGACTTTCTCTTGGGTAAGTGTGGAAAGAAAGCCTGACAGAGCACACACTTTGCCCCACATTCCACCTGCATAAGCGCTGCCCAGGGCAGGAGAGCTCAGTCCGTTTCCCCAAGCACCCTCAATGGGTTGCTAAGTACCCTCAATCGCCTTTCTGAGCACCTCTGATTGGCCATGGGCAAGGTGGCGCTGAAACCTCCCCGCCCCCTCCTGCCTGACCAGACCGGTCCATCAGTGCCATGTGATGCATATTCCTTCTCCTGCATTGAACACACTATCATCAGAAATGCTTGACATACTGTGGGGAAAACCCACACATTCATGGCCAATCCATACAGCAAGCACTAAATCGCTGTTGGAGCAGGAGTGCCACTCTACTTGCCTATCTGGGGTTCTGCATCGAGAAGAGGAACCAGAGCCTAATGCAGCTATGAGGTCGCAACAAAGAAAGACTCAACCTGGTCTTCAGGGCCAGGTGCAAACTGAAGACCAGGGAGGCAAAGAACCATTAGTCATCCACTCTATCGGATTAGCTGGGTCATGTGCCAACTGGCTGTGGTTTAGGAGGGAGCTGTGGACAGGAAGCAAAAGGAAGGAGGTGGGGAGTAGTCAGGCCTAATTCTGGTCACAGTGAAGCAACTGTGGGGTGAGCTTTAGCCTAAGCAGGGTTACAAGATGATCCCAGTCATGGGCAGTGTTAAGATGTGGGCCAACCTGGGCATGGGGCCCAGATCTTTAGAGCTGCCCCAATTGCCATCATTTGCCTTAATACAAGCCTGCTTCTTCCATCTGAACTCAGTAGCCTTGCAGTTACTAGGAGACCTTAGGACTCACTCCCTTAGCAGACTAATTGGGAGTGTGACATGAAGGCAGAAGCCTTTTAAACTAGAACCTTTCCTTCCACAGTCTGCTCAGCATTCTCATTAAGCCCAGAGTCCAAAACTGCCTAACAGCACCACTGTCACCCAGCTTTCTTGGAGTGTGCCTGACTCTGCAGAGTTCTCCCAGCCAGTTGCTACTGGGCAATTGCACTTGTGTCCTGGGCCATTGTAGGAAGTAAGGCCTGGAAAGAAGAAGAGCAGGTGCATTGTCTGCTCACATATCAAATGGGACTTCCTCATCTGTTGCTTCTGCCAAGCTTGCCCACCAGGCCCATTACCTTGAGAAAAACAGAAGTGGGTTTGCTTGCAAAAAAGGTTTGAATGAACAGCAATATCTGAATTTGGGGCAAGGTATTGTATGAGTGTAGGGCTTGCTGGCTTGCTTGAGTGTGGCTGGAGCTCCATGGCTCTGCAATCATTCTGGAGTGCACCTGCTTTTTGCATGATCCATGTAGCCAGATTCTGGTGGGTGCATGGTCCTCCTTGGCATCAGGGGTGTGCACTAGGCTAGAGAAAGGTGAATAGATGTAGGAGGAGGACAGGGGCTTCTTGCACTTTTATGGCACCTTAAGACTCACAAATTTACTGTGGCATAATAAGTTTTCATGGACTGGAGTCCATAGTTATTTTGAAAGATCTTGCTTTTCATGTAACTGGAAAAAATAGCACTTGCTGAAATAAAGTTACAGGAGCCCCCTGATAATCTCTGTTGCATCTGATACCCCTGGACTAGCTGGCTTTTTGCCCACACGTGTTTCCCCTCATGCTGCCTCTCTTGAATCTTTCTGAGGTTCCGCCCCCTGAAATCAAATGCCGTCTCCCTGTCCATACATCCCTTTTTACAAATAGGGGTGTCCTTTGGAGACAGGGCCCTTTAAACACACACACACACACACACACACACACACACACACACACACACACACTTTAGAGCCTGAGGCAGCTGCCTCAGACAGCTGATTTGGGGTGTCATGAAAAAGCAGCAAATTATTCATTATTTTATGTATTAATAATTATTGTATTTTTACTGCCAGGGAAGGGAAGAAGTGCTTGTAGGAATTTCTGCATCAGGGGCCAAAGCAACTTGACTGGCCTTGAGCACTACTATGCACCTTGACTGGGGTGTGGGGTGAGGAGGTGCCATTTGCTGCTCTGCCTCAGGCAGCAAAATGTCTTGGGGCCAGCCCTAGACATGGCTAGTACAGGAAATTATGTGGGGTAGGGAAACAACTGGGGGTACAGAGAGATCTGTGGATGGGGAAACATGTTCAGACTTACTGTGTAATCCAAAATATGTTTACTCAGAAGTAAATTGTGCTGAGTTCAATGGGATTTATTCCCAGGTAAGTGTATGTTGGATTGGAGTAAATGTGCTCAGAGCTGCAACCTGCTTTATCCACCCTGAAGATAGTTCCAATATCTGGATCTAGAGAGAAAACTGGATTGATAACTCTGGTAATTGAAAAAAACCCCAACCAAAAACAAAGGTAGCTACACTGGTCCATGAGAAATAGACAGTTCAAGAGCCACTCAGGCATAATTCCAGGCATACTTTCTTGGGAGTAAGTCCCACTGAACGTAGTAGAACTTACTTTTGACCAAACATGTTTAGGATTGTGCTTTCAGTCTGTATTTTTTCAATAAGTTGCTCAGGTGAGCTGTGTAAGACCAGATGGAACCCTATTGGTCTCTTGCGTTCCCTGATCCCTGCTGCATTGGTAGCTGCGATATTATCCGTGGGTCTTCTGCATTGATGGTGCTGCAATGCATCAGAAAAAAGGCCAGCAACTCTCATCTCTGGCAAGCTGCCACAATGGCACAGAGATAAAGCACTTGAGACCTGCTGCTAAAGTCACGGGTCTGAGATCCCTGGCATATTGCACGTACATACTAGATATTTCACGGAACCTGGAAGTGAGAAGGACTTACAGTCCAGGAAATATGAAAATTTATTTATTTAATTTAATTTATTATATTTATACCCCACCTTTTTTCCTTCAAGGAACCCAAGGCGGCTTACATAATCCTCCTCCTCCTCCTCCTCCTCCTCCTCTCAATTTTATCCTCACAACAACCCTGTGAGGTAGGTTAGACTGAGAGTCATCCAGGAACTATGAACAAGGAACAAGTATCTGTAATAGCACAACAGATTTCTCTAGTGTCAACACTGCGGTAGGCACAGCAACCTACCTATTTGTAGCAGCTATTGGTGGCTTTTGTTCTCAGTCTTGCTAAGCTTAACCTGTGCAAAGAGGTTGAGGCAGTTGCAGAGCAGAATTTGACACATTTTCTTAATAAATCTGTTATGCACATTGATTTAAACAGTTGCTCACAAATTTCTCAAGTTACTTTGCATAAATATTCATATATATTTTTTCTTCAGGATGTCAACAGTGTCACATTAAGGGCTAAAAACAGTAACTTGGATGAGAGGCAAATTCCTCAGATGTGGACAGTTAAAATTATTTGATTTAGAAATATCCCTTCCATGCAATCATTTAGCATCTTTGGTATCATGTCACCCCTAGTGAGTGGTTTCAGATCCTGCCCAAGTGGTTGCCAGAGTACCATTTAGACAGTGTGTATTTTGGACAAATTATTTGGAGACTGGCTTGACTTTACAAATAAGCTAATGCAAAACACAATCAGTTTGAGTGCTTTCATGTGTGCTCCTCATGAGAGGCCATGGCTGCAGAGAGCACATGCTGTCTTTTTCCCTTGCTTGGTGTGGCGGAGAAGAGGAAGAACTGTTACTGGAAATTGAGATATTTTTCTGCAAGCTTTGGTTCACTTTTCTGCAGTATGACATGGGGACATGTTTGGCATAGCGATGCATAACTCTCTCATTCAGTGAAATCAATGGCTTGATTGAGGCCTGTATTAGCAACATAATATAGCAGTAGTAGCAGAGTTTTACATCAGCTTCTTATCTTGGGCTGAATAGATGATTTTTAAAAACTCATAATGACCCAGTTTATATAGGCATTATTTATTCAGTTTGTGCCATAATATAAAAATATAAACTATTTATATAAATTGGACATTAAAATAGAATAAAGAGAACTCAGTGTCTTCTCAACCAAACCCTGGCTAACAAAAGCCAGCTGTTTGCTTGTTTTATACTTTTTTAAATACAAAATGCTCAGGCTTGGTCTTTGGCAAATTTCTAGGGAAATGATATCCAAAAGCTGAGGGGCAACCATTGGAACACCTGTCTATGCACTGTTCCATTCCTAGCTTGAGGTATGGATGCTAAATGTAAGAGAGAAGCACTTGTAGGGCATATCTACACTACAAATAGGGCAAGAATCCAACCAGTGTGTAGTATGAGAATATGCCTGTAGTCAATCTTAGAAATCACAATGGGACACAAGGCTGGAACAGGTCCCAGACATACTGGGCTTTCAACTAACTTTTTATTTGATTATGACATGGCCATGGCTGATTGCTTTAAGCTCAAACTCAACAACGTTCTTTTCGTGCTTCAATTGGGAAAAAAATATATATATGCATGAGTACAGGGACCTGCTGCTGGTTTCTCTGATAACTGATTACTTGGGTGGTTATAATATTTGCAAATTGCTTTTTCCATGTGGGTGCACCCTGGACCCCTCTGCAGCAATTATCTTTGATGATTGCATAGACGCCTACTGGTGATGGGGAGAAGATCTCTTCCAGACATCCCTTCTGACTGAACCTACTTACCTAGCCCAGCAAGCCAATCATGAATCCAACAGATGTTTCTGCTTTCTCCCTTCTTAGGCCAGTGAACATTTGATACATCTTCTAGTCCCCATGCCAACTTAACATCCTTTCCTGATGAAAAAAATGAACATTGCCACAACCTTTCCCATATATGAGAGTGATCCAGGTTTATTGGTTTAATACTAATGCAAAACAAAAGTTAAGATCCACCAATTCTTGATTTAGGCAAATAAGCCCCAGAGCCTAAAATCTAGACCAGAGATGGTCATCTTCCCAAGCCTAGCCAGGGGTGGGGGTTAGTATTGGTCTTAACTATGTCTTAACTAGGGCTGAACCAAAGTAGTCTAGCTCTTAACTAGGGCTGAATATCAAAACTTCATGGCCATTTCCCACAGCCTGCAAAGATGGACCCTTTCCTTTCACTGGTTCTTCAGGGGGCCCTATGAACTTAGGCAAAACTCTCCCATTCTGCTGTGGGGCAAACAGAATGGAGAGCATCCCTGAAATTGTCTCTGCAATCGGGTGATGTTTCCCTCTTTCTGACATCTACCAGTATAGTGCTGGAAGGTAGGGAACACCAACCAATTGCCTAGGCAACCAGGTAATGTTCTGTAACTTCCAGCACTGTCCTGGAAGCTGTAGAGAAGACAAGAGTTGTTGGCTTGCTTCCATTTTTGAGTGGGGACCATTTTGTGTCCCATGCACCGCAAACTTCACACCAAAGTATTGCCTTGATATTTAGGTTCATCGCTAGTTTTACTCTTCAACTTCTCAAGGGCGATGATAGCATCATAGGGCTGTGCCTGCATGAAGTGAAAGCAAGCCCCAGAGCACAGACTGGTTCTGATCTGGCAGAAGCCCAACCTGAACTGAGAACATGTCCCAGAAGATTCAGGGATGCGCTCTCACTTTGTGCAGGACATCAGCCAGGTGGCTGCATTCCTACTCCTTCCTAAATGACTGATGACCTGTCTGAACTGAGAGCCAAATTACACATTACATGTAATTAAAAAAAAATTAAAAATAAAAGCAGCTGCTGAAGGCTGCAATCAGGAGCAGAAGAAGGGCGGGTGGGGAGCGGGTGCTTAAGTCTCTCCCTTCAAACCCTTTCTTTACTCCAAATCACTAGCTCTTCAAGATGTTTTCCTTCGTGCAGGGGAGAAAGATATGTGGAACTGAAGCTCGGGGCAAATTTGATCAGAAAAATTACCAGCAAGCAAAGAGTTAAGCACCCCCTTTCCCACCTGACCTTAGTCTGCCACTGAGGGTGGCTCCAGTGGCCAGGGGGGCATTGCCAAGCAGTGTTCAGATCACTTGTTTGGCTAGATGCAGATAACAGACCACCAGTTGCCTATTCCAATCCAGTTTAAGAACTTGATTGAGAAGGATGGAATGAGAGAAAGAATTAACTGGATCCAGACCAAAGCGGTGGTGGTCATTAGGCAAGTAGTCATTCACACAATGCTCCCATATCTATTTCTTGGACCATAGTAACCTTTAAGGTACAATCCTAGGCATGTTTAGCAGGGATGGGGACTCGGACTCGAGGACTCGACTCGTGAGTCGGACTGAGTCCCCCCTCTGACTCGACTCGGACTTGAGTCCCAATATTTTTAATGAGACTCGACTCGGGACTCGAGACCAAGGACTCGTCAACATCCCTGGGCTGTTGACGAGTCTTCTGGCTGTGCCAGAAGGAGCGCGATCACCGGTGAAGAGCGCATGGAAGCGAGGCGCGCCGCTGCTCGGCCACTATGGACAGCTACCAGGAGCGCAGCCCCAACGATGTGTTGAGATTTATTTTGATTGATGTGTTGTTGTGGGGGGTTTGGGTTAGGGTCAGACATTTTGGGTTTGGCTGCCTCTGCCTGCCTGGTCTCTTCTTGACCTGTTCAACAGTTGAATTGTCCAAGACAAAGGCCTCTGCCTGCCTGCTTTGGGGTTCCCTGCCTCCTCTGCCTGCCTGGTTATTTTGGGTTTGTCTGCCTGGTCTGTTCTTGCCAAAATCAGTTGCAGAGTTTTGAAATAAAAAGGCACACTTGTGCCTAGAATTTATTTAAGCCACACATCTGAAGTAGCCTTATTTTGTTGGGCGGAAACCCCATTGAGTTTAATAGGGACTCGTGGAGTCAGTTTTGGGAGTGACTCAGGACTCGGGACTCGTGAGTCACCATTTTGGACCAAGGACTCGGACTCGAGACTCGGGTCCAAAGACTCGTGACTCGACTCGTGACTCGAGACCAAGGACTCTTCAACATCCCTGATGTTTAGACAGAAAAAAGTCCACAAGTCCCAGCAGAGCTGGCTGGGGAATGCTGGGAGTTGTAGGAATTTTTCCTGTCTAAACATGCATTGGATCGCGCCCTTAATGTTTCACAGGAGAAAAGCTACATCCCTAAGAGAATGAAAGAGCTCTCCCTTTTTTGGTAATACGCAGTGTGGATACTGTTTACATCTTGCAAGAATCTATAAGCAGTGGTTCAGCTAGGGCTGGGCCTTGAGTTCAAAATCCAGGGCCATGCAGCCTAAGGGGGCCCTCATGACCACCCAGAGAGCAGCAGGTTAAGAGATAGCAAAATCAAACTCCATTTTATTCCTGTGGCCATGATAGTGCTATGATTTAAGTGAACTTAAAATACAAAACTGCACATGCTCAGAGTCTTCTTTCTTTTTTTGAGTCAGAGTCAGCAAACTTTAACATACAAGGAACATAGAAGCAGTCTTAAAGCATGGGATGGCACTGCAGTTTGAGCAGGGTGGGGAAGAGCAATGTTTGTTGTGTGCTTCACAAGAAGTAATGCACATGGTCATCTGAAATGGCCCTCCACAAGAGCATTAAGTCTGGGGTCTAAATTACTTAGTTGCAGCACTGCCTCTAAGGATACTCAAGCCACACAAATATCCAGCCGTTTGTGTGCATCTGAGATACACTGAACACCCTGCCATGATGTTAGGTGTGGTTTTTACACTGTTTTGCTTTGTTTGTCAGTGTGTTACTGAGGTTTTGGTTTTGGTCATACTGAAGTCTCAACAGAGAAAGTTAAGTCATGCATCTGCATTTTGCATCAAGATTATACATTTCCATTTGTATGGAGTTCATTCAGAATTTTATCTGGACAACTGTGAACTGGTGTACCTTTTTTTTTTCTTTTTCTTTTTACCAACCGAGTGCCAATGGATACAATCCAGTTGTCCTCTGTTTTGTGTTAAAACATATTACTGTAGATCACATGTTTGATCATATGCACACACACACACACACACACACACTCCTGGAAGTGGAGATTTTTTAAAAAAAAATTGGCTACATCCTAAACTTGAAAATATGTTAGACATTGAAACTGAGGAAAGGATTGATGGCTGCCTTGCAAGCTAAGGAAGTTAAGATATGGAAAACATATTAAACTTCCCTTTCAGGGAAACATATGGTTTAGCAGTTTACTCAGAAGTGTCTGTTTTAATAATTCTACAATGATTCAGTTTCATTCTTAGTAGGAAGGGAGTAAGTACATGAAGGAAAATCAGGTGAAAATGTAGTATCTCATTTCTCATACACACTGGTAGTTTTTGTATACAAAGACAGAAATAAAGGGAATTTAAATGCAGCAACAAAATTTAAATACAACAACAAAAGTATTGTTGCTTTTAAATCTCTTGTAGACTCCACTAAAGGGTATAGAAGTTTTACTATGAACTACTACCACCATAATGAAACTTTTTAGCAAGTCTCTTGTGTAAACTGATAACATTTTACTTGATAATTTACTGGACTGTATGGCATATCTTTATGATTTAGTAGAAAGGAGTCCTGTTTAATAGCACTGGGTGACGTAATGCAGAAGTAGAGTTAGGCTGCAATCCTATACATAGTTACTTGAGAGAAAGCCTCATTGAATTAAATGGGACTTATTTCTAAGTAGACACAAATAGTTAAGTCTGTTAAGTCAGAGGTTAAGTCAGAGGTATTCATTTTATTAATATCCTAGTATTTCTTGTAGTGTCCCTATCTTGCATATTGTAGCTGATTTCTATGATTGCCAATTACTTTGAGATACAGTTTGAATTACTGCTACTGTGGTGCTTTGATTACAGGGGACTCATCATCATCATCATCATCATCATCATCATCATCATCATCATCATCATCCAAAAGAGCTTATATTCTCGACCAGATATGTGGCCTGGTATCTATAATTTGTAATAAAAATAGTCCCCCAATGAGATAGAACTTCCAGTTTCACACTGAATACCAAATACGGGAACTCCCATCTTTGCTGCTACCTTTTGTTTAGAGGGGGACACACATGCTGCTGCCCAGCTACTGCTACACTAAAAACCTGATTTCCAATGGGCAGCTATCACTTCCACCCCATGGGATGGGAGAGCTAAAGGAACAAAGCCAAGTAAACTGTGTGAGTCTAGCAAATGAGTCTGTGGTTGAGCGCACAGGAATGTGTGTTGGGTTAAAAAAAGGGGGGGATGAAAATGAAGGCAGGAGAGAGAGAAATTGGCCTGTGGACCAGGCTAACCAGAAAGAGCCAACTGGATGATACAGCCAAAGTTAATTGGACTGGGTGGGTTCACACGTCATGCTAAGCCACCCTGAGAATAAGTCACCATGGGTTGGTTGTTGGCTGAACAACCCACGGTACTCCTGACAGATGATTGCGTTTGCCGTGGCTTGTGCCCCCACCCTCATTCCCCCTCAGTCCTCCCGCCAGCTCTGGCACATATCCCAGGTGCCTTTGCGGCAGAACTCCTCGTTGCCTTGGTCCCTACCTCAGCACTGAGCTGAAACCCATGGATGTGCTGAGTACCAAAGCAAAAAAAAGGGGGGGGAACCCACTTGGTTCGTAAACTTAAGGGTAGTTACAGGCTCCAAAACAAAGAGTACAAAGGATTCAATGGATCTGAGTCTTGACAGCTTGGGACAGAACAAAGGAATCAATAATTTGACAAAGAAACCTCAGGGCTGCTCCTGGCTTTTTCATTTGGTTAAAGCTAGTTAACCTGAATATTGTTAGTTAGTTAACCTGAAACCAAGGTGATTTCTCATGGAAGTGGGAACACATCGGGATTGGGCCCTATTTCTCTATTTCCGGATCAGTGAATTTAGAGGTACCCTCGTGGGTTACTTAGCTGGCAGGGCAGTGACTTGGGAGTCAGGTAAACATTTGCCTGCATCTGCAGTTCCATGGAAGCAACTCCCTTTAGTTCAGTCAGTAGACAATTTGACAATTTGTCAAATTTGCACAGACAATTTGATTCTGAGTTCCGACCCCTCTGCTGCCGTTTGGAGCCCTTTTCTCGTTCTTGGCAGCCATCGGGTTTCTGGCTCTGCTGCTTTTTCTGAGCAAAACAGATTCTTGCGCTAAGGTGTCGGGGTGATGCCAACAAAAGAACAAAGCACAAATTACATGTGTACAGAGAGCCAACGTGTCTGAACTCCTCTGTAGTGGTGTGTGTGTGTGTGTGTGTGTGTGTATGTGCCGTAAGGTGGTGAAAGCTCCCATCCTATACCTGAAGTATACAGAAAGGTTTCAGAAAGGGGAAAGGGCATGTTCTTCATTTCTCACTCTCTAGAACACCCCCACTCCCATCCTGCTGCTTAGCTATAAAATGTCTTCTAGTGCTATATAGCACAGCAAAGGAAAGGCCAGTGGGGGGAGATAACGTGTCCTTTCCCCCTCCCTGAAACTCCCTCTGCTCTGATAGGCCTGGACAACACTAGCGAGTCTCTTTTTCAAGGTTCCCAGGTGCCGTGAAGAGTATTGTCCTGGGGTGCAGGGATATACAGCAACATTTTGCTGTCGATGTCACTTGTTAAATAGTATTAAAAAGCAAAAGGGAATTTTATGACCAGTTAACAGGGCAGTCCAGAACTTAGAAGATCAAAAGCCTCTTTTTAATTCAAAGCTTCTTTTTAATTCAAACCACATATCACATAGTTAGCCTCTGATATAATTGAAAACAAGCAGTCCAAGAGGACTCTGCTTCTCTCTTCCATACCAAAAGGCTGACATAATTTCTGCACATTGTATTGATAAACGGTTCCATCTTCTGTACAAAGGTCAGATTTGTCATTAATGAAATCTATCCTGAAGACAAGCTTTGTTCCAAGCATGTCCCAGCATGACACTTTCCTTGTAGTCTAAGATCATAGGAGAAAGATTTTATTTCCTGCCCAACTGTTTTTGCTGTAACATATGTAATTTTCATTTTCCATTATTCTATTCAGGGTTCTAGTGTTTAGAAAGCATTAAAAATGGATGGACTGCACACAAAGTGGAGCTTTGCTGTGTGCTATTCTCCAAAGGAAGCTGCTGTTGTCCTGTTGACTTTTACAAAGAATTAGACAAATCAGTGGGAACAGCAATTGCAATTGCTCAAATGATCAATAATACACCCTTGCCTGGGATATGCCAGAAGTGCTAAGACTCAGACCACATCACAGGAAGTGGAATGTCTTCTACAGCATCCTGTGCTGGACCCTTTTTTTTTTAAAACTTTAGACTTGTATTGGAGTTCCAAAATGGCCAAAGAAGCTTAACTTGCGCACAAATGTCTGTGTGACCCCATCGGGAGCGGTGTGTGTGTGTGTGTGTGTGTGTGTGTGTATGGAGCTGCAGTCAAAAAGCAGAAGGTAAGAGAAGTGTTAAGCACAATCTCTCTTCCTGTGGCATCTCCACTGCAAATCATCCCCCTGCCAAGAACTATTTACAGCAGAGAATTGGGTGCTGGGCTAATGTTGTGTATGGCTTCATTCTAGCATGTAGCTTGGAGCTTAGATATGGGGCTTAATTGGCCTGACCCTTCAGAGTTAATTTGTCATTTTGATATATGCACTCATGTGACATTCGCCTTTGTAGTTTCTAAAATTGTATATTAAGTACTAAAAAAGAAGATATAAATAGTAGCTTGTGTGTGTCTGTGTGTGTGAATCAGGGGCATTTCTAGGCCGGGTTCCCCAAATCTATTGATCAGAACCCAGAGTGAGTCCATTGATGCCAAACGAAGATTTCTTTCTTAACTTCATTGTCCCACAGGGGGTGATTCTCAAGAGGGATTGCAGCTGTGGAGGAAAGGGTTAACCTTCCCCACCACACATGCTGGAACACCCCCCTCCCAAATTTCCCCCCTGCGTGGGAATTAAGCTTGGGGGGGGGACACGGTTCCATTGGTGTTAATAGAAGCTTTCCTTCTAAGCTTAACTGCATGAGGTGGGGGCAATTTTCCTCCAGGATGGAGAGAGAAGTGGGGTCAGAGAGAAGTGGGCTAAGGGAATGTGAAAGATTGCAAATTAATTCTAATTGAAGAGGAACTACTAGTTTGGGATGATCTAGGGTGCGGTGCAAATTAATTGTCAAATTTATTTTATTTCATTTTATTTGGATGAGAAATTAATTGGCTGGCTCTGCCTTCTGTGAAATATGAATAAATCCTAGTAATTATTTCTAAATTTTCATATATAGGTAGATATACTTCAGCACATGCAAATTTTATACAAATTTGTGTTCTATGGGCCTGTGTCCCAAATCTTTTAGCAACACCCCTGCTATGAGTGTCTGTTTGTGTGGGTAAGACAGAGAGGGAGGGAGGGATGGTTTTGGATGCAGAACCAGAGCAATTTTTGGTTTCATGTATGTTGCTTCAGTAAGAGTCCTTGAAGCAAGCAATACCATGAAAGAACTTTAATTCTGAACTCTACTATCATTAGAGAGAGGCGGGGATGGGAGTGCTTGGTTCGGGAAAGCTACAGGTGCCTGACTGCGATGGTAATTTAAGTCAGGTGGCTGAAGAAAATTATGTTAGAACATATTTTAAGAGAATGGGGTGAGAGAGAAGATGTAGCTGGAGTGGTGGACAGTAGGATATGTTGCAGTCTGATGTGGCAGAACTCTGTAACATCCCAGACTAATGAGCAAATGCAGAATGCGCTTGGATTCATGACAGTGACCCCGAGGTGGCCCCAACACCATCTTATCCTGTGCACAACATCCCAAGCAGTCTCGGCAATGATCCATACGAATTCCCCAGAGAGATCTTCTCAGCGACTCCTTACTGCATGTAAGGAGAGGAGGAACAAAAGACACAACCGTTGTATCTCAGGAACAAGGAACCAAGAGGCAAACTTTGAGTCAGGCAATGACTGTGGACACGGAGGAGACTCACAAACACCACCAGTGTTCAGAGCACCGGGAAGGAACAAATCTGTGAGGCAGTGGCAGTTATATAGTTATTAGAACCCATAGAATCTGGCACACTTGCCTCTTACTGGCCTTCTCGCAGTTCAGCTGGTGCAATCTAGGCAACTGAGCTCCGAATGCAAGGAGCAAGTACACTGCAGAAAATACCTTAGACACAAGGAAGGAAAGGGGGCAGAGCAATAACACAGTGTGCTCCTCAGGTGCCGGAAAGGTGGTGGTGAGGAGTAACTAGTGAAGGGCCAGCAACATTCCTTCCTCAGGGCCAACTAGCAAGTCCTTCAACTTGCAGATAGAATATGATCCAAACCAGGATAGCAACCCTGTGCTCTTCAGATGTTTTGGATTGCAACACCCAGAACCCCTGATGCTGGCTGGGGCCAATTGGGGTTTGAGTCCAAAACGTCTAGAGGTTGCCGGCCCCTGATCCTAAACATGGGCAAATATGGGTCTCACTGCCTGCTTGAGAGCACCACTGGAATACAAGGCAGATAGATATACCTGGTGGAGTACTTTGGGAAACCTGCTCCACCCTTCAGTGCAGCTGCAGCCAACTCTCCTATATCTAGATTTGGCTGTAGAGCAGGGATGGGCAGACGGTAGATACCCAGATTTTTTGGACCTCAGCTCCCATAAGCCCCTGTCAGCATGGTCAGTGCTTAAGAATGCTGGGAGTTGAAGTCCAAAACATCTACAGAGCTATCTTCTGCCCACCCCTGCCATAGAGCAATCCATCCTTAACCTTGGATCTGAAAGCTAAGAGACATAGGTAGTGCCCATTGACAAGGAGCTCTTTTAGTCGGATTGCACTCATGCGGAAAAAGTGTTATATGATCGTTATCTTATGAGGGAGGTAGCAATTATCCTCCCCCCTTTAAAATACGCTGAATACAGTGGCTTGTCTGAGGCCACCCAGTGAGCCCATGGCTGAGCTGGAATGTGAGACCTGGTTTCCTTGGCTCAGCTTCAATTCTTCGTCAGTGTTAACTGACCACACTGTCTCTCAGTGCAGTTAGTGGTCTGGGCTGGGAGTGACAACTGTAAGCTGAGCTGGACCAGGGCATCTCTGGGGAAATCTGACCTGTTCTCCTGACACCGAGCTCTAATGTTAAACTACTGGTCCCGATGTTAACTGATAAGCTTAGATTATACTGTGATTAGTCTGTTTAGGGTGTAAGTTATACTTTCTAAATTGAGCTCAATAGTACAGCACGTGCCTTGCAGAGGACCCCACTTTCAATCCCTAGGACTTCCATTTAAAAAAGAAAGAAAGGAAAGATATCAGAAAGCAGGGCTGGAAAAGACTTGCGCTTGAGGATCAAACTAGAGGCAACAGCAGCAGCCAGCCATGTTTGTGTATTCACGGGTCTGTCCCTGTGAAGGATTGAGGCCTACCCAGGCTTGAGTTAGGTTGAAGCCGGAAGGCCCAAATATCTCCTGATGGGAGGAGGCATTGGTGAGTTTCATTTCCTCTCATAGAGTTAAGCTTCATTTCCCCCCTAATGGAGTTAAGTTTCTTTCCCCCAGTTTTAGGTCACGTGTTTGTAGCCTCCTAGCAGGGCCGGTGCTACCATTAGGCCAACTAGGCAGCTGCCTAGGGCGCAGGGCTAAAGGGGGCGCCAGAAACGTCTTGAAAAAAAATACAGCGCTCTCAAGTGGGAAGGGGGGGGCGCTAAATATCTGATCTTGCCTAGGGCACCAAACTGTCTTGCTCCGGTCCTGCCTCCTAGTTATGTGGGAGGGTATATAAAGACAGTGTGTGGTGGGGGACTTCCCTGAGAGACAGAGAAACTGCAGGAACAGAAAAGCTGCAAGGGAGAGCAGAGGGAAAGAGAAGAGAGAAATTGGAGAGAGAGAACAGAGAAGCTTCAGAGACAGACAGACACACACACACACACACACACACACACAGATTGAAAACTGAAGAACAGCCAGAGCTAGGCTGGAAGGGAGTCTCTAGTAAGGCCTACAGGTGAAAGCGTAGCTAGGTTAGAGAAAACTGTGTTATTATTTCTTTTATTTCCAGTATATATGCTTTTTGAAATCTTACAGCTCTATTTGTGTAAATACCCTAAGTTAATGTGAATTTACCTTACCAAGTTTAGCAAAGTAAACAGTTATTGTTAAACTCAGATTGTTTGGAGTGTCTTTTACAACACACCTAAGGCCTAACCCCACGTTATTGGGAAGAAAAGGCAAAGGGCAGGAACGTGGCATCCTGATGGCAGGAAGGGCTCTTAAAGAGGCAAGATATCTTTGAGGAGCTGATCAAGGTGTCCTAGTAAAGGTGGTATTTACTATTTCAAATATAAAGTCCCATTCAAATATAAAGTGTCTGGGTAAAATCCAGTATAAGTCCTACTTAAAGTAGAACCACTGACTAATATAAGGCCAATTGGTTCACTGGGTCTACTCTGAGTAGGACTTACATTGGATTTTAGTGTGTGTGTGTGTGTTGAGGCAGGGGGGAAAGGATCATATTTCAGTGACAAAGCACAGGCTTTGTATGCAAAAGGTCCCAGGTTCCTGGCACCTCCTGTTAGAAGGATCACATGGAAGGTGGCATGAAAGGCCTCTGCCTGAGACACTCGAGAACTGCTGTCAGTCAGAGTAGATCGGACTTCCCCAACCTGAAGCTTTCCAGTTGTGTTGGATGGCAACTCCAAAGAGATCTGACCATTGGCCATGCTGGCTGGGAATGATGGGAGTTGCAGTCCAATACATCTGAAGTATACCTGGTCAAGAAGGACTTGTGTAGACAATACTGGGGTGGATGGAGAAATAATCTGACCCAGCATAAGGCGGCTTCCTTTGTGTCTGACTTTTACAGCCAAGGAGGGTGCATGGGTGAGGGGAGCTGAACACGGCCTCTCCTTATCTCCCCACCTCCATCACTTTAGGGACTTTTCTCCTAGCCCAACTCACCTATGATTGAGAGGATAGAACAGAAGTAGTTAGGGCCAGGGATGGGGACTCGGACTCGACGACTCGACTCGCGAGTCCGACTGCAGGGCCGGTGCAAGGCAGTTTGGTGCCCTAGGCAAGATCAGATATTTAGCGCCCCCCCTTCCCACTTGAGCCCTCCCTCCCTCCAGCCCTATGCCCATTATGAAATAAATTTCCCTCCCTGGGAACTGCCGAGCCCCATAGAAAAACTTTGTGGACTTTGAGACTTTTCCTTTGTGTTCACACGGAAAGCAAAGAGGCAACACCAGCCCAGCTATGCCAGGAACTCCCAAGGGCCTTCTCCTACTCCATATATATATATATGTGTGTGTGTGTGTGTGTGTGTAAAAGCCTGTCTCCTCCTACGGGCAGCACAAGGGATATGAAAAAAGGATGTGAGAGAGGTGTGGTGGCGCTACCTGTGAGGAATAGAGACAAAAGGGCGTCTTGCAGCCTGTCCTACCTCACAGGGTGGAGGTGCGGAGCCTGTCCTACCTCACAGGGTGGAGGTGCGGAGACACCGGTTTGACTCATACACCTTCTGGGTTGCAGGGGGGGGGAATGCATGTAGTAGAAACATAGCAAAGAGAGAGCCCGTGGATCATCTGGTTCAAATTTCTGCTTCCCCTCCTCTCTATCACTTTGTTGCAATATTTCTTTATCAGAATAATGTATATTATCCTGTGTTTCCCTTTACCAGCCTAGTGCTCAAGGCAGACAACAATATTCAAAGTACAGTAAAGCAAACATCAACAGCTTAGGGCACAATCCTAAACACGTTGAGGCAGAAAAAAAGCCCCGCAACTCCCAGCATTCACCAGCTAGCATGGCTGTCTGTTGGAATGCTGAGAGTTGCGGGGCTTTTTTCTGCCTCAACGTGCGTAGGATTGCGCATGGCTGGCTGGGGAATGCTGGGAGTTGTAGGACTCCCCCCCCTCCAAACACACGTAGGATTGCATCCTAAAAGCATTTAAAACCAAAACACAGAAACAGCATGGTAAATAATTAAAACATTGGAGCCCCAGCTAGCTTAAAATACCTTTCCCTCCCTCCCTGGTTGCTGGAAATAACTGCTTTCAGGGGACATTGAGCTGAGGAACCTGAGGCGTGCGCCAGGAGGGAGGGAAGGCGAAGGAGGTGTTTGCAGGTGCATCCCCTGGAAAGGCGAAGGAGGTGTTTGCAGGTGCATCCCCTGGGAAGGCGAGGGAGATGTTTGCAGGTGCACACCCCCCCGTCCACCACTCCTGGTAACCGAGGCGAGGCTTGGAGATGGTAAAATATGCATTTTAGCCATTTTAGCGCTGTATTTTTTTTCAAGGCGTTTCTGGCGCCCCCTTTAGCCCGGCGCCCTAGGCAGCCGCCTAGTTGGCCTAATGGTAGCACCGGCCCTGTCCGACTGAGTCCCCCCTTTGACTCGAGTCCCACTCGAGTCCCAATTTTTTCAATGGGACTCGAGACTCGACTCGGGACTCAAGCCCAATGATTCCGCCACCGCCGCCACCGCCACCACTCACGTCACCGCCGTCGCTGTCTCCCTCGCCGCCACCAGCTCGCAGCTACCGCCGCCGCCATCGCACGCCATGCCGCCATCACGCCGCCGCCGCCACCGCACGCAGCCGCCCGCGCCGGTCCCGTCATCACTTCCGGCGCGGCGGAAGTGACGCGCCGGGACCCTGCTCTGGCGCGCTTGGCCGCCGCCGTTTTAAACAGAGCGGCGGCAGCCAAGCGCGCCGGAGCAGGGTCCCGGCGCGGCGGAAGTAACGAGCCGGGACCCTGCTCCGGCGCGCTTGGCCGCCGCCGCTTTAAACGAGTGGCGGCAGCCAAGCGCGCCGGAGCAGGGTCCCGGCGCGTCACTTCCGCCGCGGGCGTGGGCGGCTGCGTGCGATGGCGGCGGCGTGGCATACGATGGCGGCTGCTGCGAGTGGGTGGCGGCGAGGGAGATGGCGGTGAGCGGGAGGCAGCGGTGGCGGCGAGGCGGCGGCGGCGGCGGCAACTCGAGCGGCACGGAGAACACTCTCCGCACCGCTCAGAAGAGCGAGATCGGGACGCGCCGCCGCCGCGAACTACAAACCCAGGGAGGGCTCGTAATGCGTCCCTGGTGTGGCAGCGGCGGCGGCAGGAGCAGGGACGAGGGAAGGACCCGCCTATGGTAAGTGGGGGCGGCGGCGGCGGTGGCCCATGGAGGGAGCGGGAGGGTCTCCGCGGGAGGAAGGGCAGCTCTTCTTCCTCTCGCGGAGACCCTCCCGCTCCCTCCATGGGCCGCCGCTTTGGGAGTGACTCGGGACTCGGGACTCGACTCGAGTCACCATTTTGGACCTTGGACTCGAGACTCGACTCGAGACTCGGGTCCAAAGACTCGTGACTCGACTCGTGACTCGAGGCCAAGGACTCTTCAACATCCCTGGTTAGGGCATGGAAGATCCAACTCCCCTTCCCCATGCACCCCTTCCTCGTGTAGCCCACAACATCCCAGAGGCCTCCCCTGAGAGTCAGGATGCCCTCCTGATATAGTGATGCCTCTAAAACTTTTAGTTAGTTGATTTGTAAGTGAATCTAGTAGGTTTGTAGTTCTCAAATGTACAAGGAGGCCTGACTTCAATCCAACAAACTTTAATAGTTTCATAATTGAGACTGAGATTGATTATGAATTAATTTATGTTTTCTTTGCCTGCATGGTCTCCATGGTAGACATGAGTAAGCAGTCAAATGCCACCATCTTTGCACATGCTCAGTCACTGGTTTTTAACCTTTAGTTACCGTAGGACATAAAGTCCTGTTTGCAATGCACATGCATAGAAATTATTTTACCCTCTAGTTACTCTTTACCAAAGGAACCAATCAGCTTAAAATGTTGTCTTTCCACCCTGTTTTGTTCTCTTTCCTCACCACCCCATCTGCTTTATGCAACCTGGGCATTCCACTTTTCCAGTCCATGTTTTTCACTACATCAATTGTCCCACCTATGTTTATCTTTCAAAAAAGAAAGAAAAGCCAGGGCTGGACTGACAGATTTATCTCAGCACTAACTCACTAACAGTTAGTAGCATGCTTCTGGGCCACAACTTTCCCCCTCCTTGAATGTCTAATAGTAATTCTTCATCTTGATTTATGGGAGGGCCATCACTTGAGCATAAAATATAGTGGGCCCTTGTAATGGTCTTGGAGGTTCAAACCTTTGGTTCAGTTTTGGGCATATTCAAGACTCTGCCTGATTTTTCACCATTCACCACTACATTCACCAGGAACCATTACCAAAACAGCATGATGAAGGAGCAGCACAAGCTCTTCTCACCCCCCCCCCCACAGATAGCCTTCCATGTAAGGGCCAAAAGTAATGTGAGGGTGGCCACAGGTAAAGCACTTGCCCAGGTAAGCATTCCACATGCACCCTGCCACATAGAATCTTGCCACGTGAGTTGTCCCATTCACATATAGTTAGCTCACCAATGGTGAGTCAGTCACCCAGGACACTGATCCCTGGTGTGGTAACTCTAGGCTGACTCACATGGTTAGTGTGTTGATATGTGATGGGACACAAGTGGAACACTTATATGGAGAAGTGACCTCAGTCATATCTATTTCATCCCAGAACCAGGACCATCTTGTGTGCAGGCCCTGGTCATGTTTCTTCCCTCTTTTTAGAGGAGGATATGTTGCAGAGACAGAGCCTCCACACATTCAGCTGTTTACTTGGATGCACCAGTTCACCTCAGAGGTTATCTGCATGTTAGATGGGAGAAATTTACTCTTACTCTTTTGCCATTCTATTTCAGAGCTGGCCCTAGTGAGTATATGAACCAAGGCTAGAAGGTGGACTGAATCTAAAAATGAAGGCAGAGCACAAGCAATTTTAAATAAATAAATAAATATGTGATAGATAGTGCTTCCAGCCCTTACTTTTTCATCCCCCCACCTTTCGTGCTCTATTAACCATTAGAAAGTGTTCTCTTTTTTGTTTTGTTGTTTGGGGTCTTCTAATTAAGGAGCCCAGAGATATTGCTGGCAATGCACTCACCTCCAGCCTCCCAGGGAAGTACAATGGGCTACTTTTCTCCTCTCTTAAAATGGTAGAAGTGTACCAGAGTAGCACTTTGAGAACAGCCCTGCTGTAAAAATAGTCCTGCTGAGAGCACAAGAAAAGCTTTGTTTTGCTAGCGCACACCAGAGCCAAGAAGCTGATGAGCAACTGAGAAACCATGTGGAGACAGAGATACATTTTTATATCTCTATAGCATCTTGCATATGCTTGAGCTTATAACGGCATCTATATGTTGCACACATGGAGACAGACGCCCATTAATGTTACAACAGCTCATTTAACAATAAACCTAAGGTCTGGCAAAAGCAAAATGCAACTGTCTAATGTATTATTACCAAACAAATCTGCACAGATTCTTCATAGTGGTGCTTGCCAGATTCTGAAAGTTTCCATAATAGTGGAATTAAAATCGGTTCCATTTTCATGCATGGAACTATTCTGTTTACTGACTGAACAGGAGATGAAGCTTAGCCCCCACTCTGGCATAGGAGGCACAGTGTATCAGTGAAATTTGAAAGTACTTCCAGAAATTCCATTGGCTTTGTCTGTTCAGTACGGTTGGATTAAAATATGAGGGGCCCTCTCCTTTGCTGAACCATATTCTGGGTTCCTTCCAGGCATGGGGACTCGGACTCGAGGACCCGACTCGTGAGTCGGACTGAGTCCCCCCTCCAACTCGAGTCAGACTCGAGTCCCAATATTTTTAATGGGACTCGTGACTTGACTCGTGACTTGAGACCAAGGACTCTTCAACATCCCTGGTTCCTTCCTACAACATAAAGCTTGCCAAAGGTCTGTGGCTCTGTGAGACTAATGAACACGTGAAATGTTTGTTAAAACCTTCAAAGAGTGGAGCACTTTGAAGGTTGGAACCAATAGGCTTAATGAAGCAAGGGCAATGTGCACACACAACAATTTGCACACTATGGATCATTTCCACTGTACTCATATCTCTTATTCTGCATCCAGTAACCTAACATGGTTCTGGCATCATGAGTGCAGCAGCCAGTTATGGGGAAGGCCTGCAACTCTGTGGTAGAGAGCATGTTTGGAAGCAAAAGATCCCAGGTTCAATCCCTGGCATTTCCAGGAAGAGCTAGGAAAAAATCCCATACACCCTGGACAGTTGTTGCCAGTCGTAGACAATACTGAGCAAGATGGACCTATGGCAGGGCTCTCCAACCTTGGGTCCCCAGATGTTGCTGGACTACAGCTCCCAGAATCCCTTTCCATTAGCCATGCTGGCTGGGTATGCTGGGAGCTGTAGGCCAGCAACATCTGTCTGGTGACCCAAGGTTGGAAAGCCCTAACCTATGGTCTCACTCGTTATAAAACAGCTTCCTGGGTTCTAATCCAGGCATCTATTCCTGCAGTGCATTCATGGAATCCCCCTTTGACTGTTGGGATATTGAACTGGGGGGGGGGTTGTCTTGAAGTTCTTGATTCCAGTATTTACCTGAATAACAGCACAATCCTATGTAGTTTTACTCAGAAGTAGGTCCTGATTATTTCAGTGAGATTTACTCCTGTGAAAGTGTGCGTAAGATTGCAGCCTCAGTCACTGAGGTATGTTTTCTTTTGCTAATAGAAACCTGCTCTCTTTCACTTGCCTACCTTGTTTGCTCTGTTTATGGATCTCATGATTTGACACTGGTGACTTTCTGGGGACAGAAACTCTGAGGCCAGGTTCTGGCCTTCCTTTGTGTCTTGTGTTACCAACTAGGGTTGCCACCTTGTTTAATGGACAGACTCCTGACAGGCAGATGTGCAACAGCTGGACCTCTTCCCAGCATGGAGGTGCTGCAGTGGGGAAAGTTTCTGTTGTTACATTTCTGCCTATAACAGGTGGCAATCCTATTCTCAGCCTACCTCCTCTCCTGGCCTGGCTAGTCTTATGCTATTCCCAGTTCTTGCTTCCTTGGATTCATTGCCCAGCTGTGATGCTGGCTCTAGTCCTCCCTCATTCCGCTGATCGAACTTATTCCTGGGCTCCTCCTGGCTCTAACTATTGTTCATTATGCTTGTCCCGCCTATTTCCTTCTGCAGTGCTGTGCATTTGCACTTGGGCTGTAATCCTGCATAGATAGCAGGCTGAAAGCAAAAAGTAAGGTAATTACAACCTCCGTTGTGGAACTTCAGTATGCTGATGATAATGTGGTCTCCGCACATTCAGAGGATGATCTCCAAACTATCCTAAATGCTTTTGCAGAAGCATACGAAAAACTTGGTCTCTCACTTAACATCAAAAGGACCAAAGTGCTTCATCAGCAAGTGCAAGCTAACCCTTTGGTGATGCCATCTATCCAGCTTGGCGGGACAATACTGGAAAATGTCGATCATTTTCTCTATCTTGGCAGCTATCTTTCTGTTACAGCTAACATCGACAGTGAAATCCAGCATCGTTTGAGCTCCGCAAGTGCTGCATTTTCTCGAATGAAACATAGAGTGTTCGAGGATCGGGATATTTGTAAGAAGACCAAAACACTGGTTTATGAAGCCATTGTATTACCAACTTTATTGTATGCCTGCGAAACATGGACTATCTATAAACGTCACTTCCACCTCCTTGAAAGGTTTCATCAACGTTGCCTCCGGAAAATCCTGCGAATTACTTGGGAAGATAGACGAACAAATGTCAGTGTACTGGAAGAAGCAAAGACTACTAGCATTGAAAAAATGATCCTTCAACGCCAACTTCAGTGGACCGGTCATGTTGTTCGAATGCCTGACTGCCGTCTCCCAAAGCAGTTACTTTACTCCCAACTCAAGAATGGAAAGCGGAATATCGGTGGTCAATATAAGAGGTTTAAAGATGTTCATAAGGCTAATCTAAAAAAATGCAATATAAACATCGAAAACTGGGAAGCTCTGGCCCATGAACGATCTAAATGGAGGTTGGCCTTTCACAAAGGTTCCATGGACTTTGAAGAAGCCCGAGTGCAAGGTGAAAGGGAGAAACGTGCTAAGCGAAAAGCACGTCAAATGAATCCTTTACAGGACCATCTTCTATCTGGTAACCTGTGTCCTCACTGTGGGAAGCTGTGTGGATCTAGAATTGGCCTCCACAGTCACTTACGGACCCATCGCTAGAGTCTACACAATCTTCTTTAGAATTTCCTCCTTTTATCCCGGAAGACAATCTTACTCGGTCACGAGTGATCGCCTGATGATGATGATGCATAGATTACTCGAGCAGGGGGTTGCACTTGACAGATAGAAGGATTTTGGCCTGGTTCACATGTAACGACAACCCAGATTATGGGTTGAATCATGGGTTGTCGTTGAATCGTGGGTTGTCATTAAATTGTTGGTTGTCGTTACGGCCAATCCCTGCACTATCGTTTAACTATGGGTTGTTAACCACAAACAAACCAGGAAGAAAACCCATGGTTTGCTGTTGTGTTGTGAACTCTGGGTTGTTCATGGTTAACCCATAGTTAAACCAAAGTTCAGAGTTTGCACATAATGACAACCCACAATTCAATAACAACCCATACTCAACCCATGCTCTGGGTTGTCGTTATGTGCGAACCAGGTCTCTGTGTGACTTTGGACATGACAGAGGAGCACCAACAGAGGAAGCATGAGTGACCTGCACATTCTATACAATGTCCAATTGAGGACATCATGCAGCATCCTCACGGAGATATATTCACGAGTTCTGCATATATTTGGAACTCACGCTTCTCACCAAAGGGAGGTGCATACATGCTCTTGGAGATTACACAGGCAATACAAATGCAGGATGTGTGAATCACTCACACTTCTGCTTTATAATTTCTGCTATATCATCCAAAGCCGTTCAGAATGCAGAAGGTATTTTCTTCCTTCCCTCTTGTCCTCCTTTGGGGGAAAGATGAAAGGGGGAGCGGGTCCCCGAAAACTGTTGCATTTCCAGATCTCTAGGTTGGTGTAATTCACATATTTGGGATTGATATATTTAATTAGAAGCTGTTCTTCACTTTCTACCCTCCAACCCTCTTTTCTGATGTGACTCCTTGCACCTCTTGAAAGTTCACCCCGAACTCCTGAACCCATGATTTGAAATGTTTAGAATTCTGCAAAATGCATTTGCTCATCCCTGGTTGCAAACATCGTTGCTATCCCGTGTTCGTAACACCAGGATCAAAACACAACAGAGTGCAAACCAAGTCTGTGAAATACATTCTTATTAAAAATAATAATAATAATAATAAATTCAAGGCTCCCTGTAACATTTATTTATTTATTTATTTATTTCATTTATACCCCGCTCTTCAGCCAGAAAAGGCTCTCAGAGCGGCTTACACAAATTAATAATAAGACAGTCCCTGCCCTCAGGCTCACAATCTAAAAGACATGAACACAAAACATCAAGGAACACTGAATATAATATTCAAAAACATCAAGGAACACTGAATATAATATTAAAAAAATAATAATCTACAGAATATAAGAACAGCAATACAAGTTAAAAAATATTAAAAAACACTAAATATTCAAAAAAATACAACAGAAATAATTACAGATAACAAACAAACAAACAAAGGCAGGAGCAGCAGCAGCAGCTTTTGTGACTGGAGTCAGTCAGGCCCCAGCCTCCCTGGCCAGGTGTAATGAGCCAGGGAAGCAGGGACCAGGTCTTGCAGGACTCACAGCTAGATGGTCTCTACATATGGAAATAAACAACACATCCAGGCATGAAGGGTTTTTTTCATTCATTTTTATTTCTGTTCAGTTGGCAGCAAGTAAGCTCAGTTATAAAGACTTTCCTGTCTTGTGTGCCATTTTTCAGAGCCAAACTGTTACAAGGCAAATTCATTTCTAATAATATACCAGCTTTGAAACAGACTAGCCATAACATTAATCAGATGTGATCAAAATGTCAAGAGGTTCTTAAAAGAATCATTCAGCTATCTAGAATTTATTTATTTATTTATTTATTTATTATTAATATTTATTTATCGCCCATCTGGCCGGCAACCGGCCACCCTGGGCGATGTACACACAATAAAATACATAAATACAATAAAATACATTAAAACAATATAAAATTTTTAAAATCTTAACCCACCCCATATTCCCGCCTGAACAACCAGGTTTTTAATGAGCGACGGAAGCTCATCAGAGAGGGGGCATGGCGGAGGTCACTCGGGAGAGAGTTCCACAGTACGGGGGCTGCCACAGAAAAGGCCCTCTTCCTCGTCCCCACCAGTCTAGCTGCTCTGGCTGAAGGGACAAGGAGAAGGCCATCCGTGGCAGATCTTGTTGAGCGGCCCACTTGGTGTTGCTGGAGACGCTCCTTGAGATAAACTGGACCAGAGCCGTATAGGGTTTTAAAGGTCAAAACCAACACCTTGAATTCGGCTCGGCAAGAATGTTGCCTCTAGGTCAGAGAGCTTGAAGTTGCAGTAAATGAGTGTGAAATGGATCTGGAGGAAGGTACAAATTTAACAACTGTTTCTCTGAGCTTACATGCGGAGTCAGGTAATACCCAGAAACCATCCATTGTTCTTTGGGGTTGTAGTAATGTCTATTCAGATTCCACAGTGCCTGTTAACAAATGCTAGTGACAAAAGTTGGGAAGAAGTCTGTGCCTTAGTCATCTTGCGTATAAAACTGGCATAGGATCAAAGGTTGGGCATCAGACCCTGGTTTCATGTTGTCCCTACATGTGTACTGTGGGGGTGGGAAAGAGAGAAACTTGCTTACTGAACCTTTCTTAGTAGCATGGAACACCCAAGTACTAATTTGAGAAGTAATTTAATGTTGGAACTTAATTCACTTAGAAGTAGGCTTAGTTGGAACTTGTTTCTATGTTAGTATACTAATAGTGCAATTCAAACCATGTTTACTCAGAAGTAAGCCCCACTGAGTTCAGAGACAGTGAAGCTTATGCCTGGATAAGTGGGCATAGGATTGCAACCTAAGAATACAATCCTGTGCATGTTTATTCAGAAGTACATCCCATTGACTTTAGTGGGCCTTATTCCTGGGTAAGTGGGCACAGGATTACAGCCTATTTATTTATTTATTCATTTAAAATTATTTTTAGGCTGCCTTTAAGTGGGGAAGCCTAAGAGCACAATCCTAGGCATGGTTGCTCAGAAATAAGTCCCATTGAGTTCAAAGGTCTTATTCTCAGGTAATTGTTCATAGATCCATATACACCTCAAGGCTATTTAGATATAACGTCAAAAGTATAGTTTGGCATTATGAGCAGGTACAAGCCTCAGGATCACTCGTTCACTCCTCTCCTTCCACCTCCCTTCTCACTTGGTCTGCTGATACTGGAAATTTCCAATCCCAGTTTGTGGTGAAACATAGTTTGCCATTTCATTCAAATCCAACAAATTATGGTTTGAGTAAATCATAGTTTACCTGCAAACCAGGATCACAGATTAGAATCAAACCATTGTTTGCAATCCTGGTTTGCAGGGAAAATATGGTCAGAATCCAACGGGGCCCTTACACCCACGCCGATTCTCTTCCACCCTGCCCATTCTGTTGCACGAGTGGCCCCCACCACTTGTGTAATGTTGATTTAGTGCTTTCAGGGCAACTCAAAACAAGTGGAAATTCTCGTTTCTGGAAGGAGGCAGGTCGGCAGAGCTCACATAAGAGAGCTCCGCTGAGCTACCTCCTTCAGGAAGGAGCGTTTCCAGTTGTTTTGAGGCCACCCCCAGGAAGTGCTAAATCTCCCTTGCATAAGACGCTTACGCTGGCTCAGCTTGTCTGAGCGTGGAAAACTAAGCAGGGTCAGGCCTGGTTATTACTTGGATGGGAGACCCCTCCTCTAGTTTCCTGCATTGAGCAGGGGGTTGGACTTGATGGCCTTGTAGGCTCCTTCCAACTCTATGATCTATGAAATCTAAGTGGTGGGTCCCGTTTGTGCAATGGAATTGGCGGAACCCACTGCTTGCAAAAGGGAATTGGTGGGGCAGAAAGGTGGGGCAGAACCCACTGGGTGACTTTGGGCCGGTCACTGACTCTCGGCCTAACCTACCTCACAGGGTTGTTGTGAGGATCAAATGGAGAGGAGGAGGATTATGTAAGCCGCCTTGGGTTCCTTTCAGGAAAAAAGGCGGGGTATAAATGTAATAAATAAATAAATAAATAAATCATGGGGGGTGGGGGGGGGGTGTAAGCGCCGTACTGGATTCTGCCCTGTGGCTTGCAGGGAAACTATGGTTTGTGAAACAGTAGTTTGCCAGATTCAGATGAAACAGCAAGGTACAATTTGCCACAAACTGGGATTGGAAGTTTCCAATATTGGCTCACAAGTAGAAAAGTGTGGGGGAAGGGTAGGAGGGAACACATGAGCCCGCAGCTTGCGCCTGCTCATGCTTGTAACATTAAGAAAGGTTTGGCACTATGTCACAATGGCCTTTTTGAATACGGCTTGGCAGATTAAATATTCATTAGAGTTGCCAACCTTTTAATGGCCCCGCTCTTGTGCATTTAACAGCACCCTCACATATAGATATTTAGTTTTCCTGGCAGCAGGGACAAAGGGTTGGGCAAAACCTTTCCGCACTTAATTTCTGCATGCCAGGCTGCTGTTGAAGACATGAGATTGGTTTTTTAAAAAAGTTGGTAACCCTCATATCCACAGCTCCCATTTATTTGACCTGGAGTTTCTTCATTCTGATATTGCTTAGTTATGCATGTAGCATACCATAATTTAATACAATGTCCAGCAAAACATGAGTTCAATCATTGTTTTCATCAGGTGGTTCCAAACAATAGTTTCCAAGAGATATGAATACTGGTAAATTTCAAAAGTTTCTTATCTCAGTTCTAGTTGGTCTTTATGACTGATTAATAGTGTCAACTGTTTTTTTTCTTTTCAGTACACATCTTGTGGTCTGTGCCTCACTTTTTATTATTCCATTCTCTCTCTCTCTCTCTCTCTCTCTCTCACACACACACACACACACACACACATGACCATCCACACCTATAGCCTAATGCCCCCCCATAACCCACCCTTCTCATGCAAAACAACAGTGTTCTGTTCCCCATGCTGGGCTGGCAACCTTGCTAGTACTTCAAAGCTGCCGTTGTATATGTGCACACATTGAACTTAATTGGACTTACCTCCAGGAAGCGTGCCTAGGGTTGGGTTGCTCATTTTCTGCAGCTGGAAACATGTCCAGCACTCCTGCCCTCATACCAGGCATACGTTGAATTAAATAGAAATTTGACTGAACCAAAAGGAATTAAAAATTTCTTTATACTGGATATATATGTGAAAAACTTGTCTACGGGACATGGAATTATGAGGCATTTCAGCCCTTGGATCACTCACAGGTCACTGTGTTTCTCTAGGAAACTATGAACTCCACATTCCAGAAATAACAAGCCTTGTTTTTCTATAATGACTTATCCTGGGCTGAAAAGAAGGAGAATCAAGGGGCCCTGATTATGCCAGGGTTTCTTTATTTTACTTGTAAGTTGTAACTACTCTATGACAGGTCCTTTATATGTACCATCAACACCAAAATCTGTTTAATACACTTGATATAGTTAATGTCTAAAAGAATCCCCCCTTCCCTGGTAATTTAGCATTTCATATTAAGGGAATTATTTATGTGACCTGCACAATTTTTGCAAAATCTACCCAACAATGCCATGAAATATGACAGTTCCCAATGGGGAAATATTGCAAATGAATTGTATAAATATTTATTTTTCTCCAAGTAAAGAAAACATTTCCTGTTTTTCTTATGCATGTCCTGTCACAATATAGAACTTGCCAATCCAAAGAGAGTGCTATCCTAAACAGCAGAGGAAGGACTGATCTGATCTGTTTCCCTGGATATGGCAAGGCTGTTTTATATCGTTAATATTGTGTCATGAACTATGCTGATTTGCCAGGTTACATATGCATGTGAACAGAGACCACAATGCTCTCCTGGTGATCACTGACAGTGAATCAAGGGAATTTAATCAACAGGGCAGTATTGTCACAGTGTGCCGTCCTGCAGTCCCATTGAATGGTGAAGGATGTGGGCATCTTGAGTTATGATCATGTCCTTTCGCTTCCATTGCAAAAACAAGAAACATACAGAAAGACAGCAAGGAGAAAGAATATAGTGACAGCAAATGCTGAGAAGAAGAAAAAAAGGCTGGGTACTCCTATGCTGCATTTTCTTTTCTTATTGCAGATACATCAGATCTCCCCCTTTTTGAGCCTACTCTCCATAAAACTCTAAAGCAGGGCTCTCCAACCTTGGGTCCCCAGATGTTGCTGGCCTACAGCTCCCAGCATACCCAGCCAGCATGGCTAATGGCGAGGGATTGTGGGAGCTGTAGTCCAGCAACATCTGGGGACCCAAGGTTGGAGAGCCCTGCTCTAAAGGATTCATGCCAAGCTTATGTAATCCTGGATCCAACACTTCCATAACACTTATAAAACAAGCTCCAAATAATTTCCTACAGGCTTCTGCTTGGCAGTTAAAATTGGATAGCCATAACTTCCATGGGTAGAAATCTTTACCTAAGGTACCCTCACGAGTGAAAAGGGATAGTGATAAAGATGGTCCCGTTGAAGTCATACAAACACTCCAAGAATTTGCGACCAATATGTATGACAAAGCTTTATGGCATTGTACACGAGTATCAGTTTTACTCGTGTGTGTGTGTGTGTGTTTGTTTGTGAAGTCTGCAAAAAGAGGATATTGCATACGTCTTAGGAATGGAAAGTGTAGAAAGAACAAGTTTGGACACCAGGTGAATCATCATACTTGTAAGGCACATAGTCTGTCTCCCTGACCTTTCCCAGTTTCCAGGTACTGCATTTGCATTCTTTGTGTCTTCATCAAGGCCAAGTCAGCATTTTCTTAACAGATTAGGGCATACAAATTAAAACAATACACGGTCATTAGTCAGTGTTTTATCATACTGCACCATTGTTATCTGTTACTTAATCTGACATGACAGTTGATGGGTGCTGGCTGGAAAGAATATATACACATCATTTCTCCTGTGTATCACAACATTAACCAAAATTAGGGCTGCTCCTGGAGTCTTGTCATCCAAATGTCTCTACAAGATGGCAGAAAGGATAAAGGCTGGAGTTGTTTGAGAGAGCAGGAGATTCTCAAACAATTGAGGGCGCTGGAGCTGGAGAAGCAAAGATCATGGGCTGTGAAAGGCCCTGAAAGGCTTTGAAGGTAGGGAGAAGGAGCTTGCACTGGATCTGAGAGCAGACTGGAAGCCAATGTACGGACAGAAGTCAGGAGACCACGGCAATGACAAAAGGCCAGAAGACTACAGTAGTCAAGGCAAGAGATTTCCAGACGGTTTTTACTGAAGTGACAGAAAGGAAGTCTTCCTCTCTGCCTGTGAATGATCATATTTTTGCAATGCCATAAAGGGAAAAGTAACATGACTTGGCGGTGAATTGAGTATCAAGAATGTGGGGGGGAGGAGTCAAAGAGAAAACCAAGGCTTTATGTCTGCTCTACAGGGCAGATGGGTACATTGTCAATGGACAACGGGTGTGATAATAAGGAGTGAAAAGATGAGAAGTGCAGTCTTGGGCAGCCTGAGTTTGAGATGATGATGAAGGCATCCAAGCACAAATATCAGGGAGGCAGTTGGAGATGTAAGATTCCAATGAAGGGATGATTCAGAGCAGAGAGAGAAAGCCGGCTTGAGTCAGAACCCAGGGCTGGGTTTAGCATCTAGGGATTAGGCTCATTCTTTGATATTTAGTTCTGGCTCAAGCCCCCACCCAGGAAAACCTGGGACACCAATTTGGATGTCTGGGTAGCTTCCCCCACCCATCTCTTTCACACACCTGATATGACAAAATAGCAGGGCAAGGGACTAGAATTGGAAGAATCTGGTAAGAAGAAGGCCAAACACTACCACTGTGGCCACCAGGCAAATGGGAGAAGGAGAAACCACCAAAAGAAAAGGCAGAAATTGTGGTAGTATCAGAGGGGCAGGGAGAATGGCTTCCATGGGGGCAAACAGCTTGACAGATGGAGAGAGGAAAAGATGGAGGGTGACTGCTTCCCAGAAGAAAGAGTGGGTGCTCCATGGGGAAAGGAAAGAAAAGATTGCTGTAGGCAATGAATGGGGATGTGATTCAAAGACAGAAGGAAGGTGGGTACCATGATGCTGGAAACAAGTACCAGAAACCATAGGGAAACATGGAGTATTGAAAGAGGAAGAGGAGTTGGACAGAGGGGTGGGCACCAAAAAGTGCAGTTTACTGGGAGGAGTGCCTTGGTCACAAATAGTCAATAGGTACCAAATGGTTGGGGCCCTTTGGCACCACTGTTGGGTCCACTGACCATGGATTGAAATGGAGGCTGAACTGACTTATACCCCTTATTCTACCCTCTTACGGCATTTCCAGATGAGGCATTTATCGCACCATCGCTCATGGAATTGGTCATAGGGTCTAGATCGGGGGTTCTCAACCCCCCGGGGGGATTTTAGGGTTTTGGGGGGGAATTGGGACCACAGACTCAAACTGTTGGAATACTGATCTTTCTACAAATTACAATTCTACAGATTTTACATAATCTACAGGGCATCATACCTTATTGTATGGCACAGATTCAGTCAGACAATCTTGGAAAGAGGGGGGAATGACATTCTGACATATGGTGAAAAGGGTGCATGGGGCAAAAAAGGTTGAGAACCACTGGTCTAGATGTTGTCTTCCACTCAGAGGCCACCCATGGTTTGCCACCATTTCTTTTACCTTCTTTCTTACCACGGAAAATCTATTAAGTAAGATAAGATACAGTAACTGCACAATGCCTTCTGATTGCTAGCAGCAGGACCCTCCTGTCCGGAAGCGGATCATGTTATGCTGTTCTTTGGCTGCTGGATATGTAAGAAGAGATCAAAGCTTTTGCTAAATAAACTCTAATTTAGCTGAACAAAATTACAGTAATATAACTGGTCCTGATGTAACTCATGGCAGAGTTCACATACAGCTAGTGGATTTAAGTGGCTATTGGCATCTTTGTCAACTCAGATGGTTGAAATGAGATCTTGTGCTGGGCCGGCTCTCTCTCACCATTCAAAAAAGTCAGTGAGGTATAGCCAGGTAAAGGAGAAACTATTTGGACTTCATTGCTCAGTAAACGGAGCAGAACTACCCTCATTATTATATCAATTACCCGATGAGGCAAGGGTAAGAATTTTTTTTTAAGCATTTAAACAGCAATTTCATGGAATATAGTATTGCCATGGCAATTTAATTTTTAAAAATGGTAAAAAACAAAAACAAAAAAACCCAAGCACCATTTAGGCAAAATATAGCCATCTCTTTGAAGGTTGCTGACAATAGGCTCCAGAAAACAGCAATAAGAAATTGGGCTAGTTGGCATGATTTAAAAAAGCCACTGTGGCTTAAACAAGCCACAGTGGGTGGTTTTAATACCCGGTGCATGCCAGGTCAGCTGCCATTTCCCTAGTTTCCTGCCCAGGCACAGCTTCTCATGTCATCCGAACCCAGCAGGCATGGCTTGTTTGAGGGGGAAAGAACCCTCAAATAATCCTACAGCAGCCTGTGGGTTATTTAAGGGTCTATATTATCCTCTGGGGACTTTTAACAAGGATGCATCTCAGGTCCGGAAGTGCGGGGAAGAAATTTAGCATATTGTGGTGGTGCAAACAGGTGAGCTCTTAAGAACCACTAGTCTTGAATACAATAAAAAATGATACGATCTCAAGATGGCTGCAATAATGTATGTGAAACCCTTATATCTGATACTTTTGTGTGTTTCTCATGCATTGACCCAGTTTGCATGATCAAAATAGCCCACCACGGCTTATTTAAGCCACGGTGGGCTGCAGTGCATGCCGGCATGTGCCAGGTAGGATTTAAACATTCACTGCTTGGCCGTGACTTGTCGTGGCATTTGAACCCAGGCAACGGGGGTTGTGCAAAGCCATGGTCCGGGGACTGGGCGGTGAATATTCAAAATGGCCACTGGCACGTGCTGCAGCCCACTATGCCTTAAATAAGCCATGGTGGGCTGTTCGATCGTGTGAACCAGCCCATTGTCTCTGTAATCTCACAGCACCCTTATAAATTATGGCAGTATTATAATCCCCATCTGGCTTGCCCAAGGCCACCTAATAAGTTTATGTTTGAGGTGAGATTGGAACTGAAGACTTCCCAACTCACAGTCTTAGCCGCTATGCCAGCATTCTCATGGCAAATCAATCTTATTATTAATTTTACAACATGTCAGGCTCTTCACAGATCCACTTAACCAAAATCTTTGAATGCAAAAAATAACTTATCCTTGGAAGTATGTCCATGTCTTCCTGTATGTTAACAGTGAGAACTAGTGAGACCTGCAACAATTTTTGCAGTGTGGAGTCCTCATGTTCAGTGGTCAGCCATGCCCTCTTCAATGATACCCCATTCCATTCTGCTCCCACCTGCTTTTCCATCCCCACAAAAGTCAGCCAGCATACTGTGAGCACTGAACATACTCAGGCCTCACTGGGCTTTTTTGGCCCCCTAAGAGCATAATCCTATTGCCCCCGCCCTTGATGCACATAAGCCTCCAAACTCGGAAGCTTACGTGCATCCAATGCATGGTGTGAATTGCAGCAGTGGTGACCTTCACTACCTCGCACCGTGCATTTCATCTAGATGTCCATTTCCGGCCATCTAGAGGAAGTTCTTCAGAGGGGGAGGCTGGAGTGCTGTTTGGATACGGAGTAAGCCATCGGCCCCAGCCTCCTCCCCTTCCTACCCCTGGCATTCCCCTTTCCCTCCTCTCTGAGGCCAATTAGCAACCTTGGGGAGGCAGTTGGCGCAGTTCTTTCAGTGCTAGCTGTGAGAGGAGTGGGTTGGGTGGGTCTGACTTGGTGTTCAGAGTCCCAGCTCTGAGCTTGCAGGACCTCTGAGCTGGGACTACGAATAATCCTATGGCCTCCCAGGCAAGGTTGGGGGGCCATAGGATTGCGCCCTAAAGGTTTTTTTCCTGACCACTGAACCGGAGCACCCCACACGGCAAATAAATAAATAAAAATCTAAAGATGTTTTGTGTATCTGTTGTATATCTGCTAATCTTGGGGTCCTCCAAGCCTGCTGATATGTCACTTTTCTGTGCTGATTGTGCTGCATTGGCTACCTAAGCAATGGCACTCATGCCTGAACATTGGAAATAAGAATGATGCATATATATATTTACCAGCTAGGTCTGCTGTCTGACTTAGATTGGCCAGATGCCAATAGGCATAGGTACCAGAGATGGTACCTATACATTTAAATGAGGATGCATCTAACATTTAATGGTTTCATGCACAGAGGGAGACTGTAGCCATGGAATGTCTCACTACTCGTCTTGTTGATCACCCTCCTCCTTGGCTTCCTGTAGCCAAAAGGAAGACCAATGCAGGAAGAGGGAGGGAAACACAGTGGCTTGGTTCACACATAATGACAACCCAGACTATGGGTTGAATCGTGGGTTGTTGTTGAATCATGGGTCATCATTACTTGCGAACCCTGCACTATGGTTTAGCTATGGGTTGTTAACCATGAACAACCCAGGAAGAGAACTCATGGTTTGTTGTTGGGTTGTGAACTCTACCATCCTATGCTCATTTGTGGAAGGTCACATCAAATAAAACTGAACTAAATCAAGGAAAAGACTCTGTGAACTGCAGAGTAAATATAATGTTTCTGCAGTGATCCTGTGCCACCTATGTAAGGGAGAAAAGAGAAAAAGAAACAATTTTTTAAAATATACAGTATAGTTGTATTTGTATTTAATTACCGGTAAATAATAAAAATGTACCTAAAAATGTAGGTACTGTAGATAATATCTAAAAAGACAAACTCTATCCAACGGTTGTACGATTTAATTTGGGATAGTAACTAGAAGAGAATGGAAATTCAATGTTTTGATGGTGGCATTGTCTGGGTTCTCTGTAATAACCAACTATGATCAACTTAGTATGATCAATTCCAGAAGCAATCCACATGAAAACACATTTAAAAAATAAAATAAAACTAAAAGCTAAAACTAGACAATGTGGGTGCCAAAAAGAATTAGACACAGGCTAGCTGAAATAATTGAGTCTTAAGGCACTGGGTTTAATATCCTTTTGTGAACAGCTTAGGACTACTTTATTTTTTAAAGGATCTGTTAGATGCTTTTATCAAACACTATACTTTCATTATTAACAAGAAAATGCTTGAAAACCCCACAGACCCAAATTCATACTTACTCCTGACTCCTGTGAAGTCAGTAAATTCAGGCAAGGGATTGATTTGGTTTATTTTCACTGATTATTACTTTTTACTCACAGAGCAGTTTAAAACAATTTGGTTAATTATACTGCAATGTTGCAGTGTTGAAAGGCGCAGCTTACATTACAAAAGCACAATTTCAGACTGTTTCCTTTTAATAGTTAAGAAGACCAAGAGAAGACTAGAGTTATATACTTTAAGGTGTTCCCTTTGAATTACTGCAGAAACTACCATTAGGATAATTGTCCGAAACCACTATGTGAGTAATCAGTTACCTATGGAGAAAGGTCACTTGCAAGTACACTTTAGGGGAGTCTGCACTTTATTTATTCCTCAAAGGTATAATGTTTAATTTAAAGGCCGCAATGGTACACATATTTACTGGGAGTAAGCCCCATTGAACTCAACAAAATGTACGTCCAAGTAAACATGCATAGAACTGGACTGAAAAGCAGTTTACTTTGGCTGGATCATGCCAAAAGTAAGTATATATAAACAGCTAATGTGTAGTTAGCCATTAATGTAAGGCACTGTTCAGATGTTTGCGGCTCTGAGTATATCCAAATGTCTAGGCCAATTCATCCGTGTTTACTCAGAAGTAAGTCCCTCCTTTTATTCTTTGTTGGAACAGGGTGGGGAAATTTCTTCCCCCTTTTGTGACCAGTTTGCCCACGCACGCCCCTTGCTTTCATCACTCTCACAGCTTCTAACTCATGATTGTGCCTACAGAAGAGCCTTGTCTATGGGTGGCCCCATTTCACAGTTGGTTGGCATGGGGCCATCAAGTTTGCTGTTAGAGAGAATGATCAGGGAAGAGTTAGTTAGAGGCAACCCCCCCCCCCCCCAGTTAACAGAGAAGGTGTTACTGAGTAATTTAATGGCTATGGGTGACTTGTGCCCAATATGTCTGCACAGCTGTGCAGCCTGCTCCTACAACTACTGTTTACTTGAAAGCAAGGCCCACTAAATTCCATGGGGCAGACTCTCAATAAGTGTATGGAGGATTGCAGCTCCAGTCTCATCTCAAACCCACCAGCCAATTCCAGTTCCTGACACACATCTGAAGACTTTGCAAAAATATAACTGACAGCAGGATATCTCACACTGTTAAACATGATTGCTTTAATTTCTATCAAATGCACATTTCTTGGGTTGTATCTGTAATATTTGGCTTTATCAAGGGGAACAACCTCCTTATGATTGAGACATTAAAAAAAAAAAAAGCTGCTGAGACAGCACATGACTCAATAATGTGTTTTATGTTAATTTGGGTCTTGTATTCCCTGGCTCTTCTCTGATTATCCTCTTGTATGCTAATAGCAAACTCATTTTCTGAGTGCTAATCATTATGTAGCAACATCCATGCACCAGAGGAAGTACTGGCAAGTTTGGGAGAAACCCTGAAGTTTACAGGATTACAACAAATCATTAGGGAGACATCCCCACCCCATAAATAAAACCCCAGATAAATGAGAATTGAACATGCTAAGTGGCCACAGAACACTGAGTTTCTGCTGGGGGCAAAAAAATAAAATACAAAACGGAACACCAGGTGGGGAAAAGGGAATTCAGTATCTGGGAAAAGGGCTTAGCTGGCTGGAACCTTGAACAGGAAACCCCATACAGCAACATATTTGTTGCAGGTCACACTTGTTCCTCATATTTCCAGTGTTTAGGCATGACATGAGTGCTGTTGCTTATGTAGCCAACATGGTGCTCCCCCCCCAAGCGGGAAGTATAAGCAGTGTGGTTTCTTTCGGAGGTAGATGATTAGTTTATTTATTTTATTACATTTATATCCCACCTTTCTTCCATAGTGGAACTCAAGGTGGCTACATGTGGTTTCCAGGGGGTCTCCCCTCCAAGTGCTGACCAGACCCAGACCTGCTTAGCTTTAGCATGGTGGCTGCCTCATGTGCCTTCAGACCATACCCTGGGACCTGATTAATGTGGCTGGCTGCCTGCCACAAGTTTATTAATAAACAAAAACCTTTTGGTTTAACATGTTGTGTTAAGGGCTTCCCGTGTTCACTCAAGTTCCAAAATGCCAGGAAATTACATCTGTTAAGGGCCACATTCTTAAGAGATGTGTTACTTTGGCAATATGTATATGGTATGGTATCCTATGCTGTGGTTAGTTCCAGCTTCACCACTACCTTGGAGCTGGGTGGCTGTCAGTGGCAGAGTGGTGAACCTAACTCCCAGGTATGTCTGTTTGCTGCTATAGACACATAGAGCCTCTGTGCAACTGAAGCTATTGTGCAACTGAAGCTACTGTTCCATGTTGCAAATACCCAGCTAGCAACCAACACCATCCACAAGTACCTTTTCAATAACATAAAGCCACTGCAGTGCCTGCCAGAGATGTCCATTGCCAATGACAGTAGCCTGCCTCAAAATATAAGTAGTGCACTGTACAATATGCTGAATAGTCTTGTAGAATAAATTGCAGTGTCATGCTAATGGTCCTCCTCCTAATGAGAAGAAGAGGGCCACGTAAGCCACTTTGGGTTCCTTGCAAGAGGAAAAAAGGTGGAATATAAATGTGGTGGTGGTGGAATATAAATGTGGTGGTGGTGGTGGTGGTGGTGGTGGTGATGATGATGATGATGATGTCACCAGTACAATGCTGCATTGGGCAGCACGGTGATAAAAGCAAGCCGTTAGGGTTATGTGACTTGAAGTGAGCACCCCCTCAGCAGAGTTGCCTTTTGAGAAGCGCTTTGTATTGGAAAAAGTCAGGCTTGGCACTATTGGCCTTATTATCTAAGGAAGAGGAAACAGCTGGAAGCCTTGACTTCTTGCTAGTTGGATCGTGTTTTTCTTTTTCTTTAGAAAAGATATTAACAGCTGGTAATCAAAGGTTTTCAGACATTTTATAGGAAAAGCCCTCTGCTTCTAGAACTGTGAAAACAATTATTTGGCCAAGCTGCGTTTGCCATGTGTGACAAAACTGCAGGTTGGTCTAGGCCATGTGTTGAGAAGCCTTCTCAAAATTAATGCATCATTCTTTTAGAAATGAGCTTTATGTAAAAAGAAAATAAACTGGATAACAATGGTAAGGACAGTGAGGCAGTTAAACCCAGACAGATTTATTTATTGGGACCAGGGCTTCCACATTAAGGTCTTGTTAAGGCTCCTGTGCCTTTAAGAGTTGTATAAAAGGTGACATTCCACCAGGTATGGATTGTCCCACCATTGTAGCTCTATGATGGGAAAAGCTGTATCTGGTGACATTTTCACTGTTAGGCACCTCTGTGCTGAAACTCTCTCAGGGTCTGGACTACCTGCTAGCCCTAAATCCTACATGAGACAAGAGCAGTTTAGCTTAGTTGCCCTTGGCTACTAAAGCCTTTCCAGACCCATTATTACATTAGTACAAATGTAGACAGCACCAATGTATATTGGGAAACCGGGCCACTCCAACAGACCAGCATCGCACCAGGATTAAAAATGCAAAAACTCCAACTGTACTCAAAAAGTAGATGGACACATTTCGTCCTTTAGGAACTGAATGCACTCATTCAGGGAATTTGATTCCTACTGCCCACGTGCCTATGGGGATTCAACCTGCATTTGGTCCCAGCAGAACAACAAGGGCGAGACTGACTGCGCTGTTTGCACAAGCCAATGTGGGATAACGGCATGGTGAAGTAGTCCAGACTGTATTCATTTGTGGGGCACTATTCTCCCAAAATGTTGGGATGGAAGCTGAGATGCGCCAATACAAACATTTTATTTTATCTGTTTGTATCCCACTTCTCCATACAAACCTCAGTGTCTTACACATTTCCCCCAAAAAATCCCTTTAAAAATTAAAAATCCATAAGCTAAACACAAATGAATAAGAACAAATACATATTTCAATATCGGAGTATGAGACACAGCCATAAAATGGAGTAGCCTCAGTATATCTAGCCCCAAAGGTTTTCATAAATAGCCAAGCATTTTACTGCTTTCAGAATAATTTTTAAAAGAGTACTGTACAATGTTGTACTTCCTCTGAGTCATTCCATAGCCTCACGCAACATCATAGAAAGTCCAGGTCCACTCAAGAGCTATTTTAAACTCATGGAACTAGGCTCAATCTACATAGCACCCCGCCACCCCCATTGATCTCCATATTCCTGCCCATAGTTCAAAATGTGATGGAAAATGGGGAACTAATTACAGAACATCTGAGCAGCCCAATCTCGTCTGATCTCGGAAGCTAAGCAGGGTCAGGCCTGGTTAGTACTTGGATGGGTGACCACCTTGGAATACCAGGTGCTGTAGGGAGGGACCATACCTCAGTGTGATAGAGCACATGCAGAAGGTCTCAGATTCTATCCCCAGCCTCCAGGTAGGGCTTGGAAAGAATCCTGCCTGAAACCCTGGAGAGCTGCTGCCAGTCAGTGTCGACAATATTGGGCTAGATGGACCAATGGTCTGACTCAGTATAAGGCAGCTTCCTATGTTCCTAAGAAGCTGCCCTATATTGCTCAGACCATTGGTTCATCTAGCTCAGGTTGTCTACACTGACTAGCAGTGGCTCTCCCAGGTTTCAGGCAGGGGTCTTTCCCAGCCCCATCTGTGAATGCTGGCAGTTGAACCTTGATGCATGCAAAGCATGTGCTCTGCGGCTGAACCTACTATCCACAGTCTATCATAGGAGGCTGGTGTCTCCTATTTCAGTGGAACTCCTTATCCATTGCATCTCCTGGTTTGAGCTTTATAGGAGCTATCCATGGTGCTGAACTCCACCCCCAAAATAGGTTCACCACCATGGAGCACCTATAGCTCAAATAAAAAGATACAATGGATAAGGAGCCCCACTGACACAGGAGTCACCAGCCTCCCCTGTGTCTTAGTGATCTTTTCCTACCCTGCTACCTACATTCTTTAAATGAAAACACTGGTGACTGAACCTGGGATTTTATGCATGAAACCCATGTGCTTCTACCATCAAGTCCACCCCCTAATATCTTAGGAAGCTGCCTTATAGGTTGGGCTTTTTGTCCATCTTTCCTAGTGCTGTCTGTTCTGACCAGCAACAGCATTCCAGGGTCTATGGCAGAGGTCTTTCCTAGCACTTGTTAATTTTGATTGGAGATGCTGTGGATCAAACCTGGGACCTTCTGCATGCAAAGCAGGCACCCTGCCACCGATCTTTGGAAGCTCCTTACCTTATTTCTAGAAGCAATCCACTTTTAGTTTGTTAAGGGCACAATCCCTTAAGAAAAATGTCTAAACATACTATGCTGGCTGGGGAATGGGAGCTGTAGGACATTTTTATATCTAAACATGCATAGGATTGCACCCCAAGTTGCTATCTATGAATATAGATGGTTAGATTTGTGCAATTGTTTACGCTCAAAGTTGTTATAGCATAAGAACTGAAAGCTGTATTGCTTATTGTCTACCCAATAGATTAGATTTTGCCAGACTCCAAAAACCAGCTTTGACAAGCAGTCCACCAGAGAAAATAAATGTACCTACTCATGCCAATTAGTCCATCTGAGAAGTGTACTATAAACAATATAGTTTAGTAAGGGAGTGTATCAATATAGTATGATTAGTAAGGGAGTGTTTTCTGTGCTACACCCATGTTGGCAGGCAGGCCCTCATTTTGCATCCACCACAATGCAGGTGTGTGTGGGGGGCAATGTTGTGTCTTGCTCCAGGGATGAGGTGGAGTTCGTGCTCTGCCAAAATCTGTCCTCTGGTTTCCTGGAAGTTTTCTTTCTCCATGAAAGGAGATTCCATTGTTCTGCCTCATTCTCAAGGTGTTTATAATTCATTTTTGTGGTGCTTTTGAGCTTACCTAATCACTGCTAGCCCCCCAGGCTGCCTGCGCTTCCTGATCTGAAAAAGCCCTGTCGGAGGAATTACTTCATGATGTCTTCCCCTGGGTTTTAATTGAAGTGTGGGAAGCCGAGGAGCTACAGGCTGCTGGAGAGATGATTGGACAATGAAAAACAGGACACTTTCGCTCATTCCTTAGTTACCTCATTCCATTCCTTACCTCATAGGGAAGGTAAGCCCAAGAAACCCAATCCCAACCCCTGAGAATTTCTCTGAGATTTCTTCACCATTGAATTTCTTTTTGAAAGCAATTTATCTTCTATCAAATTGAATAAGAATGGTTGAAAAAAAATGTGGAAGACATTTTTGGCACAACACTACACATGCTTTTAGAAAAGTGTGTTAAATGCATTGGTGACTAGGCCTTGACCAGATCACCAATGCATGTAAATAGAAGCTTAGACTGATGGGTGTAGTCTAAAACATAATGATGGCTTCAGCTCATTAGTGAACTGTCATCAGTTTCAGTAAATTTTACTTGTAAACAAGACACTTGGACACTGCTTAATTGTTAAGGTTAGGGCTCCCAGGCCTGCCTGAAAGCCATGTCCTCTGAGGGCCACTTCCCATCTGAAGGAGAGAACATATTTTTAGTAGTGGCATTTGTGTGTCTGAAAATATGCACTACATACATGCCTGGGAGTCTTAACCAATTGACCATTGTGTGCTTTCAGACATTCAATGCCCTTCAAATATAACAAAAATTATAAGGGGACGTGTATGAAACAGCCCTAAGCTGGCTGGCACACTGAGCATGCTGAGAACCTCTGCTCCACTTAGCAGGTGCGGGGGGGGGGGGAGGCATATTGAATGATGTAGGAATGTTAGGTTTTTCAAAGCTTCAGAAACTGCTCCTGTGGCTTAATAGCAGAGACTGAAATTAAGCACTGCCACTAGTTCTTCTACTATTCTACCAGTGACAGTGACCTGGTCCCGTAGCGTTGTGGTACAGTTTTTTGTTGTTGTTTTACCATTGTTGAAACAAAGTAGATGTGGACCTGATCAGTGCTTCACAGGAGAAGCTGGAGCTAAAATTAAGAGTAGGATATGAGTATATTAAATCTGGTTAGCAGGCATGGACCAGTCATAATACACATAGACTTTATGTTATATTTCTGCAGAATAAGAGCAACAATTGGGAAGGCAAAGTTCACTCTTCTTTAGCAAGAAATACCTATACATTTCTGTTCATATCTTGATTCATATGTTCCAGGAATAATTCCTGGCAGGAGAACTAAAAAGATGGCTGATCTCCAGGAAAAATAATAATTCAGGTTCAAACAAGGGTCAAATAAGAGTTCCAGAGAATGCCTAAAGGAACCTCACATATGTGTGTCTCTGAAGCTAAAAGAGTGCTGACACAGCAAAATATAATTCATGTTCTATAAACCAAAGAGCATAAAGACGGGCATTTTATGTTATATGATTTGTTTCTACCCCAACTTCAAGGCAAGCTCTCACAAAGAGGCTTACAATAAAAAATGTTATTAATAAACAACTGAAAATGCTATAATAACCAAATCCTAACATTAGCATCCAGATACAACACAGTTTCTCTCTCTGTCCAACCACAATTACAGACATACTGGCACTGGCTTAAGTGGTGACTGGTTAAGTGATGAATGAATGGACCTTTTCCTCAGAGCCATATGGGTGGTCTGGTTGCTACTGCTGTTTGTGATTTAAAAATTGTAGAGCTTTAGCGTTGTTCTTGATTGCTGACAGAGAGACGACAAGATTGAGTATTTCCATGCTCTGCTCAAAACTTTCAGGGCTGTGGATGTAAGTTCAGCTTCTTCATACTAGCCTTAACTTCTTCACCTTACCATTGACTCAGCAGATTGCACCATAATAGGGAGGAGATTGCTGGGAGCCACTTTAGAAATGTGCTAAGTTGACAAACTTACTTCCTCATGTTCTCTGTTCCCAACTTCCCAAAGGCTTCTAATAAAATGTGGAAGCATCTGAAACGTCTAGTATCCTTTACCTGAGGGATGGGACACCTGTGGCCAGCCAGATGTTATTGGACTACAACTCCCATCATCCTTCACAATTGGCTGTGCTGGCTAGGTCTGATGGGAGTTGCAGTCCAGCAAAATCTGGAGGGACACACATGCTCTATCCCTGCTTTACCTTGATATAAACTTTTTTCATCTAAGTATCTCAGTATTTCCTTGTGTTTGTGATTATTAGTACTTCTGCTTAATTTTTGCAGGGTTATTTTTCAAAATAGGCAAAACTTTATTTATTTAGGGTAATTCTGGGTTGCATTTTTCTGCAAGACTTTATATGGGTACCACATATATGTAGATGTAAAATTGCCAAGGGAAGTCCAATTTACAGCGCAATCCAATGAGGCTGCCCTCTGAGCTCGGAGGATTACAGATATCCTAAGGAGTGTGGAGGTGAAGGTTGTCTCCACACTTCTCCCACCCTGCAAAGCATTTAGACGGACGATTTCAGTCCGTCTAAGTGTTTTGTCCCAGAGCGCAAGGAGGGGAGGCTGAAACGCTGCCAGGATACTGCATATGCTGGTAGAGTCTGTCCAGGGCCAGTGCTACCATTAGGCCAACTAGGCAGCTGCCTAGGGCTCAGGGCTAAAGGGGGCGCCAGAAACACCTTGAAAAAAAATACAGCACTCAAGTGGGAAGGGGGGGGCGCTAAATATCTGATCTTGCTTAGGGCACCAAACTGCCTTGCACCGGTCCTGAGTCTGTCTCCTTCCCATCCCTCCCTGCCCACAAAACTCCACTCTTCTGACCTTGGAGCTGCAGCTGGTGCTGTACTTTCCATGCCGGCTGCAAAGGCAGAGGGAGGGCACTCCTAGTTCTGACCTCAGAGCATGTTTCAAAGGTCAGAGCTGGGACTCCAAATTGTCCTATGTCCATCTAGACCAGGGCTCTCCAACCTTGGGTCCCCAGATGTAGTCCAGCAACATCTGGGGACCCAAGGTTGGAGAGCCCTGGTCTAGACTCTGTCTAGCGGCCTGATCTAGACTCTGTCTAGCGGCCAAAGGATTGCACCCTTAGCCACATTGGACTTCAAAAGATCGCACTTTTAATGAAAATGAGGGGACTAATAATGGAAGTTAGAAGGGAAAGTCAAGAGGATCAAATCCCTTGAACGCTTGGGGATTATTGAAACCCACAGTAATATGAGCTTAGCTAGAATATATACTGTAGATCAGGAAAGGTAACACCAAATCTAAGAGGATGCCAACATGCTTAGTGAGGAGAGTCAAGAAAAGTATTTGAGGCAAGAAGGCTTCCCTCCCAAAAAATTGAAGTTGTGCCCAAATGAGGAGGGGGGGAAAGGAACACAAACTTTCACACACAAAAAGAAAAATGCAAGTGCACAATAGTGGATACAAATAAATAAATGTGAGAAAAAGTAAGACACAGACACACACACACACACACACACACACATATCGTTGGTCTTACTCATACATATACATATACATATACATATACATATATATGAGACTGAATCCTGACAAGACAGAGACTCTATGGGTGGATGGTTCCCAGGTATGTGAATTGGGGAGTTTCCTGTTCTAGACAAAGTTGCACTCCCCCAGAAAGAACAGGTACGTAGTTTGGGGCTGCTCCTAGATCAGTGATGGCGAACCTTTTTGAGCCTGAGTGCCCAAACTGCAACACAAAACCAACTTATTTATTTCAAAGTGCCAACACTGCAATTAAACCTGAATACCGAGGTTTTAGTTTTAGAAAAACAACTCATACAGTTGTCCGAACTAATTAACATCTTTTGTCTTTAAAGAAAAACACAATAACAGAGCTTTCAATGATACAAACAGTTTTTTTGTTGGAAAAAAAATCAACTCAAAAAATTATTATAGTACTACATTGTACACATAGCCTGAAGGGAATTTATACAAACTTTTAAAATAATTAGGCACATGTATTTTTGGATAAGGGATTCTCAACTTGTAATATGATTATATGCCAGACTGAAATTGTATGGGGCAAGCTTTACTCCGGGTCCTTTCCCTGCTTCTACAGGTGTCGGATTAGTAAAAGTAAAAGTCAACCTGTACTAGGATGAGCAAGATAAACAAGAAAACTAAATGTGCTTAACACATTTTAAACACTTTATGTCTTGGACTGCAAACACTGCATTAGGTAAAAGTTTGCATTGGGCATGCTTTTGCACAATTAATATGATTTTTGCTATTGCATGCATGCTGATAATTTGTCAAACCTTGGCTCATACTCCGTTAGTTTGAGAGCAACACATGCAGCACTCAGGTCAACTGTTAGGGCTTTACATCCAAGCCATGCTCTGTGCATCATTCTTCAAAATCTTTTAAATGTGATAACAATGTAGAAAAGAATTCTGTAACAGGAATTCTAGAATAAAATCATTCTGTTCCACACTGTGAGAAAGAACAAGATCATTAGTGTTTTGCAGAAGGGGACGGTCTTTTCGCGATCTGGTGACCAATGGCTTGAGTGCCCACAGAGAGGTCCCTGCGTGCCAGCTGTGGCACCCGTGCCATAGGTTCACCATCACTGTCCTAGATGCATCATTTCATTAGAGGCCCAAGTGGCTACTGTGGCGACAAGCGTCGATTACCAACTCAGGTTGGTATGTCAGCTACGCCCTTTCCTGGACAGGGATAACCTGGCTGCTGTAGTCCATGCATTGGTAAATTCACATTTAGATTACTGTAATGCGCTTCATGTGGGACTACTCCCGTAGGATGCTGAGTGGTGTGCCTGGCCATGCACATATTACACCAGCATTAAAGCAACTACTGAGCAAAGTACTAGCTCTTGGTTTTGGCATATAAAGCCCTGAACAGTTTGGGACCAGGTTACCTTGCAGATCGTCTTCCCCAATACAGACCTGTGCAATCATTAAGATCATCGGAGGAGGACCACAGCCTGCAGACTGCCATCTCACAGTAACCAGGAAGTGGGCCTTCTCTGTGGTGGCGCCCAATTTATGGAATGATCTCCCCCTGGTATCCGGGAGGCACCAACTATAACATGTTTTAGGCGGCAGTTAAAGACCCATTATTAAATGATAAAATTATCAAGCATATAGAAAAGCAAGTATTTCTGAAAAAAGGTCAACATGGCTTCACAAAGGTAAGTCCTTTCTCACTAACTTGTTAGTGTTCTTTGAATGTGTTACTAAACATGTGGATAGGATTTGAAAAAGTCCCTCACCAAAGGCTCCTGAATAAACTTAGCACTCAGTGAATAAGAGGGCAGGTCATCTTATGGATTAGTAACTGGTTAAAGAACAGGAAGCAGAATGTAGGAATAAATGGGTAGTTTACAGTGGAGGGATGTAAAAAGTGGGGTCCCCTAACAATCTGTTTTGGGACCAGTACCTTTTAATTTGTTCATAAATGATCTGGAGCAGTTGTGGGGAACCTTTTTCAGCCTGAGGACCAAATTCCAATCTGGGAAAGGTCTCAAGGGCCACATTCCAGGAATAGGCTGGGCCAGAGTCAGAGTGGGTGTGTCCAGAAAGGTGATTCTTACCCATTTCCAATACCCACCAAAACATTCCAGCAAAAAAGAAAAAATAGTTTTACTTTCCAGACCTGCTCTTTCCTTTCTAGAGCACAGCATTTTTCTCTGGAGCTCCCACTGTTGCAGCTTCCTCCTCTCCCACTTACTGCAACTCAAAATGGATACTGTAGAGCTGGAAACGGTGCAAAAAGGGGCAACCAAAATGATCAGGGGTCTGGAACAACTCCCCTGTGATGAAAAGTTACAATGTTTGGGGCTTTTTAATTTAGAAAAAAATGAAAGTAAGTGGGGGCATGATAGTTGTTTATAAAATTAGGCATGGTGTGGAGAAAGTGGATTGTGAGAAGTTTTCTCTCTCCCTCATACTTGTGAGGGTCATCCAATTAAATTGATGGTGGGAGATTCAGGATAGACAAAAGAAGTACTTCCTCAAACAGGAGGCAACCTTCACCTCCGTGCTCCTACCGCTCTGCTTAGGATGCCTGTAATTCTCCAAGTTCAGAGGGTTATGGGCAGCTCCATTGGATTGCGCCCTTAATGACTTCTTCTTTACTTCCATTTTGGAAAACGTTTCAGTTAAAATTTGTCAAAAGAGACATACCTAACAAGCTTACTTTCACCTGGTGAGAGTGTTGGACTGGGACTCAGGAGATCCGGGTTCTATTCCCCGCTTGGCCATGAAACTCACTGGGTGACTTTGGGCCAGTCACAGACTCTCAGCCTAACCTACCTCACAGGGTTGTTGTGAGGATAAAATGGAGAGGAGGAGGAGGACTATGTAAGCTGCCTTGGATTCCTTGCAGGAAAAAAGGCGGGGTATAAATATAATAAATAAATAAATAAAAACATAATAAAGCAGTTAATCCTTTCCTGCCTTGTGGTAGATCTTGTGCAATCCCTTACCAGTTTCAGTTTACCAAAAGTCACCTGATATAACTGAGCATTGTTTGGGTAATACTGATTTGTGGACTTACATTTCCAGGCCTTTGGCATAAATTTTTGATTCAAGGCAATCAATATGCATCTTTTGCCATGGCTGTCACATAGGCCTTTTTTGAATTTTAACAAAAAGTCCTTCCCCCAAATTAGGTCTGCTGCAACTGCTTGCTGATCTGCACAATTTATAATCCTCAGTCAAGGAACTATTCCAGCTCATCGTCAGGGTAATAAAGAACAAGGCTAGCTGTGCCGGTCCAAGAGTAAACATCCAAAATCCAGGGATGGAGGGGAATCTAAAATCTACAGTCAGGCAATTCCTTTATTAGGACCAATCAAAATGCCACAGAATATTGTGCCAGCTCTTAAGTTTTCTAGAACTCTTCATCAGGCTAGGTAGTACAAGAGGCAGGGGATGGGGTAAGAAATATAAAAGTTCAAAAACTGGGCCAAATCTTATGGCCATGAGGTGTGCAGTGTAGGCTCAGTTCCATAATGATGATTATAGACTGAATGAGTCACTGGTAGGTGCTGCAGGTATCAGAAAACACCTAGTATTCTGAGACAAAGAAGCCAAGCTGGCTCCCATTTCTGAAAACATAAAAGGCCAGCTGTATAAAATAATAAAACTGCTTGTGGTGGATATTAAGACCGACCTCCCCCCCCCCCCCGGCTGTTGTTTGTCCCAATTTATACTTCTCAGCCAAGAAACCCCTGTAGCAGTCCAGCTCACCCACAGGGAATTCTGGGAACAGCCTTCCTGGTTGACTCTATGAGCCACTGCCCTGAAGGTGAAAGGTCGGATAAGTGCAACCTTATTTGTCCAATCACTTTAGGCAATAGGAACCAATATGTCGGGGGACCTCATCTTTGCAGGCAGTTTGCATCCTCTGCACTCCTCCTGTGTGGGTGACAGGAGGGAACGAACAGCTATTAACATTAAACAGTAGATGGGGTACTGTGTGATTGTCATTGCAACTGATGGTTGCCATGTAGCTTCTGTCAGTGCTCCTGTGCCTTCCCCATCTGCTGCATACCAGGCATAAATTTAACAGGCATAAATTTAACAGGCATACCTTTCCCATCACCACTTGGAAAAGCCACACCTGTTGAATAATTTTCTGCCTTTTATTCAAGGGCAGGAGGCCAACAACCATATTGAGAAGGGACTTGCGGGTGCAAAAATGGGCATGGGCTCAACGTGATTGGCAGCAGTGAGCTAGGGCTGGACTTTGGGGGCAAAGTCCCGGACCCTGCAGCCCCACCCATAATGATCAGCCAGGGAGTGGCATGTTAGGAGGGCATCAAGGCAGCAGAAGCAAACTCCATCTCATTCCTGTAGTCATGATGGTACTACCATTTAAGAATGCAATTCTATGCATGTTTAGACTGCTTGGCTGGCTGGGAAATGCTGGGAGTTGTAGGACTTCTTTCTAAATACCTATGCATGGGATTGCAGCCTGTAGGTTTAAAATGCAAAACTGCACAGCCTGAGTTTGGGGAATTTTAGAGTCAGGGTTCATAGGATCATAGAGTTGGAAGGGGCCTATAAGGCCATGGAGTCCAACCCTCTGCTCAATGCAGGAAACTAGAGGCGGGGTCTCCCATCCAAGTAATAACCAGGCCTGATAGCTTTCCACACACAGACAAGCTGAGCCAGCTTGAGCCACAGGCTTGGAAAACAGGTTTTGTTGTTAGAAAGTATCGGTTGTAAAGCATGAAATGGGGGGGGGGGATGTTAGTTATCTCCTTCACAATGGAAATATAATACATCCGGCCATCTAAGGGGCCCCCATAAGACCATTAAGGCCCAGGTAGAAAATTACCCAGCTGCATCACTTGTGATTGGGATGGAATACACTTTGACTGGGAGCTCGAAAAAGCCTAAAGAAAGCCTAAAGATTTTCAGGTTTCTAGTAAGAAAAAATAGAAAAGCGACTAGAGAGCTGGCTAAAACTGAGGGTCCCAACCACCGAAGTGCTTGTTGTGTATATAAACGGTAGCTGGGTTTGGAGGCTGTAATTTGCTTCTTTTTTTTTGGCTTCCCTCCACAGGCAAGTCCAAGCGCTTAATCTTCCTCTCTTGTCTCCTCCCCTCCTCCGCCCCTCCCGGGAACTCCAGCTGCAGCCGAAGGCTAAACCAGGCCTCCCTGAGGAGGGGCCAACCCAACGAGGGCGAAAGCAGCATTGCCGCTGGAGACCGACTGCAAGGGGAGTTTTCCAAGCCGCCGCGCCGGCAACTCCGCCAAGCTTTCTCCGCGCGCAAGAGAGGGAGGAGGAAGTTGGGAGAAGAGGCGGCTACTGCTGCTGCCTCTGCCGCCGCCCGCCTCTAAAGCGCACCGACGGCGGCTCCGAAGCGGTCGCCGGAGAAGTCACGTCGTGCGGGGAAAGAACCATTTCGCGCTGGCCGCCGCCGAGTTCTTCAGAATGAATTAAGGAGCGAGAGCCTTTCGTCGCCTCTCCCGCCTGGATTTAACCGCAAAAGGCCGCCTGTCTCGGAATCACTGGCGCGGACGCTCACGCCGGCTCGGAGCTGCCGCCCGTCTCCGTCGGTAAGAGTTGCCGCTTTGTGCGTGTGTGTCCGTGTCCCCGTCCCCCGGGCGCGCTTTTCGGACTGGGCGAGACGAGAGGCTGGCCATCTCGTGCTGCGGAGTGCCTTTCTCTAGCCCTGAACCATGTAATTGTATCCCTTTACTCGGGGGGAAATGGAAGGGCTCGGGTGATCGGGATCCACCTGACACTCTCCCGTCCCTCCGCCCCCCCCTTTTTAGAGATCCTCTATGGGAGGGAGGGTTCTCCTGCGCCGTTTGCCCCATTGTTTCCCGAGTCGAGGATACGATTTATTGTTCTTGCAGCTGCTTTGAATAGGGAGGGGGAAGAGAGAGATAGTGTGTGGGGGGGGGGGGGAAGAGGGCCGAACATTGGTTTACTAGAGGAGCTGCTCTGCCTGGAATGGGGCGGGGGGGGGGGCTTACGTAAGAGAACCGGCAGAAATATTGGGGGGTAGGGGAGAAGAGGGGTGACTGTGGGCTCCTCTCTACACACCTGAATGTTTCTGGCTGCGCTTTCCCCCCTGGACTCTTTCTTACTGTAGGAGCCTCCGTTTTCTCTTACTTCCTTCTTCTCTTTCCTCTGACTTTTACACCAACAACAGCATCCCTGGTTCCTTCAGGTTCCCTAGAACTCTGTGGCTTATCAGCTTGGAAACAGTTGCACATCCACTAAAGGGGGTGAACAGTAAAAGTAAAGCTGCACACGCCCAGGAAAAGCACTGCAGGCAGAAACAAAAAGCGAGCTGGGTTCAGAAAGCGTCTATGCTATCCTTATCTTTTGTTACTTGAAGAAACTTGGTAACCGGCTCTGGACAGCAGAGGCTGTAGAGGAGTTTCTTTTAAAAGTCCTTGTAGTGTGTGTGTGTCTGCGCGCGCGCGCCGTTCTTTTTAAAGCCCTTTCAATGTGGGTGTGGGTGTGTGTTTAAAGGATCTGAGAGCTGCTCCTTTGCATGGGACCACAGTTTCACTGGGGTAGGGATAAAATACAGTTTATTTACACTGATTTTAGCCTCGCCTCTGTGGCCCTTGTGGTGGTTTATGCACACAGACGTATGTGAAGGTTGTGCCTTTATATGTTCCTGGATTGAGAAGCCACATCTAGCAGCCGGTTGCTGAAGTGAACATGCAGGGCTGAACAGACAGGTGTGCATTCCTGACACATGACTGCATACATGGTAGGCACGTTTTATCCGTACACATCTGTAAGTCGCATGTCGTATGTGAAGTAGCAATCATAGGCAGAATACTGGGTGTTGGTAAAGCAGTGGGTTGGATCCGGACTTCAGTTACTTATGACTTGTCCCATTAATTTCAGTGGGGCTACTCAAAGCATGACTAAAAGCACAATCCTATGCATGTTTAGACAGAAAAGTATCCCACAACTCCCAGCATTCATGCTGGAAGTTGTAGGACTTTTTTCTGCCTAAACATGTATAGGATTACTACCTAAATCTGGATCCAATTCTATGTCTCTAAAACAGGCAAATGTTTTATTTTTCTTGGCTATTCTTTCTCAAGGCTCTTATTGGAATGAGCCCCTTTATTATATGGCGCCACATGTAAGTGGCATGGGAAGAAAATACCTGGTGGTATGCAACTTTTAAAGATTTCTGATATCTGAGGAGGGAGGCATGCTGCTACTTAAACAATACTAGCCCGCTTCTTGAAAGTAACTACTATTCCAGGTGGTATTTATACAACTTCTCTGATTTCGGTTCTGAAAAGCTTCTTAGCTGGGGGACTCTTCTAAAAGATTGTTTGAATAAACTCCACTCAGTTGGTTATTTTAGCTTCTGATGAACCATTAATTTGTCTAGACTGCATAATCTATTTTCTTCCTCATTTATTTTTTGCTAGGTGAATTTAAAAGCATCTTTTATGAGGTCTGTGTTCTAACCAAAGCTTAGATAACAGTGCCACAACCATATGAATAAGTAAAAGTATAATTATTATGATGAGAGGTGAGTGCTATGGCCAGCTAGTTGGAAACAGCTCTCTTCTTTTCCCCTTTCCTTTTGACAGCTAAGGACTCAATCCTATGCTGGCTGGGGAATTTTGGAAGTTGTAGGATTCCCCCCCCCCTCTAAACATACATAATGTGCCCTAAACTACTTTGTGATCCTATTCACAAATTTTGTGAATATTTATCCATATCATGTTTGGTTCCATAAAGTGTAACTACCCAGTCTGATTGTTCATATAAATCATTGCTCTAAAACCACACCCAAGACATGGTGCTTATCTCAAAAAATGCTGGAAGTTAATGAAGAGCAATATATCAGTCATTTACTCATTCAACTAGTCCTTCTGCCTTCATAACTGGTACTCTGTCTAATTTATGCTAGTTCATGTTTTTATCAGGGTTGCCACCTTTTAAATGAGAGATGCTCTTGTGCTTTTAACAGTTACATGAAAATGAGAACTCATACAGCTTTTCATGTCATGGAGCTTCTGAGATGGGAAAAGCAGAATAGGTTGAATTTCTGGCTGTCACATTGCTTTTAAAAGCTCTGGACTAGAGCTAGAAGAGGAGATGACAACCCTAGTTCCTCCCCTCCCCCCAGATGTTTTGGTCATTCTAGCTGTCATTTATGGTTTTTAAATGAAATTGACGCATAGGAGGATTTAATACCAGAATGGCAAAGGTTAAGACCCTTGGTAGTCTCATTCCTTGAATTACACTCCGGTAATTAAATGCATTATTGCCACAGAGGTGATTTGAGAGAAGCAGTTTTCAGAAGGGATGTTCTTTCTGACTTTCATCCTTAAGCTGCAGGAAGTTGATGGCATGGTTTGCCACAGTTCTTATTATTAAAGACAATGCAAATAATTTTATATGTCACTTCCGCAATCTGGTGATGCGTGTAGTATTCTTCTTGCATATGTCAAGCTGAGGGTGATTCAGGATGTTACTCTGGAACATGGAAAATGGGAGACATGGAGACATCCACTTCTTACACTCCTCGTGGACAGTTATGGCAGACATTGCATGTGGGACACAAGCACTATACATCTCACTATGGGGATGATGGCTTACTGTGTTGAGTGAGGGCCCCATACTGTTTGAGCGAGCTGAGGGGTGGTTGTTCTCTGGGTCAAATGACAATTTGCCCACGAACTTACTTGGCAGCTGTAGGCAACCTGCCATCTATTTTATCTTCAGCCCCATCTGTAACATGAGGATAATAATACTGTCCTGTCTTTGCAAGGATTATTGTGAGAACAGCCCAGGTCAAGTGGTTTGGCTGCTGTGAAGAGACTTCCTCCTTCTCCCTGCCCACACACGTTCTGATTCCCTTCATCACTTCCTCCTTCATGCTTACTATAGCTTGCGGTTGTCATTAAAACAGGGAAAACTCTCGGGGATTCAGATGAACCCTCTCATGCATTGAAAGCACGTGTGAGGGGGTCATGCTGACTAGTCCTGCTGTGGGTGTGTACGCTGGCCGTGCCCCACCTGATGTCTGTGCATTTGGTGTCCATGTCGAGGACCCTATGTGCATAGGGCTCCTCCGCATGAGGGGGAATCCTGATCCACCCAGGACACTCCCTCACGTTGAGGGAACCCTATATGCGTGCATCAGTACTTGCATATGGCTCCCTTCACACAGATGTCAAACATGCAGCTGGCAGGGTGGGGGAGCGGCGGTGTGTTAGCCAGTGCAAACCTTTCACATGCTTTCAGTGTGTGTGTGTGTGTGTGTGTGAGTCATCTGAGCCCCTCCTCCCCCCTTTCATGATTACCACACACCATAGTGGAACTGCAAACCAGATACAGAAGTTTACCACAGTTTGGACCGGTGCTCCAGATGCTCTCACTATGGCAGAGGTGTTGAACTTCTTTCAGCACGAGGGCCGAATTCAATTTCAGAGAAACTCTCAGGGGGGGTGCATTCCAGTAGTGGGCAGGGCTGAAGGCAAAAGGGTCAAGGCCAACGGCAAAAGGGGAGGGGCCAAAATTCCGAAAAACCAGCATGTTTTAGGTTAAAGCTCTTACAGCCAGTAAGAAAGCCTTCGAAGAGGCATTTCAACCTTTTAGAATGGGGAAAAAACTGCAAAAAAAGCCAGGAATCCGTCAAACGGTCGGTGTTCAGGGCAGAGGGAGTGGGGTCGGGCAGGGAGCATGGCCGTCTGTGGATCCCTGGAGGGACACATGGGAGCCTGAGGTTCTGTGCCCTTGCACTCTGATTTGCAGTAACCATAGTTTACCCAGTTTGGATGGCACCTCAAACTATGGTTCTGTAAATTGGGAAGTATGAGGGAGAATTGGAGCATGCAGGGGAAGCTAACGGGTGTGTGTGTGGAAGTACAAAGCTTGTTCGTGATGGCCAATTGAAGACTGAACTGGAATTAATGTATGTAGCTTGTTCGATTATTTATTTGAAACATTTCATAGTTTCATAGATAGAGTTGGAAGGAGCCTACAAGGCTATCGACTCCAACCCCCTGCTCAATGCAGGATACTAGAGGAGGGGTCTCCCATCCAAGTAATAACCAGGCCTGACCCTGCTTATCCACACTCAGACAAGCTGAGCCAGCGTGAGCCACAGGCCTGTATTTGTATTCTGTCAGCTAAGCAGTACCTAAAGGCACAGTCCTAGGCATGTTTAGAAAGAAAAAGGTCCTACAACTCCCAGCAGCCAGCATGGCTGGCTGGGGAATACTAGGAATTGTAGGACTTTTTTCTGTCGAAACATACATAGGATTGTACCTTAAGACGGCTTTGAGCAATTAGAAAAAAATTCTATACAAATTCTAAGTATTACTAATATTATGTCCTTATAGGTTCCTTTTTCTAAAAAAAATATAATTCCTAGTGACATATAATAAGAGACATTTCTCCTTTGGATATTATGCCAGAGGCATGACTTGCTCATAAATCCGGTTCCCCTGTACTCGCAGCAACACTCAAAGCTTTTCTGTGACTTGGATGATTTTTCCCATTACCTTTCAGTGAGTTCAGAGCAAATATGGGATTAAAATAAAAGTCTCCCACTAGCTATTTACTGGACTGCATGGTCTCTCTTCTCTATCATAGCAAAACCAGTGATGATCTTGTATACTGATAGCACACAGTCAAACCAGGTTTTGGATAACAGTTGGGGCACTTAATACACTCATAGTCGTGTGAGTGAGATGTGAAAGTAAAGCACAATAATTGAATATGTGCAGAAGGTGTGTGTTTGTAAACAGAAAACTCCAGTCAGAAACCTGAAAAGACTAGAATTGAGGCGATGATCGAGAGATTCCAATAGATCCAGTTTAGCTTTGTGTGTGTGTGTGTGTGCTTTTGTTGAAGGCTAAGGCTGCAATCCTATATCCACTTCTGGGAGTAAGCCCCATTGAACTCAATGGGACGTACTTCTCAGCAGACACGCCTAAGATTGCACAGCCAATGATGTTGTGCAATCCGTTCCATCTACGTTTCGTGGATTGTCAGGTGCCTTTCATTCTGTCATCCACTCATTGATGGAATTGGATTTTGTGCAAATGCGTCTGTACACATTTGTGCAAATTCGCACTTGCACAAATTCGCACTCCTGAAAATGTGCAAATCCCCCCCCCCAAATATGCAAAAAAACCCAAACCCATGTGTATTTTCACACTTTAGCCTATGAGGGAAATATGCATTTTTGGTTGGTGTTTTTTTTTATTTTTCTATGACTAAATTTGTGTAAAATTACAGAAAACAAAAAAAAATGGTCCGCAAGTCTGTGGAATCCGTGCAACTCAGGAAAAACTGATCCGCTGCGACATCTGCAGGTCGGGTTCTTAGAAATTTGAACTCACTTGAGTCCATTGGGGGATTTCTTCCACATCCCTAGGTGGCGATGGGGCCTGTGGAGGAGGTCCAAGCTTCCACAGGCCAGATGGGGAACATCTGTAGGCAAGATTAGGCCTGTGAACTGGAGGTTCCCCATCTTCTCCCTTTCTCTCTCACACACACAGGCTGTAATCCTATATACACTGTCTTCAGAGTAAGCCTCCTTGAAATCAATGGGACTTACTTCTGAGTAGACTTGTATACGTTTGCTGTTGCTTTTCTGTTCATGCAAGAGTGGGCAACTTCTGCTAACTTCCCTCCATTCCTTAAACGTGAACTCCATTCCATTAATGGAAGGAAAGTTCAGATCCAACCCACTATTTTTTACCAAGGGTGGAGTTGCAGCAAGGCCTTGATGCCCGACTCAACTCCTTCCCGCAATGCTGCTCGCTCACAGTGTTTAACTATAATAAATATAAATACATAGTTATAACTATGACAAACCAAAAGACGTAACTAGAAGGTAACTTTTTACAGTAAAATACCAGAAGCATGAGATGTCTTTGTCTTATGTCTTCCCTTTTTTCCAGAGTGAACAGCCTTTACTGATTAAGACGTGTGGTTCAAATTTCCACAACTGCTTGTGGTCCTGGCCTCTAGCTAAATTTATAATGGAATCCTCTTTGCTTGTAGTAAAGTTAAATCTGGAAAGAGCAGCTATGGGATATGTAAGTAATTGTGGTTGGAAAGGAGGCTGCCTTTAAAGTTTGTGATTTACCTTTTAAAATTTTCTGACATCCAGTAGTCCGAACTTCATATAACACCATGCATTTAGCTATCTTGATTGGTAACAAACTATGCATTTTCTAAAGAAATTGAGATTATATCAGGTGGGGCAAATTGTAGGCATTTATAAATTCTATATCAACATCCTCATATAACATTAATATTTTGTTCTTATTGATGCCTAACACATTTTAACATTTTTAAATCTGGAAATGAATATGGAAAATTTAATCTTTGTCTTAATTTTAGGAGCCAATTCATACAACCACAGTCTGGGTTTATTTTCAGTCCTTGGTAACTCTCTTTGCCAGCTGAGATTTGAAAAATGGAGGTAGTGAAGCAGCTGTCATTGTCTTTCACCACAAGCGCAAATGCTGATTTAGCAATAGGACTGTATAACTGCTTCAATGTCCATGTCCAATCAGGATTCACACAAAAATGTACTATAAACCAAATGGAAGTCTAAAATGTGGGGTCTGAATGTCATTAAGTGGTTAAAAACTACCCAGAATTAACCTACAATTAGTTGTTGGATTAACTCAGGGTTGTTTAACCCATACACTGTTGTGATATGTATCACTTCACCAGCTGTAGCACACTGTTTACACATGGAAAGAACAGAATGGCTGTAAACAAGTTTGTTATGTCTTTCTGGGTTCTCGTGTTTTTCGCATGGGAAGCCTAGACCGTGGGAGCATTATGAGCTAGTCACATGGTTTGTATGTTCTGATGACGTGCTAACTTGTTTTCTGTCTGAAGCCATCTTAGAGAGAGGCAGGACTGCTCTCTCTCTTCTCCTTTGTTCTTCTTGCTGGACTTTTGTCACTGCAACAATGTAACTTCTTTGCTGAGGTGGAGTGAAGCTCAACTTACTCCACTGGATGTAATGCTTGCTAAGCATTTATACTCTGCACATGGACTGTAACTAGGAAATGTATACTCTGTAGAACTTTACTTGCTAAGTGAATAAACAGGTAGAATTAGACCTGTGGTGTTACAGAGTGTTTCCTGACTCCATGGATTAATCTGCAAACGGGGAAGCTGGAAGCAAGTTGGATTACAGGCAGGCTGGGCTGGCATCTTCACAACACGCTGCTCGCTGCATGCTGCGTAAAGGGGGGAGCTGAGATCTGGAAGATCTGTGTGTGGAATAACAGGCCTCTGCTAGCACACAGACAGGATTTTAAATCTCCCATGCGCTGCTCATGCACACACATGCACCAACATACACAACCCAGATTATCCAGGTTCAGACATCATGCTCCCACTCACCTCTGCCAATTTGTGGGTTAAATAACCTACAAATTGACATTATGTGCAAACTGGGTCAAAGCAAAGGAAGTTACTTATGTGAGGGAGCAATCCGGCACATATAGTTAACATTTTGAGGTGGAATAGTCCTTGGAGGGCTATGCCATGCATTTTTTCTGAATGTGTAGATCAGCTCTAGGTGTTTGATTTCTTGAAGGGGGATGAAGCTCCCAGGGAATACCATGGAGCCCCTTAATTACATTATTAATTTATTATATTTATGTATCACTTCATACAACTAAAATGAATCCTAAAGCAATTTGCAAATAAATGATTTTATAAAAACCAAATACAATATACAGTAACATTCATAAAAACCATACTTTTGTAAATGAAGTATCCATCTGAAAGAACACCTAAAGGACAACTCTCACACCCAGCACAGAAGTGAAAAACAAAAATAGCCTCCAAAGCCGAGCCACTGAACTATGCAAATGCTTGGGAAATGAGAAACTTATTTCCTTAGCGCCTAAAAGATGACAAAGTTGACACCAGGCAAGCTTCCCTGGGGAGAGCATTGCACAGAAAAGCCCTGTGATCTCATTGCTACCCTGTGAACATCTCTCAGATGTAGATTACTAAAGCCAGGCTATCCCCATCCAGATAGGGACGCAGCTGGCCTATACGGAGAAGGGCTTACGATGTCAATCTCAGGGTCCAGGCAGAGGCAGGTTTGTATGGGGAAAGGCAGTCCTTGGGGTATTTAAGTCCTGAGCCATGCAAGGCTTTATAGGTCAGAACATTTCTAGGTCAAAAATTGGGCTTGGAAACAAATTAGCAGCTAGTGGAGGTGGGCCAGAACTGGAGTTATATGTTCGGAACGCCTAGTTCTGGTCAAAAGTCTAGCTGCTGCATTGTGCACTAGCTGCAGTTTTTGGACTGTTCAAAGGCAGCCCAACATAAAATGCATGCAGTAATCTAACCTAGAGATTACCAGAGTGTGGATTACTAAAGCCAGGCTATCCCCATCCAGATAGGGGGTGCAGCTGGCCCACCAGCTGAACCTGGTAGAAGGCATTCAGTAACAATGATAGATCCAAGCGTACCTCAAGCTGTGCATGTACTCATTCAGGGGGAATGTTACCGCTATCTAGAACTGGTTGCACCTCACCCATCTGGACTGAAAACCCACCTTTTACCAGTGTCTCTGTCTTAACTGGATTGAGATTCAGATTGTTGGCCCTCATCCAGTCCATTACTGAGAATAGGCACCGGTTCGGATCCATCCTCCACCACTTCTGCTTTCAATGTAAAGGAGAAATAGACCTGCATGTGATGACAATGCACTCCAGAACTCTGGATGTTTTATGTAGATGTTAAAAATCATGGAGGACAAGGCTGAGCCTGGTGGAACCCCATGCTGGAGGCTCCCCAGGACCAAATAGTACCCATAAGTTCCAGTCTCTGGAACCAACCCTCCAAATAGGAGCGAAACCATTTCAATCAGTGGCCAATGCCCAGTTCAGCCATTCCAGAAGGATACCATGATCGATGGTATTGAAAGCCACTGAGAGTTCAAGGAGTATCAACAGGGACATACTCATCCTGTGTCTTTCCTGACAAAGGTCATCATACAGGGCAACCAAGACAGTCTTAGTGCAAAAACCAGGCCAGAACCTGGATTGAAATGGATCCTTACACAGCTTCACACCTTTATTTTAGAAGAGAAGTGTTAAACTGCAAATGTGCGTATAATTCTGATAATTTAATTTTGAAGACAAATTTAAAATATAGTTTCTGAAAAGGCTCTCTCTGTCAATATTGCTTTACATGATCTTTACACTCATTTTGATTTTTTTTTTTACACCTTTTCATTTTACATACAGCTTTGAAGTCTATGAGGCATATAGAAAGTAAGTTAATACATGGCTCTGCACATGGTCCTATTTATTTTAATGATGCTCCCGGAGAATCTCACCCAGACAGTGCTGGAGGAAGAGTTAGCTATACTATTTTCTCTTGATTAAGCATGGAAGAAACTTTTCTTTTTAATCTGAGACTCCCTGACTTGAAGCTGTATTTTCTAAATGAAGCTGAAAATACATCACACCTTTCTACATGCAGAAGTGGCTTTCAGTATGTGCAGCACCCTAAATCTCATTGGGCCTTGTGGAAACTTCCTGTATGCCTAGCAAAAATAGCAATGGGTAATGGAAATATTTCTGTGGGGTCGTTGCATATGAAGTGGATGTATGCCCCACCTACATTTGCAGGCAGACACTATTTTGGGCAGCGAGTGGTCTTTCCAAGCCCTGCTTCCTGAGATTGAACCTGGGATCTGTGCTCTGCCATGGAGCTATGGGCCTTTTAATCAGAAGTAGAGGGCCTAGATCTTCCTCAGGGCAGCAAACCAGGAGATTTAATCCCACAACCCCAAGGTCCCATTCTAAGCAAAAGCAACATGTGTAACCCCGTGAGCCACACTTTCCTGGCTTGGTGCAAAACCAGTTCTTCATAGCTGTAACATTAACAGTTGCAGTGAATGGCTGCAGTTTTCAATTAATGCTAATTGCAAACAAATATGACTACATCCTTAGGTTATGACCTTTTGGATAATCCACAGCAAAATGCATATTATTTTGGTAAACAAGGAGACAATGTTGTACTTCAGAGCTCACAACAGGCCTTGCTTCAAATGTCCAATAGAAACCAAATGTTGGAACAGCTTTATGTTGGTACACTGTACCAGAAACTAAAAAGGAATGTGAATTAATATGTCAGTTTGATATACTGACACCACATCTGTTGGGAGCGGTTTGGGGTTCAGGGAGTTATTGTAAAACGGCTATGATTCAGAAAACATGAGATGGATTTTGAGAGGTCTTGGCTTGGTCACTTTTTAGATTAAGATTAATGTGTGTGTGTGTGTGTGTGTGTGTATGTGTGAGAAAGAGACAAACTGGTCTCGAATGGTTTCTGATGTTTTGTTTTTTACAGTACAACCCTTCTGACATCTGTGGTTCTTGCCCATATTGCCACAGTAGGCTGAGCACAATGCATGCCTTTGACTGATGATGTCTTGCATTTCATCCTTGCATTTCAACTCAAACGTGTTGCCAGCAATGACCTTGTACTGTGACCCCATCCCACTGTGGCAATCCTTGTTTTCTTCAATGGGGCTAGTAACTGTGGACCAGCTTGAGAATTGGGCTGTTGAGACTTTTCTATACAACACCATTCTCTTTATTATAGGAAGCAGTTTGACTGCCAGCAATCAAGAGAGAAAAATTCAGTTTCCACATGTTTGACAGTAGCGTACACTTCTCATGTCTTTGGCTCCTCAACAAGTGAAGCCCCAAGATGCCAAAATGTTTTGCATTGATTTCTTGGATTTTACCAGCCAACCTTTTGCTAACTTATACTTCAACAGATCTGTCTCTCTAGGAATAGGGAGAATTTCATGGTTAAATTTAATGCAACTGGAACTGTGGTTAAAGAAGTGGAGGACAAGATTTGATAGTAAAAGAGAATTAACCAATTTTGAAAAGACAGTTTTGACTAGAGAAGCTATAGAAGGTAATGTTTCAACAAGGGGTACAACAAAGGTTTTATATATGATGTTACAAAAAGAAGAAGAACATAAAGATTCTCTTAAATTGTTATGGGATAATGAATTTGATGAGGAAATATCAAAACAAAGTTGGAAAAATATTTGGGATAGACGTAAGAGTTATGTCAACTAGGATAAAAGAGAATTTTTATAAAGTGGTATGGAGATGGTATCTAACTCCAGTAAGATTAAATCGGATAGATAACAATTGCTCTGCATTGTGCTGGAGAGGGTGTAATGAAAAAGGTACATATGCCCACATGTGGTGGAGCTGTAAAAATGTTCTGGAATTGTGGTAGAAAGTGTTTGCAGAATTAGAGGTCTGCCCAAAATTAGCATTGTTAACAATAACAGAAAAACTAGTTTGTTTAAAAAATACTAATTTGTGAATTTGTTAACAGCAGCTAAATTAATGATAGCTAGGAAATGGAAAGTTCAACATGTCTTTTCAATTACGTACTGAGTGGTATAAAGAGGTATGGGATATCGCGCTAAATGATAAATTAACTTGTAATATCAAATGCAAAAAAGGACAATTGGAGAAAAATACTTTTGTGAGCATTTGGGGTACCTAAATTTCTGGATTATGTGTTAGTGAAGGGGAAGGGGAACGAACCTTGTCAAGATTTGTTATATTTTTGGAACAGAATAATATCTGATTTTCTATTTTCCTTTTGTTTTTTTGGGAAATATAACTTGGTCCCAAGAGGTGAGGGGTGCACGATGTTTATATTGTATTTCTTTTGATTTTGATGTATGATGGGGGGGGAAAATAATAAAATTTATTTTTTTAAAAATATCTGTCTGTGTCTAAATTTAGTTTCATTTTAGGTGTTGTTGGGTTTTTAAAAAAAAATCTAGACACTACTGTTGGACTTGCCTTGCATTTTAAATGCTAGTATTGGTCTTCAGATCTCAGGTAATATGTGCTGCCAGTTACTGCACTTCCAGAACATTTAATGCTGTTTATAAAATATATATAGCTGCAAATTCCCAGTTGTTAATGTAAATTAAATACTGGTGATTTTATTGGACATGTTGCCTTGGGGTTCTCTATAAAATCACATAGAATATTTTTTCTGTGACCACTCAAAAGTTTTATATTAAAGCCTCTTTAATATTGGGCATCACATATTTATTTATTTATTTATTTATTATATTTATAACCCACCTTTTTTCCTGCAAGGAACCCAAGGCGGCTTACATAATCCTCCTCCTCCTCTCCATTTTATCCTCACAACAACCCTGTGAGGTAGGTTAGGCTGAGAGTCAGTGACTGGCCCAAAGTCACCCAGTGAGTTTCATGGCCGAGCGGGGACTAGAACCCAGATCTCCCGAGTCCCAGTCCAACACTCTCTGAATGAATTGTGCATATTGTCAAACTGAGGTATTTTTGTTCCAGTGTCAGACATTTCCTGCCAATGTTAGAAATATTTTTAATGGAAGAAGAGAGCAGGGTGAGTAGGCATGCAAGGGAACATGTGACCACTTATCTGGGTGGGAGTAAGGAAAAGCTCAACAACAAGAAGAAATGAATGTTTGGTTTTGTGAACACTGGGAAGAACTTTGGAAGAAGTGGAGGGAATGAGACAAAAAGGGTGTGGGAAGCTATAAGAAGCACAGACAGGGCATATGATGAGGTTAGAGGAAACAGCTTCTTGTAGAATCTTTTGAGATCTGGGGAAGAACTGGTGAGTTTTTGGAATGGTAGAAAAAGGGCTCTGGGCAGGTCCTGTGGAAAGTAAAAATGTTACTGGTAGGGGGAAAGTGTAAGATGGGAACTGGAGAAGAGTGATGTTTGTGGAAATGAATAGGAACTAGAGAATTTGGAGCGTGTTGAACCAGCAGAGGTCATAGGGGGAAAGATCAGGATGTGGGGTTGTGGAAAGTCAAAGGTGTAAAGCCCTACTGATGCTGATGGACTCCATCAGCCCCAGTCAGCATAACCAATGGCCAGGGATGATGGGCATTGCAGTCCAGCAACAGAGGGCCACACTTTCCTCATCCCTGGCATAAACAAACATATACTGAATGTGGTTGCTATGTGGGATTACTGACTATGCTACACTTTCACCAGGAGCACAGCTCATGTAGAAAAACTGAGGCTCAGATGGTCTACTCCATTCAAGGATAGTACTTTGGCAAAACTGGTACTGTTATCTATTGCTTTCATTATGTTCAGACTGAAGGTAAAATAGAGAAAGGGGGAGCTTAGAGCAGAGGATCGGCAAACAACCCCAAAGCTTTGTTTATTATTGCAAGAAAGGAGGGAGTGCTGCCGCTTTCGTGCCCTGCTTGTGTGTTTCCTGGAGGCATCTAGTTGGCTACCATTGGAAGCAGGATGCTATGCTAGGTGGATCCTCAGTCTGGTCCTACAGGCTCTTCTTATGCTCTATTATATTCCTGGAGAAAGTTTACCAGAGTTTTCTCAACTTCAAATCCAAGAATCATCCGCTATTTTTCTTTCTCAGTGCACCATATGAACAGGCAGACATGATAGTTTTCCTCTCATGTGTGGTGTTAAAAGTATAAATACCTTGGTATGTCTTCATAGAGTATTTCATTTCGCCTCACCCATGGCTTGCTTTACTGCAGCAATGATGTTTGTTTTTGAAAGTTTAAAAGAATATGTTGTCATTAAGTGTCATATAGCTTTCTGGTGAGAGGAACAAAAAAACACCCCAAGTACTGTGACTTGCTGTTTCAATAAGAAAGAGGGTAATATTGAACATTGTTGTGTGTTTTTAAACCTATTGTTCTTGTTGTTGCCTGTTCACAGCTCGGGGAGAACCGAGCCAAATATACTGGAAGATCAGTAGAAGCTCTGTTTATTTTGTTACAGGAATGACCACTGGGAACACCTTCATAGTCTAAAAATCTGGTAGTGTGTAGGAGGCCTCTGTAATGTTCTCATCTAGCAGAATGCCTGTAGCAGTTTGCCATGTAGGAAATCAGTTGCAGCTGGATATAAACAGTTCCCACTCCAAGTATATGAACACACTTTTTAGTGTTTTTCTAAAAACTCCCCCCCTCCCCTATCCAGAGCCTTAAGTTGAATAACGACTTGGAAGATTGAGGAAAAGAACACTAGAGTTTTGTTTCTAAAAAGCTGCTGACTTGGAAAAAAAATGACATTATTTTGGGTATGTGTGGTGTATGGAGTTCAAAACACATGTGCACCTAGAAAACAGAATGTATATTATATATATTTGCCTTCCTTTAAAAGCAACCTTTTGTGATTCACGAGGTCCTCTGTATGTGTATATCCAGGACTACTCTGGGTCTTGGCTCAGCTTCTGATGCTTTCCATAGATATTGGGCTAGTTCAAATGTGGTGCTAACTATGTGCTCACGTGAAGAGAATAAACTTAGCCTTGTCCCTGGGATCTCCTTCCTCCTCCAGCATGGCCTGGAGAAGTTATTTGGAAACTTGCATTTTCATTTTTGATTAACCATGGTTTGTTGAGTAGTCTTAACCCAGGCAAACTGTTAAGATTAGCTATGGTTAGTGGAAACAGGCAGACAATGGCTTGTTTCCATTAACAATAGTTAAAATTAACCGCAGTTTAGGGTTCAGACAGTACACTGAATTGTGCTTAATCCCAAACAGAAGTGGAAGCTTCTGATCTCCTTGTGGTTGCACTGGAGGAGGGTGGAGTGTATGAGCCTGAGGGTAAAGCTAGGCTCATTTTTGTACCGCTAAACCATGGTTTAGCATTACGTCTGAACACTGCTAGCCCTAGAAAATGGCCAAGGAAAATAGCAAGGAAATAACCATTCAAATGCTTTAGGATAAGCGTACCTCATGACCATGGTTACAGTAGGATAGGTTATGCTACTGAAGAGGTTACACCAGGCATGTGATCCTATGAATGTATCGTCCAGAATCTCATGGAAACACAGTGGTGCTTATAAACTACTCTTGTTTGTTTATAGTTTTTATTTACAAAGTTGTACACACAGTAGAATAGTGTCTATGCTTCAAATAGTTCAACAGGACAGTACTTGGGTCTTCAGGGATTCCATAACCTGTTTAATAGGGAGCAAGATAATATTCCAAACTGGCTTAATTTTTTCACATTATCAAAAGACATGAATTAAATTTTCCACATCTTCAGCAAGCATCTTTATCCAAATTGTATATCTTGTTCAGTCTGTAGGGTGCCATATACCATCGACAGTGTATTTTCCAAATGTTTTCTCTCAGATTCACAGCTATCAAGATACTTGAGGTATATCTTCACACCAACCGTTGAATAGCTTGCGATATTAGAATCCCCAGATCTCCCTCTCCACCCCCCAAAACTCACTTTTAAAAATTGATTTGTCATGTTCCCCATCTGTCATGTTCTATTATTCAGACCCCATTTTTCCGCATGTTTACCCCTGCCCCTAATCAACAAAGAGTGGCCATTTTCAGACACAGTACTAAACCATGGTTTAGGGTTCAATCCTATGGCCCCCTGACCTTGCCTGGGAGGGCCATAGGATAGATTGGACTCCCTGCTGCGACCTTGAAAATCCCTTCCTGCCTGCAGAGCACCCTTTCACCCCCACCTCGCAGCTGGCACGGTTCTTTCTGTGCAGCTGGGAACCAAATATGGAAGACCATCTTTGGTTCTGGCATGGGGGGGTTCTGGGGGAGGGGAGGGGAGGGGCACTACCATTTCCCACTGAATCCAGGTGGTGCCTCAGCCTCTCCTCCTCACGAGTGGGGGTAAAACATTTATCGGCCGTCTAAATGTTTTGGAGGGCAAGGGGAGCATGGCAGCAATCCTATTCACTGTGCTTCTCCTGCCTTCAATTGGATGCTTGTAATCCTCCAAGTTCGGCGGCTTATGGACACCCACATATGATGGGGCTAACCATGCTATGCGTATGAGCAGCAGCAAGCTTAGAGGTTGTGAACTTCCTCTCTCATTTCCTCCTCTGACATGACTGAGGAGGTGATCTGAAGCATTCATTTCCTTCTTTTAACTAGCCAGAGTTTCTTGTTACTTCTGAACTGTGGCTGAATTCTGGTTAGTTTAATCATTACATATAAACTAATCCTGGCTTGTTTAAACAAACCAATGGGTAGTATCCAAAGTTAGTCCCACTTAGAACAGACCCATTGAAATTAATGAGACTTAAGTTAGTCACAACTAACTTCAGTTCCATTCATTTCAGTGGGTCTACTCTACATAGGACAAACATTGGATACTACCTATTGATTTGTTTAAACAAGCCAGGATCAGTTTATACGTAATGAGAAACTCTGCTTAGTTTTAAAGCTGTTGAGACTCTCTGCTGCTTTGTGTACATACTGCTAAACCATGGTTTAGTGTTACTTTCAAACCAGATCTATGTGTGACCATGATGGTGAATGTGTGAACACTTTTGAGATTATAGCAACATTCCTAGGGAAGCACTTTCATTTCATTCTATACATCTTAATCTGTTCTTAGTATGACCCTTCTACAGCTATTCCAGTGGAAGCTACCCAGGCATGAACCTCCGCTTTTCTAGTTTCCAATCATGCAGTTTTCCCTGATCTTTTGCAGTTGCTGCGGGTTATTTTCTTGGAACTATCTCCATTACATCTTGAAAATGTGAACTAAAAATAATTGGTGATACATGATCTATTTCAGTCTGATGTGATAATGTTTTAATAATGAAAGTGGGGATTCAGCTGTGTTTACAGACTTGGTTATATACATTTTCATTACTGGATTTTTAGCCGCACAGTGGTTAAGTTAATGTCTTCCATAACTTGCGCCTGATTAGAATTAGTGGGGCCTTCTTGTCTATTGTATGAGATAGATTATTAGCATTGTAATGAATCACATATTTCATGGAAGTCCTGAAACCTTCTAGCTAGGGGTTTTGCAGAGATGATAAGCCTAATAATATCCAATTTGCTCTAACCGCTTTTCACCGCTGTGGTATAAATTAAACACACTGCTTATTTTCCTGGTAATTTATTTGGAAGTTATTTCACTTGGCTGTTGTTCTTCTAAGGCTTTTGTATATCCTTAAGCATTGTGGGCTGGCTTCAGAGATCCCATGAACTGAGTTCTGTTCACGGAAATGGGGGCAGGGGAGTGATTTTGCCAATTCCCCCTGTACCCCCCAAACATCTGCTCTAGTGGGCTGAAGGAGGACTTTCCAGAAGAGCATGGGGAGGTGATGCAGGAGGCTGTAGGGGAAAGGTGGTATCAGCGGAAATTGCTTTCTGTTCCCCTTCTGTGACTGGCAGCATCTAGTGGATCCAAGTCTTTCTGCAAATGGAAGGAGTCCATCCGTAGCCCCTTATGGTTTTAAGCTGGCATGGCTTCAGACATAATGGCAAACCTTGGTCTGGTGTTTTGACTGAATACTGTCATAAAGTTGATAGGGATCATCAGTTAGTTATTTTGGAAGATGTTTTATTTTAAATATAGCTTCTTAAGTTCTATTTTATAAAGTATTTTTGCTTCTGCTTTATACATGGCAGGCAAACCTGTATCATTGAATTGGTGGTATACTTGCAAAGCAGTAGCTTTCTGCGGAAAAATACAGTACAGTACCGGAAATAGGTGGAAGTGTCATGAGTGCAGCATTATTATTATTATTATTATTATTATTATTATTATTATTATTGCACAGCACAGGCTCTGGGAGAAAGTTTTTTCTTTACAAATCTTAAATTGCCCCTTGGTTTTATGTTTATAAATCTGGACTCTGTGTAAGTAAGTAAAATTCTGTAGAATGGCAGGTTTTGAGTAAAATAGGTTTTGTTATGTGGTCATTTCAGAGACTTGTATGGTTTTAATTTGGACTGTAATTATGTGCAGAGCTACCCAATAATAATCCACAATTATTCAGACAAATTCCTATTAGAAAACACGCCAAACTATAATTCTGCTGAGGTTTTTAAAAATGATATTTCTCTTGTAACAGGTATGGAAGAAAGAAATTATGATTGCTATGCAAAGTTAATATCTGATAAATAATAAATATAGACCTGGTTTGCATGTAACAATGATGCAGCATTTTTAAATTTCTGGGTTCTTGTGAATGAGGCAGCATGCTGGTGCAAACTGTCCAATCATTCCTGCAGCAAGCAGGAGCAGCTTTGGTTAGTGTTATGTGCGAACAAGAAACTCTGCCTTGTCTCTCCCCCAACAAGCCAGAGAAAAAACCCATGATTTGTTCTTAGGTTTTTCTCTGGCTTGTCAGTAGAGACTGCCAGAGTTCCTTGTTCACATGTAAACACCAACACACTGCCTAATTCAAAATAACCTAGAATTGGCACAGTTGACACATAACGATAATTATAGTCTTAGAAAAACAACAGCCAAGTTTTAAAAAAAAATCAATTATGGGTTATCACGTGCGAACTGGGCCAATACCACATTGGCAATATAACACTTAGGTTTAGGACTCCTAATTTTAGGTCTTTACACCTATGTTCTGATAGAAGGAATTGTAACTTCAAACTACAGTAATACCTTGGGTTGCAAGTAACTTGGTTTGAGAGCATTTTGCAAGACAAGCAAATTTTTAAATATTTATTTAATTTTTTTTTACTTGATATACAAGCAATGTCTTGCAATACAAGTACTGTACTACGGCTTAAATTAAAAATCTCTGTACACATTTTTTGGGGGGGATTTCGTTTTGATATAAGAGTGTTTTGGATTACAAGCACGTTTCCGGAACGAATTATGCTCTCAATCCAAGGCATGACTGTATACTATGGGCCACATTCAGATGAGTCTTTTGCCGATATACACAGTCCTTTGCTCTGCCATTTGCAGTGCCTCAATAAGCCAGAAAGTCTTTAATTAAGCATAGTTTCCCATTTTGTCTGAGACAAGATACTAAAGTTACCAGCTTTGGAACAAGCCAGGATCTTTCTGAGCCCTACCTTGAGATTGAATCTGGGACCTTCTGCGTGCAAAGCATGTGCTCTACCACGCATCCCTTCCCTATATAGGGGAAGGATCTTAAGTCATGGTTTGAAGTTTTTTAAAAAGAGGAGACTTAGTTCTACAGGCTTTACTGGTAGTATATAGGTTGACATGGTAGTTCAATGAGAAAAGCAAAAAAGCCCATTGGGCATGCCAAGTTCTGGATTGTACTCAAAGTACTTTAGATTCTCAGCCCAAACAGAAAAGCCAGTCACTCATTTGGTTTCTGTGGAAGAGTCACATATATTCTTTAATCACCTCCCACCAAAATTTGATCCATCTGCACAGTCCAAAGCCAAGTGATGCTGTCACCTTGCTATGCAGGTCTGGGTCTGGTCGGTGCCTGGATGCTAGACTGCCTGGGAACTCCATGTGCATCCCCTTGAGTTCCATGATGGAAGAAAAGTGGGATATAAATGTATTAAATAAAATAAATGAACCGATAGGTCCTAAATGTGCTTAACTTTGTTTCTGTGGGAACTATTCTTATTGAGCGAGCTATTCTTCATAATCAATTTAAATTAATGTAGAAAGTTAAAATGGAAAAAAAATTGTTATCCTTTAACAATGCTGATATGTCTCCTGATGTGTATATTCCTAAATATTTTACAACTGAAAGATCAGCAGTTAAAAGAAAAGAATATTAAGGGTGGAATCCAGCATTGTGTGAGTGGAAGTCTGTTCATGTGACCAAGACTTTCTCCTCCCCCCCGCCAGCTCCCTGTTCCTTCCCAAAATCTGCTCCAGAGAGTCCCTCAACTCCCCAGATTTTGACGACACACGGGGGGCTGCAGGAGGGAAGAGGGTATCGCTCTTCTCATTCTGCTGATGGAAGTTGTTCTGTCAGCAGGATGAGTTACCTGGATTCTACCCTAAAGGAGAAACTGTGTCTAGGTCACCCAACCCTTGATCCTGAGACTGAGCCCCACTAGCAAAAATAATGGATTAAATCCAGTGTTGGCCGTCCACCAGTGGAATGGAAACTGCTTGCAGAATGGATTTCCCCTCTCCACTGCAGCTACTCCATGTGCCTCCAAATCTGCTCTGGAGGATTGGGGTACCCTCCAGAGCAAATCTGTGGTGTGTGCATGGGTCTGCAAGGGGAAGTCTCGTCGTGTGAGCAGAAGCCCCCACACACAATGTTGGATTTAACCCAGTCACAGTGTTGCTTACTCGTAAGAAAGCGTGCATAGGATATGGCTCTACTATTCTATGATTCTATGATACACCCTGATGCATAAGTTGCACACAACGATGAGTCTATCAGTATCTTGCTTAAAATATGCTTCTGTTCAAATGCACTTGTACAGATTCACTAAAGCTGGCCCTGATCCTTTTACCTTCAAACCATTTTTGGATTTTAAAACATGCAAAAATACCAGTACAGTGCTAAATATTTATTTGTATTAGTGTAAAACATCCTAAGGAAAGATAACAGCATTGCTAAGACATGTCAACTTGCTAGTCGCGGGGAAGTAGATTGCTCTCTTCCTGTGACATTGTCTATTGTTATGGTCAAATGATCAGGGAAATGTGTACACTTCCTTTGTATCCAATAGATAGAGGTTCTTAATTAGTGACTGCTTGTATTTGCTGACATAAAGGAAACGAATGAGCATTTGTGATTATTGTACATCTGTTGTTTTGCATTAAGCTTCCTGTTCGCTGATGAAACTGTCTTCAAGATATATTTTTCAGTGGAGGTGAAAAAGAGGCATGTCTGTATTGTTACACAGATACAGGTGTGGCTAACTAATACATAGGTCCTAAAAGTGTTTTTTCTCCCCCCACCCCCAGGCTAGACACAAAAATAACATATCGTATATCCTTGAAAGTGTCTTGTGAAGTTAAACTTGCATGGTTGTACACATTTTTAGCTGTACTCTTCTGCACTAATTGTACACACTTTTTACAATGAGGCATTGGCCTCATTCGAATACGATGCTACACGTAACTGTGGCTTAGTGCAGGGATGGGGAACCTCCAGCTCATTTAGGGTTGTGCCCTAAATGATGTAACCTAGGAGGATTTGTAAATATGTCTACATGGCTGTCTTATGCAGACAGGAGTAACTTGCACTCCCTTGACTGAAAATAGTCAAGTGGGTAGGGACTGTAAAGAAATGTTATCTGAGTGGCCCTTTAAATGTTTAAGTCTAACCCCACAGGATTTTGAGCTTAACCTTGCATCTGTTGGCAAGCATTAAGTTGTAGCTAAATATTGGTCATGGCACCAGCCAAGTAATACAGGCTAAACCTGTAGAGTTAATTGAGATCTCATTGGACAAGTGTTTGTAAAATTCCATTTCACTCATCTCTTCAAGTATAGGTATAGTATGCCAATGGACAAGTTGGCTTCCAAAACTGACTCCAAATTTTGGATCTTATAGGGGTTTTCTTTGCATTTTCCCCCTTGTGCATAGCACTGTCATGTGCAGAAGCAAGGGAAGCTACTTTATGTAGTTTGATTCAGTAGTTAAATGCTGCTTTTTTTACTATGTTGTGTTTTTAGAAGTACTTTCCTTTTGAGATTAATTAAAAATAGATGCATTTTAAAAAAAATTTTTTTTTTTACTTTTCAACACAAAATATAACAAAATACAAGAATATCACAAAAATATAAACTAAACAGCATACATTAAATCATAAAGTGCACCCCCCACCCTCCAAGGGACCAACTTATATATACTTCCATCTTCTTGATCAAACAGATTCCAAATTCCAAAAATATAACATATCCTGACAAGGCATGCTCCCCTTCCCCTTTATTAATACGTATTCTAGTAATTGATTCCATATATCCATAAAATGATTCTTCTTTTTATTTTATTTTTTTATTTATTACATTTATACCCCGCCTTTTTTCCTACAAGGAACTCAAGGCGGCTTACATAATCCTCCTCCTCCTCTCCATTTTGTCTCAACAACCCTGTGAGATAGGTTAGGCTGAGAGGCAGTGACTGGCCCAAAGTCGCTTTAGCAATCCTTTTTTGCATTTGATACTACTAGTTCGTTTATCGTTTAGTGCTATGTCCCAAACTTCCTTATACCAGTCTGTTATTAGGAAAACATGTTGTACTTAGATGCACTTAGAAAAATAGATGCATTTTTTTTTATTTTTTTTATCCTTGTCCAATTTTTATTTCTATATAAAACAAACACATAATATCAAACATATAACAATTAACAAAACAAAATAGACCTCCGATTTTTCTTCTACAGCAAATACAGGTAACAATAATTTTTCTTACTCGATAATCCAAATGAGAAATCTCTTTCTTCCCATTGTCCCAGATTCACTTATTATTCCATAAATCCACAAACAAACAAATCATTATTTTCCAGTCTCTGCAAAAAGTCAATTAGAGGTTTCCACTCAATAATAAACGCAGATGTTGTCCTTTCTCTAATTAGTGATGTAAGTTTGGCCATCTCTGCCAGCTCCAGCATCTTGATCAACCATTCTTCTATCGTAGGCACTGCTGGACCTTTCCACTTCTGTGCATATAGTAGTCTCGCTGCCGTTGTCATGTATAAAAAAGTTCCATATCTTCCTTCTAGCTGACTGTCCATTATTCCCAATAGAAAAGCCTCTGGTTTCAATTGAAAAGTAATCCTTAAAATCTTTTGCATTAATAAATGAATTTCAACCCAAAAACTTTTAGCTTTCTTACATGTCCACCACATATGATAAAAGGTTCCTTCCTGTTGTTCACATTTCCAACATATATCTGATGCACCGCTATACATTCTAGCCAATTTCTCCGGCGACAAGTACCAACGATACATCATCTTATAAAAATTCTCTTTAAGACTAGAGCAAAAAGTAAATTTCAAACCTTTTAACCACATATTTTCCCATTGTGTCATTAGTATATTATAACCAAAATTTTGAGCCCATTTTATCATACATTCCTTCACTTGCTCTTCCTCAGTTTCAAATTTCAACAAAAGCTTATACATTCTTGAAATAAGATGTTCATCATTTAGACATAATTCCCTTTCAAAGTCAGATACCCTCTGTTCAAAATCATACAACCTTTTATCAACTTTAAACCTTTCTACCATCTGTAAATAGGAGAACCATTGACATGTATGACCTTCTTTTATCAGTTCTTCTCTTGATTTTATTTTACATTCATCTTGTGAAAAATTCAGCAAATCACGATATGTCAACCAACTGTATTTACTTAACATTTCTCTTCTATGATGGGCTTCTTGTGCTGATAGCCACAATGGTACTCTCTGACAAAACCTAGGTTTATATTTATTCCAAATTTTCAAAATGGCACTTCTAACACAGTGATTATTAAATTCTACATTCACTTTAACTTTATCATACCACATGTACCCATGCCATCCAAATCTCAAATCATATCCCTCTAAATCTAATAATCGACTATTTTTCAACAAAACCCATTCTTTGATCCATACTAAACAACAAGCAGCAAAATATAACTTCAGGTCAGGTAGACCCAACCCCCCTCTTTCTTTTGCATCCTGTAAAATCTTAAACTTAACCCGTGGCTTTTTCCCTTGCCATACAAATCTAGATATATCCTTCTGCCATTGTTTAAATGATATTTGCGATGTCACAATAGGAATAGTCTGAAACAAAAACAACATTCTAGGTAATACATTCATCTTGATTGTGGCTATTCTCCCCAAAAGTGACAATTGAGCTTTATCCCATCTTTCTAAATCTTTTTTCATTTCATTCCAAGACTTTACATAATTATTTTGAAACAACATACAATTCTTATTTGTTAATGTGATACCTAAATACTTTACTTTCTTTTCAACCTTAAAACCTGATTTATTTGACAATTTTATTTGATCTTGAATTTTCATATTTTTTGTTAATATCTTTGTCTTTAGTTTATTAACCTTAAAACCAGCTACAGCACCAAACTCCTTCAATTTAACCATTAACGTTTCTATTCCTTTCAGAGGATCTTCCAAAGTTAACACCAAATCATCTGCGAAAGCTCTCAGCTTATAAGACTCTTTTTTAATTTTTATGCCTCCAATTCTATCATCTTGTCTTATATCTCTGTTCAATATTTCAAGCACAAGAATAAACAACAAAGGTGATAATGGGCAACCTTGTCTTGTTCCTCTATGTATTCCACACGGTTTCGTCATATCGCCATTGACAATTATTTGTGCTGTTTGTGAAGTATAAATTGACTTTATCCATTTTATAAAGTTCTCTCCAAAATCCATTTCCTTCAGTACTTTAAATAGAAACCCCCAATTTAAATTGTCAAACGCTTTCTCTGCATCTAAGAAAATCAATGCAGCATGTTTTTCATTATGCTTTTCCAAGTATTCCAAAATATCTAAGACTGTTCTAACATTATCCCTCAGCTGTCTTTTAGGTAAAAAACCACATTGATAGATGCATTTTTGAAGCAAATTCTTTTTTATTCCTATAGGACAGCAAATATCCTGAATTGGGTTTTGTCCTAACCCATTCCCTAGGGAATTTTTATTTTTTTTTATTTATTTGTTATATTTATACCCCGCCTTTTTTCCTGAAAGGAACCCAAGGCGGCTTACATAATCCTCCTCCACTCCTCCATTTTATCCTCACAACAACCCTGTGAGGTAGATTAGGCTGAAAGTCAATGACTGGCCCAAAGTCACCCAGTGAGTTTCATGGCCGAGCAGGGACTAGAACCCGGATCTCCCGAGTCCCAGTCCAACACTCTCACCACTGCGCCACACTGGCCACACTAGGTATGTGTGAAGCCTCTTCCTTAATTTTTTCATATATTGCTTCCTTCCCGCATCTTTTGATATTCCCTTATTGGTGCAGTGGTTTGAATCATCATGTGGATCTGAGTCATTCTGGTGCGTGCATGGTTTGAAAGTGTGCATGTTAAACCAATCAAGGAGTGATGTGCAAGCACTTGCGTAAGAACTGATTGGCTTAAAGCCTCATCTTGTTCCACATTTGAAGCACATCTCAAAGCAGTATAAGCTAATCCTGCTGTGGGATGTGAATACACTGAAAGTGACTTAAAACTGCATCCCAGTCTCCATTCAGAAGCAAGCATGTTATGAAATGTCTGAGTGTGGAAAGCTAAGCAGGGTCAGGCCTGGTTGTTACTTGGATGGGAGACCCCTCTAGTTTCCTGCATTGAGCAGGGAGTTGGACTCAATAGCCTTGTATGCTCTTTCCAACTCTGTGAAATCTATGAAATCTATGAAAATGAAATATAGAGTGGGAAGACTTTGGAAGGGATCCTTCTGTCTGCAGTTCCCCACTGTTGTGTTTGTGTACCCAGTTGTGAGTATTTATCCACAGCAGAAACACTGAAATAATTCTCAGATATCCAAAATAAAATTAAAAACCTATATTTATTTTCCAAATGTATAAACCACTTAACATAAAAAATAAAAGTGGTATATAGCATAAAACACAACAATCCATAAAACAATATAAAAGTCCCATGTGAAATGCACATTGATCCAAAAGAATAATAGCTAGAGTCATACGAAAGGTGCTAGAAAATGTCTCTTCTTTCTCTTCTCCCACCTTCATATCTGCCATGTTTCAGGTCTCCCAAGACCTTCCTGGGGGAATTCCAGAACTATTGTCAGAAGACCTACCGTATTTTTCGCTCCATAAGAAGCACTTCTCCCCCCCCCCCCAAATAGGGGGAAATGTCTGTGCGTCTTATGGAGCGAGGCCAAGCCGCGGGCCCGCCAAACAGCTGAGCGAAGGATCAGCTGTTTGGCGCTGTGGAGCAGGAAGAGCCGCCCCTCCCATCCCTGCAGCGATGGAGCCGCAGTGTGCCAATGGCTGCGCACCTCGCCCGGCCTGCCGCGCTCTCATTGGAGGGAAGAAGAGACGACCGGGAAAGGGAGGGAGGGACGGAGGGTGTGTGTGTGCAAGTGTGCCTGCCTGCTCCTCCGGCGGCTACTCTGGGGGAAGGGAAGGGGAAAAGGAGGGGGAAGAGGAGAGGGAGGAGACCACCGGGAAAGGGAGGGACGGAGGGGGGGTGCGAGTGTGTGAGAGGGTGCGTGTGTGTGTGTGTATTATACACACACACACACACACACACACGCGCCTCTGTCACACTCGCACAGGAAAGGAAACTCACTACTTCACAGCCAGCACAGAAATGCAGGCCTTTTTGCATCTCTCCTCCACCAGTCTGCTCACTCAGTGTATATATGGTGCGCGCGCGCTAAAGGCAGAGACAGTCAGACAGACAAACTCAGACTGGGCAAAGCAGAGCTTCTCCTCCCTCCCGTCACCCTAATCTTCAGGGGGGGGGCCCGCCCAGACCGGCACAACTTTCAGCTACTCTGACCCAGCTGCCTGCACCACCTCCACCACCACCACCAACAGTGGAGAAAGCGCAGAGTCGGGAAAGCCCTCCCCACTCGGTTCTGTGACAGTGGCAGGGTTTTGTCGTTTCACCATTTGGTTCAGAATATTTTTTTTCTTGTTTTCTTCCTCTAAAACCTAAGTGCGTCTTATGGAGCGAAAAATGCGGTAGTTTTTGTTGTTGTTCTTCCAGATGTCTTAGTGTTTTTGTGCTGTGATACCTGAGACACCCTTTTACAAAACAGGATACTCACAACCCACATTGGATATGCATGGCATCCCTAACAGATTCCTTGCAGTTTCTCTGATGTGCATCCATAGGGCTACCCTGACTCACAAGTTCCCTTTTTCCTGTTCACTTGAATTACAGTAATACCTTGGATTGCAAGTAACTTGGTTTGAGAGCGTTTTGCAAGACAAGCAAATTTTTAAATATTTATTGAAAAAAATTGACTTGATATACAAGCGACGTCTTGCAATACAAGTACTGTAGTACGGCTCAAATTAAAAATCTCTGTACAAATTTTTTTTGGGGGAATTTCATTTTGATATAAGAGTGTTTTGGATTACAAGCACATTTCCGGAACGAATTATGCTCTCAATCCAAGGCATGACTGTATCTGTCTTCCTATCAAGTTTCTATACTGCCCGATAGGTGAAGCTCTCTGAGTGGTTCATTGAGTTGTCAGGTCGGCAGCATCCCATTCCCTGAGATTTCAGGGCCAAAACCTGAGACCCAAGGGACGGGCCTTGTGATGTCAAAGGGGTGGAGCAATTTTGTGGAAAAGCAACATACAAATAAATAGATGAGATGAAATAAGATTTCTGATCCAGAGGAAGATCCAGTTTTCTCACCTCTGGCAGGAACTTCTGAATTAGGCTGAGCTTATCAAAAAGATCTTCTACATTAACCTCAATGCCCAGAATCTTGGCAACTTTACAGACATGTTCAAGGCTAAGTTTCTCTGTCTCTGGATCAATATCAAAGGCTCTGAAGTCCTGTAGGCTTTCTCAAACCGTTTCTTAAGGTACCGTATTTTTCCGTCTATAAGACGCCCCCATGTATAAGACGCCCCCACTGGGCAGTTTCGCAACCACACGGTTCTCTCCTCTGCTTACTTCTGTGTATAAGACGACCCTCAATTTTTAGTCTAACGATTTTAGGAAAAAGTATAGTCTTATACATGGAAAAATACTGTACGTTATTGCCTGATTATACATTTTGATTGCATCTGTTTTGAAATGTACACATTGAGAATCAGGTAGCTGTTTTAAACTTGAGAACAATTTTGCTCCAAAAAATTATGTCCCTACCATTAATTAGTTTCTCCCTTAAGTTGCATACCAATGTGTGCAACTGTAGACTGACTGCATGTCCCTCCACCCCCACCACCCAAATAATAGAATAGAATAGAATAGAATAGAGCCAGTGTGGCGTAGTGGTGAGAGTGTTGGACTGGGACTCAGGAGATCCGGGTTCTATTCCCCGCTCGGCCATGAAACTCACTGGGTGACTTTGGGCCAGTCCCTGACTCTCAGCCTAACCTACCTCACAGGAGGAGGAGGATTATGTAAGCTGCCTTGGGTTCCTTGAAGGAAAAAAGGTGGGGTATAAATATAATAAATAAATAAATAAATAAATAAATAAAAATCATCGAACATTTTCATGAAATGATGCAAAAAATAGCACTCTGGCAGTGAAGTAGCACTCTGGGAGTAAAAATTTGGGAAGTGGTATCAGTTCTCATCTCATCTGCCTCATCAGTAATAAACTGTCATATGGTGTCACTGGTCTGCTCTTCCCCCTACTCCAGAAACTAGGATTTAATGGCAGGCCACGAGACAAGTAGCCATTCAACAGCGGGGGGGGGGGGGGGGGGACACACACCAAGTGTTCCAATGGCTGAAAAGTGTATGGAACTTCATGCCAAGCTTCTCAAAGCATCCTTTGAGTTTCTCGGTTTTAAGGGTGCTGCGGGAGAACTCAGTGTAAACTTTATGAACAAGAGCCTCCACAGCATACTTGATCTTTAAACAGGCATGTCTGGCGGTATCGTGGAGCACGTGGCAATAACAGTTGGCCCTGACAAGAGAACTCTTGTGTGTTTTCAGTATCTGGAATACAGACTTCTTTGCCCTATTATTTACAGCAGCATCGTCTGCTGTCTAAGCAACTATGTTTTCAGTAGATAACCCTATTCAACAGATAACCCTAAAGTCCTAAGAAGGCTGTTGCCGATGGCAACAGCAGTCTCTGATGGTAACTCATAAAAGTCCAGCAGCTTCTCCTGGACTCCCAAGGTCAGCATCAAGTAGTGCACAGCCACAGGAAACATTTTACAAATGCTCTTATTAGAGGTATCAGTGACAATAGAAAAATGATTTATTTTTAGTTGAATGGCCACCCAATGCCTGCACAACATTTTCTCTGTCAGCTTAATATTACAGTGTCTGCACTTTGCTGTTGTGGTGTCAACTTTCACAATCCATTTTTTAAATTCATGGTTGTGTCTCCAGTTGTCTTGAAATGATGCCAAGTATCTTTTCTTCTTGGCGCTAGGAATCTAGTCCCCACCTTCAGGTTGCAGTTGCACAATAGGGATTGTAATAGCAGCCATTCCAGCAGGCTGAGCTGAGGGAGATGAGAGGAGGATCAGGGCCCTTCCGCCAGCCTCATGAAGACTCCTCCTCCCTCAATTGTCACCATCAGCAGCCATTTGGGTAGGCTGAGCTGAGGGAGATGGAAGGGAGAGCAGAGCCATTCTACCAGCCCTGCTAAAAGAATTAGGTTTTTCTCTCTTTCCTCACCCTTCTTTTTCCCTTGTGTTTCATGTATTTTTAGATTGAAAGCCCGAGTGCAGGGAATGTCTAGTTGACTATATGTAAGCCACTCTGGGAGTGGCATAAAAATACTATAAGTAAATAATAGAATGCCCATGTGGAATTACTTGTGCGTTTACAAAACAACTTCACAAGGGTTGATAAAATTCAAATATATCTGAGTCAGGCTGCAATCTTGTACATATTTACCTGGAAGTACATTCCACTGAACTTGATGGGACTTACTTCCGAATAGGCCTGGTCATAGGCTTGCCAGTGACAATTTCAGATAATAATGCTGTCTTAAGGATGAAATTAGTTTTTAAACTAACAATTAACTTAGAAGAAACCACATGTGTATGGGAACTTTACCTTTTTTTTTTCCTTGCAAGAGAGCCAACAAGGAAAAGATCTGCTCCAACAGTACAGCAACTAAAAAAGCAAAAAAGAAAGGCCCTCACAAGTCACAACCAGTGCTAGTTGTGGAATATCACAGATGTGGGGTAACTCATTTCTGGGAAGTTCCACATAAGCAACAGAGGAAGGCAACCACAGAGGCAAGCATATGAGCAGCATATTCATACTGCAAAAGCACACACTCCCACCCCCAGCACTCACTGACCATTTGTGTGTCACTCACTCACTGCTTTGCCTATCTTCTATTCCATGATTGAATCATTTTTGTGCTAACGCTCTCAGTCACTCTCTCTGAAGTCACTGGGTGACTTTGGGCCAGTCACTGACTCTCAGCCTAACCTACCTCACAAGGTTGTTGTGAGGATAAAATGGAGAGGAGGAGGAGGATTATGTAAGCCGCCTTGGGTTCCTTGCAGGAAAAAAGGTGGGGTATAAATATAATCAATCAATAAATAAAATCTCCTTTGTGCAGCTCTAGCCTCCATTCCCCCTGCCTGCAGTGAGCACGCTCTGCTCTGCTTCAGATAACCTGCAGGGGGTGGCATTTATTGCCACCCTCTATTTGGAAATTGGGGGAAACCTCTTTATGGAATCATTTCTCTTTCAGAATGAGTGATTTAAAAAAAGTTCTGTTTTAAAATAATATTGCTGCAAAACTCAAGATTCAATGGTAGTAATTTGAGACTAGCAGAAAAGCCTGCGATTTAGGTTTGCCAACCTGAGAATAGACCCAAAACCTGAGTTTCGGAACCAGAGCTGGAGAACTGCCAACCCTAGGGGTTTAGAAAACAAAACTGAAAAGCATAAAATATAAAAGCATAATAAAACATAATATAAGAACCTTAAGTTTAAATCAACAGAATAGAACCAAAATAAAAATTAAGTAAAAGTAAACGCCAGCAGCAATGCAAAAATCTAAAAATGCACTACCATCAGACTTTTAAAAACCGAAGGACTAAAAAGCCTGGGAGAACAAAAAGATGCTGAAAAGACCACAGCGTACGTGTCAGGTGAGTCTCATGCGCAAAGGGGTCTGTGCTGGAGCTGCTACGTCCACTCATAGGAATGGGAAGCGTGTTTGCCTACATGTATATCAAAGCACATACAGGGCTGTGGATCAGATTGACCAGATGTAATCCACCAACCAGGTTACTTACCTGTTTACAATAGCTATTGAAATGAATGGTGATTTGCTGAGCAGCAGTGTTTATGTTGGAATATATTAACTACTATCGTAGCATTAGGAAAATGTTTGTTTCTTTCTCTCCCCCCCCCCCCCCTTACATGGAGAGATTTCAACATACACTGAATACTTGGCCAGTCTTTTGCGATGTGGATCTTTCAATAGAGGAAATGAAACATGAACCTTTCTGAAAACAGTGACTAAACACTATTTATCAGCAGAAGTATCATTTTGGAGAAGACACTTAACATCTGGCTTTCTTTCTTTTCAACTTTTATTTTTTATTCATAATAAAACAAACAAACAAACACAAACACAATAATGGACTTCCAATCTTCTCCACAGCTTAATCAACCACAGTTAATCTTAAAATCTTTTCTGTTAACAAAAAATCACTTCCAGTTCTGGCAAAAAAGAACCCTAAAAGGAACAAACACCAGAGGTCTCCACTCTCCCCCAATAAACATCAACTATTTAATCTATTAAATTCAACATTTATGGATACTCCAAAAAAGAAAACCTATAGTTTCATTAAATATTGTTTTCAATTCCAAAATACAGTATATTAAGAATCCCAAAAGTAAAAAGTAACTATAAACTAATTAGCAAATGACCACATACCAAAAGCATTTTGTATTTCCACCGCTCCCGCACTCTCTAGTACCTAACCATCGAATCAACACATTTGTATTATTACAATTACTCATTATTCCTTTCTATCTAAACAGAAATTCCTTCACTTTTAATCTCCAAGATATATTTTTTTTAAAGGAAAGAAAAGAAAGATAAGTCTAAAAAATTAAGAAATAAGTGACGTCTGACAGAACAGCAGAAGCACATAAGCCATCATGCTACTTATAGAACAAAAAAAAACAAAAGACCTTCCCCTTTAATACTTCAAAGCCTCCACAAAACAACACCCCCAACAACAACAACAAATTATTATTATTATTTTTTAAATAAATGTTTCCAAACAAACCAAATATAATTATACCTTACTTATAATAATTTCTCTTACATCACCATTAACATTTAAAATTCAAATAAGTCATATAAGCAATCCCTTTACCTTTGCCATTAATATTTAAAATCAAAAAATTATTTATATTCCAACTAGACATATAGTTCAGTATACATCAACCCTTTATCTTTTGCCAATAAAAGACCGTGAAGATAGTCCCTTTCATTGCTTTCCTCTGTCAAAGGGATATTCATTAAGTTCCAGGTTTTGAACCAAGAATGAAATCGGCTTGTTCTGTTGTTTTGTGGTCTCCTGCATACCGATCTCCGGCTCCGCCATCTTAGATTTTAAAAAGTGCGTCACATCTTCCTGAACTGTCTTCTCATGCCACTTCGACCCAATTAAAACTTCAAAGTCTCTGTGAATTTCTGGTAAGTTTCCCAAGTCCTTATTTACTTCTTCTGTCTTCTCCTCTGCCGGTCCTGTAAAGAAATCCGTCTTACGTTGTTCTTCTGATTGATCCACTTTCATATTTACGTTCCAAGCCTGGATCCTTACTTCCAATCTGTTTAGAATTTCTCTCTCCATTTCGTTCCACAGGTTTAAAAATGCTGCAACTGCAAACATCTTGCCTTGCGTATAGATATTTCCAAGACACTTCCAAACATATAAGATTTATAGACCTCCTTTCAGGTTTCCTCTCTTATCTTTTTCGCCTCCCAGATAAACATAGTCTACTTACAGTTAATTATAAATCCCACTCTGCTGCCGAAAGATTCCAATTAGCCACTCCAGATGTACTCCTTTATTTTGGAAGCGAACATGCAAACTTCTGATGATCGGTAAAACCGGTCTCTGGAAAACAGCGCCGTTTTCCCCCACCTCAGATCACCACCGCATTTATCCGTCATACGACACACAAATAGCGATTTATGACCCTATGAGATAATTTGGGGGTAACCTCAGATCTTCGCTTCTCTAATGAGAAGTAGATCCCCCAGCCTGAGACATTCTCTGGCCAGGAAACACTGTGCCAGCTCCCCACAGAATTTCTGTGCGGCTTTCAAAGCTCCATGTTCACCCGGAAGTCTCAACATCTGGCTTTCTTCTGGAAAAATTATATTTTTCCCTTGACCCTTTGTAAAAGTAAATATTTTTGTAATCGTTTTTAGTTTTAAGGAGCTGAGTATTCAACATAGCCAAAGGAATGTTATAGCTGAAATTGTTGGTTGTTTTTGTTTTTTAAGGTTGTGCCATCATAGACGGTCAACAGCAAGTGAAATTTCCACAGAAGAGGCAAAATTTACTTTAGCTCTGATGAGTTCAATTGTAAATTAATTTCCAAAATTTCTAATAAGTTCTAGAGAGAGGGGTACTGTATTATATCACCTGTGAGGATGCACCAAAGATGTACCAAGTAGTCAATTATTCATTTCTGTGTTACTTTTGGCTTCTGAGGAGCACATGTGAAATTTTCTAATGTCTGTAATTGGTGATGGTTTACTGCCTTTCAGCTCCAAAATGAGCCAGCAAGGGTGGTTTGCAACAATACATGGTAAATTTGACTAGGAATCACTTTAGCAGCAAGTGTTACACATTTCTAAAATCAAGTCTAGCTTCTGAGACATTTTACATTGGCTCATATGTTGGCCATTTGTGGAGATCGCTAAGCCAACATATCAGATATGAATGACTGTAGCAGAGACCTGAACTACATAACTGGGCTTTGAAGATTTGTGGTTTTCATAGATTTCATAGATCATAGAGTTGGAAGGAGCCTACAAGGCTATCGAGTCCAACCCCCTGCTCAATGCAGGAAACTAGAGGAGGGGTCTCCCATCCAAGTAATAACCAGGCTTGACCCTGCTTAGCTTTCCACACTCAGACAAGCTGAGCCAGAGTAAGCCACAGGCCTGTCACATTTATGTGTTGATAGTTGTGAATCAGTTGACATTCACGCACGTGGCAATTGCAGCAATGAAACAGGCAAGGATAAAAGCCATGACTAGCATGGAATGCAGCCCGAGGTCCCATGATGCTTACACCTGCTGTAGTATATGGAATAAATCAAGCTGTATTTCTGATAGAGAGAACTAAACATTTTAATTGGCTACCCCTGAATTGGGACCAGGATATCTGAGAGAACCTTCTCCCTTATAGATCTGCCTGATGGCTGCAATCATCATCAGAGGCCTTCCTGGTTGTGCCACATCCTACAGAAGGAAGAGGGCTTTTTCCATGGTGGAACCCACTCTCTGGAATAACCCTTCCCCAGAAATGAAATATTCACCAACCCTATTACAGTTTAGGCGCATGTTGAATACTTTTTTAAAAATTATTTGCCTCCGCATTTGTTGATTTTATAACAGCTGTCTATGAATTTTAATTAATGGCTGCTGATATTATTGTATGGTGATGCTGGCTCAGCTTGTCTGAGCGTGGAAAGCTAAGCAGGGTCATAGATTCATAGATCATAGAGTTGGAAGGAGCCTACAAGGCTATCGAGTCTAACCCCCTGCTTAATGCAGGAAACTAGAGCCTGGTTATTACTTGGATGGGAGACCCCTCCTCTAGTTTCCTGCATTGAGCAGGGGGTTGGACTCGATAGCCTTGTAGGCTCCTTCTAACTCTATGATCTATGAAATCTATGATTTAGCTTAATTTGTATTTGCACTATAGTCTTACTACTGGATATATTGTACAACACAGGCAGTATAAAAATATTTTAAAATAAATAAAGTTGTCAGTTTGTTCAACCTTTACATGAACTTCAATACACCATCCTACCTTGCATTGGGAGCTTTGAAAAACATACATAGATGCACTTTAATTAAAACAATCACATTTTTGGAAGCTAGAACTATTATTGCCACATCCTTCAGAATTGCAGGCCAGTATAATCTTCACTTTTCTGAACCTCACAATTCTTCATGGTCTCTGTGCATCATACATATGGGCTCTGCACCTCTGTGCATCATAAAAAGCACTGCATATGGGCTCTGCAACCCTCCCCCACCGTCCTTGTGCACATGTCCCTAGTGGGTGCCTGTCTATTCCCTCAGATCTTTTTTGACTTCCATTGTGGCAGCCTCATTGGGAACTTCTCTCATCATTCAGTGAGATATTTGCAAACTGCTGCAGTTTTTATTCTATCTTTCTTCTGTAGTTTTTCTAACTATCCCCCCCCCCCGTCTTATTTGTTACTTTTCATTCGCAATCTCTGTGATCGCTTCATTGCCTGCGGGTTTATGGCTCTGAGGGTCCCTTTCAAAACTATGTTGTGGCAGCAAATTCCCACCCACCAACGTACTCTCCTCATGTCTTTTCTGTCTTGGGGAAGGACGCAAAGTTGAAGCTTGCACTCCTTGTCAGGAATTTACAAAGCAGGCAAGGAGAAACCGCGTAGACAGGCTCTGAAAAAGAACTCTGGAGGCAGTGGACTCACCAGCAACACCAGCCATGGTGCAAATATTAGCTGACCCTTTTGAGGGGACATCAAAAACCTTCTCTCGTTCACCACGCCCTTTGGGAGTGGCAGAAACTTCTCCCACTTGAGCCTTGGATTTGGGCCATGCCGATGCACCGACAACTGGGCAGTCATTAACACTCATGATGGCTAAAAAGCTGCCCAAAAAGGTCAGAGCACAGAAATCTTTTTTTGAGCCAAAGGAGGAGGAGGAAAGATTTGGCCAAGCAAGCTCCTGATTTGACACTATTAACTGAGTCAATACCAACCGTGCCACAGACTATGCACTCTCCCCTGACAATGCTGGACTCGCCAATACAGATATGGCATTGTCCTACAGAATCTATCTAGAGGGTCGAACTGATACAAGACCCAGTACTGATCGCATCCACATCAGAGGACACAATTAGGGATGTATCCCCGGCTCCAGTGCCAAGTCAGAGGCCTGATGATCACCAGAGCAGATCTCCCTCTCAGTATGTTGCTGGTCCCCCAAGTCACAGATGGTCTCCGGGTTTGATGTTTCTGGCTACTGTTCTTTGGTTTGGAGAGATCATGTCCCTTGGTTATACGAGCATCCTAGATGTAGATCCTGTTCTCTGATGTTGGATTGGGACAGGCATTTGGGGTGGGATTTGCCACTGAGACATACCTACTATTGGGATCCCAGGTGCAGAGGACTGCCTAGGGATGAATATTATTACACTCATCCATGTTACCTTAGACCAGTGCTGTGGCAAAGTTGGTGGTATTTCAAAGAGGAGAGTCTCTCCCTGAACTATGTAGGGCAGCTACGTGGTCGACGCCATCTAGTTTCATTAGCCATTATAGTCTCAATGTGCAGGGCAGAGTGAACTGTTCTTTTGGACGAGCTGTTCTGTTTGCGGTATTGCAGTAAGACACTGACCCCCCTCCTGTAAGTTAGCTTGCTACTCACCCAGATATGTGATGCACAGAGACCACGAAGGAGAAAGACAGGTTGCGTACCTGTAACTGTAGTTCTTTGAATGGTCATCTGTGCATTGACTCAACCCACTGCCCCCGCTTCGTTGTCAACGTCAGTACCTAGGTTTCACTCCGTTCTGAGGCTGTAATTGGCAGTCTCAAGGAATTGAGGGAATAGGTGAGTACCCGTTAGGGACATGCACACTGGGGCCATGGAAGAGGGTTCTCGCCAACAATTCCTCAGCTATTGAAGTTTCCTGAATGGGGTTCTGCGCAGGTGCAGAGCTCATATGTGTGAATGCACAGAGTAGAGTAGCTGGGTTCCGGCTAGATGGGCGATGTAGAAGTACAATCAATCAATCAATGGCCATTCAAAGAACTACAGTTAAAGATAAGCAACCTGTCTTTATGGACAGTTTAGATGACCTAGAAGTACAGGTTTTGACCTGAGAGTTGTATTCCGATAATTTAATTTTTAATTTTAAAAAAGTGCTTGCATATTCTTTCCCATCTCTCTTGACCCTGTTACTCTAAAGGCAGGTTTGGCTATGTATTTTACCACAGTATTGTCTGGCCCCTGCCCTATGGAACTCCCAGAGATATATGGCTGGTGCCATGTTGTTTTTGTTACTGGTTAATTTTTAAATTTGTTTTAAAATTAATTTATGATTTTATGAACTTGTTATACTGATATAGAATTGCATATTTTATATTGTAAGTTGTCTTGGGAAGACTGCAGTCTTGAAAGGTGGCTAAGAAATGCATTAAATAAAATGATAAAAATAAATTATATATGTGTGCCTATGCAAATATGGCCCCACGTTCACTTGAGGTGTTTGTACCTTGTGTGCCCAAGCAAAACTTTGGTTCATTATTAAATATGTGAATTCCTGAGGCTCCTGTTCATGACATGGAAAAAAATTAGAGTGAAAGCTAGCCAAATCTAAGTGCTCATTTTGGTTTTTAAGAGATAAAAATCTGAAATATTGTCATAGTTGCATTTAATTGATTGGAAATGGAAGCATCCACTGCCCCCCCCTTTTTTTTAGCTCACCATGCTTGGGAAATGGAGCTTGTTTTCATCTTAGTAGATGATTAGAGGCTTTTACATAGGATAAGCTTTGGGAAATGACAGCTTTTGGCTGAATGGCAACCTTCTACATTGTAGTTCATCAATGTGGCTCTTAACAGGCTGCAGATTCAGCACATAAGCATCCACAAACCACCCACAAACCACAATTGCTATGGAGACTAAACTCGGTAGGTTAGAGTCTACAAGAGCCTGCTATGTTCCTTCTGAGGCATGGCTGGTAGAAGTATATGCTGTGCTGAAGTCCAGCAGAGAAACAGAAGAACACCTTTTACCCTGACTTGTGAAGGCATAAAATTATGCATGAGTGAAAACGAAGCATTTTAAAAATATTATCATAGTGGCATGCGTGGAGCATTGGAAAATTACATCATACCCTTATTGTTAAAACTATTAAAGTATATTAGATGCCTTAAGCAGTAGTAATCCTTTGCTATTTACTAATCTATGAGAGAACAATTTCTGAATGGATGCTTTTCCTGCATGTGTTTCTGGCAACATAACATGATCCTACCTCTCTGGCTATATATGTGTTTTCCTCAACGGCAGAACAGGCGGAACAGTCCTCAACGGCAGAACAGGCGGAAGATAATTAAACCTAAATTACAACGGCTGTGAAGGCGGATGAAGGCTGCAGCAGAGAATGGTTTTCCAATCGTCAGGGTAACCGTGCCATTGGATCTCTGCCGTACTCTGTCAAGTTTGTGTGGTGATTCGTTGTGCACCGATCTCCCCACATAAAACAGTTTCACGCACAGGCGTCTTCCAACCCAACCCATCCAACCCAACCCAACCCAACCAAACCAAACAAACATAAAAAAAAGTCCCATGGCGACTGGCGAACGGCGACGGGGGCAGGACTGTGAATCTGGAAGCCCCTAGCCATGGACCAGCACATGGGCGGTGGATGCAGACTCAGTCGCCCTGTTCAAGGAACGAGGTAGTCGAGCAGCTCGGCAGCTGTATCCATGACTGAGCAGCCCTATTTAGGATCCACTCTGCTCACCCCGTATGGGGAGGGGGCTAGAAAAGGTGCCCTAAACATAGTCTACCTCTTTCTCCCCTGACTGGATTACCGCGTCCAGTGGGGTCACCATTTTAGCGGTCGAAAAAGACATTTGAATTTTGGAACATGGAATATACGGACATTGCTGGATAACATAGATAGTGAACGCCCTGAGCGTAGGACTGCTATTATTGCAAGGGAGCTGAGACGGTTTAAAATTGACATAGCAGCACTTCAAGAAACTCGAAGGGCAGGAGAGGGACAGTTGAAAGAAGAAAAAGGAGGTTATACCTTCTTCTGGAAAGGACTACCTGAGCAGGACCGACGAATACATGGAGTAGGCTTTGCCATCAAAAATGAACTAGTGAACTCTTTGTCAGAAGTTCCTACTGGCATTAACGAACGCCTGATAACTCTTCGATTAAAGCTCGCCAATAACCAACAGGTAACTATTTTGAGCGCTTATGCACCAACATTAGATGCTGATGATGACATCAAGGAAAGTTTTTATAGCCAGTTGGACACTCTCCTGTCAGAGATACCTAAGGAGGATAAAATTATCCTCCTGGGCGATTTTAACGCAAGAGTCGGGCGTGACTCTGATTTATGGCCAGAAACTATTGGAAAAGACGGAGTTGGTAATAGCAACCCGAACGGACTCTTACTTTTGTCTATATGTGCAGAGCATAATCTCACTATTACAAACACGCTCTTTCGACAAAAGAATAAGCTTAAAACATCATGGCAGCACCCACGGTCAAAGCACTGGCATCTTCTGGATTATGTAATTGTCCGTGTTAGAGATCGCCGCGATGTACTTCTTACTAGGGCCATGGTGAGTGCCGACGACTGCTGGACAGACCACCGACTAATCCGGTCCACAATGGTTATCAACATTGCTCCCCAACGTAGGCTTCAAGGAAGGAAACCAAGGCGTAAAATGAACATCCAAGTCCTTCAAGATCCTATTAAGCAAACTCGTCTTCAATCACTTCTTAAGGAACATCTACCTACGGAACCTCCTGACAACATTGAGGACCATTGGTCTAAGCTGAAAACCTCCATTACTGCAGCTTGTGAACAAACTATTGGATATGAAACTAAGAAACATCAGGATTGGTTTGATGAAAATGATAATGAGATTAAATATATAATTGACCAAAAAAGGAAAGCCTTCCAAATATGGCAAAATGACATTAACTGCGCTGCCAAGAAAAAAACCTATGCTAGCGCAAAGGCTGAGGTCCAAAGAAGAACAAGAGAACTTAAGAACGCTTGGTGGAAAAAGAAAGCTGAGGAAATTCAACAACTTGCAGAATCTCATGATGCACGGGGCTTTTTTAAGGCCACAAGGGCCATTTATGGACCAAAAACCTATGGTACAAACCCTTTACAATCAAAAGATGGCACCAAACTCTTAAAAGACAAAGAGTCTATTGCACTGCGTTGGAAAGAGCATTATTATGACCTTTTAAATCGTAAATCTAAGGTGGATAATGAGATTTTTTCGCAAATCCCACAAAAACAAATTAAAGAGGAACTTGCAATACTCCCCACTTTGGATGAAGTAAAAAAAGCCATTAATCAAATGAAGAACAACAAAGCTAGTGGACCAGATGGGATTCCTGCTGAAATCTTTAAAGAAGGGCCCCCCGAACTTGTACAACATCTTCATAAACTCATTGAAAAAATCTGGATAAGAGAAGAGATCCCAGAAGACTTCAGGGATGCCATAATTATCACCCTCTTTAAGAAGGGTGATAGAACAGACTGTGGAAACTATCGGGGCATTTCTCTCTTAGCAACCGCAGGTAAAATATTTGCTAGGATTCTCGCAAACCGTCTTCTATCTATTTCAGAAGAGATCCTCCCTGAAACTCAATATGGTTTCCGCCCCTCTAGAGGGACAGTAGACATGATTTTTACTGCACGTCAGCTCCAAGAAAAATGCCGGGAGCAAAATCAACCCCTTTATATGGCACTTATCGATTTGGCTAAGGCCTTTGATACTGTAGACCGTACAGCTCTCTGGACTATCCTTATGAAAATTGGATGCCCCAATAAATTTGTGAATATCTTGCGACTTCTCCATGACAACATGACGGCAACGGTTTTGGACAACAACGGCTCTCATGGTGCTCCATTTAAAGTGGGATCAGGTGTTAAACAGGGATGTGTTATCGCCCCAACATTATTTGCCATTTTCATCGCCATGGTTTTACATCTTGTCAAGGGGAAACTTCCCACTGGTGTGGGAATTATATATCGAACAGATGGAAAGCCTTTTAATCTCAGCAGGCTGAAAGCAAAAAGTAAGGTAATTACAACCTCCGTTGTGGAACTTCAGTATGCTGATGATAATGTGGTCTCCGCACATTCAGAGGATGATCTCCAAACTATCCTAAATGCTTTTGCAGAAGCATACGAAAAACTTGGTCTCTCACTTAACATCAAAAAGACCAAAGTGCTTCATCAGCAAGTGCAAGCTAACCCTTTGGTGATGCCATCTATCCAGCTTGGCGGGACAATACTGGAAAATGTCGATCATTTTCTCTATCTTGGCAGCTATCTTTCTGTTACAGCTAACATCGACAGTGAAATCCAGCATCGTTTGAGCTCCGCAAGTGCTGCATTTTCTCGAATGAAACATAGAGTGTTCGAGGATCGGGATATTTGTAAGAAGACCAAAACACTGGTTTATGAAGCCATTGTATTACCAACTTTATTGTATGCCTGTGAAACATGGACTATCTATAAACGTCACTTCCACCTCCTTGAAAGGTTTCATCAACGTTGCCTCCGGAAAATCCTGCGAATTACTTGGGAAGATAGACGAACAAATGTCAGTGTACTGGAAGAAGCAAAGACTACTAGCATTGAAAAAATGATCCTTCAACGCCAACTTCAGTGGACTGGTCATGTTGTTCGAATGCCTGACTGCCGTCTCCCAAAGCAGTTACTTTACTCCCAACTCAAGAATGGAAAGCGGAATATCGGTGGTCAATATAAGAGGTTTAAAGATGTTCATAAGGCTAATATAAAAAAATGCAATATAAACATCGAAAACTGGGAAGCTCTGGCCCATGAACGATCTAAATGGAGGTTGGCCTTTCACAAAGGTTCCATGGACTTTGAAGAAGCCTGAGTGCAAGGTGAAAGGGAGAAACGTGCTAAGCGAAAAGCACGTCAAATGAATCCTTTGCAGGACCATCTCCTATCTGGTAACCTGTGTCCTCACTGTGGGAAGCTGTGTGGATCTAGAATTGGCCTCCACAGTCACTTACGGACCCATCGCTAGAGTCTACACAATCTTCTTTAGAATTTCCTCCTTTTATCCCGGAAGACAATCTTACTCGGTCACGAGTGATCGCCTGATGATGATATGTGTTTTCTTAATTGGATCCTTGGCTCAAAACTGTGCTGTTTGCTGATGACCTAGTTTTAACTGCACTATAATGCACAAGTCATCATGTTTAAAGGGGACCTACCCTGAAGTGCCTTGGCACATGGATTGTTTATTAATACAGTATTGCATTACATTATGTGTTCACATTTCTCCATTGCTGCAGTATGCGTAACTCTGTTTGGTCAGGCTTAGTTAGAAGTAATGCAGTCACAGAACTTTCTAGAAAATGTCGATTCCATATTTGGAAAGCGCTTGAGAAAATCTCAGGGCTCTATGTTCTGACAAAACCCTGAATGAGTCCAATACAGATCCTGTAAAATGTACCATTTAACGAGGAAGGTACACAAGGAATTGTGCATTTTAATGGCTACCATAAATAATTTTGATTACATTTTAAATTTGTGCCTTTACAGCCTTTTTTATTTGCCCTGTAACAGCTTTGGGAGGCAAGTGGCTGTTGTCCCCGTTTTTCAAACGGGAGCTGAAAAGAAGTGATCGTTCAGAGGGTCTGTGGACAAGATGAAGCTTATACTTTTATTGACAGGTCCATGACTAAAGAAGTGGTTCAAAGTACATTTGGAAGTGAAACCTATGGAAATTAATGGAACTTGGTGAATGAATTGTAGATGAGTTTAGTATCGAGCTGCTAGTCTCCACCAACAGGAGCATTCTGATTTACTTAACTCAGGCTCTAATCTTGAGTGTGGTGTAGTTGTTAGAGTGTTGGACTGGGGCTCAGAAGACCTGGGTTCTAGTCCCCACTTGGCCATGAAGCTCACTGGGTGACTTGGGGCCAGTCATTGACTCTCAGCCTATCCTACTTTACTTGGTTGTTGTGAGGATAAAATGGAGAAGAGGAGGACCGTGCAAGAGGGAAAAGGCAGGATATACATGTAATAATAAATAAAACAATAAATGAAATAAATCCTATGTTTGCTTAGCTGGGAGTAAGCCCACTGAAAATAGTGGGACTTGCTTCTGACTCTGAATACACATGTTTGAAATTGCAATTGCACTTTCATAGATTTTATAGATCATAGAGTTGGAAGGAGCCTACAAGGATATCGAGTCCAACCCCCTGCTCAATGCAGGAAACTGGAGGAGGGGTCTCCCATCCAAGTAATAACTTGTATTGTTAGTTTCTGATCTTCAGTCCAGATCCATAATAAAATTATCTGAAGTGGATGAATAAAAAGTTGGGAAGCCCAGTTGTAAGAAACCTGTTGTTGGGTCATTGCCCCACATCATCATCATCATCTATTTATTTGTATGCTGCTTTCCACAAAATTGTACCCAAAGCAGCTCACGATATAACAAATGAACAGCAATAAATATAATTTACAGCAACATATCAAATGAACAGCAGTACCTGTAACAGCAGTATTCAAAAACTACAGTAGGAACAATTACGAATAACCATAGTTTTGGGAGTTAAATACATGCAATATCAAACGTAACAGTACAAATACACTAAGCTAATCCAACAGTTTAGCACTAAACAGGAAAGAGAATAAAGTGTAACACAGATATATAAAAAGTATTCCCTACAAGGATAAATAAATGCCCATTCCACAAAGGCAACATGGTTTTCTTCACAGTTAGCTTACAAATACTGCTTGGTAGCCACACCTCTCGTGCACGGCAGCCTTCCTCCCAGCTCTCACCTGAATCTCCTCTCATAGTCCCATCCCCATCTCTCAACTGGGGAGATAAAGATTGCCAGTCCTCCTACAAGCCCCACTTACACTCAAGAGTTTTGACATCACTAAGTCTCTCTCCACCAAGCACCTCTTCCAGCACTTATCTTCAGGCAACAGGCTTTATCAGGCTCCAGAGTAGTGGGGTGGGACAGGTGGAAACCCTTTGATGAAAAAGCTTTTCTATAGCAGGTTGTTAATTGGCTGTTAATCCGCTGTATCTACTTTCAGTTTTATCACAGAATTGAGATCGGAGCACTCCATGAAGAGCATTTCCTTTCCTGCTTTTCCACTACATAACCTCCAGGTGGCACGGTGGTATAGTGGAATACATAAGTGAAAAAGTGGCTTCTTTCACTTTCACAATTAAATGCTGCATTTTTCCTGCTCAAAAACAAACTTTCCAAAAGTGCTGACAAGTGCACGATAAATGCCTCGTGTAGAAGACTGCTCAGTTTCCATGATGCATTTCATAATCTATCCTGGACTACCAGTTGCAAGTTTTGCAAACTGAAAGGAAACTTGCTGCTCTGTTTCACATAAAACAGTTTGCATTATTTTGTTGCACTTTAATTTCGTTCTAGAAGATTATAAAAAGACTCTTATACTGACTTTACTGGGATAACAAAAGTGTCAACTACCTTAGTTTGTTAGGTAAAATGAGCGAGTCAGCAAAGAGCCAGATTGCAACATTACAATGATCTGCTAGCAAGCTGTAATAAGATTTTGCTCATGCATAACCATAAGTAATGCCGAGTCAAACATTCCATTTCCTTGTTCTCTACTTGCCACCAGAGTTATAGTTATAAAAATTTGCCCATTGCGACATTGATGTGGGTTACTGGAAAAATTTGAATTGGAAAATTTTCTGATGCAAATTCTGCTAATTTGCGTCGGAAAATTTTCAGTTTGCATTGGAAAAACGCTAGAGAAGAATCTAATGTAGCATGTTTATTTTATTTGTATTTAGTAAACAGCAAAGCTAAAAAAAGTAGCCCTTGTTAAGTTTTTGACCTGAAGTATTTGAAGGGGGAAAAAATTAAAGCAGAGTTTAATTTTTTGAGCATTTAGTGTTGCAGGACCTACCCCTGGGATGATTTACCAATGTACATTAGCTGGGCCCCCATAGTTCCGACATTTACTTCTTAAAACTCATCTCTTCACACAGGCTTTCCCCGAAGTGTCACCCAGCCAGCTGTGGTTTGTAGCACAGAGTAGTGTGTGGCTTTACTGCTGATCAGTTTTGTATTGTGCTGTTTTATTGTTATATTTATTGAAGTTTTGATGCCATCATATTTTATGTTCACTGTTTTGATACTTCTGTGGAAAGCGGTACATAAATTTCAGTAATAGAATAAATAATAAATGAAATAAATATGTGTAGATTTTTTTTTACTGGAATACTTGTAAAAAATAAAATAAAATAGAATAGCATGCACTTTCCTTACATTGTTTAAATGTAAGAAAAAACAAAAGGTACTGAAAACTGGTGACCCATTAATTCAACTTTCCCCAACCTGGTGCCCCCAGATATGTTGGACTGCAATTCCCAGCTTCTTCTAGTCAACATGGCTGGCTGTAGATTCTAGGAGTTGTAGTCCAACACATCTGGAGGGCACCAGTTTGCAGAAGGCTGCACTAATTAATTGTAACAACCCAAACAACCGTGCATGATCTGCTGACAGCTACTCATCTATTTCAACAGTGTTCTACTCTTTTCCTCTACGGCTGTTGGGGCACCTTCAGTTTCACTGTCACTACTTATTAGTTCCATTTTACTCTGAGACATGCATATATCTCAGTGACATATGCATATTCTCTCATATTCTTGCTAGGGATAATCACCTGAAAAACGTTCATTACAACTTTGAAACTGCCAAGCTTGCCTAATATTGTATTTGCAGTTGGCATCCATTCATTGTCACTAATGAATTTAAGAAATGGGAAATTTTTTGATGGAAAAATAAAGCACTGTGAAATTTTTCTCCCCACATCGCTGCTTACTGAACAAATAAAATATACATCTGTGCCCACATCATTATTTCATGCACTTGTTATCAGTAGAGATTTTATTTATTACACACATTATCTATCTTGAAAATCTTTACCCCTATGTGTAGAAAATCTTTACCCCTATGTGTAGAAAAGTTTGGGGATGGTAATTTTGATCAGAAAATGAGCCACCGGGGAAAGGATTAAGTGCCGCTTCAATCAAATTTTGCTGCTTTCCACAGTTGCTTTTTTCCTCTTCTTAAAGCTGTCAGACTCTTACACCTGTCTGCCTTTTAATGGCTAGTTTGGCCCTGTCTCTGCAACTTTTAATAATAGTATATTATATAGTATATTATATAGAACAGTATATTATATTCATGTTTGATGTAAATTAGAATGGGAAATCTCTATAACAAAAGAGTTCAAAAATGTTTGTAATTTTTTTACTTCTTGTAGCTTGCTGGTTCTTCCATTCCTTTTGTGTGCTTTTCATCACAGGGTGGAATACACTTACCTAATATGGTGTGTGTGTGATCAGGACTCCCTCTAGTGACAAAGCCCTGTGACTTTGTAACCAACTGGCACATATGTATGTGTGACATGATAAACCCTGATTTGATTCAGATAGGTGGTCAGTTTCTGTATGTACATTCAATCTCCATTACCAGCACACAGCAAAAATAGTATATCCTGTATTGCACGTAATTGCCATTGTATTCAGTGGTTATGTTTGAAAACGTATAATGATATTTGAGATGTATTTTTAGACAGGGCAGATCCCACTTAGGTTGAGAACATAATGAACCACTTTACAAAGCACTTCCAATATAAAATGCCAATGTCTTCTGAAAATGTCACTCCATTATGTGCTAATTATGGCCCCCACTAGTTCCTTTCTGCCCGAATTCCCTTGTGTATGCCTTCATAATGTTGATAATGACATTTTCCATACTTGTCCTAAAGTAAGAGAATCCAGTTAAGATCGGTCTATAATTTACATAGGTTATATGTAGGTCTACCACAGTGGTTTTCAACCTTTTTTGCCCCATGCACCCTCTTCACCATATGTCAGAATGTCATTCCCCCCTTTCCAAGATTGTCTGACTTAATCTGTGCCATACAATAAGATGTGATGTCCTGTAGATTATGTACAATCTGTAGAATTGTAATTTGTAGAAAGATCAGTATTCCAACAGTTTGAGTCTGTGGTCCCAATTCCCCCCCCCGAAACCCTAAAATCCCCCCCCGGGGGGGGGAATTCCCCCCTGGTTCAGAACCCCTGCTCTAGCAAATGTAATCATGACAGCCACATTGTTTATTTCTATGAAATAACTAGTCCAATTCAGTAACTGTAACTTGTTAAATCCACCCTCGATGAAACACTTCTGTTGCAAATCCCTCAGGCAAGAAATTCTCAGGCAGATACCATAGGAACATAGGAAGCTACCTTTGGTCTATCTAGCTCAGAATTTACACCAAGGGAGCAGAATCTCAGGCCCATGGGCTAAATCCAGCCTTCCTGTGGTCTCAATACAGCCCTCCAGGCTTTCCCCAGACAGCCATGCCCCTTCTCCTGGCTCCACCCCTTTCTCCTTGACCTCAGCTTGGTGGTTTTGCAGCTTAGTTACTGACAGTATGAGGTTTCAGCCAAAATGTACTGGTATTTCGGCCCATACTTTTTGCCTTTGGTTCCACCCCATTTTGCCTTTGTTCCTACCCATCGCTGGAATGCAGCCCCAGAGCTTCTCTGAAGTAGAATTGAGCCCTCAGGTTGAAAGAGGTTCCACATCCCTGGTCTACACTGGCTGGCAGCAGCTTTCTTGGGTTTCTCATGGGAGTTTTTCCAGCCTTACCTGGAGATACCAGGGATTGAACCTGGGACCTTGTGCTTGAAAAGCATATGCTTTATCACTGAGCTACATTTTGTCCTTTGGGCGAAATCCAGCATCAGACCTTTGCTCACGCAACAGGACTGTCCCCTCCTCTCCTCCCCTATGCACCCTCCTGTGCCCCAAATCTGCTCTGGAGGTTCCCCTACCCCACCAAAACAGATTTTGAGGGTGCAGCAGAGAATTGCCCCCTCCCCATTCTGTTAACTGTTAATTGCATACCACCCATTGGTTTTTATTTGATTTCCTTAAAATAGGTTTGCATAATAGCATGGCATTAATAGGATATCTTGAAAGTACTCATAGTCAAGGATGATACGTTAAAGCGGTTATACTTCTTTAATATCTGGGGGGGGCAGGTTAATGTATTCACAGTGTGATATGCTGATTCTAAATAGTATAGATCAAGCTTGTGATACTGTAATAACAGTCAAGGTTTTAAATCAGTGCCTTCAGTTGTGTTGTGAGTGCTTCTGGTAACATGATGCTTTCATGGGCAAGTAGTGTAATGTTGGTAAGAAAAGATTAATTGGAGTTTGAGCAAATTGCTACTTGACTTTGTTCTCACACCTCTCTAAAATTACTCAAGGAAGCTGGCAAGAGTGAAGATGATGTTCTAAGGTTACATGATTCTTTATAGACCACTTAACTTAAAAACAAATGAACATTCAGCATTTCCTGTTCTACAGCTAAAAGTGCAAAAATGATCACTTACAGTGCAATCCTATGCATATTTACTCAGAAGTAAGTCGCACTCTGTTCAGTGGTGGTTACTCCCGGAAAGTATGCAGACTTAATCTTCCTCTGTGGTTTGGCTAATGGGGCAGGTATCAATACATTTTAATTAACCGGAACTACAAAATACTTCTAGTCTCCTTAGGTTGGGTCGATTCTCTGTGGAATGGGATTTGTTGCCGTAACAGGAGAATGTTGGTCCAAAGGAATGTGTTTCTGTGGCTGTGTGTTTTTTCCAGCCTCTCCTTTGCATATACAATCTTAAAGTTCATGTGCCTCAGTATTCCCTTTCTGTGGTATGGGTTGCTGGCTGTTAGGATTCAAAAGACTACTCTGTCTCCACTGACACCCTTGACTGTTCCTCTGCTGATACCCTTAGCTCCGCCTCCATGGACCCTGTCTGTCTCTGCCCCACTAGCCTCAGTGGACACCAGCCGCCATTGCTGTACACTAATATAAGTGTGAGTACACTGATAGGAGAAAGTTGATTTAAAAAAAAACATTGGAAAGGCTTTGCCTCAAAGGAAGTAGAAAGAGGTAGATTCAAAGCTGCAGACTCTGAGGTGGAGAATTCTAGCTGCATTCCATGGAAAACCTCTTGCTGGCTGGTTCCATTAATCTGCCCCTGCAATAGGACTAGGCACCAGAGGAATAGGCTGATTAATATGCTAATAAATGAACAGTTGTGAAGTGACCAGAAGTTGGACTGGATAATACTAAATACTTTTCTCCCTATACAAATGATCAGATTCCTTAGAAGAATGAGATCACTGTAGAGTGTTTAAGGGCCTTGTTTTTCACCAATGACTTTACTGAGTCTTGTTTTGAACTGGAGACCATAAAAGTTGTTTGCCAATAAGAAGTCATTTGGTTTTTCTTAGCAATATTTTGATTAGCAACTGGCTAAGGGAGGTTCAGTGGTTGCTAGTCAGACTTCTTTAGAAAACCTGCTGTAAAATGCTATGGCATTGTTATCCCTCAAACAAATCCAACACGCTCTTATTATAGAGTTTGCAAATTTTTAGTGTTCATATATATTAATTTGTTAACTATGTTGCCCTCTTGCTGATGATGTGAATGCCATAGTTCTTGTTTTTAGAGAATGGCAAGTATGTGAAATAGTTTGTAATCATATTCTGAACTTACAGAAACGTATTCTTCTCCTCAAATATACTGACCTTGGTATGAGAATAGTTTCTTTTCTTTATATCCCTCAGGTTTCACTGAGCTGGTCTTGGCTGAGATGCCAGATAAAACACCAGAGGGTAAAGAAACCTTAGCCAGGAATGAAGGTCGGTATTGTTTTCTTCTTGAGAAATCCTGTTCTTTCATTTTTTCAGAATACCTATTGTAGGAAAGATAATATCATCCCCGCTTTTTGTTAATTTGGCTTATGAACATACTGTCTTCCCCCCTCCCTTCTTCTGGACATAACTACTTAGAAAACTTAGATCTGTAAAATCTGTGTATGGAGGAAATGAGATGATTTAATCAATATTTGGATGGTTAGGGACATGTTAAGTTCCTATTTTCTGGAGAGGGGAGAGAGAGAGAGAGGGGGGGGGGGAACTGAGAGAGGGAAGGAATGTATTTATATGTTTTGGCACCAGAACACAATTTTAGCTACAGCACAATCCAGTAGATGGCTACTCAGAAGTAAGTCCTATTGAATTCAAAGGGGCTTACTCCCAGGTTAGTGGTTATAAAATTGCAACCTGAATAGCAATTAAAGCAGCTGATCTTATATCAGGTAGTTGCCTTTTAACATATGTTTCAAATCTGGATTTTGACAACTCAACACAATAAAATAGCAAAAACAAGGTAAGTGTTGAACTGTACAGTATTTGCATTTTCCGCGTTGATCTGGAATTTGTTGCATTGACTTCTAGTTCTGGACGATGGTGAACATAAGAGAAGCAAACAGTAGAATTTGGGGTACTTAAGAGGTGCACGTAATGCTGGTTGTGTGCTGTTTACCTCTTAGATACTGCCCTCATGACTACATCTTCTGCCACATTTCATCTGTCACAACTGGGGAGAGATAGGAAGTATAGATGAGGAAATGTAATATGCAAAAAATGAAACAAAAAACAAGCATCCTAAAATCCATCTCCCCAACGGATATATATATATGCGGAGCATGCAAGTGATCACTGTCGAGATTCCTGTTTGCTAGTTTGTCAGTTGAACACTAAGGAATGGGATGTGCTTTGTTGTTTTGTTGTTTTCAAGGAGGCATAGCTACTTTACATGAAATGGTGCCAGTGGAGATCTGGCTGTGGCAGTATCTATTTTATTTTCCCTGTAATTGGGTTGGGCAAGGTTTGGCACTAGAGTGGCGCATCTAGCACACTTTCTCTGAGCCGTACAGACGACCAAATTATACCTTGAGAGCAAGCGCTTCCACAGGACAGCTTGGTCATATGTATCATTCTGACCCGTGGTAAGGATCATTTTATGGGGGGAAATGTTGCCTGCAACCATTCTTTCTGAGCACTTATTATGAGGAAGAGGATGATCTTTTCTCTCTAGATCAGTGTTCTTTCAACCTTGGATCCCCAGTTGTTTTTGGCCTGCAACTCCCAGCATGCCCCAGCCAGCGTAGCTGGGAGTTGTAGGCCAAAAACATCTGGGGACCCAAGGTTGGAGAACACTGTGCTAGACACAGATTTAAAGTAATGTCTGTTTTGGTCGTTACTCTTGCTCATAAGAGTGCCATATTGTCCACCTTACAAATAAGGCTCCTTGAAGTCTGTCACTTCTTCCTCATTTTAGAGTAACATTCAAATTTGTTTAATGTTACTTTAATATTATATGACTGACAGAAACAGGAAAGCTCTACATGTTGACCTTTTACAATTGATTAGCCAGTTGATCTTTTCCCCCTAATAAGGCTGTTTGTTTTAGAATTATATTGAGCATTGCTTTGAATGTTGCAGCAAATAAGGATATAGCATCTCTTTCACCTTGAAAAATATTGAAAGATAAGCAGAGCTTTGATAATGAGTCCACAAGATGCACATACACACAAAAAGGTTTCAGAGAAGAATGGGAACACAGCTATTAATGTGCTGTATTGATAGTTCTGTACACATCTGACAAAGTGTTACCCATTAACTTTAGCTAATTGTCATCTGATAACATCCTCTGCTTTGGTTCCTGTGTTGCTGCTATCACTACTGCTATCATTCTGTGAAAATATTTCCAACATTCTTTACAACAAAGAATGATAGTTTTTCAGATTTTTATTGTTTTGTGGACTTTGATGTCTGTCTTAATAGTTATAATCTCATACATTCCTTGTATCTTTTACCATTTAAGAACTCCTCAAAAATTTTAAAAATGGAAGAGGAGAGAAGAGTTTCAAACGTCTTAAAGCACTTTTTTCTCCTCTAAGAAAATTGTTTGAAAAATTAGCAGTCAGAGGAGAACTTTGTTCTCTTTCAATTTAATTTCCTTCAGTAATATGGGTTGATATCTAATATTCAAACATATAAACTTTTTACTTTTCCTTCCATGCTGAATAATGGAAATTCATAGAATCATAGAAAAGTAGAGTTGGAAGGGGCCTATAAGGCCATCGAGTCCAACCCCCTGTGCAACGCAGGAATCCAAGTCAAAGCATACCTGACAGATGGCTGTCCAGCTGCAACTTGAATACCTCCAGAGTGGGAGAGCCCACGACCTCCCTAGGTAGTTGGTTCCATTGTCTTACTGCTCTAACAGTCAGGAATGATGTTTAGGCGGAATCTGGGTTCCTGTAACTTGAGCCCATTATTCCGTGTCCTGCAAACTGGGATGATCGAGAAGAGATCCTGGCCCTCCTCTGTGTGACAACCCCCTGATTCACTTGTTTCTAGAAATCAGACTGAAAGCTGGCCAATTCGGCTTATTCCCCCGCGCCCCGCCTTGGTTCTTGTATCTTGGGTGCCACTATAGAATATAGGTTTTAATTTAAAAAGCTTGGTTTCATCACCTGACTCTAGTTATGCTCATCTCAATATCTAGCCTGCAAGGAGTTTGGGTTCCCTCCCCCTACCAAAAAGGCATGGGAAGGTAGCATTTCAAATCTGGTCTAGAGTAGGGCCTTGCAGCCCAAGGAGACAGCCAGTTAGCATCAGTGAGCAAATGTATAAGGCTACTTTGAACAATTCATTTTTAGGTGTCACTTAAACAATGTAAAATGTGACACATGTCTCCAACCCCCCTCCCCGCAATATGTGTATCATACAGGTAGGTACACACCTTAGGGATCTCCTCTTCAATGTAAATTCAGTAGTGAACTGGATTTGCCTCTATGTTATGTGTGAAATAATAATAATAATAATAATAATAATAATAATTATTATTATTATTATTATTATTATTATTATTATTATTATTTCTATACCGCCCCATAGCTGAAGCTCTCTGGGTGGTTTACAACAAATGATCCAAAGCTGTACACAACATTCTCACAAACATCAGATGAGGTAGTAGACCTGTATCTGGGTTATACCACTTTAGATCCTCCATGCAGCAAACAAACAAACAAACCAAGCCATGAACACAGAAAACAAGGTGTTGTGGAGAAAGGTTCTTTTCCTAGTCTTCTCCCTAGTTTTCTGTGTGTATAAATGCCTTCTGTGGTGAAGCATTCCATCATGGGACGGGAGCCCCATACCTGCAGTCTGAAAAAATCTTACAAATGTTCTGGCACTTGCCTGTAGGCAAATGAGGCAGAGAGCGATGATACCACAAAGCTTGGAGCCACTTGGAAGCATCTTCAGCTGCTCCCCCAGAGTAAAGATAATGGGCTTGTTTGGATATAATAGCAAACTATAGTTTACAGTTAAAAGGGCACGTGTTGGACTTGTGCTCTCCTCCCCTCCCTGCTCTTCTGGCATGGCCACAAGCAGGAGTTTGGAAGCTTTCACTTTAGTTTTTCATTAACTGCAGCTTGTGTCATTTGAGCCTAACAAACTGTGGTGAACTCTGGTTGGTGGAAACAAGCCAAATTCAAACCATGTTTTACAAAGCTGCTTTGTTTGTACTAACCATAGCTAAGGTTAACTACAGTTTAGGATTTGGACAACAGATAATGCTGTGGGTAATCTAAAACAGAAGTTTCCAGTATCCTCGTGCCCTTGCCAAAATTGGAGACAGCACTCTGTGGCTCGTCCTCATAGTGCTAAACTATGGATTAGCATTATGTGTGAATCAGCTCCCTGTGCAGTTCTAGTAATTGACTTTAGCAGATCATTATTTGTAATCAACTTTTTGCTCTTTTAATGAAATCTGTTTTGTCTGATGAAGCTACACCTAACTGTGACTTAATGAAAAAAGATTGGTTAACAAAATACATATCAAACAGAAAGTTTTAAAAAGTGGGCTAATCATGTAGGTTAAAATGAACAATAGAGAGATGCAAACAAGAGAGAACAGAATCCTGTCATTACTGAAACTTAATCCTTGACTTTTGATGAGTGGGCAGATTGGTTAGTTCTTCTCACCCACCAAGCCCTTTTGGTCAACAAAAACATGACCTATAATTGTTACTGTTCTACTTTTGATGTGTGTGTGCGCGCGTGCATGTGTGTGTATACTTTTCTAATACGGTATATGGAAAATATTTTTGAGAAATTTAAATACATAACTCTAGTCCTCACTGGAACAGAAGTGCAATGATGGATAGAACTGCAAGTGTAGGTTTATTGTTATGCAGTGTAGCACAGATTGTCCTTTATCTAATCTAAGTTCCAGTGTTTCTATTTATTGGGATCCTCTTTCTTTAAAATTGTTGGCAGACGGTTTCAAGTTCTCATTTATGTACACAATCTGAAATCACTTCTGTGAATAATGAACAATTATAGAGATATTGTATTATTTGGTCCCGTGGTGATGGGAGCACTATATAGGTTATATGTGTGTTATTTTCTTTGTATTGTTGAAATTTTTAAAAAATAAAATATTAACAAAAAAAATGAAATCGCTTCTGTATAAATCAGTAGTAGTGAGCAACTTGATTGGCACTTATCCTCATACTTTATAAGGATAGCTTTATTCTCATAAAATTTATCCTCAAATCTATGAGGGCTAAAAATATTTCTTTTAAAAAAAATATCAGCTGATTTTTTCTGCTTGGCAACATAAGCTTGCAGGTGTATACATAAATGTATACATAAAAGAGCAGATAGCTTGCCACCCAGAAGCTAAAGCTGTACATGGTTTCCACTCATAATGCAAAGGTTACTGTAGGTTTGATTGCCAAGGTAATGTATACAGTATAAGCTTGGCACACAATCAAAATTGGAATGGAATGAGAGTCCAGTTCTAAACTGCCATACACAATCAATTTTTGACATGGCCCTTTATGAGAAAACCTTTTTGCAGCTTGACCCCCTTTCTTAGTTTCTATTTGAGTAGTGGCTTCTATTACAGCAGGAAATCCTGACCTGCTTTCCTGGTATGGTTTGTCGCCAGGCTGCTTCCTTCACAGCTGGCTAGTTTGTGGGATGTAGTAAACTAACAAACCATTCTTATTCTCCTGGTAATCCAGAAAGGTTTTTCATGTTCTTTTGAAAACTATTTCCCCCAGAAAACAGTTTTGCCAGGCATCTGGATGAACCATCGTTTTAGCATGTTTTTCTTACCTCTTCCTGAACAGCTGTAGGAGACAAATTTATCTGAACTCTTTGTATTCCTTCTTTATTTGATTTTAAAAATCTATATCCCAAAAAGAATTTTCTCCCTTTAGGTCATGTCCATATTTTATAACATACACACGCTGTAGATTGCTGCAAGTGGAGAATACAGTTCTTATGTAGACAAAAATGTAGGTCATATTTTAAATGTAATAATAACAATAAACAACTTAAAATGCAGAGGAAAGAAAAAATGAAATGTACATTTACTTCCAATGCCATCTTTTTTTTTAAAAAAAAGTCTGTGTTTGGTGATAATCTCCTGCCAGCTCTATTGCTCATCTATTACTTCTCTTGTATTACCTCTTTATAGACAGAGCCAGATGTCTGTGCACTATAAGGAGTAGAAGAAAGATGATGTATGACAACATAATCTAAGACATTTCTATTTTTCCTCTCTGAGTAGGCTGTAACAGAACACTCTGGACCACCAGGGTAGCTAATCTGCCTTACTCAGCAGGATGCTCGGTCCCTTGACATGTCTAATATTGCTACAGGCTATCCACATCAGTCTCTGAATGCCAAGCAATTTTCTGAGTAATTTTTTGGAAAAGGGGAATCCTCCCACCTTTCTCCATAATGTGGTGTACAAGACTGCATGATGATCTCATTGATGCATCAGGTTCATTTTGTGATATAGCCCTCTATCTGAGTATGAATCATCAGGGTTCAGACACAGACATTCTCAACAGTTCTCTTCCAACTTTGGTCCTCCCTTTCCCTGCAGGTTGTCCAATGTCCAAAGATTAACTAACAGATTTACTAACATCTTCTAGAGTTGATGTAAATCTTAGTTTTGTTGAAGCAAGCATGTAGTGACTTAAAGTGGCTTGGGCTGAATATTGTGAATATCTGTTCCTTTGTACTATTTTCACTGTCGTCATATTCTGATATTTTTGGACTGTGATTGATGTGGAACCTAAGGGCTGAGCCAAAACTACACACCTCATTTTGTGTCGTCCCCCTCTCCCGTGAGTATCAAAGAGCGCATCTGGCTTTCTGCAGTTTTCAGGTCTTGTGAGCATGTTTATGTTGTTTTAATGTTGTTCCTTGGCATTTCATCATTGCTCTTATAATCCTTGGCCTTGTTTGCCTACACTGCCATTAGAAAGTATTGGCTATGGCAGGGTCTGCTGAGAGCTAAGCAATATCCATGCTCTGTAGCCAGTTATTAAGTTCTTTGGAACAAGAAGAGCCCATGCTTCCTCAGTTCTGACCATCCATTTCCCAGGACCCTGCAGCAGCCTACACGATCATAATATATGTGTGAGGTACGCCTTACTTTCACCACGTTTCCCTCAATTTGAATTAGTCAAGAATTTTAACTTAATAAGAGTCATGTGGGACCAATGGCGAAGCAGTGCTTTTCATTGTATCCATCTTGGGTGCAAATCTAGTGATGATTTAGGTATTTATGTCAGTGCCTGGTTCCAAAGTGAATATTCCGTTGCACAGCTAGATTCCGAGACTCATGTATGCTTAACAAATCTAAAATTTGGTGCTTCCCTATTCAAAATATGATATCAAAGCATTTAAGCTCAGCATCAATACTACTAGTACTACTAACAATAATAATAGTGGGCTCAGCTGAAATTGATCAGGCTTACACCCTAAAGGTTCATAGATTTCATAGATCAGGTTGTTAATAAATTGCTCAATTGACCATATTTCAACATTTGATTAGTAAGTTGGTCATATTTTATTGTACTTAATGAAAAAGAAGATTGTATTTACTTATAGGAGATCTAGGAGCTCTTGAGAGTTTAATAAATGAGACAAAATCATCACCCTTACTGGCTCTGATTTTCTAATGAAGTCTCCCCACTCCCATCCCAATTTCAAGTGGGCAACCTCTGGAATATAAACCAGATCAAAGACACTGATTGATCAATTTCCTTCACATAACTTTATTTGTAATTTATTTATTTGTAATATTTATATACTGCTAAGTATAATCAAATCCGTTTACAGAATTTTACAGAATTAATTGTAAGTAAGGAACCAGTGACTAGTGATGTCTTCCTGGCATGATGCAGAATTAGGCTTTGCAAACCAACTTATTTCTTAAAAAAACCCAGATCATAGGAACATAGGAAGCTGCCTTATACTGAGTCAGACCATTGGTCCATCTAGCCCAGTATTGTTGACACTGACTGGCAGCGGCTCTCCAGGTTTTCAGGCAGGATTCTTTCCAAGCCTTACCTGGAGGCTGGGGATCGGACCTGGGACCTTCCACATGCGAAGCATGTGCTCTATCACACTGAGCTATGGTCCCTCCCAACAGTGCCTGGTATTCCAAGGTGGTCACCCACCCAAGTACTAACCAGGCCCAACCCTACTTAGCTTCCAAGATCAGACGAGATTGGACTCTTCAGGGGTGTTCAGATGTCTTCTGAAGCTAATAGTTTGCACTCCAGTCGATGCAAAGGGACTCTGCCATGCTGGGAAATTCATTTCCAAGGGCCCCTGGCACTGCCATAGCAGCATTTCCAGATACCAGGGATGGCTGTTTCCAGCAGGGCCTCCCTGCTGCTGTTGTTGCTAGTGCTTCCAGGCCAGTTAAGTTGTGAAGGAAATGGGCAGGAAGGGAGGATTTCTTCTTAGTTTACAATCAAGGCTGGAGAAGAACCCATAGGACTGTAATGAGTATGACAAGTTGTCAACTTTTGTATTCTAAAAATCTGGCAAGCATTGCCTTTGGTGAAAATACGTTTTTATTTTTTTGCATGTAGACAACTTGAGATAGTTGTGAGTTGTTGTTGTTGTTGTTGTTGGGTTTTGTTTTGTCTTGTTTGGTAATCTGATCCACTCTGTCTAATTGTGCTACTTTTTCAAGGGATATCAAAATTATATAATGTTACATGAGACCTAGATAAGCCCCATGTGTAAATCTAAGTAAATATTTACCTTGGCACACATCAGGGGGTCCTGCTATTTCTATCCTGGTGCATGAAAATGAGTGCTGGGCTCTTAACCCTCCAAATCTGTTCAAGAGAGCAAGTTGGCTGAAAGTAGAAACACCATCTTTAGCACGATGGTTGCCAAGTTGGACTACTTCTAATGTATTTGAAGTCCTGAGGAGAATATTAATTACCCTTTTAAAATGGATCTTTAAAAATACAATGGTTACCATGAATTTTGGTTGACTGGTGTTCAGCATTCCAGTCAGCTGTGATCTAATGTTCCTTTTAATCAGACTTGTAAAACTCAGATGGCCTCTGAGTTTAAAGTGTGTGTGTGTGTGTGTGTGTGTGTGTGAGCTGAATAATCTCATCACTTCTCCAAAATATTAAAAAGAATCCCAAGCACTCTGTGCTTTCCATTTAGTTTATTCTCCATTCGCAAAAGAAGTAGGTCTGTGCTTAACCAAGAGTAAGATTTTAACTAAGAAGCACAGTTCTTATATTTTTGTTTCTTTTTTTTAAAAAAAAGGTGAACATCTTACAATATAAATGAGTAATAAGTAAGCATAAGTGGGTCCTGCAATAAAATGTTGCATTGTAAAGTGCTCCTGTTAAGAGTTCCAGCCAGTCAGCCATACCCTTTTCTAGGATACTCCATTCCATTCTCCCTTCCCCCCTGGTTTTCTGTTCCTCTTCCCTCCCAGCCAGTGTTCTGTGCTCACTGATCTTGCTCAGTCTACATGGAGCTATTTGTATCCCCCCCTTAGATATTTTTCTACAGTTTTTTTTGGTCCTTCTGCAAAATTTAGGGTTCCCCAAGCCTGCTGATACCTCCCACTTGTGTGGATGGTGCCATTTTGGTTACGTAAGTATCCACACTTTGAGGGTGAGTTCGCTATTAGTATGAATGAATGAATAACTTTATTGAATAAGTCTTCTGACCATTTCAATTAGTATAAAACCGCCTTCCCCAGCCTGGTGCTTTCCAGATGTTCAAGCATCACAACAACCTAGGATTTTTAAAACCTGGGTTGTGAATAAAGGGGGAGCAAGTGAAGATGCTGGTTCCTACTGCCCAATCACTGGTTCTGTACCTGGGTTACTAAACATGACATGCAAACTGGGAATTCTGGATTATTGGGGGAGAGCCAACCCAGAGTTGGAACACAGTTGTCTCTGCCCGAACAACCCTGAATTCCTTCTTCTCATGTCATACTTAACAACACAGCAATGGAGCATCCCTGGGTTGTTTAGCTTCTCCTGCTTGCAGCGGGAATGACTGGGCAGTGGGAAGCAGCACACTCACTCAGTCCTGCTTCTTTCACAAAAAACAATTAAAAAACAAACAAACCAACAACCCTGGTTTGTTGCCACGTGTGAACCGGGTTATCATATCTGGAAAAACCCACATTCACCTGTGTGAAATTATCAAGTTTCAAGCAGCTAATCACAGAAGAAAATCACCAAGTGTGGAATATTGACTCTAATAGCACATAGCTACTAAGATTTCTATAATCCAGCAGAAGATATTCTAACTGTATTAAATGATCCAAATTAGTGTACCTCTCATCATAAGTAGAGAAGACTGATTTGACTGTCAGCTCAAGAAGAGCTTTTCTACATGAGGCATTTATTGTGCATTCATCATTCCCTACTCACGGTTGTTGATGGGTTCTTAGACGACATTGTGACTCTCCAGTTTCGCTTCTGTTTGTAAACAGCACTTTTGGCAGCTTTTTTTAAGAGCAGGGGAAATGGGGTCTTATTTCTGATGGTGAAAGAAAACACTGTTCCCATTTGTGTATTTGCACTATTCCACTATATCACAGTTCCACCTAGAGGTTACGTAGTAGAAAAGCAGGAAAGGAAATGCTCTTCCTGTAGTGCTTGGATCTCAATTCTGTGACAAAACCAAAAGTAGATGCAGTGGATTAACAGCCTTATGTAGAAAAGCCTGAAATCCCTCTGGATGAACTATTCTGCAGAAGGTCAAGCAATAGTATGACTGCTACCAGTACCATACCTTTCATATTTCTAGATTTCTGAGTGGCTGTGGGCAGCTGAGTACTGAGAGATGTTGCCAGATTTGATTTACTCTATATATTTTCAAACATAATCTGAACTTTTTTAAAAATTAGTGTTAAGAAAGTCCACCTTCTAAATCTAATCAATTCTTAATGGTGCTTGTTGGCAGGTACTTGTTCCAATCCAGACTGTGCATGAACTCTGTTGCATGCTCACCTCTCCATTTATAGATAGCAACGTTTCTTGAAAGTCAGGCATTAATCCTTAAAGCACTTTGTATCTCGTGCTCTGAGTTCATGCCAATGGATGGGTTTGGGAAATGGATCCTTGCTAATGAAAGGTACTAAATACATGTAAACTGATACATGTGGAGAAAGGGCCAATCAAGTATCTTTTTCTAAAAATAACATTGAATTTACTATGTTTACCCTCCTTAGCAGCAATTTGGTTTATATACAAGTGGCCCAATTTAGCTGACGCTGATCTTTAAGCTCCGTGTATTGTAGATTCTGAGGGCTACATCACATTTTACAGAATTCCTATGTGGGAAGCACCTTTGGGTAAGAAATAATGTGAAATAGTTTTTAGATGATATATCTGATGATTGCACATACAGGTGTTATTATTATTTTTGGTTGTTGTGGAAACAGGTGTGGTGGACAGCTCTGAGCACATGTGCACCAGCACTGAAATACCCATAAAAGCATTATTCCTTTCTTGAAAATGTACAGATTTGTAATGTATAAAGCAACCCTGAAAGTTTCATAAATTGTGATGAGTTGAATGTTGTTGTCCTAATGATGACTATCCAGCTTGAACTTATCTTAAACTAATATATGACTTATAGGATGTTAACCACTTCACATGTTCCCTTTAAGCAAATCTAAATGGCATAGAAAGATAGCCTATGTGTTTTCTTTTGTTGAGCATAATGGGTGATTTGAAAGTATGTTGTGCAGCTTTGTTGTTTGGAATTCTTTCTTGTTTCAAGCCAGGATTTCTGTTGGATACAATTGCTACCACATGAAGGTATCTTTTTTAAAAGAGTTTATTTTGAAATGTAGTCAATTCTTCTATTGAAAACAATTTTAAAATAGTCAGATGTCTTGCTTTTTCCCCATTGCCAATGTCTTTTTTTTTTTTTTTTTAAATAAATACATTTTGTGGGGATCTTTATTTTTCAGTCTGTCTCATTGCAGTATGGGAAATGTAATGCAAACAAAAGTAAAAATAGATTATGTACAAAGTACTGTTAGTTGCACAAATAAATGTATGTGGTGCACACAATACAGAACAGAAATATAAACTTTGTTCTCTAATCTTCTAGTCACACTAATGCTTGGTTGTATTTGAATTGCATTTGGTGCAGTTTATCAGAAAGAAATTGACATGGTCTTTAGACTTGGCCATTCTGTGATCTACCAGATCAGACTTGATTGGCTTCTTTTGGCAAGTTCTTTAGATTTTTTAACCTTTAGCCAAATATTTATTTTTTTATGGTACTTTTAAGGCCAAGCCTTCACAAGGCAGCTTACATCATATAAATATAAAATCTCAACATTTGATCAAACAACACCATAAACCATCATAAAAGACAGCAGTTGGAATCAATAGCAGTAAAACAGCAATTGCAATAAATAACTACGTTCAGCACAGCATATCGTTAAAACGAATAAAACAATTCAGCACCAGAACAAACAGCAGCAGCATAATATATTTTCAAGAAAAAGCAACTTGGTCTAGTTACATGTATATGTTAAAATGGACAGGGGACAGAATGGAACCCTGAGGCACCCTCTAAGGCAAAGGCCATTGACTGGAACAGATGTCCCTCAGCACCACCTTTGGGGACTGACCTTCCCAGAAGCACTGGAGCCACTGTAACACAGTGTCCAAAACCCAAGCCAGCTAAGTGGCCCAGAATGATACCATGTGCAGTGGTACTGAAGCCACTGAGAGGTCCAGGGGAACCAATTGGGTTGTATTTCCCCCATCCATTCCCCAATGTAACTTATCCACCAGGACGACCAGGGCTGTTCCCATCCCAGACATAGGTCCGAGACTAAATTGGAACTCATCCAAGTAATATCCTCTTAAAAACCCTGGAGTTGAGGTGCCACTTCATGCTTCAATGCCTTGCCAAGACTGGAAGATTAAGTACTGGGCTGTAATTATCCCAAATCATTGAATCCAAGCTGGGTTTCTTCAGTACAGGCCTGTTGCTTATGCTGGCTCAGCTTGTCTGAGCGTGGAAAGCTAAGCAGGGTCAAGCCTGGTTGTTACTTGGATGGGAGACCCCTCCTCTAGTTTCCTGCATTGAGCAGGGGGTTGGACTCGATAGCCTTGTAGGCTCCTTCCAACTCTATGATCTATGAATCTATGAATACAGGCCTCAGCACTGCATGCTTTAGGGTAGCAGTGACCACATCTTCATTCAGAGAGTGTTTAAGCACCTCTCTAGTCCACATCTACAGCCCTGGGCAATTTCAGTAGCCAGGAAGTAAAAGAGTGTAAATAGCAAGTGGTAGGCCTCCTCGACCCTCCAAGTCAGTGTTCCCCAACCTGTGGGTTGCAACCCCCAAGTGGGGGGGGGAGGAATGTCGCAAAGTGGTTTCTGGCTGGGGGGGTTGCCAGAGCAAGAACATGCGTGAAAGACGCATACCTCAATAGGTGGGTTGAGGTGACGGGGCAGCGCTGCTGGTTGGAGGAGGTTCAAGAGAGAGAGAACAAAGACAGCAGAGCGCAGGCACACTGGGAGTGCTGGAGACGGAGCAAGAGAGAGAGCGCCCACGCATTGTGCTTTGTGGGTAACAGGCATTGAAGCCCTGAGAAGGAGCTGCTGCTGCTGTTGCCACCGCTGTCTCTTCTCCGCCTCCTCCGCCTCCTCATTCTTGCCGAGAGACCTTCAGTCCTGCTTCTGTTTTCCCGGCTGAGCCCCTTGGAGAGACGAAGAGAGAGGGAAGAGAGCATGAGTTGGAGCTGCCACTAATGCCGTTCACCATGTGAGTGAGCGAGGCTAGGTGGGCTGGGCTGTTGTTGGGCTGGGAAGGGGAGGCAGTGGCGGCAGCCAGGGGCGGGGGTGAGGGTGGGGTGGTTCTCAGCTGCAGCCGGCGGCGGTGGCGGCAACAACCTGGGCACCCCAGACAAGCTCACCCCTTTCCAGGAAGAAGGCGACAAGCAGGACAAGGGCATGGGGGGGGGGAGCGCTGGGCTCAAGTCGCTGGTCGAGTCCAAGAACCGCAGTGGAAGATGTGGGGGAGTGGTAATAGGAAAGAAGGGCCCAAAATGTGGGGCTTAGCTTGAGCCAGAGCTCAGTCTATTTTTTTTTCTCCAATAGCCTGGCTCGACTCCTTGGAATCTATGAAGTGGGAAATATGCCCCTGAGCACATATAGAGTGTACTTCCTTTCAGCACTGAGTTAATTACAGAGTCTTCCCACCACTGTGCACTAGGTGTTATGGAGGAATGCTTCTCAGATCAAGAAGGTGGTGTTTTCCAGACAGACTTGAATCATAGCATCTCCTCTCTCCCTCCTCCCCCCAAGAAATTGAAAGCTGCCTAAATGGCACCTGATGGGATGTTAAAAGTGCTGGGAAGATGGAAATCTGGAGGTTCATAGATTCATAGATCATAGAGTTGGAAGGGGCCTACAAGGCCATCGAGTCCAACCCCCTGCTCAATGCAGGAAACTAGAGGAGGGGTCTCCCATCCAAGTAATAACCAGGCCTGACCCTGCTTAGCTTTTCACGCTCAGACAAGCTGAGCCAGCGTGAGCCACAGGCCTTGCTTATATTGTGTAGTAACCGGAATTAAAGATTTAAGTGCAACCATCACATTAAATATTAGGTTAGAATTATATTCTGAAAAATCTATTTTTCATGTGTTTTTTACGCTATTAAAATGCAAATTTATGCAAATGTGGCGGTGTACAAGAATATACATATGCATTGGTTTTTCACTACCAACATTATTGCTTAGGCCTTTTCCTCATTGGTAAGAATTGGTAATGCACTTGTGCAGTTGCTCCCACTACAATACTTGCAAACCACAGTACATACAAGACCATAAAGTTGGCATGTACATCATCGGCTGCAGGTTTCATTGACTGTGATTTGACAGGTGCAGCGAACTGAGTTTAGTCATTTCTCTGTTGTTGGTTCTTTTTTTGTGGCTATTAGATGAAGATATGTTCCCTGACGTGATTCCAATATTTCTCGGTATTTTAACCAATTCTCATTGCTTGTCATTTCTTTCCTGTACAGTTCCTCTTGGGGTGATATCAATTTAAAAAAGAAGAAGAAGAAGAAGAAGATATCCCTGTAAATGTAACCTTCCCAATCCTTCTGGAAACACGATGTAAAGTCCAAGTGTTTTCCATACCAAACACTAGAAATGAACCCTGTGCAGGTGGTACATAGCAGCAGCAACAGTTGGAGGGAGTCATGCAGTGTTAAGCTCTCTGTAGATAGTTACTTAATGTACTTTGCTGCTTGCTGATTGGTTCGCAGTTCTTAGGGCTCATTGGCTTTCCATCATCTCCCCTCCCCCTGTGTATCAACCCTCCTTGACTTTTGATAATTGCAGGAGCATTTGCTCTATGAATGTGGTGATACTCCACATTTGTAGAACTATTGAAGACTTTATCTGCTCCACTGGCGTGTCTTTAGTAATGGATTTCTCAAAAAGTAAGAAAAGTTCCTTGATTACTGGCTTGGCAATCTCCATTGTTTCACTGGATTCAGGGGACAGTGGTCTTTGCTGTGGTGTGTTTGTCGATGTCTGAGGGTGAAGGCAATGTGCGCTCTTTAGTGGTTCCTACCTCTGAAATATTGCAGTGTATTGTAGTGTATTTCTGGTATTAGTAGAGCACTTACTGCTGTTGATACCAGTAAGTGGCCACGGATAGCATGTGGATATGCTTTGTCTGTCATTATATGATCCACAACATTACCCACACACACCAGCTCCAGGACTTCCACTCATCAGATTCCCAGGATGGCTCCCAAATATGGCATCAAAAGGTGGAAGCCTCCAAGATGTCTAATAGCCTTAGTAAACTCTGTACGATCAGAACTTACTACCCGAATTGCTTTTATCCACAGACTTTGATTGAAAGTAATCCATACCCAGTCTCTGCGATTCTGCACATATGAATGTTAGTGTGATGTACATGGAACTTTGGGTTTAAGTCAGTCAGGAGGAACAATGTGGAACACACATCTGACTGGGGGCCTGCATACACAGTCTGTATGTATCCTGACTATATGGTCCTGGTTGTCCGTGCAATCTGTTTGTAAACTGCAGCAGTAGGGCTGGCCCATCCATGAGGTCGGGTGAATCCCCTGCCTCAGGCGGTGGAGTGGCGAATTGCATACTTCTCTCCCACCCACCCCCGCTGCCAATACTTCATGGAGCAAGGTGAGTGCTCCAGAGAGCCCCACTGGCTGTTCTTCCACTGTGGCATCTGCCTCAGCTGGAGAGTGGGGCTGGCCAGGCTCTCTGGGACTGCTGCTCCGCTGGCAGCACTGCAGTGGGTGCTTCAGAGAGCCCCGTTCCCTTGCTGTGGCAAATTGATTTTCCAAGCAGATGTGTTTGGATGAGGGTTTTGCATGTATCTCCTCTTGTGTTACAAATGTCTTTCAGTGTTGACCTGATTTGCATGGTTCTGACTTCAGTAATAAATAGGCCCTCCCTTTTCTGTTCTTTTTTTCACAATAACTTTGCCACATAATAAACAGTTTTCTTTGAAATTGAACCATGGAATTTCTAAGCAAAACATTCAAGCACATGATACTTCCCCTTATTTTCAAATAGCTTTGTATGTCGTTTTTGTTGGTGTAGGTACTATGGCTTGCTTTAGGGACTTTCAGTCAACTTTGAGGAATTTCCACAGGTCTCTCAAGCAAATTGTCATGTCTTTCCTTACTCACTTCAGTCATGCTTCTCATACCTTTTTCCGGAAGAATCACACAACTTTCATCTTCTCCAAGAACACCGTACAGTGTTCAGCATCCTTTGTTGTGAAATTTATAGAAATGTTAAAGCAGAAATGATAGCTGCATTAGTGACATTACCAACATTTGGTGTCTTAAGTTAAAGCATAGATCATCTATGGAAATAATAAGCAGAATTGAAAGAAATAAATGTAAAAAATTGTATCAGGAAAAAAGCCTTATTCCAGGAAGAAAGCTCTAGATTTTTATTTTTGACCTTTGCACAGATAGGCATCCTCAAAAAAGGAAAGGATGTTTTGGGTGGAATTAGTTTACTATCAACTTCTACATCTAGTGGACTATAACTTCTTTTCTAAATTTTTAGAATCCAAAAAATAGCATTTTTAACAGTGCAACCGTATATGTGTCTGCTCAGAAGCAAGCCCCATTGAGTTAAATGGGACTTATTCTCAAGTAAGTGTGTAGGATTGAAGCGTGTAAAGTACATAATCAACTTTAAAAAAGAAACACAGGCTCAGTTAAATAACAAAGTAAGCACACACACACCCGCATAGCCTTTTAATCCCATATCCTGCAACATGGTGAAACTTATTATATTACTGGAAAAGCCTTGGTGACTATGCCAAGATATTGTTTTAGTCCTTTTTGACCAAGGAAGAAGGAATGCTGTAACATAAATGACTTTCTCCCACTTTCAGAAAAAAAACACATTTCATGCAAAACCTCATGTGGTTGAAATACATTCTGTCTCTTCCCATTTGAAGTGTTTTCAAGTCATTAATGTTTGAACTTGTTTTCCTTAGCTATACATGCAGTTGCTACATTAAGAAGCGCAAAGTGCTTTGGAAAGAAGCCTGTAAGGTTCTGATAAACCCTGAATTTAGAGCGATTAGTATAAGGAAATAGTTGTGTTAAGCTTCACTTTTTTAAAATTGGCTCCCTGTGGTTTGAATTAGTTAAATGGGGGAAATTGTCGCTTGCTTGACAGAGTTGAAGTTAGCCAGCTTTGATGTTTTATAAGCAATAAAATATTAATAGAACCAGTGCATGTTCTATTGAGATGCTTCAATCTACTAAAATATATTTCTTGAGCAGTCAACGAAACAGGCTTGGGGGTTTAGTGCTTATACAATAATTTCAGCTCTGTTAAATTACAGACTTAAGGTGAAGTGGTAAGTCTCATACCATTGTTGGGAATATTAGCATCCTTGGTAAATAGATAACTCCACACCAGATTAAAAAAGAACCTCAAGCCACATTTCTTTTGTGACAGGTACGTACAGTGCTTTTCTTAAGAGTTTACAAGTTTAAAGGCTTAAAAGTTACCACACTAAAAAAAATATATTGCTGATCTTTATTTTGGACTTTGTGCATGAGTATTGAACTTGTTTTCTGTTGTGCCAGTTTATGGTTAGAATGTAAATTATGCTCATCAGTTCATGATAATGCAGCATGATTTCTTTATTCCTTTTGTCTTTTTTTCTCAACTCACTGGGGGTGAATGGGAAAAGAAAGTATGTAGTTGGTGGCTGTTTTAAAACATGAAGATTGTAAAACATGCTGATCCTGTGGGGACAGGATCTGACTAGTTTAACTGGTTCAGTTCTGTTGGAAGCTTTGTAAGGTGTGAACTAGATCTCATAGAAGGAAACAGGGAGGGAGATGCATAGAGCACCTTGGATGTATATTTACTATTTTCTCCATTCACATTTTGCATAAATCTGTTAAGTGCCAATAATAGGCCACCAAGAAGCTGCCTCATTTGTATTTTCTGGAGGCTTGTTACTGGTGTCCAGTGGCACATGCCTTGAAGAGCATTGATATATGCACATCCACATAAAGTATGCTTCTTGCAGTTGAGGACAGGGGGAAGGGTGGATTCTTCCTCACCAAGCTGATTGAGAACTGGATCCCCAGTTCATTATGTCATTGTCCCTTCCACCCAGCAGTTTGACTGTGGGGAATCCATGCATTCTTCTCCCCAGGGCTTTTTTTCTGGTGGAACTCACCAGAACTAATTTCCAGCACCTTTTATTCTATTAATTTCATTACAATTTAATCGCCATCTACTCCCGAGGAAATATAATCCAAGAGTTCCGGTACCTTTTTCTCCAGAAAAAAAGCACTGCTTTCCCCCACCTTTCGGGCTCAAGACATTGGCGGGGGGCTACACCTGAGATGAAAGTGGAGCTGGAAAAAGTTCTGGTTCAGGTATCAGCGCTACGTTCAATATTTCAGGTGCCTGTCTCTTTAGGAAGCTGGGCTGCTTGCTGTTCCTTGGGAGGAACGTGGAGAAGGTGGAAGCAGTTCTTGCCATCTCTCTGCTGGAATGCAACTGCAAAGTATGGCGCTTATTACGTACTTTGCAAGAACATCTCCTGGGAAAGAACAGGGATGCTGACCAGGCAAGAAGAATCACTGCACATTATGCTTTCGATCTGGGGTGGGCAGAGATGGTGGAGGCTATGAAAAATCGGGGTAGAGCCAGCTATAGTCTGTGGCAGCCTTCCAACCTGGTGCTCTCAAGATGTGTTGGACTACAATTTCCATCAACCCCCAGTCAGCATGGCTAACACATCTAGAGGGCACTAGAATGGGGAAGGCTTGTCTGTGGGTTGCTAGTTGCCATCCCTGGCATAAAAGTAAGAAGTACCCTGGACCTATATCTATAGTAGATATTACTATATCCACCTGTCTAATCCCCCATCCCGCATGCATTGTTGAAAAGGAGGGAAATAAATTTCAAATTAGGGATGTCAAGAAATTGTTGCCCTTTTTTCCTTTTTTTCCCTCTTTTTTTTTTTTTTTTACATTATTTCAGTGTTTGTCACTTGAGGGGGAGGAATGCTACATGTTAACTGGTACTATTAAATCAAAAGTGACAACAGCTCTGCTAAAATCTCCATCTTTTTATGTTTTTAGTTCCTATGGAGATGAGCATAAACAAAAACATTAGCATCTGCTAATGTAAAAAGTTCAACTTTTGCTGCATCTTGACTACACAAGTCAGTGCTTATGTTTCAACTGCAAATTCTGGCAAGTCCTTAATTCTGAAGGCAGACTGACTTTGATGCATGGAATAAACTAGAATTCTAGTTCAAAGATTCAGACCTAGAGGTATTTTAGCCATCTGCCAAGAAATGAATTATTTGACACTTTAAGTTACTATATGTTTGGCTTTGTATTTCAGCCTTTTGAAACAGCATTGTTGCAAAAATTTGCTTGGTGTATTGGTTTCAGTTGGTCTTATTACAATAGTTCTAGCTCCTGCAGAACTTAGACACAACGTACTACATTCTAATTATTTTGTTACCTTTAATTGAAAGGGGTAATGTACATTCTTGGCTTAATTCTTGGCTTAGATATTCAGATAGTAATAAAAATGATTTGGTTCCCAATAGGGGAATGGATAGTGATTTGCTTTCACATTCGGTATATCAACGTAAACCTCCATCTTTTGATTGGTAGTCCTTGCTGCTGATAGAATTGTGAGGTTAGGATTACTGAGAAAGTTCCTAAGGGGATTGGAATGAGATGCATTTTATGCTGATGAAGCTGTGCTGTCATCAATACAAGGCATCCTTTTTGAAGTTCTATCAAGAATTAAGAAAGTCTTCTGTAACAATCATTGAGGAAATAATGGGTTGGATCCAGATTTATACTCCGTGGAGTTGTACTGGAGGAAGGGGCAGGGCAACAATTTTCTCCAATTCTTCTTTTCTCCTTCTGCCCCTGGAAGAAGGGCCCCCATCTGCACCTCAGTACAGCATAGGAGGCTGTGTTGGGACTACAGGGGCAAAGGGGAAATAGGAGAAAATTGCCGTCCTGCCCCCTCTCCTGGGTTCCCAGTTCCCTCCATGAAGAAGGAGCCCTTCTGTTTGTGGAGGAGCAAAGCTGGATCTAACCAAGTGTTGTTGTTTTTGACTACATATTTGCTTTTATTTTATTCCAGTTCCATTCTCTTGCATTTACAAGTTCAGACACAGATTACTCTCAACAGTCAAAGCACAGCAGTTGGTTTTATACTTTTCTTTCATACATTGTCCATCTATTTGCAAGAGTAAGTAAAGGACCAGTTTTAGATTAGCGATGGTGATCACTACACAAGTGTAAAGTGTTCTGCCAGTTCAGGACAAAGAACCCAAGTCTTATAGGAATCAAGTGACAGCTGGCGTGGGAGACTATTGGGTATTGTAAAGCAAAAGCCTGTTTCCTGCACACACACACACCTCCACACCTGTAAACAGGAAAGTCATGCAAATGTACATAGGTTATCTGATGTCTCCGCTGTTCCTTTGATGCCCCTGTGCCTCAGATATGCATATGTAAATGTTCTAAAGCCCCCTGGTCATGAGCAAAGAACCACCCCTCTCCCCTGCCTGGCCAGATGAAGTTCATCCCGATTGGCCAAAGACAGCTGGGCTACTGAAAGGGGGGGGGGAGAATCTATATTGCCAGCTGTGGCTTCTGGTTTTGGTTGTTGTTGATCATTGGCAGCAAGCTGCAAGGAGGTCCCGGACTTCGGTCTGGCCTCAACAGCTGGCCTCTGGATCCAGCCCCAGGTAGCTCCTGGTGAAACTCACTGAATGAGGGCTTTGACTGAGGTAAGCCCTGAAGAGGACCACCCATCCCGGACCTTAGGGTGGGTGTGGTGGTCTCCACGTGTGGTAGGGCCAGGCTGAGGTAAGCCCTGAAGAGGACCACCCATCCCGGACCTTAGGGTGGGTGTGGTGGTCTCCACGTGTGGTAGGGCCAGGCTGAGGTAAGCCCTGAAGAAGACCGGCCCCCAGGTAAAGAGCGAGTGCCTGGGAGATATATATAGAAAAGAACCAGCTTTGTTATTTTGCAGCTCTACTGTGTATGTATCAAAGTGTCTTCCCACCTTTCTCCTTCCCTCATTTCCCACCTTTTGTTGTAATCTGTTTACCTTGAATAAACCTTCCTGGTTTCCCCCGCACGGCGTTTGTGGTTTCTCTGTGGTTCATCGCTAAATCCAGAGTATAGACAAGGGCAAGTCCCTGAGAGAACCAAGTCAAGACTGCAGAGCTAAGGCTGGCAGTCTTGCACCTTGGATCTCTGGTCTAGAAGAGAGGGCTGGTTGGCAGAGTCACCATCCCCCTTTCTTCACAGGTATTTCCAATAATTGTCCAATGTTGTTGCTCAAATAACAATCCCTCTTGGATTCAACATGAATCTTTCTGTATGATGTACCATGTAATGATGCAATACCTTTTGATTAGTAGAGGAATTTCTTCCTGACTTCACCTTGAAGTTTGTTTATATTTTCAAGTCTCATGTCTACTTACTATACCACCCAGATAGCACCAAGTAGAGCCATGCAATGTGCTTGCTTTTTATATTTAAGGTCGGGCAAAGTTCAAGTTGAAGCAATTACTTGAGTATATTTGAGTGCTGGAGAAAGAAGAAATATGACTGCTTAACAGTCCAGGGCTGGATTGTCTGGACTGTGCTGTGATATCCACATGGTTCTCATCTCAAGCCATCACTGGTTTCTTTCACAGTAAAATAGCCTTGTTTAATGCATACAATATTCAGACACTTTCTTCTCTTTTGGTTACACTTAAAGTAATCCTGTCAAGTATACTTAGTCTAAACACTGATGGCTTATTTAATTGGTGAGCAGAACTTTCATTGTGTGATTATAAGAAAATAGTCTGGCTTATTACCTAGCATTCTTAGTATTCTGCCAAGGCCCAATTCAGATATAATCAGGGGAGGCTGATGACACCTATGTCAGTGGGGCTTCTTATCCATTGCAACGTTTATTCTGAGCTTTATAGGAGCTATCCATGGTGGTGAACCTATTTCGGGGATGGAGTACAGCACCATGGATAGCTCCTATAAAGCTCAGAATAAAAGCTGCAATGGATAAGGAGCCCCACTGACACAGGTGTCACCAGCCTCCCCTGGATATAATGGGAAACAGGCTACGAAGTCATATACATCCCAGCCCTTTGTTCGCAGGTTCATTGTTGTGTGACTATTGCTAACCTTGGTTAAAACTCAATTTGTGAACCTGATTTTAGAAGAGAACCCAATTTGCCTGTAAAAAAAATTTATACAGCCTTAATCTACCAACCAAAGTTAAGATGGAGTGCTTTAACCCACTTGCTGATTTCCCCACATTTTTGGTGGCAGTGATAGGAATAGTAGTATATGTCTTGATAAGTCAATATTTTAGCAGTAGCCTTACTAATTTTCTGTTTGGGGCAAATAAATATGAGCTCTGAGACAAGTATGGCCAGTACTTAACAGTGTAAGCAGCGGTCTTCAGCAACATAGTATTATCTGAGAACACTTGGTTTAGATGAAACCGTTTCTGTTTCAATTTATTTAGATTAAGCTATTAATGGTGGTTAACCACAACACTTCAATGAATACAGTTGCTCCAGACGACACGCCCCAAATCTGAGGCTCTGAAAATTCCTTCAAGATGTAAAAAATATGCCTGATCTTGCTTTTTTTGAATGGGATCGGATAGCCCTGTCTTGGCTTAACAGAGGTTGCAATCCTAAAGATACTTACCAGGGAATAAGACCATTGAACACATGTGGGACTTACCTTTAAGTAAACATGCATAGGAAGATTAAACCAGGAAGTCTTGAATTTCCAGTTTGTCTGAATCGTGAAACTTTAGTTACCAGCTTCAGAACAAGCCAGGATATTAAGCCAACTTCAAACTGGTGATTGGGCCGGTGACTAGAGTGCAAATAGCAAAAGACTCGGAACAAGTACACATCTTGAATCTTATTCTGTGGCAGTGATGGTGGAGAAAAGATTGTACTTCTCTGCCACCATTGCATCTGCTCAGTGTCGCCTAGGGGAACTTTTTCAGGTGATGAAGTGCATTCTTGTAGTTGGCCCTGGAAAACAATAACTTGAGGCCTCAAAAATCCACTGTGATCAATTTGCTAGACATTATGCAGATAAAGTTGCTCATATCCATGCCTGTTTAGATGCCATTGTTTTAATAGAGCTGTTTAATGTTATCATGGATAGCTTTCAGCTTGTACAGCCTGAGAACATGGACAAACTGCTTGGAGCAGGGGTTTGCAACCTGCGGGCTGCATATGACTCCCAGGCATGTGTTATGCGGCCCCTGTGTTTCTTCCACACTACCCCAAATTCTTCCCCTGGTGCTGCTCAGCATTTCTGCTTCTGTGCTGCTAATGGCAACGTGGAAGCAGCAGTGCCAGTCAGGCTTGTAGGGAGGGGAAGGAGGCTAAAGCCCCCTCCTTGCTCCCATGATTCCACAGCAGCCAGTATTGCTGCTTCTGTCTTTCCATTAGCGTCACTGAAGCAGTGATACCCGTTGGATTGCTGGAAGGAAGAAGATACTTTCTTCTCCCCATGAGAAGCTGTCCAGTTTCCTAAAGAGACAGAAGTAACCAGTATTGCTGCTTCTGTGCTGCCATTAGTGGCACAGAAATGGTGATGCCCATTGGGGTCACCAGGAGAGGAGGAGGCTGGAGCCTTCTTCTCTATCCAGCAACCCAGAAGCAACAGGCATCGTTTCTTTCATGCCACCAGTCAGGTTTGCCAGGGGGAGCTGCTGCAGGATAACTGGCATGGGGGCAAGGTTAAAGCCCTCCCCACCTGTGTATGTGAATGTGGTCCCCAGGGCCCTCAGCAACACTAGGTGTGCTCCTTGAAGATGAAAAAGTTATGTACTCCTGGCTTGGAGCTCACCAGTTATTCTCTGGAACCTTGCCTATCCTGGCGTGTGAAATCAGCCAGACCTAGGCTGGATATGTGGACCTCGGATGTGAATAATAACTCCTTGAGCGAAGGGATTGTCCCTGCTAGTTTAAAGGAGCAGTGATGAGATCACTACTGAAGAAACCTAGCTTCTGTTTTTAACTAGTGGTTGCCATCATGTCCAAACCTAGAAAAAACTGTGGTATAGCTTAACTATGGTTTACTAAAGCAAACCAACTTCACATCTTGGTTTTATGAAGGTGGCTTGTTTTAATAAACCATAGTTAAGGTTAATCACAGTAAAGGGTTTGAATGTAACACTAAACTGTGGGTAATTGAAAACTGAAGCAAAAGCTTTTCATCTCCCTCTGGTGAGGGGGAAAGTGTATAAGCCCAAAGCTTGTTCATGTAACAATAAACCATAGTTTATTGTTACATTCAAATGCAGTCAATGTGTGTGTGTTTTCTCCAATATATAATGTGTGCTGGGGGTGATAAGTGGAGTCAGGGTTACCTGAGATGGTTTGAATACAACATTTAACTGTGGTTTAGCATTATGTGAAAGAGCCTGCACACTTCTTCCCTCTCCTCCTGTCACAGTTGCAAGGAGGATATTAGAACCATCTGCTTTTAAACTAACCCCAGCTTCCTGTTGCATCTAAGCCCAGGGAACTGTTAGTGGCTTAATGATAGTGAACAAGCCAGGATCATAAACCATGCTTTGATCCTTGCTTGTTTCAACTAGCCATTATTTATTTCTTTGTTACATTTATATCTTACCTTTTCCTGCAAGCAGCTCAAAGAAATATAGTTTAAGCTAACCACAGTTTCCCCATGTTTGAATGTAATAGAGATTTCTGCTTACCTTGATGAGTCTTTTCTCTTCCACTGGTGAGAGGAGTCGCAGACTTTCTCTCTAGCTTGGTGCTGCGGAGAGGGTCATTCCCACAGTTGCATTGACCAGAAAACAGCTCCTGTGCAAATGGATGAAGAACATCTGCTGCTTGGCAGCAAAAGCTGATCCCCTACAGGGAACTCATAGGGAAAACTCTTGGGTGTTTGCTATCCAGCAGCAGTTTTCCTGGGTGCAGCCCTTCAAAGCAGAGTACACCCAGGACGTCTTCTCCAGGTCAGATTTTAATTGAAGCTAGAGAAGAATTTGGAGTCTTCTAATGCTTGCTTCTCCTTTCAGGTGAGGATCACCTGAAGCTTGAGCACCTGATGCTTGAGCCTGGTGAATTTCTCCAAAGTTAAGATTTAAGTTTAACTCCTAGGGGAGTGGAAAGCAATATCTTCTGGCAGAAGCTTTTTTCATTTCAATCCTGTGTTTTATATTTTGACAATGTAAAATGGGTGGGCCCTCCAGATATTTTGGCCTACAACTCACCATTGGCTATTCTGGCTAGGGCTGATGGGAGTTGTAGGCCAAAATGTCTAGAGGATTACAAGTTGCTCACCCCTGCCTGGTGTAGAGTCATATTTTCCCCAGAATGAGCATCCATAGGACATACAGTTTCATTTCAAGCGAATGATATACAGTACCTTGAGTTTTTCCCCAGCACTTCTGTTTCCGCCCACCTTTATTCTGCATCACATTTTGCTGCTTTAATAGGCACATGTGAAAGTATCATTGGTTAAAAAGCAAAATAGATACATGTTTAAAACCCTTGTGTGCATATAAAACAAAATTTGTTTAAGCACCTTCGCAGGTTTTTCTCCTACACAAACCTGTGTGTGCAAGGACAATCCTTTTCATTTTTATAGACTCATAAGATAGGTGGAATGGATCAATCCGTAAAAGCCAAAAGCCAATTCAAGTACAGTGGAAGTGTATGATAAAAATGCTGTCAGATCTTTTCCTGTGCTTATTAGCTCTGGTAATCTCTGTGGTTTACGCTGGCTCAGCTTGTCTGAGCGTGGAAAGCTAAGCAGGGTCAGGCCTGGTGATTACTTGGATGGGAGACCCCTCCTCTAGTTTCCTGCATTGAGCAGGGGGTTGGACTCGATAGCCTTGTAGGCTCCTTCCAACTCTATGATCTATTAAAATATTAAATCTATTTAAAAACGACAACACTTTGGAAGAACAGTGATCAAAGAAAAATATATAGATATATCAATGGAACAAGTTAATCATTATTTGATACTTTAATAATTTCTGAAGGGCTTCTTAGTGTATCAGAAGCTTTATTGCTCCCCCTTGTCTGTCAAACTAGTTCCCTCATCTCCTTTCAAATGCCTGTGAAAAAAATAATCTCAGCTTCATCTCACTTCTCTCTTGCCTCACTTTATCTGTGTTGCTACTGGAGAAAGTGTAGTTTCAGGGCTGTGACCTGACCTGATATTTCAGCTTCTTCATCTTTTTTTTTTTTTTTTTACTGTAGTCACATGTGGATAAAACCTTGACAGAATGCTTGGGTTTTGGGGTTGTTTTTTTTAAAATGTGCTGTTCTGTTTACTGTCATTGAGCAGGGGTAAATGTTTCTGAAGAGGTGTCTTTACCTTTTTAGAATTTGAATTGAGAGGCTGGCAGTTGAATGAGTGTTCTTACCCTTCATCACTGAAAAGAATGAAGAGTACTGCAGAGCTGCAGGCTTAAAAAGAATTTTCCCGGCAGGCTTTATTTTCCTTTTAAGCTTTCCACTACTTTTGAGGCCTGCAGTGATGGCCGCCTGCCAGCAGCGGTACCAAAAACTGCAGCTTTAAAATCCCAACTGGAGGGTGGCTCTTAGCCACTTGTTAATCTTGTGTTGAACACCTTTGAGTGAATAGCCATTTACATTACGTGGGTTCTTTTGGGGAATGCATTAGCAATCCCGTGGGTTCGGTATTTGAATGTTTTTACCTCACTTTGCAGATGTATTTCTAGGCAGCCGCCGCCGCATCTCTGTGTGTAAAATGCCCAAGAGCAGCTTTAAGCCAATTACCATTTGTAGAATGAACAATTGATTTAATGGAGTGTGGGTAGGCTTATCCATCCAGTCCTGTGAAAAATGAACTTGTTTGTTGCAAAGGAAGCATCTGCAGGGGTAAGCAGTTCTTTTCTTATACTTCCCTTGATTCTTGTTGACTCTCTTCTGTCTATTTTTCCCCTTTTGTTATCTTTATATGTATATCTTTCTTATAATTCTATACAATATATTTGTCTTAAGCAAGTTGAAAGGATTTTGCTCAAAAATGAAATGTAATTCTGTTTTTGAGCTTTAGCTTTACTGCCTTTTCATGGTCTAGCTTCTCATTATTTTGCAAAGGCTTCGATCCTTTGTGTACTTTCTTGAGAGTAAGCCCCATTTAGCTCAGTGGGACTTAATTCCAAGGATGCATACATGGATTGGGCTGAAAAAATATGAAAATGATGTCCTATTGCTCATAGAATAATATAAGTTAATACTGTAGCTTTTAAGTTTGTTTATTTCTAAAGGTTTAATAGAGTTGAGCATCAGAGAAGATATATGCATGTCTATAAAAGGGTTTTGCATGGCTAAAGTTTAGAGGGGAAGCCTGATAGCTACCCAGAAATCAGTATTTCAGTCTGGGAAGCCTGATAGCTACCCCGAAATCAGTATTTCAGTCTTCAGGTAGCAATATCTTGGAAGTTTCTTCCAAAGGAATAGCATCTCCTTGGAGCTTGATGCAAACTTTCTTTTTTTATGCAGTGATCTCATAATGATTCAGTTCTTTTTAATTGAAAACAATGTGGAATATTTTCAGGATAATATCACTGTGTTTTACTTTGGGATTGTTCTATCCAAAACCAGGACTACAAACTGAGTACAGTACAAGGCAGAAGTGGGAGTTGAGCATCAAATCACTCCTTTTGGTCCCACAGTTGCTGCTGCAATACATAGAAGGCAAGCTAGTGATGCTGTAAGACAAGTGGCTTGGCCAAGGTCACAAACTGAGTACAAGACAGAGATGAGGTCTGAGGCCCCCAAAATTAATTCCACTTCAGTCAACTTACTCCAAAACATTCAAATCCTACCCACCATCAATTAATTTATTTCATAATACTAATTTCCCTTAATCCAGCATTTGGGGAATTTTATCATGATTTTATCCTGGAGACTGCTTTGGGATATATATTTTTCTTTTCAAAAATGAAAAAGCAGTATAGAAATTCTCTGAAATAAATAAACATCTTTTTCTTGCCTCCTGCCGATTTACTCTTCCTCCAGCTGAGGAACTCTGCAAAGGGCCACAAGGGGCAGCTGCTGAACCATGTGTAGCCCCCCAACAGTGCCCCAGAAACTAGCCCTCCCTCCCTTCCACTGTGCAAGAGAGTGGGTTGCCTGTGCACTGCTCAGTGCACTTCTATAGGGACAGCCAGAGGTGAACCCTTTTCACACTCTGTTCTACACCACCATCTGGAGGGCAAAATGGCTTCAGTAAAAAGAATTGCCCATTGATTATTTTTGCTGTGTTTTCATCCCCAATATGAAAACAATTGGAGTTTGGCACACTGTGCACCCTATAAAATGCGCTGCCAATGCCATGCATATTATGGTTGCAAGCCTATGGAAATGGAAATGCAGATGTTTACAATTTTCTCCATTTAAGGCTGTAGGAAAGCATTTGCATTGGCAAGGCCTAGATCTATAATAATAAAGTGAGAGCTGGTGATCTATAGGAGATGGTTCTCAAAACATGAGTTTGCTATTACAAGACTACTATGTTTTCAGTGTCCCATTAGGATTAGTGCCCTTTGCCAATAAGATTGAAGGGACATTTGAATTTTAGTTGGGCTATATAGATGGAAAGAATTACTCAGAAATTATCATTTTTAGAAGGCAGCCTTCATGAATGAAGCTAACAAGAAGCAGATGGAGCAGCATTCCATGACAGCTTGTGCTGCTAATAAATTCTGACCGAAGCCAAAGGCTCTGGCATTATGGAGTGATCTGTAATCCTTTTGTCTAGAGCTTTCCACAGTCCTTGCAAACATGATAGGATGGCATTTTCGCTTCCAGACAAAGCACTTCTCCACTAGACCCAAGGTTGCTAGAGGAGTTCAGATGTTACATTCCCCCCTCCTTTTTCTTTATTCATTCATTTATTGTTGTTGTTGGTTGTTATTATCCATGCCCTAACATCATCAGTGGAGGCCCTTCTCCAAATGCCCCCTCAATCTGAAGTCCAGAGAACGCCTACAAGGAAGAGGGTCTTTTGGTGGTGGCCCCTGCTTGCAGAAAACTCTCCTGAGAGAGGCTTACCTGGCTTACACTCTGATGTTTTTTCAGTGTCTGGCTAAAACATTTTTATTCTCCTGGGCCTTTTTAGCAACGTGTTAACATAATTTTATTCTCAGACTTCATTGATTATACTTATTGGCTGGTTTTTACCTTTATTTATTTCTGGTGCTGGCATTTGTTTTATCCATTTATGCTGGACCATTATTGTTATATTTTGTTATTTTAATTTTGTTTTATACTGGAATTTGTACATTGCTTAGAGGATTATATTTTATAAAGCAACTAATATAACAGATACAGTAAATATAGCTAGATCTTTATTGAATTTGCCAAATTTATTGAATTTATTGTGTTATAGTTGCACAGCATATGCTGTTGAAGCTTGGCTTGCTGTCTTCACTGCCAAAGAAGCAAGCTGTTTTTTTTTTTTTTTTTTTTTTTAAACACCTCAAAAAACAGCCACCCTGGACAATAGTTTGGTTATTGTGAAGTGCTGCTGGAAAAGGTGAAGTGATGGTCTGCTACATGAATGATTCCATCCTTAGTATACATGTTCTTTTTGGTCACAGTGTGCGTGTGTGTGTGTGTGTGTGTTCGAATGTATCTTTAGAAGTATCAGAAAGAAATTGCACTCTGTATTTTTAAAAAAATTCAAAGGACTGTATAAGCAGTCTAGCGGGCTTTAGATTTGTGTGTCAAGCTGCTTTTGAAATTCAGGGTACTTTAAAGAGCAGTTTGTTGTATGGCACAAGATGGACATGGGTGGGGGAGGCATTCTGCTTAAAGTGGGGGAAGTACCACATCTCACTGGGCAAATATAACATGGGTACATGTTAAATAGCTCTTTGGAATCTGGCCCAAATACTTTGTATTCATCTGGTTGCAAAGATGGAATTTTACAACATAAAATTTGCATAGATAAATTGGAACAGATCAAGCTGGGACATTCCTTGTTCTTTTAAGTGTGTGTGTGTAAAACGGTTATTTAATATGTATAGTCAAGATTTCCAGGGAAACTGTGTTTTTCCACTGAGCATGCCAGCTAATAGCTGTTGTAAGATGGTATGGTCACTGAAATAATACTAATATAGGGGCCTCCTAGTTATTCACTATGCTCTGCGGGTTCATTAAATGAATGTAGTGAATGTGCTACATTGTTTAGCAATGAAAAGTCCACACAGATATACCTACAGCACATACATACTTAGAGCTATCAGAGAGAGACTGGCTTTAAATTTGCCTCTGTCTTAAAATGTAGAGAAGTGGCAATTCTCTCATTCTTAAATGACACAACCAAAATTTGCATCACCAGTACTGTAAGGAAAGTGATTCTAGTGTAAGAATTGCCCATGCCAAAATGATGTGATGTCCTACACTGCATGTTGTGACAAGGTAAATCACCACACATAGGCCATTTCCTCAAGTCTTTGTATGATTATTGCAATGTGTCCCAGCTAACTGATTTACTGTGACCTTATCTCCCCCCGCCCCATTACTTCAGTCCTTTCATCTACCTTTAAAAAAAAAAAAACTTTATGTGACTGCAACTCTTGGTTTCTCTGTTGATTTTATTGACCATTTTGCACTGTTGATCCTAATGGCCTAATATAACGTTGTGCCATTTGGGCCAGTCGTATGGCCTTCAATTGGCCTTCAAGGAGGAACCATATTCTTGTCAATATATCCTGATAATGATGCATTCAGCTGTTTTCTGTGAACATCCTACAGTCTTCCTTTTTAAGGCTTTAATTGTAGAGACTGAACAATTAAACATGTCTGCCAACTTCTGAAAATATAAGAGATTTTGATGCCTCCCTCTGATCCTACAGGGGACAGACCACCTGGCCTCACTACTTCACCTGTAGTGAAAGTTAAGATGATAGAACCCAGGCTAAAGTACTATATTTTCGCATTCATTCAGATCATATGCTTTAAAAAAAGAAATATTTGTGGCTTCATATTGCATGGTATAAGGCTGAGTAGGAACTGTAAATATTAGAACTAGACTGCCCGTTGCAGACTTCATGTGGAAACTGCTGAAAATGGCCCTTACATGATGACTTGCTCTGCCACGGTCATAAAATGTAGCATCACAGCTTCCCTTTCTTACTTCCTTGTCACAAGAGATATTTTCATGCCACTGCTGGCTCCTCTCAGTGATAGGCCCAGCCAAGCCCAACTTGCTTGGGATCAGAGGGAATGGCTTCTGAGAACATAGCCACAAGTCAAGATCGAGCCTTGGTGCCTTATTTTATAAAATAGTGACTAATTCTTAAATGGTTACTATATGCTTATTCAGATGTAAATCTCAATTGCATTGTTTCCCTGGTTTCATGACTGATGTCAGTTTTGAGAACGAAAGGGAAAGAAATATCTGGTCCCAACTGAAATACTTTATTGCCCAACTCGTTTCGGAATGTACCTTCGTCAGGGGCCAAAAGTTTTTCCTAAATGCTGCTTGAAAAATTTTTTCCTTTCAGCTATCTCGTGAGCTGAAGATTTAAAAAAAAATTTCGAGCGCACTTGGAAAACTGTTGGCCCCTGATAAAGTATTTCAGTTGGCACCAGATATTTCTTTCTCTTTCGTTCTTTTTACACATTAGTGCCTTGCCCTCTTGTTTTGATTTTGATGCCAGTTTTGAGCATACTGGTTTGCTATTGACAGGATAAGTGCTATGTTGCCTTGGGTAACAAAAAAGAAAAAAAAAGAGCACTGTGTGTTTTTTAATCTGAGCATAGCTCATGATAATAGATAAATACCCAGGGATAAGTTCCTAATATTTACATACCTTTCAAGCATATATATTAGGATCAACAATGTAAAGCAAAAAAAAGTGTGTGGGTTTTGCATCTGCTGGAAAAAATATGTTGGTTATCATGCTGTGGCCCTGCTGTGCACAAGTAATGAGAGCAGCTTGACCTTTCTGTGTGGCCGATGTTTTTGCTGCTATTTGTGTTAGAAACGTTTGTGTCAAAGGCTTTCTTGAAGCCACCCATGGGGTAGGGAAGGAGCGGAGCGGAATGCGGAGAGGCACTGTGCCACTTGTAATGTTCATGAAAGCATAGGAAAACCATACAGTAATACCTTGGATTGCAAGTAACTTGGTTTGAGAGTGTTTTGCAAGACAAGCAAATTTTTAAATATTTATTTAATTTTTTTTTACTTGATATACAAGCGACGTCTTGCAATACAAGTACTGCAGTATGGCTTAAATTAAAAATCTCTGTACAAATTTTTTTGGGGGGATTTCGTTTTGATATACGTAAGAGTGTTTTGGATTACAAGCACGTTTCCGGAACGAATTATGCTCTCAATCCAAGGCATGACTGTTTTTTAAAATGACTATTTCCCCTAAAATTATTTACATGTAACCAACTTTTATACAAAAGCTGTATATGTTGTCTTTTGTCTTAAGTTCATGGTCCCTTTCTGCACTGGACAATTTTATTCACTGCAGATTTTATAGATGCCCCTTGGTTTTTGAGTGTTTACAACCCTGTTTCCCAGACATCTTCAGTTTGTGCGAAAAGAAGATGCTTTTAGTGTTAGTTTTTCCTTACTTTGATTCTGAAAAATATATAAGGTATTTGCCCCAAACTGGGCCCGGATGTGTGCGGCAAAGGCACCAGAGTGTTCTCTGCCATTTATAATCTAATCTGCAGCTGGGCCTTCCCACGTTAAACCAGCAGATTTTCTCACTGCTTCTCTATGCGGATTTTGGAATTATAGTATGAGAAAGTAATGTCAGAAGTTGAGAAGTTCAGAAGTTTTTTCTGTTGATTGAAACTTCTGTTACCATTGCCTTAAGTTTGATCTGGTTCTGATTTTTGAATGAAGGTCTAGTATATTCAACATAAGTAGTGGATTCTCTGGATGATATGGAAGAAGATCTTGAGTGAGTCTAATCATGTCCATGTTTTATCAGCAAGAATATCCTTCTCCTGCCCCCATGGTAAATTATATTGGCTATGGTTGTGATCTTAACTTTGCTTTCTAGGGAGTTCTGTGAGAAAATATGTGGAATTGGCTACTGGGTAAAAGCTCTCAAGAGTGCAGGGATATTTTAGGTGAATTAGTACAATTGTGTGTAGTAGGAAAAAGTTGCCACTTGTTGTCTTATCTGTGTTCTCCTGTGAAACTAGCTGGTTTCCAAACCTAGGCTTAGGAATGTTCTTAACCATGGTTGGGCATAGCACAAATCACAGTTTAAAAGGCGAGGGTCATGGGATGGAAGGGAATGATCTTGCAGCTTGCTTTCAGTTATTAGCCATGGTTAGTGTTTTGTCTGCAAAGTACCCTGGTGAATTTTTCCTTGTCAAAAATTATTGTTAAAAACTGCAACTCACCATTAGAGAGAGTAGTTCAAAAGAGATGTTATTTCATTGTAAAAATATTCCTTCTGTTTTTAAATGAACTTTGTTACAGAACTTAATTAATTTACCAAGCACTGTGAAATGTCAAGGCTTCGAACTTAAAACCGAGCTACCAGTGCAATAAAGGAGTGATCACTCAAGATAATTCTGTCTCTCAAAATCCAATTTTGCATTTCAAAGGGTGATTTATTAATTAATGAGCTATTATTTTGTCTACTGTGGCATTACCTTTATTGATGGAAGAAAATAGATGTTGAGAACCATTTAAATCAGTAGCAATCTATCTGTGGTCAATATTTTCCCAAGGCTTTGAACTTAAAAGTAAAAGCCCCAAATTAGTAAGTCAGTCAGGTCACTGAAGCCTTTGTAGGCTTTGTACTCTGTAGTACCGTATTTTTTGCTCCATAAGACGCCCCAGACCATAAGACGCACTTAGTTTTTGGAGGAAGAAAACAAGGAAAAAAATATAAGATGCACTTACGTAGGTTTTGGAGGAAGAAAACAAGAAAAAAAAATATTCGGTGGTATTTTTCTGCAAGAAAATACTACAGTTAATGAAGGAACTATCAGTAATGTGTCCTTCGTTGTTATGAGATTGTTATTGTTACCACCTCAATTATGGAAGAGATATAAAAGAATAAAGGTGCCTGAATGCATTTGCCAGCTTTACACTGAGCACTGGTGTAATGGCTAAGCAATTTCTTTAATTTAGTACCGTATTTGTTTATAAAATGTTTATAATGTTACTACCTCACAGGGTTGTTGTGAGGATACAATGGAGAGGAGGATTAGGATTACCAGTACCAGCCGCCTTGAGTTCCTTGCAGGAAAAAAGCCGGGGTATACAAAATGGTACAACTCACAATTCCCCTCCCAATAATGGATAGGATATTCTTAATTCCAGGATCATTTTAAAGCAGTACGGTAATAATACCTACGTAGGTTTTATGAAGAAATCTGACTCCCCCACGCATAGCCTGCTGCCCGCTGCCACAAGATTTCAGTGTTGGCGGCGGCGGCGGCAGCATTGTCCGCTGGCTGGCCCCCCTCCGTCCCTCGGCCGCGGCGCCTCCAATGAGAGCGCGGCTGGCCGGGCGTGGCGTTGCTGCTGGCGGGAATCAAGCGGCCGGGAATTACCCCCTGGTAAGCGGGGGAATCAGCTGGGAAGCGGGGGCTTGTGCTGCTCTACCCAGGAGGCCTCCGCTCTTTCGCCGACAGGCGGGGCAGGGGTGGTGGGCTCCGGAAGTCGCCGCAGCAAAGCTGGCCCTGCGCCCGCCCGCTCGCGTCCCTGCTGCCGGGCTGGGAGGGGGCGCCACCGCCGCGTCACAACAAAGTTTTTGGGGGAGCGGGCGGCCTTGTCCCGCTCCGCGCAGCTCGCGTCCCTGCTGCCGTGGGGGGTGGCGCCGCCGCTGCTGCCGCCACCGCCGCGGCAAAGTTTTTGGGGGAGCGGGCGGCCTTGTCCCGCTCCACGCAGCTCGCGTCCCTGTTGCCGTGGGGGGGCGCCGCTGCTGCCGCCACCGACGCAGCAAAGTTTTTGGGGGAGCGGGCGGCCTTGTCCCGCTCCGCGCAGCTCGCGTCCCTGCTGCCGTGGGGGGTGGCGCCGCCGCTGCTGCCGCCACCGCCGTGGCAAAGTTTTTTGGGGAGCGGGCGGCCTTGTCCCGCTCCGCGCAGCTCGCGTCCCTGCTGCCGTGGGGGGGGCGCCGCTGCTGCCGCCACCGCCGCAGCAAAGTTTTGGGGGAAGCGGGTGGCCTTGTCCTGCTCTGCGCAGGAGCCGTGCGGAGCAGAGCTGGCCCTGCGCCCGCCTGCTCACGTCCCTGCTGCGGGGGGGCCCCGCCGCCGCCACGGCAAAGTTTGTGGCGGGCGGCCTTGCCCCGTTCCGCCCAGGAGCCCTCTGCTCTTACGCTGGACCAGTTGGAGGCGCGCAGAAGAAGGTAGGAAAAAATAAATTATTGGGGTTTTTTTTAGCATTCGCTACGTAAGACGCACAGACATTTCCCCCTCTTTTTGGGGGTGGGAAAAGTGCGTCTTATGGAGCGAAAAATCTCCACCTGCTAAGAATGAATAGAAGTTACATTTTTCTGAATTACCTGTGGAAATCTAGTTTTCTGAGCACATCTTCTGCCCATGTCATTGATGATATCAGCATATTTCATAGCAGAGAGTGGCTAAACTTAGCGAGGGAAGGAATTAACTAAGGCTTAGCAAAAAATAAATTTAAAAATCCTGAATCTTTCTCCCAACAAGATGAATATTTCTCCCAAGCAGAATCTTTATGATTATGTACCCTTCTTCCAAGGTTTCTTCCTTTCCATGTGCTTGTCCTGAGGAGGAAACCTTGCAAGAAGCATGGCCTACCTGGAAGAGAGTTCTCTCTGTTTGTGCACACACTAATAAATAAAATGCCAACAAGAACATGTCCCCGATGTTGGGGGAAACAGTTTTATGAAAGGGAAGACTTTGAGAATGTTGACCTGAGTGCCAGTGGGTTGAAAAGCTATCAGAGAAGGAATTAGGCTGGTAGCAAAGGCTTCAAGCCAGAAAGCCCAGTCTTGGCTGAAGAGCAAATGAAATCAATGGAGTCCTCAAGTTTGGTAGCCAGACATTACTTTTCGTTGCCACAAATCCCCCCCCCCCCGTTCCCCTGATTCCTCCAGAATGTGCAGAGGAGGAGATTTAGGGAAGGGGTTAGTTTGCTTCCTCTGGGCTTTTGTGAAACAAGTAGTGATGGGTGTAGTGATACTTGTAGTGATGGGTACATTTTCCCCAGCTTAATTCAGAGCCAGTGGGTACATAAGAACAGCCATCTGGATCAGACCAGGGTTCCATCTAGTCCAGCATTCTGTTCACACAGTGGTCAACCAGCTGCCTGTGGGAAGCCCTGCACTTTCTTTGAGAACTGCAGGGGTGGTGAAAGCTTTTTAGTTGTTGAATTAAAGGTTCTCTCTCACTTTTGCCCATGCACCTATAAAGCACCTAGGTCAGCCTGAATGCAGACTGCCAATGTGTGTGGCATCTTGTTTTTACCTTCTGAGCTGGGCAACAATGCTCAGTTTGTAATACATCCAAGCATCACAAGCTGGACAAATTTCAATTATGAGCTTCAGCAACATTACTACTAGAAGTAATGATGATCAGTCTTGTTGCTTCCAGTTATGTCTGTCCCAACCAGCCCAAACTGAGGGACCTGCCCTTGATTTCTCTGTGATTCATGGAGAACATGTATGGTTGGGCCAGGCACTGTTTAATTGGTAAAGACGTCTTCAGTATAAATATTAAAACTTAAACTAAAAAAGTAACTTACTTCTTTAGTGGAAGGTGGTGGCTGTGTAAACGTCAAAGAATGGCAAGAGGAGGAAATATAAGCTTTTGGGCAAGAAGAAGCTGCTTGCAAAAAGTCTGGAGAAAACCCTTCCTTTCTTGCTGTAAGTTGCAAAGGAGGAAAAATATCTGGCGAAATGAACAGAACCAGATGGAGAGAATCTGGTTCTAGAGTAAAAACAAAATGGGCAAGGTACCGTTCCAGCATTTTTCTTATCTTATGACCCTAATCAATAATATATGGTGCTAGGTAATGAACAAACGAGGCTAGTGGTCCTCTTTTCAGTGGAATGCACTGCATTAATAGAATTATCAGTGATGTTAGCAGTCTATAATTCTAGTAACAATGGGTTAAATCCAATGTTGCGCTAGCTGATGTCCTCTAGCAGAATGGGCCTTTCCCCCTCTCTCCTGCCCATGCTGCCTGAAAATCTGCTCTGGAGAATCTCACAGACCTCCCAAGCATATTTTGAGGGTGGGAGTGGGGCTGAAGGGGGAGGGGGAATCATCTCCCTCCCAGTTGTGCTGATGGAACTGCTTCCATCACTGGAATGACACGGTTGGATACAACCCTCTGTATTGAGCAGGGGGTTGGACTCGATGGCCTTGTAGGCCCCTTCCAACTCTACTTTTCTATTATTCTATTTGCCTGCATAGTATTCTGAAATATAGTAGAATACTTGCCAATCATAATTAGAATCTGTTGGCTGTTAGCAACAAAAAAAATACGTCAGTTTTCCAGTAGTATCCTGTCAAGCATCCTAGCCTTTCAAACTGAAAATCTGGAAAAAGGCATTTGCTGCAAATTTGAATCAAGGGGTAGTTGTTTTTGTTTTTATGCATGTACAAAACGTGGGTTCTGATGCATCAGCAGAATATAAGGCCTTTTTTGTTTTTTACTTAGGAATATCTGCAGTGTGATGTACAGGTTAAAAAATCACTGCACTGCATTGCAGAGGGTTATTAATACATTAGCCTGCACTTTGGGGAGGATGTCAGAATGTCCTCTGGAACATCTTGAGCTGAGTATACCGTAGTTCCTTTATGGGTTATTAAGATTACCGAAGAAGGAAACATAATACTTGCAAGTCATGAAATGTAAACCACAGTATTCCCTCAATCATTTATAATTGGTTTACATTTAGGAGGCAAATATTGCATAAAGGCACTCAAACCCATACATTTCTAAACATTTCAAATCAACATTCACCTTTTAAAAATGTCATAAAGAATTACAGAAACAAACAAAACTGAGGCCCTGCTTTGGGGGAAAAGTAGGATATTTATAGGATATTGTTCCAAAATATCTACTTTCCACCTTCTCCAGCTCTCCCAACTCTATTTATCTGAAATTATTACAACAATTTTACAGTGGATAATGAAGATAAAAGTTACGTTGAGAAAAAAGTCTGTATTGTCATGTTGATATCATAAAAGTTGTAACCAGCAGTGTCTTTCTGCCAGTGGCATGTGGAGAGCTATAGCAACGGGGGAGGAAGAGGAGAAGGGAAACTCCTTGCTGTGTGAACAGAAGTCCACTTGTGTAACATTGGATGTAGCCTACTGGTATGAGATGCCTTGTCTACATGGGGATTTCACACTCTGCCAGTTAGGCTTTGAATGCAAAACAAAAAAAGACATGAATATACCCCATGTACATCATCCTTCATGTAGATTGGGCTACCATCTTGGCCTTTGATGTGCTACATGGGCTGAAGGGTATCCACATAGTGGCAGAGTTGCTTGCAAGGATTAGATGTGCTGAATCAGCACACCTGAGCCCTGAGGCAAATCACAGGGATTCCTTGCAACAGTCTGAGGTGATATCCCTTATATGACCAGTGCCCCATTGCTTAAAATTGTTATTTTTCTATCTCACTATTGAGTGGTATCTTGTTTCCCTCCAAAATGTTCAGGGTCTGGCTGGGACTGTAGGCAGCTACACCTGAAGTTAGACCTTGAGGGTGTGTACTTACATTCAAGTTCTCTAAGGTCAGTTGCAGAAACTTGAAATGTAGATGGCGGAAGGCCAGGCTCCTAGTTTGTACAGCAGATCCAGAGGGTCCACGCTACCTGCTAATCACCGGGCTGATGCGGAACACATCATTGCCTTTTTTGCCTGAAGAGTGCTCCAAGGCTTGAGCATACAAAGTCTTGTGGTAGTGAAATAAGTTAGGTCCCAGCCTCTGGCCCCAAGGTTTTCTATCAAGCTCCTTCCTTTCCTCTGAAGTGTGTGTTGTAGTTGACCTAACCCAGTTGGACACTCAGTAGAATGATGTTTGGCACCAAAAAATTAGTCTACTAATGAGTTTTGATATTGGCACCAAATCAAGTCCAGGACAGTTGGTCTCACACCGACTCTTTGTCAACAGCCAGTAGATCATGTTTCTGGAGAGATTTGTGTTTCTGAAATTGCACCTAATTGAAATATGGCTAATTAGTTTTACATACACATCTTGATGTGACTTCAGTTCTAGAAATATCTAGTCAAATTGCAAGGGAAGCAGACAGCAGACTCAGAGAGATCAATGCCCTGATACCTACCCAAACAGCTCCACCTGTCTCCACCTTGAGGAATCTGACCCTTGGTGGTAATACTTGGTTGCATGTTCTGTTGTCCTAGTAGCATGCATTATTTTTAAAATGCTAAAATGTGTATGCTGCCTTGTGTGCACACTTCGGTGTTTTGAAAAACGTCAGGTATATCTGTGTACAAGGTCCTCTCTGTATTGTAGGTAAGTCATTCAGCAAGAACACATCCTTTTGATTTAAAGAAAATCTTTTAGCATTACCATTTTACTGATTTGTTTTTGTAAACCAGCTGAACTATGAAAACGAAAAAGTTGCTGTTACATTTACTAAGCAAAATGTCAGACATCTTTAGTGTGCCGAAATTCTTTCCAGATGTTGGCCCATTAAAAGATACCAATTTGCCTATTAGTGTACTTTTCTTGCACCAACAGTCTAGAGTGAATCAAGAGGTGGAAGGAAAGCAACCATAATGTTGTGGAACATTGCTTGATGTTGCTTGATGTCCCCCCACCCCCCTCAGCTCTCTGCCTAAAGAATAGTCTGCAGAGGGTTGCTCAGTGAAGTGTGCATTTTAAACTTACCCACACTGTTGTCTATTGTCCTGTTCCTGAATTGGATGATGTCATGTTTCATTTAAGGCTCTTAGCAATGCTGAAGACTGCGCTTGGTGCAGGCAGTGAGAAAGTTGTGAATCAGGTTCCTGTGGAGCCTTTTGTGTGTGAGGGTTTCGATAGCTAAAAGCTGACTCATGCAATATTTCTACCAAAGGAGCTGTATAGACTAGTAAGATCTTCTCAGTTTACCCGAGTACCCTAGTGAGGCAATTTTAGAACTGCTGGTATTGGAGGATGCATTTATCTTCTGTTACACAGGTAGGTTATAAGTTGTTTGAAGGAGTGTGTGTGTGTGTGTGTGTGTGAGTGAGAGAGAGAGAGAGAGAGAGAGAGAGAGAGAGAGAGAATTCACTGCTTAAGGAGCTGAAGACATTCCACAGTGGTGAGGTACTGTCGCAGAGGATTTTCTCTCACAACAATGCTCAAGGACTTCAGCATATTGCATGATATGACAGAAGACTGTGTAACATAGTAGGGAAGCTCATTTGAGCTTAGGAAAGCAAGGCAAACTGGTGGACAAGTCTGGAGTTGCTAATAAGCAGAAATTCTTGCTCAAACCCCCAGCAAGGCATGTTTTGGGGGAGTTTGGAGCAAGCTCATCATATGAAGTGCTTCACTTGCTGCAGGTTTTGCATTTCTTGAATGGGTTGTATATATCTGTAGTGTGCTATGCTTTAGAAAACATGTTGAGTAAGGAATGCAGATTTTACTTGCCCTACTTGACTACTTGGGGTTTTCTTTTCTTTTTATAATCCAGCTGAACTATCTGTGCTGCTCATGCAAAGTGTTCTTTGATGTTGTCCGCGTTCAGTACTCCATGTCTTATCAGTCGGAGGTGTTTCTTTGACAGTTAACATTTAGTCAGTAATTTTTTTATTATCAAATAGCTTGCAACTTCTTTGTGTCTGGTGGTGGTGGTGGTGGTGGTGGTCAAATTCTGGAACATATTGTTCTTACCTTTTCAAACAAAATTTTATTACAACGCTGTGTTGCACAGTTGCATAACCTTCATTGCTTAAATGCTCCCAAACTGAATTATCACTGTGAATAGAAAGTCATGACCTGATTGAGCAAACACTTGATTGCACATGGAATAAAGAATAAATTTGAGGGTTTGGTGATATAATGCTGATTATGTAGATACCGGTAATAGTTTTTAAATTAAATGGTTGGGGGAAGGCAACAACATGAACCATAAACTGTAATTTACTCCTGTAGGGTATATATGTTTCTATGTAGCTGCAACAATTCATATAAGGAATATAAAAGGGTATAAAGTCCAAAATGTGACTTTGTTTGGTTTGTCAAGCTGCAATATTTTGACCCTTGAAATTGCCAGAAATAAGAGATAATTGCAGCGATTGTTGTAAGAATAACCATTAAAGGCAGCAACACTGCTTTAAGTCATGATGAATGGCAGAAAGTAGAATACGTTATGTTTGACATCAAAACTTAGTGTAGATTAATATTACATGGGAAAGTTCTTTTGTTTATATGTGATCTTGAAAGGTAAGTTTCCTAGTTTTACAGTTATCTGTGGGTGTGGGAGTAGTGCATTTCCCAGTCTTACATTGTAACACAATCTCTACATTTTTGTGTGCATGTTAAAGCCTCTTGTTGGAGTATCAGCAGGAAGTAGTAGCTTCACGGTGAGTAGGCCAGACAGGGTGGGGAACATACCGGTAACTACATTTGTGGAAAGGTATGAACAAGAAAGGATCATGTTGCTGAAACACACTTCCTTGTGAGTGTTGATAAACATGTAATTAGCCTTCTTCCTAGTGCTTAGCTTGCACAAACCAAACCAGCCCCTGTCACTTGTAGATAAGGTGTGTCGAGTTGGCATTTCTTTTTCCTCCCAGAATGGAAATAGATGTGATGTCAATATAGACCTGTCACCCAAAATGTTAAGTCTCATGTCAAGTCTCCCCCACCCTTGTATCATTTAGTTAGATTGGCACCAATGATATGGAGCAGAATGGTAACATTTGAGAAAATGAAATGCTACAATGTGGGAAGAACTCAACACAGTCTGCCGTTTTCTACAGAAGCTCCTCATTGAGCATCTGTGTACCACCACCACCTAATTATGATTTCTGCAGAAGTATGTGTCACAGGATCACAAAGCTTGAAAGGGAACTCAAAGATCATGTAAGACAGTGCCCTGTTCTTGTAGACTTATACTTTTGGGGATTTTAGCTCCCCCTAAAGTTTCATAGTGGGTTACAATTGCTATTACACTAAAAAATATTTTTGTGTAAACAGAAATTGCCGCTAAATTCTGGAAAAACACAGCATTTAGCGGCAGATCTTGATATCTGGATGAGCCAGGTCTGCTATGGAGTTTGAGGGTCACTTATTGCTTTCATTGTGCTAGGTCTCATTAGGCCGGCTCATAAAGGCTTGTAAGCTTGGACAAAAGGAGGGACCATAGCTCAGTGATAAAGAACCATAGCTCATTGGTATGCAGAGGGTCCCAGGTTCTGGCATCTCCAGTTAAGAAAGATGATATATTGGAAAAGACTTCTGTCTGAGATACTGCCAGTCAGAGTAGGCAATCCTGGGCTAAATGGACAAATTGTCTGAGCTATGGTAATTTCATTATAAAGACATTTCTAACTAGTGTGCAGAAGTATGCTTCAGCAATAATTTTTCCTCCCTCTACAGCTGCATCTTTCAAAGGTACTAGGAGAATTAATTCTGAAACCAGCCCTGTATGGAGATATTGACTGGGTTCGCATCACATAACAAGCAACCAACGATAATACACCACGGTTGCTTGTCATGTCGTGAGAAATTTCAGTCATGGTTAGCAACTGTTGGTTTTTATTGTGGTTGGCCACCATGATAAGAACCAACGGTTAATTGTAGGGTTTGTTTGACCCACGATGGATTGTCATGTCATCCAAACTCGAATGACACTACCCATCATGGGTCAAGCCCCACAACAAGCAAGCTGCAAAAATCTGCACAACAATCAGCAAAATCCCCTTGCCTCACTGAATGCATTGATGGATGGAAGAGCAGGGTTTCACCTCCTGGCACCCACTCACAATGTTGCGTGTCAATCTGAAGTTCTGAACACAGCCTGCAAGTATACAAGTTTGTACACATGTAAGCTCTCTGTGTGTGCGATTGGGGTACTTCTCTTTTTTGAACAACCTATATACACATAGGCTCTGTTTGACTGTCCAGATGAACATGAGGAGGACAGGAGCGGGGAGAGAGAGCACAGTACCACCACACATTCATTAGTGTTTGCACAGTCACTGTTAGGCTTCAAAGAAAGAATTTGGAATATTAAAATCCCATTACTTGTGCTACAGGGTTTCACAATTCTAAACTCCTGTCTTCATTATTTGCCAAGGTCCTGTTTATGAAGGTTTTTAAGACAGACCATTACCACACATTGCAGCTAATTTTCATTGTTTTATAGGCGGATGAAACAGTTGTAAAATAAGTAAGTAGCTCATGGCGGAATCTTTGAAGAAGCCTTAAGTTTTTGCTTGCAGCTCCAAATGTATTCTCTTAAAAGCATATGGATTCTTTTTAATTTACATTACTGAGCTGTGCAGTCTTAACAAAGCAAACATGACTTACTAGTGCATTCAGGTTATCTGTAAGTGAGACAACATATCAGTTAAATAGGAAGAAAGATTGCAACATGAATTGAATGAAACAGGAACTCTTTAGGCTTCAGCTAAGGCAGCTAATCAGGTGTCCTTTGTCACAGATTTTTAGCTATATGTCTTGTGATAAATTAGCGGAAGTGTTTCCATTTATCTTATTTATCCAGGTTTCAAGCCAGTCTAAATCTGCAGAGCCTTTATTTCTGGTTCTAGTGGTGCTTTAATTCTGATAAAGCATATACATATTTATCAGAAACCAAAGGTAATAGCATTTTTTTTACTACTTCCCTAAAGAAACTCTTTGCATACACTATTTTAAAAAACAATTCTTCAGTGGTTAGAAACTTGAATGAACTTTGTGAATTGTTACACATAGGTACACATAGGGCTGGTTTGCATGTCACACCAACCCACCCTGGTAATAAGCCACTGTGGGTTGGTTGTTCTGTGAACAACCCATGGTGAGCCTGACAGATGAATTGGGCTCACCATGGATTGTTCACTCCCTCCCTCTCCCTCGGTTCTCCAGGTGGTATCGCAGGGGACACAGCAGGAGGACTGAGTTGTCTCCCCACTCACTGCTGCGATCATGAGCTGATTTTGGCTCACCACAGCTTTTTTGTGATTTAATTCTTTCCCCCCAGAAGTCGTGAAAGTTGGCTTGACAGCCAGCTTTCACGATCCACATTTTGACAGCAACTGACAGCCCCTTCAAAGTGCCCAAGTGGCACCTTGGTGAGGCTGTCTGTGGCTGGCAGAAATGTTTTTTAAATTTTTGAGCAAAAAAATTGGCACACATTTTAATGTTATTTTTTTAAAAAAATTAGGTACGATTGTGCAGCTGTGAAAATTTGCAGTTGCACAACTGCAGGGATTTTAAACTCAGCTGGGGCAATGTCCTGAGTGGTGAGTGCTGCCAAGGTATAGCAGGTACCAACCCTGAACATTGCCCAGAAGGGGCATGATTTGTTCTTTTCCCCCCTTTGGTTTCTGGGTGTTTTTTAAATGGGACATATGGCTGTATATTTCCCACTCCAAAAAACCCTATTGCCCATTCAGAACCTCTTTTTAAAGGGACCCAGACAGCTAGCTGTCGAAACTCCTTTTGACAGGGGAGAGGTGCACCATTTGCACTTTCCCAAGCACCTAGAGGCTCGGAATAAAGTGCAAAATGTGCACCAGAATGGGGACTAAAGGGGGCGGGTGGAGATGAGGGTGTAAATCCCCCCCCAAAACCCCTTTTCACCTGCAAAGATACTTCATGCCTTTAGTTTCCCTTGATAGCTCGTCTTTTGATGGTTGTCAAGAGAAACCAAAGGGGGTAGGAAACATTTGGCGCCTCTTCTAGGCAATGTCCAGGGTTGGTAACTACTGCACCTTGGCAGCATGCACCCCCCACGGACATTGCCCCAGCCGAGGCTTGAAATCCCCGCTGTTAAAAATAATTTAAAAATACTTTAAAACATGTGCAGTTATTTTTGCACAAAAAAAGTTTTGGACAGCCCCACCAAGGTGCCGCTTGGGCACTTTGAAGGGGCTGTCAATGACTGTCAAACCGGGGATCGCAGAAGCCAGCTGTCAAGCCGGTTTTTGCAATCTCCAGGAAATAAAATTAAACTGCAAAAAAGCCATGGTGAGCTAGAAACAGATCAGGATCATGGCAGGGAGGACAGGAAGGCAATGCCAACCAGCCCCAAGTGCTGCTTGGGCACTTGTGGGGCAGCTGGCACTGGTGGTGGCTAGGGCAAGCTCAGGAAGAGTGGCAAGGGTTTTTTGCCGCTCTTGCCAAGCAAGTCACTGGCTGCGGGACTTAACCCACAGTGGGATTGTTCGTCTGAGTTCGGACTGCACAACAACCCACTGCGGATAACACAACCCCTACAACAGCCCATGGCTTCTCAGGGTGGCTTGTTTGGAAAAAACAAGCCACTGTGGGTAAACTGGGCTGGGTTCGGATGGCACAACAACCAACCATGGCTCATTGTCCTGTCGTGTGAACCAGGTCATAGTTTTCTCCTTCGTTTTCGGGCCCAGTAATAATTTTACAAATGTAAAATCAAATTACATCCAGTAAATGGTATGCCACGAGATCTTGGATTATGTAACAAGAATCACATTTGCTGTATCAGGTGAGGGTAGGAGAGAAAACATAAAGTTGATGGCTTGCCTGACTACATTCAGTCTCAATAAAAAGAGAAAGTGCACAGTGGAAAATACTGAAGGCATTCATACCAACAAGTTCACAAAAGACTAGCACACAAACATTTTTATTAGCTCATCCCCAAGCTTATAAAAGCTTCCTTTACCTGGAAGGTATATTTACCCAGTACTGGTAATCCGTCAAATCGCTTTTTATAACCCTGGATGGACTGGTCTGAGGAGGGACTCTGGGGGAAAAAACCAGTTTATTATAGTAAATTTATTATAGTAAATTGAATCTGAGTGTCTGTTTTTAATAGTTGTAGAAAAGAAGTACCAGTATGCATTAAGACAAAGGGAAGTAGCTATGTAGCAAATGTTAGAAGAGCTCCTTAAAAATGTTCTTCATGCTTTCAGTGAACATGTATGGGGATTTGCGGCATTGTAGTAGCAGACTCCTTGCCTCCCTCAGATGTATTCATTAGAATGTCTGTAGAGAGCCACACACACACACACACACACACAGTGCACTCTCTCTCTCTCTCTCTCTCTCTCTCTCTCTCTCTCTCTGTAGGATTAGGAACTCTGTTTTTTGAGGGAGTCCGAATTACACACGACACATGGTAACATTAGAAAAAATGTTTCTTTTTCCCCTCTTGAAGATGGCTACCATTTGCCTCTTGATGTGTTGCCTCCTGTGATGATGGGCACGACCCCGAAGACAACAGGGGAAAACCTGCACGGAGAAGACGGACACTACCGCTACTGTGGAATCAAGACCATGGAACTGTCGGACAGCGACCGTCCAGTTAGCTTCAGTTCTACATCGTCCTCTGCATCCTCCAGGGATAGCCACTGTTCCTTCGGTAGCAGAACAACCTTAGTTTCAAACAGTCATCTGGGCTTATTCAACCAGGATAAGGAAGCAGGGGCCATAAAACTAGAGCTGAGTCCAGCTCAGCGATTTTCCAGCAAGGAGCTAAGAAAAAATAACCCTATAAAGGAACAGGCCTCTGACGGAAGTCTTGGGAGAAGGCCAAGTATGCCACAGAAAGCTGAATCAAAGGAAAGTAGCAAAAATTGTGTCATGTCCCTGATCACTGAGCCTACAAGTCCAAAGCTTTTGTACGTTGACAGAGTGGTCCAAGAAATCCTGGAGACTGAGCGGACATATGTGCAGGATTTAAAAAGTATTGTGAAGGTAAGTGGATCTCTTTCGCAAATTCTACCATAATGTATAATGTGCAAAATAAAGTAACGTGGAGAGAATACCAAAAGCATGTGCTTTTATTGCAAGACTTGCACTAAATTGGTATGCTGTGGGCAGCACAGGCAGTTTGCTGTACATGAATAAATGCTCTGTCAATTATAATATTGGGAGACTAGCATAATTCTTATTTGTAGAGGCATCTTCCCAGACACACAATATGAATTTCTGGCAGTTCTAATTAAAGGATGATTTTAAAAAACCCTATTTGTTAGTTAAATAGCTCTTTCCTAGCTTTTACTGGGGCCATGTTAAATCCTGCTGGGTATTTTTTCCCACCCCCTTGCACTTTTTTATCTGCTCCTGTTCCTTGTCAAGGCATCCCACAAAAAAGTCTGGTATCTTGTGAATGCCTAGGAATTGCTCCTCTTTTCCTAAGGACTTAAGGTAATGCTAGCAACTTGATTAACAATTAAGTACCAGTTGTATGTGTGTGGCGGGGATGGTAACCAGCACCTCAGTGTGCAGAGAGTGGCAGTTTAAGCCTTCTTTCCCCAGCCGCAATTTCAGTAAAAATTGCACACCCCTCATACGGCAGTTAGCATTAGGGGAAAAAACTATTGGTGTCAATTAGGTGGAACTGGTGAAAGGTGCTTCTGGACTTTCCGGTACAGCAATGGATGTTTAACAGCTGCAGGATGTTAAAAACCTGAGTGACCAAGGGAGATAGAAATTCATTGAGTCATTCTTCCGTAGGTAGCAAGGCCTGCTGAGTATCATTACTGCACTCATTGCATCCAGTTCCCCTCTCTATTAGCAAACAAGTGAATGTGGAATTTGAGCCTCTTTTTTGTAGAATTTGTAGAACCTTCGAATGTAACCAAATGAATGGTCTCCTGTCCATGCTCCTATGGGGGACTATATTTATTTGTTGCTTTGCCAATTATGATTCTCTGGCCCCCTGTCCAGTACAGACACAAATCACAGAGACATACACATAATCTGGAAATTTTATAATATGTTGCTCTGGGCAATTCTCTGTGTTAAGTACATCACTAATCCGGAAAAGAAAATACTAGTCTGAGGATGACACAAAAAAGCAGACAGCGAGGCAAAAAAGATTATCATGGTTTGATATACAAAGGCATCTTTTAAAAAAATTAAACCACCAGAAACAAGTATTTTCCTGCATAACTGCATTAGGTTCTTTAACTACTTGTTTATAGTAAAATCATCTGTATTTAGAGGCATATTTAGAAGTTCTTAAACAAGACTGAAATAAAATGCTAAAGCAAGCAATTCTTCTTATGTACAGCATACTTGGCACATATTTGGCTAGTGTGGAGCTTTACTGAAATTTCTAAATTTCAATACAGCCACTAACCTATTTTTTAAATGTTCATATTCTCACTCAATTAAAAAAAAAACCCAAGTGTTTACTAATAGAGCATGAATAATAGAGCATGAAATAATTGCATCTAACCTTCAACAGAAATGTCAGTTTTCAAATGGAAGCACTGGGTACATCTTGAGAAATAACTTTGGTAGCCCCAGTGCTGGATCAATGGGAGAAAACATTTTGAAATGGCCATAATACTATTAACTGGTTTACTAGGAAAACACCAAAGCTTTTAAATAGTTTTACAGTTTCATAAAATAAAGTGATACTTGAAAGGTATGCAGTTTTGGCAGCAATAAAATATTAAGAAAATGTATTGTTAATGTTGTTGACAGGAATGATGTAATGCCACAACTTTCAAAGTTGTGAGATCATTTGGGAAGGGGGGTGTCTAGAAGGGTGAATATGGGATCCAGTCAGAATAACTGACCAGGATACCTAGTGACCACCTTCCCTTATATATACCCAGCCAACCTTTAAGATTGTCAGAGGAGGCCTTGCCGGTTGTTCCTGTCGCCACATAATACCTCGACCGCAGGCCTTCTTGGTAGTGGTGCCCACCCTCTGGAAAACCCTCCCCGAGCAGTTTGAGAGGCAGAAAATGTGGCATGATTCAAACGCCTCCTGAAAATGCACTTGACACCCAGGCTTTCTTTGGCTGGTACTTAATTGTAATTAATCATGCTGCTCCATCTTACTGCTCGTTGTATGTCTTTGTGCTATTATTGTAATTAGAATTGTTTTTAAAAATGTATTTTAAATGTGATTTTAATATTTATACTTGAGCCACGAAGGGCGCAGTCCTATGGGCTACCTGTAACCCTCTGGACCTGGAGGAGTATGGGCATCCTATGCAGAGCAAGAGGAGTATGGAAGTGAAGGTTGCCTCTGCGCTCCTCCTGCTTTGTAAAACAGCTAAACAACCAATTTCAGCTGTCTAACTGTGGTGCTTTGGAGGGGGAAGGAAGGAGGTTGAGGCACCGCCAGGATATGTAGTATTTTGGTGGTGCTGGTCTCCTTCCCTCCCTGCCCACCCCGGAACGTCCCCTAAACCCCTTCTCCGAGGTCACTTTTGCAACCTTAGAGAAGCAGCTGGCATGGTTCTTTCCGCACTGGCTGCAAGGTGGGGGGGGGAGGGGATCCGAGCGCGGACCCTCAGCTGCAATTTTGGAGAGCTTTGCCGACCTTGGAGGTGGGAATCCAAATAATCCTATGGCTGTCTAGACATTGTCTTGAAGCCATAGGACTGCTCTGCCTGGCATTTTATTATATTAAGCAGTATAGAAGTATTCATTCATTCATTCATAAAGAAAGAAAGAAGGAAAGAAAGAGAAAGAAAGACTCACTCTCCAGGCCAGAAGGAGCCCTGCAAGCAGGTGGTGAAATCATCACATATTCTTCCTCTTCCTCTTTTTCAAAAGTCCTGCCTTCTAGTAGTATAGTGGGAACTGGCTACTGTACCCTGATAGAATAGTCATAGTGCATTAACTCTTAATTCCTGAAATGCAATAATACTGGTCTGCTATATGTTCCTATAGAATATTTTATATGTTTTAGTTCAGGTCTGGGCAGAAGATAGATCTCTGGATGATTTAAGTAGCTCAGCAAGGGTTTCTGTCTCCCAATTGTTTAATAGCAAAAGCCTTTTTTCTCTCTTAAATTAGATTGCTGAAAAATAATGCTTGGGGGAAACTCAAGCAGGAGTGTATTTCTGTATGAAAGGACTTGTGAGCTTGGTACTGATCACAAATTCCTGGGCTGAGTATGTGTTCAGAGGCACCCTGTTCTTTAATTCTTACTGTATGTCTACCAACCTGAGCCACTGTTTTGCACCAGGCCCAAGTTGGTGGACCTCAGGATTCTAGTAAAAACAAAGTCGATCTTTGAGCAGCCTAAAGTCTGCTCAAGCCTAGTTGTAAGCACATGAGCAACCCTATTTGAACCAATAGACCAGGGGTCTCCAACGCAGCACCACTGCATGTGCAAGGCCAGACTGAGGACACCCCACCCCACCCCAATCTATTTTTGCTTCTTATTTAAGCCTGTGGAGTGATTCCTCATAGGCTTGTATAGGGAGTGAAAAAGCAGTGTCCTTCGCAGGCACTGAGCATCTAAAACTCCATATTTTCTTGTAGAGCTTTGTGATATTTTTAGGGGTCCCCTACAAGGCTTTGGATCCTAGAGGTCACTGAGTAAGTTACTCAGCTGTTCCAATGAGTCCCAACGACCCCTAATACTCCCCCAAGTATATATCAATGCCAGAGTGTGGGGTGGGATATACCAGCCTATGAATCCACCAAAACCAGAACACAGGTTGTTAAAACAGTAAACATGTTTGTTTATGGAACATAACATCCAGAACAAATAATAATTTGGTAAAGGATAATGAATGATTTTATCTAATAATGTGTCCTAAGATCACTGACTCCGCTGCTGAGTATCTATCCTTACCACCACTCTCTTACTTATTGCCGTGCCTCTCATCCCACTTAACTCCTCTGTCTTCTCACTCACTCACTGCCTTTCTCAGCTGACTCTTGACTCCACTCATCATTCCGTTCTGGCCCTGCTGTCAGTCATTCCTCCACTCAGTCTTCTGTTACAAGTTTCCAATGGCAGGGAAATATATTGGCCAAAACCAGTCATGGTTATAGCCCTGGGCTGTTTACTGTTTTTCATGGGAGTGTCTAAATATACCTCCAGCAGCAGTATCCTTTCTGTCCCTTTTTATTTGTGTAGCACAATTAAGAACTGGAGTAAGAATTTGCATGCTCAGGTAGAAAGTGGAGTGGCTGGGCAAGAGTAATGCTTCAGACTAAATGTTCAGAGATTTTCCTGACGTTCCTCAGTTATGCCATAATAAACACACACCAAACGTTGTTGTTGTTTTCTAAAGGGCACATCTAAAAAAGTTGTACTGTGCTTGCTTTCTGGTCCTCAGCTGAACTCCTGCTGAGGGATTTCACTAAATGCAGCAGGTCTATGGGTAATATTTTACACGGTTGCCAGAATTAAGAGAGCCTATTACATGATTCCTCATGCCTCAGGGCTTAGGCCTCGCGCCTCCCAAAAAGTGCACCCCCACCCCCAAATGCATGTTTTTGGGCATATAAATTATTGTGCTGAGGAATTTACTTTGTTCATGCAGGATGCTGTTGGTCATGCTGGCTGGGGGTGATGGGAGTTGTACTCAAACACATCTGAAGACACCAGGATCAGGAAGGCCGCTCTAGAGCAAGCAAGATGCAGGGCAACTGATACTGCCCCTGTGGCAATAGACTTGACTTTGTTAGAAACAGCCAGAAGGTTAAAGAGACTTCCCTTTGCCCTTTTGGATAGGCAATAGTCCTCAAAGTGCTGAGCTTTATGACTTTGGTATAATCAGCCAGTTGTTAATTAGTACAATGGCATTTTCCAAGGTGTGATTAAAGTATTTCGTATCACCTGGAAACGAAGGGTTGCTATTGTGGCCATGAAATCCTGTCTCCCAGCTCCACGTTTTCTCTTTGAACGCACATGCAACTCAAAATATAAGGTGTGCTCGAATAATGATGCCTTTGAAAGCCGCAGGCCATTACAACATGTGCAGGAGTAGGCATTACTGTTTTTGAAGGGCATAGGACCCTCAAAAATGCTTGCTGACAAGGTTATACAAAATCTGTAGGCCAGAGAAGCAAACACATATTGATAGGTATGTAGTCTAGCATTTCATTTACCGGTAACTCTTATCCATGAATTGTGTGTCATCTTTATTTTAGCTTTTTTAAAATATAGTTTAAAAAAAAAGGAAAAAAAGAATGATCTTCCCCCTCTTCAGGTGTCTCTCATTAAAAATGATTCACTTAAGATTTCAAACAGCTTCAAACCCTAATTAAAAGTGACCCTCACTTAGTGTTAATGATCATTAATGTTGATGGCAATGTAATACTTAGCCATGATTTGTTTGTTTGTTTATGCGTGCATGCATGCTATTTGCAGGCTGCCTTTAAGGGCAAAATGCCCTCCCAAGGCATCTTCCGTAAAAGATTAAAATACTACTATGATCAAAATAACCAGTATATTGGATATATCAGCCATAACACAAACCATAGCAGTAAAAAATACAGTATCAGTCCAGCATAATGCCAGTTTAAACCAGCTAAGCCTTTAAAACCATTTAAATGCTAGTTAAAACTAATAGGATCACCTTATCTTTTTAAGGAAAGGCAACCTGAAATAAATGAGTCTTTAATGCCTACTTGAAGGCCTGTAAGGTAGGCCATATGCACCACCACCACCCTGGATTCTGCAGCTGCGGGGCCACTGTTGCAAAGGTCCCCTTGTGTCCACCAATGTAATTGATCTCACCGGTGGCCATATGACCAGGGCCTCTGATGCTGGCTAATACAGGTGAAGCTAGTCCTTCGGGTAACCTGGACCAAACCAATTAGGTGTTTATAGGTCAATATCAGCACCTTAAGTTGGGACCAGAAGGACACCAGCAACCAGTGCAGCTTATACAGTCCTTGTGGCATGCTCTTGGACCTTCTCATCCCCTCCAACATCTGGGCATCCTCGTTTTGCACCAGTTGAGGTTTCTGGTTTAAAGGCAGCAAACATTACACTAGCCTAGTTGGATGTGACTAGTGCATGGGGTAAGTGAGGCTAGGCTTGCCGTTTCCGTACCCATATCGACCCTAACCTACAAGCCTAAACTGGTAAAAGGCACTCCTAGCCACCTGTGCTTCCAGAGACAACAAACCTGGTCCTTAAGCGGACTGCAACCCCACCCAGGAATCAGGCCTGGTGTCAGGGTTGGCAAGGCCGGGCAGTAGCCAAATATCCACAGACTGAGAAGGGCCCATCCCTGCCAACTCCTAAGACTCTCCACTTGCCACCACTGCCTGTCCTCTGGAGAGCCACGTCAGCAAGAGAAAATGGCTGCTGCAGCTCTTCAGAGAGCTGGCCAGACCCAAATGCCAGGCTCTGATGGGGCCCTTCCCCAATGCTAGGTGTTGCCTGGCTGGACAGGGGTCCCAGGAGATCACCTGTGCTGCAGGCGATCACCTGAGATACCTCTTCTCAGGAGCAGCTATTTGACCTCCAGTGCAGCTGTTTGTCCCCTGTTTAGCCAGAGCTAACAGGAGGTGGGCAGCTGCTCCAGAGGAGAGGTGTCTCAGGAGATCGCCCGTAGCACAGGCAATCTCCTGGGACACCTCTCCAGTCTCCACAATGGCAGGCTCTGAGGAAGGACCCCCTAAAAATCAGGCATTTGGTGACAGACAGCAGTGAGCAGAGGGGATCAGCGGAGGGGAGGCAGAGGCAGCCTAGTGGAGGGAGCGAACCGAGAGGAGTGGATGGTGGGAAGTGGCGGCAGTGCACGCGATCAGAGGAGGCAAGCGGTGGTGGGAGGAGATGGGTGACGAATGCAGGGAGAAATCGATAGGGTCTTCAGCAGCAGCAGCATGTCCAAAGGCACCCAGAAGTCTGGCGCAGTATCATGCTCAAAGGCCACGAGAAGTCTGGTGCCAGCCCTGCCAGGAGTGGTTACACATCACCATCTAGATCAGTCAGTTTCTCTATCCACAGCAGTTTATCTCATCTGGATTAAGCTTCAGCTTGTCATCTGCCCCAAACTGCCTCCAGACACTGTGTGCAAGAGTTCCACAGCCTCCCTGGGTTAACTAGATGCAAAGGAAAGGTAGAACTGTGCATCATCTGCACAGTGATAGCACTGCAGCCCAAACCTCCCACTGGCTCACCGTGCAGCAGCTCTGTAGATCACAGTTTCCTTCCATAACTATGTGTTTGGCCTAGACTGAAACTGTGACTGGGTTTGCACAATCATGGAGGGGGAAATAAGCCACAGTGGCTTATTTCCCCTGCTGCATGTGCCAGGGGATTTACCCTCACTGGCGCAGCTTGCTGTGTCATGTGAACCTGGCGAGAGTGGCTTGTTGCCGTGAGCTGTTGTAGGGTTCTGGGTGGCTTGCTAACCATGACAACAAGCCACCCTTGCCAGATTCACACAACACAGCAAGCTGCGCTGGTGAGTGAAATTATGCAAATCCCCCTGGCATGTGCAGCGGGTGAAATAAGCCGCTGTGGCTTATTTCCCCCCTCCGTGATTGTGGGAATAGGCCAGCATCTTTTCAGGTTAGTGTTTAGCAGTCTGGGAGGGGGTTCAGCTTGGAGCATTGCTCCAGGCCAAGTGCATCTGAAGAGGAAGGAGGCTGCATCCCACTAGATCTCCCTTGTTGTTCAGATTATCACTTGTTTGACAGAAAATGTGCAGAACCCTGGTTAAACCTGATCTGTATCATGTATTTGTTTCTGACATACACCAATAGTCTATAAAATAACATCTGTCCCAGTCTCTTAATCCTGATAGTTGGAGAACATTAACATTCTCAGCAATAGCTCCAAGTTGATCTTGAAAACCGGGTGGGATGCTACAACACAAATTGGTGCATAATTCTTCAATAATATAAACGAATGCTCTACATATCCTCTGTTAATCTTTTTTTTTTTTTTTTAACTTTCTGAGTGGAAAAGAGGGTTTGCTGGCAGGCTTACTGTACTGAGCTATAGAATTGCTCAGAAGATTAATGCTATTGTACTTGCTGCTCTTGTAGCAATGAATGGATCACTCAACCAAACTGTCTGTTGACTGAGTTGCAACCCCCATTGTGAATGCAAATCAACATAGATAAAAGGGGGTGAGAGTTAATCTACCTCAGTTTTTGGAATGGAAATCTCTGCTTCCTATATTAGGAAGGAAGGGAAGAGAATGTCAAATACAGCATATGAGACCTGCTTTTTCCACAATAATGATCCCTGCAACCCAACTGAATGGTGCTGCTATTTTAGAAAGATGTCCTGTCTCACTAAACTTTTAGAGTTCTTTGAGAGTGTCAATAAACATGGGGACTGGGGTGATCTGGTCGACATTGTTTACTTGGACTTTCAAAAGGCTTTTGACACAGTCCCTCACCAAAGACTCCTGAGCAAACTTAGCAGGCAAGGAATAAGAGGAGAGGTCCTCTTATGGATCAGTAACTGGTTAAAGAACATGAAGCAGAGAGTAGGAATAAATGGTAAATCCTCCCAATAGAGGAATGTAAACAGTGGGGTCCCACAGGGATCTGTATTGGGACCAATGCTTTTCAACTTATTCATACATGATCTGGAATGACCAGTGAAGTGGCCAAGTTTGCTGATGACACCAAATTATTTTGGGTGGTGAAAACAAGGGATTGTGAGGAGCTCCAAAAAGGATCTCTCCAAACTGGGAGAACGGGCATCAAAATGGCAAATGTGGTTCAATGTAAGCAAGTGTAATGTACACTTAAAGTGTAAAGTAATGCACCTTGGGGCAAAAAATCCCAACTTCAAGTACAATCTGATGGGATCTGAGCTAGTGGTGACTGACCAAGAAAGAGATCTTGGCGTTGTGGTGGACAGCTTGATGAAAATGTTGACCCAGTGTGCAGCTGCTGTGAAAAAGGCAAATTCCGTGTTAGGCATAATTAAGAATTGAAAATAAAACTGCCAAGATCATACTGTCCTTATACAAATTTATAGTGTGACCACACTTAGAATACCGTGTACAGTTCTGGTCACCACACTTAAAAGAGGGCATTGTAGAATTGGAAAAAGTGCAGAAAAGGGCAACTAAAATGATCAAGGGGCTGGAGCAACTCCCCTATGAGGAAAGGTTACAACATCTGGGATTGTTTAGCTTAGAAAAAAGGCGAGTAAAGGAAGACATGATAGAGGTGTACAAAATTATGCATGGTGTGGAGAAAGTGGACAGGGAGAGGGAGACATTTTTCTCCCTCTCTCATAATGCTAGAACCTGGGGTCATCTCATGAAGCTGATTGGTGGGAGATTCAGGACAGATAAAAGGAAGTACTACTTCACACAGCACATAGTTAAATTATGGAATTCACTTCCACAAGATGTAGTAATGGCCACCAATTTGGAGGGCTTTAAAAGGGGATTGGACAAATTCATGGAAGAGAAGGCTATCAATGGCTACTTGGCCTGATTGACTATATGCTTCCTCCAGTATTAGAGGCACCTATTGCGAATACACATAAAACGTGTGTGTTGGGGAACATGGGTGGGAAAGTGCTGTTGCACCCATGTCCTGCTTGTGGGATCCCGTGGGCAGCTGGTTGGCCACTGTGTGAACAGAATGCTGGACTAGATGGATCCTTGGTCTGATCCAGCATGGCTCTTCTTATGTTCTTAGGCAATGGGCTGTTTTAAATGTGCATAGATATTGATAAACTGTTCTGATGGACAAAACCAGTTTCATTTTTGTTTTTACATTGGAGTGAACCAAAATGCCTCATGCAGCCTGCTGCTAAAGCTGAAACAGCTATTCAGTTTTCAGTTCAGATAAATACTGTTTATATAGGAATTGATAAATACACTAATAATCTTTTTAGTTCCCATATTCCATTCCCATGTCTAAATTTGTTTGTTGATGATACACCTTTCTAGAGTGAGGTGCAAAACAGACAGCAGTCTTTTATCAGGCTTGATCCAGTACCATATTAATGTGCTGAAAGATGAATGGTGAATTAACTGACATGCTAGCTATTACATTGCTGAAGAAGTAGCATGGGAAAGCCACCATTCTTTTCTCTCATTGATTTTGTTTGGGTATGACTTACATTCTGGGGTGGCACAATGCATGGCCAAGCCTTTCCTTCAAGTAGGGCTTATGTCTGTGGGTTCAGCCATTCCCACATTTATCATGTTCATTTGCCTGTAGTGTCTTTTTCCTAAGCAAATGCAGTCCCTTTAACAGCACAACTGCAGTGGAGGGATTAGGCTATTGATCATCGGTCTCCACACCATCATCGTTGTTATCTTCTTCTAGTCCCTGATTGCCAACCGACAATAGCAGAACAATTGGAACTATCAGAGAGAAAGCGTGAAATATACACACTTTTTTTTTTAAATGGGAAACTCAGATTATGTGACATAAATTGCATGTAAATCTCAAAATCATATATTTCTGTCTTGATAATTAAAATTATTTTGACCATATTTCAATTTAAAGCATCCTTCAAATAAGTTAAATACCTCTTCCTTTAAAAAAAATAAATCTGAGTAAGGGTACAATCTTATACATGTGTACTCAAAAGTAAGCCCCATTGAGCTCAAAAAGTGTGTATAGGGCTGCAGCTTAAATGTGTTAGTGTAACAGTTGGAGGTGTGTTTATGGACAATATGTTTAGGCTGCCTTAGTAAGCATTCACATGGCAGCTCACAAACCTGTGTTGTGTGCTCTGTTAAACCAGTCTACGGATATTGTATAGGTTTTCCACTTCTATTCATTCTTCATATTCTAGTCATTATTATTAGGTTGGCGACCAGTTCAGTATCTGCTTTGCTTAAATCTTTACTTCAAAAGAACCATCAGGTTTAGTAGAAGTACAGTAATACCTTGGATTGCAAGTAACTTGGTTTGAGAGCGTTTTGCAAGACAAGCAAATTTTTAAATATTTATTTACTTTTTTTTTACTTGATATACAAGCGACGTCTTGCAATACAAGTACTGTAGTACGGGTTAAATTAAAAATCTCTGTACAAATTTTTTTTGGGGGGATTTCGTTTTGATAGAGTGTTTTGGATTACAAGCACGTTTCCAGAACGAATTACGGTATGCTCTCAATCCAAGGCATGACTGTAATCATATTCTTAGTTATTACAATCACTTCATTCTAGAAGGGTGTGGTTTTAGAGCAGGTCCACCAAACATGAAAGTCATCCACACCCCCTCGGCTGCATTTCTAACAGCTATCATTTAGGTGATGTGCCATTCCACCTGAACGATACCTTTTTGATTATTTTCTCTTTAGTTGCTGTTATGTATTCTGTGATTCTGTGTAAACATATATCTCCAGAATATACTGTTGATTCTCAATAAACATACAAAACTTGCCTATTAGACCTATACAAAATAATTTATCTTGTGTATTTAATTTCTATTTCCCATCCTTTAATTCTTTGTCTATAATTCTGTGCATATCTCATCAAAGCTGTCAGTTGAACTATTTATATTTATTCCCATACTTTCCTCTGTAACGGAGTCTTACCTGCGTCTTGATTACACTACCAAGTTTTAGCAAATTCACGTTTTAGCAAATTGCGAATACACATAAAACGTGTGTGTTTATCTACAGGTACTACATCTTGCACATAATTTAATAAACACATCATTGGTTCTAGCATCACATTGATCTGTAGCATTTCATTAACCATTGCACCACCATTTTTTCAATATTTTCTTGCCTTCTGGCACTCCCACCACCTATGCAGAAAATCTCCTGTATCTTTTTGGCAGATCCAATAATATCCTTCTCTATTGCCATTTTATTTTTCTTCATTTTCCAGGAGGATCCAATATACACTGATGGGGTCTGAGCTGCATTGACTAACAAGGAAAGAGACCTTGGGATAGTGGTACATAGTTCAATGAAACATTGAACCGGTGTGCAGCAGCTGGGTTTGTTCATGCTGGTAGACTCCTTTGTTATTGCTTTCACCATGCCAATCACCATGAGGAACATTTGGTAGTGGTCTGGTGACATCATCTTGTGGCTAGCTTGCCATCAAAATGTTCAGAAAATCGGAATCATGTTGAATATTTCAGTACCTTCTCTTCTAGTTCCTATTTTCAAAATGTTGTTGGCCATGCCAAAATCCAACATACATATTGACAAATTGCTTACACAGTCATACTTAAGTGATCATTATTTATCATTGCAATATAGATAGTATATGTTACAATATATTAGGTATTTCTTTATGTGGCATTGCAATACAGCCATCTATATTCTTGTGATACTTTAGCCCTTTTCATGTCAAATGACTTCTAGTCTCCTGGGGCGGTATCCAATGCCCCCTCCCCCCCTCGCTGTGCTCCTGCTGATTGTGTTGTACCAGCAGGACTAACCCCTGGCACAGCAGGAGTTAGCAGTTCTAAAATGTAACTCCGGAAATGAGTGGAAATGCTCATTTCTGGATTGGGACAGGTCAATCCTTGTGTGAGCTCTGCTGACCTGTCCCTTTACAGAAGGCTTACGCTGGCTCAGCTTGTCTGCGTGTGGAAAGCTAAGCAGGGTCAGGCCTGGTTGTTACTTGGATGGGAGACCCCTTCTCTAGTTTCCTGCATTGAGCATGGGGTTGGACTCGATAGCCTCCCAACTGTAGGCTCCTTCCAACTCTATAATCTATGAAATCTAAGAGTGCTTCCACTCATTTCTGGTTACTGCTAACTCTCTGTTGCACTAGTGATTGGTCCCACTGGCGCATGGGCACATATGTGAGCAATCTTGTTGATCTTGCCTTAACAGTTTAAACCCCATGATAAAAGGCAACCATAAGCAAAACATGAAAGCACACACGCATGCCTGCCAGTGCTAACCTGGAATCAAAAAGCAAATTTTAAACTTCTTTAATATAAAAGGATAAACCATTTTTAAAGCTAATTATTTTTGGCTCAGTACTTTGGTATTTGGGGCAAGCTCATCTCATTGTATTGAAATAAAATATGTATTAAAATTACAGCTGGGAATGATCTGTCCTTGTTTTGTACTCATTTCCCACTCTTTGACCCAGGTTGCTGTGTGTGTTGCAATCCTTTCTGCTTCATAAAGCTTCTTAAGTCTCTGCTGCAAGGCAGTTTGTGAGTGAAAACAAAAGGTTATTCACAGTTTCAGGAAGCCCCAGGGACATTGTTATAATGACTTAATACGCAAACATATTTTAAGAGTACAGACTTTAGGGATGAGGTCATAAGTTAATGGAAGTGAAATGGAAAGTAGAAGTGTAGATCGTGTATGCTGGAGAATTTAGATGTCATGCAGCTACTAAGTTGCCACAGTCTCACAAGAGGGCAAGCGGCATGAGGCTTGGTGTTTACTGGAGCAATGCTCTGTCCATTGCCCCATTCAAAAGGCAGGAAGTAGAGAACATGGAGTAAGCCAGATCTGAACCTGTAGTAGACTTGGAGGTCTGTTTCAGAAGAGGAAGACATGGGTTAGTGCCAGCCCCTTTCCCTTGGAACTGATGCTGGGGAAGGAACCCAAGCTGGGGATCTACAATATATGTGAACTAAATCTAACTCGAAGGGCTAGTTCCAGGGGACTAGCATCTTAAAGACCCAATTTGTGAAATGGGTTAAAGAAAAATGGCAACAGATGTGAATTCTCATGACACATCTTTTTCTAATGCTCTTTGCTGCGGCAACTCAAAGCATGTTATGAGCCTACGTACCTTTATTACTTCTTCTTTCCTAGGCAACTGTAATAGTTTTATTATACTATTAATAATAATTTATGTAGGAGTTCTATGACCAGTTGGTACTCGAGGTCTTTTACGTACTGTAATAAAATCGTATAATTTTTCAATTAAAGCATGTTTTAAATGGGGATAATATGCTAAGGGCCAACCAACAGTGAAGCTTCTAAAATCATTATAGGGTTGTATCCAGTGGTGACTTTGTCTTAGCAGAAAGACCTTATGCTTGGGTAACGTGGGACACCCAGTTTTTGGCAATCCCTCCTACCTACCCCAGCCCTCCACTGTATGCATCATTGCAAGTGGACGGTGGGAAAACACGGGTGGGTTGCAAGTGAAAGATGATGACATATCCCCACCCCCAAAAAAATATGTGAATGAGGCAGAGCGATGGCACTATAAAAGCCTGGTCTCAGTGCACCTGAGAAGAGTTTAGCATTGTGGTTATGAAGGCATTGTCCAAAGTGGCAAGGTCTGTCTGGGACAGATGTTCTGGAATAAATTTCATGTATTGGGCACCTTTAAAAAAGCATATTCAAACTATATCTGATAACTTCACTGATATAGTGAAAATGGAAAACTTTGCCCAAACATATTCAAGTTGAATGCTTTGCCAGTTTGCCTTACGATGGAATTACACTCTGGGCATGTTTGCACGTCACAACAACCCACCCTGGCAATAAGCCACAGTGGATTGGTTGCTCTGTGAACAATCGCACTCACCGTGGGTTGTTCGCCTCCTCCTCCCCCCCCCGGTCCTCCTGCGGGTATCCCAGCGGACCCTGTGGCAGGACTGCGATTGTGAGCTTCTTTTTGGCTTGCTGCAGCTTTTTTCTCCTTTACCTCCCCCCCTCCCCCAAGATCATGATCTCCGGCTTGACAGCTGGCTTTTGCAATCCCATTCCACAGCCACTGACAGCCCCTTCAAAGTGCCCAAACAGCAACTTGGACATATGCAGGCATGAATATGCAGGGTGGCTGGGTGGCCGGCCAGATGGGCGATTAATAAATATAATAAATAAATAAATGCATATGTCCTGTGAAAAAACCATGGAGAGTCCTGTCCAAAAAAACACTTTTAAAAGGAACTGGAGCTATCTGTCAAAACGCCAGTTCTTTTTATAGGGGGTGGCTTGCACTTTTTCATGTTCCTGAGCACGTAGAGTCTCAGGAACAGGTGGAAAAATGAGAGAACCCTTAGGACAGTCAATTCCCCCACTCCAAAAGGAGGATCTTGCTCCTCGTGATCATGGAGGGGAGAGGAGACAAGGTGGCTTCAGCCGCCAAGTCCACTGGGATATGGGGTGGAGTACTGAGGGGGAATGAGTGGGGAACAACCCACAGTGAGCCTGTTCGTCTCTTGGGCACACCGTTGGTTGTTCACAAACAAACAACCCACCCTGGTTTATTGCCAGGGTGGGTTAGCATGACGTGCGAACCTGCCATTATTCGCAGCCCTGTGTTTGAGTTCTCATTCCCGCTCTGTGCTATATAACAAAACTCAGCCAGTGTCCTAATGTCATTATGCTGAGTGTTTCACCACCCTCACTTGCAATGATGCATCCAGTGATCAAGAGTGGTGGAAATGCAGAGAGTAATGACATGACATCAAGATAGAAAATAAGTTGAACTACATGGTACAGAAAAGGAGAGGGGAACTCAGCAAAGGGCTGCCATTTTCTGTGGCAGCCTTGTGGTTTCTTATAATGTGTAGTTCCTACTTGAAGGCTTGAATGAACTGTTCACTCCTCAGAAGAATTCCATTATTACAAAATAGAACAACACAGTTGCACATGGTTAAGAAATCTGTCCGTTCATCTTTGGTCTGTTCTCAATGTTACAGCAATGTTACAATGAGATGTTTTTAAAATCTCACTCTCATTCTCAAAATTAAAAAAAAAAAAAAAAACTATTGCAAGAACACCCAATAATAGTTCCCAAATAGGTTTTTCACTGTTGGTGTCCCTGATTATCTTGCGTGGGATTTGGAATGTGCTTGCTGTATTGCAAAGATTTTCATGGCCTAGATGACATTTCCCAGAATTCCTTGAATTTAGTGCTATGGAATGTTGTATTGCCATTGGTAAAATGCCACTGCACATTTTCTTAAACCCTTAGGCTAGAGATCATGTCAGGGTTTTGTTAATGTGGTTCCAACTGATCTCACTCTTACCTTATTGTTTTTGTTTCTCCTGCTGAGTTTCTTTACAAATGTTGTGGAAACACACTAGGTTTTTTGTTATGCTAAGTAGTAGTTTAAACTATCTTATTTGAGACACCAGGGTACTAGTTTACACAAGCATTTGATGACAGTAACATCAAGGGATGAATTGTATATATGAATGAGCTGCCTCCTTAAGCACAATACTTTTCAGGGGTGTCAGTCAGATGTTGGGAAATCAAGTGAGATACACATACCTTTGTGAACCTGTTCCTTATTAATGGAGCAGGGGTAATTCCGGAAGGCAGATACTTTAGTCATGGGGTCCCCAACATGGTTCCTGTGGGTACAAAGCACCCATGAAGAACTTCCCCAACATCTGCAACGCCTCTACAGACACATTCCCGTGCTCATTGCTCTCTCTCCTCACCCCCCATCTCAAGTGGGCAGGAAGTGAGCTCTGCCTTGTAAGACACATAGAGGTGAGTGAGAAAGCGAAAAGAGCATGGCCTTTTCCACTTCCTCTTTCAACTCTCTGTACTTTACAAGGCAGAAATTAGCAACCAAGCAGAAGGTGAAGTGATCAGGAAGGATCACACCCTGCAAAAATGTTTAGAAGAAGACGAAGAAGAAGAAGACGACGACGACGACGACGACGAAGACGACGACGACGACGACGACGACGACGACGACGACGACGACGACGACAGAAATGAATGATAAGCTTGAGTGGGGCGGAAAGAAAAAGCAGAGTGTCTGTCTCTGTCTGTCTTTCTCCGGGTCTGTGTTCTTCCCCTGCGTGTGTGCCTATGGTTTTTCTCCTCTTCCCCACCACCCCCACACCTCCTCTCTCTGGGTCTGTGTATATAATTGTAGCATTTTGTAAATGGGCATGCCCTCCATGGCAGCCATTTTGTGATGGTGCCCATGACACACACTCAAAATTCCAAATGGATCCGAAAAGGTTGGGGGGTGCCCTTCTTTAGGCAATCAAAAGAGATATAGAACAGTCACATTTTCGTTTAGGTAGAGCAGAGGCTTTCAAGTGGTTTCCCAGAAACCATGATGTTCCTTGAAAGCTTATAAAGAGTTTATCAAGATCAGTAACAGTGAGCAGTCTTCTCTGAAAGACAGATTGCCTATTCTTTCCCTGTAATGTGCTGATTCACGTAAGTGTTGAGTGTGTGTTAGGGCACATGGGATAAACTGAGCATGCACACTAATACACGCTCCGAAGACATCTGCAATGCACAGGCATTCTGTTGCCGGAACTTAGTTGTTCCCCAGCAGAGGAGACGGTTACCAGGAAAACCCTGGATGCTTTCCTGATTCATTTATAGCTTTCTTGTTCAGATGCCCTTAAATGTACTCTATGTTACTGATTAACCTACAGATACATATTTTCTACAATATGTTACTGTGTTGCATGTGTAAACTATCATTAGTATATCAGGTGGGCATCCCCTGTTCTTTACAAATAGCAACTATATTGCATTGCTGAAGACATATTTGCTCTGGGAAGCCTTTCTCTCTGACTAGCCATGGTTTTAAATGTTATTCTGTTTTTAATGTATTGTTTTTATTCTTTTATCTGTTGTATCTTTTTATTGTTCACCACTCCAGAATCTTCCTAGATATGGAATGGTATACAACTACTTTAAAGAAATAATAGTGGAATTTGGAATTTTGTAAAATGTTTTTTTCCCCATAGCTCTGTAAAATTGCCATAATGTTTTCAGGCCTCTGTTTATGCTATCTGTATGAAATCCAGGTACTTTAATAATAGTCCATTTTAAAAAAGAACCCAGCTTTAATATAGGAAGATGTCATTGACCCTATTGAGTAATTAATGGAGATAATTAAGCTGTCACTGTGAGTGAAATCTGAATACATTTGTAGCTTGAAAAACATACAGTGTACAGTCTGAGCAGCAAAGCAAAGCATTCAGTCTTTGGGTTTATTCCTTTGGTATTGGTGAACAGATAAGTATTGTTATCTACCATAATAGAAGGACTGTTCAGGGTAGAGCTACTGAAGGGATTACAGTAATATGAAGTGAAATTGATCTGGAGGAGACTCATCTTGCACAATTAAAGATAGTTCCATTTACTGAAAGAGAAAGAAAAGAACAGACATGTTTAAGGCACCCTTTTCATTTATTTCATAGGATTACCTTGATTGTATCACTGACCAATCCAAGCTCTCTTTGGGGACAGAGGAACGATCAGCTTTGTTTGGAAACATAAAAGATATCTACCATTTCAATAGGTAAGTCAATATTCAACTTAAGTGAAAGCATATATGGAGACTACAAATTAAAGGCTGTGTTGTCTTTTCCCTAACAGATTAAAGGTTAAAGTAAAAAAAAGGGGGGGACAACAATTGGTACTTCAGACTAGAATATCACAAAAATGTCTGTGGTAGAAAGGTAAAATAGATGATAGCACAAGTTATCTATGGGGCTCTACAGTAAGCCCCCACCAGATGTTGGACTGCAACTCCCATCAGCCCTAGCAGGCATAGCCAACGGTGAGGGATGATGGGAGCTATAGTCCAACAACATCTGGGAGGCCACAAGTTGCCCTCCCCTGATTTAGGGGTTAAATTACTTCCCTCTTCCCATGCTATCTTCTTCCATGGTGAGAGAGAGAGAGTGCTGGCTGACCTATTCCCAATTTCCCAAATCAAGATTCCAGTCTACAGCTATTGGATGCAATAGGTGTAGCTGTCAATTGGAATACACTGGTAAACCGGGGCGGGGGAATGCGAAGGTAAGTGCACTGAAAGCGGGTGGGCTGTACCTTAGTAAGGTAATCCTCTGGGTTTTAAGAGTCTCTGGCTAGTCCAGAAAGGCAGTGTGGCACAGTGATTAGAGCATTGGACTGGGTTGGGAGATCCGGGTTCTAGTGCCCACTCGACCATGGAGTTCACCAGGTGACTTTGGGCCAGTCACTGACTCTCTGCCTAACCTACCTGACAGGCTTGTTGAGAGGATAAAATGAAGAGGAGGAGGAGCTGCCTCCTTAAGCTGCCTTGAGTTCCTTACAGGAAAAAAGGCGGGATATAAATAAAATAAATAAATAGGAATGGGAGGAGCCTGAGTGTTTTGCACACTGCCTTGCTTCTGCATCCTGGAAGGTATGCTTCTGTCAGATGTCCTCTCTGTGCTTCGGGGTGTGTGTGTTGTATGATTTTCATTGAAGCAACAAGGGTCCTTCCATTCTTTTTCTGTGATCAACATTTGCAAATGAGCATGCCTGGAGTCAGGGAAAAACAAACCTAGTAAGTACCCATGGATCACCCCTTCAGACTTGTTGGTGTGGAGGAAGATGACACAAATGTACACACACTCCATTGTTTGTCCCCAGAACAATTCAATGTATACACGTGTGCTTGCGCAATATACCAGTCTAGTCCAGAGATTAAACCCCTGACAATGCAGCTCTGTATTGCGGCTGTGCTCCACATATGTATTTGGCTTATGTAATGAAAGAGTGATGGAAGACAGGGTCAAAGATCCTATGCTGGCTTTAGTGCAAAGTGCTATCATAGATAACTGCTATCTTGCATCAAACACCAGTTGGCAGGTGTGTGGATCTGCCCCTTCTTTTTAATTGTATGTAGATAACAGTAGCCGTTCCTGCCCATTGAATGACTTCTGCACTTTGATCTACATTTAGCGTCTATTGGATTATTGTCAAGAGAAGCCTTTCTTAAATAACTCCGGATAATGCATACAAATGCAAGATTTATCTAAAAAAGTTAAAAAGAGGTAAAAGAAGGGCCATCTAAGTTGTTTTGGCGGCTAGACTTTTACTACATTTCTCTCCCTTTTAATTTTTGGCAGCTTGAAGTTCTCAAGGCTTAGTGCAAACATGTCAAGATGTTTGAAAAATTGAAAGTCAGAATTGGAATATTAATTCCTTGTAGATATTTTTATTCACAACATTAACACTCTGCCTGGACAGAAGACAGGGGGTTTAATTTTTTTTTTTTCACTTATCCTTCCATAATGGGTTGTTCCTAATGTGGTATGAAGAGTGGCTTATAATAAGAACTAATACGGTAATAAAAAATGCTTCTTCATAATTATACCATACTATGCAACTGTCTCGGGACAGGTTAAATGGAAAGACTTTGCAGGGGCAAGAAATAAATTGCTGGGCTCCAAGCATTTGGATTAAATGGGACACAACTTTATTAAAAGAATGTGAAATGTAGAATTAGGTAATAAGACTGTGGGAGAGTTCACACGACACAACAAACAACCCTGCGAATAAAAACACAGGATGGGTTGTTTGAGGAACAACCCATGCTGCACCCGACAGATGATTGGGCTCACCATGGGTTGTTCTCCCCCGCCTTCCCCCTCGGACCTCCCGCTGGTATCCCAGTGCCCCTCACAGCACAATCCATCTTGTCTCCCCCATCCCTGCTCCAATCACATTCCATTTTCATCTGCTGCTACTCCGATTGCAACCTGTTTTTGTTGTCCGCCATTTTCTGGTGTGTGCCCCTCCCCCCCCCGGAGATTTCAAAAACCACCATTGACTCGTATTTTTAAATTTATTTGGGCCCCAAAATGTGTGCAAATGTCTTTGTGATTTTTTTTTTTTTGGGGGGTCAGCCTTTTGGAATTGTGCAAGTGCGCTCTTTCGCTTTTCTGATACAGTATATGCAGTCTTGCCTGCTCTATTACCTTGTCAGTTGCAGCTGTCAACCCGTAACAAAATAATGAGAGGAGACTGCATATAGGGTAAATTGTGAACAGTTGACAAGTGCCTAGCTGTCAATTGGAATGTACCGGCAAAAGGGGAAAAAACCCACAAAGGTAAGTGCACCCAAAAGGGGGTGGGCTGTAGATCTCCTCCTTAGCCAGGTAATCCTCTGGGTTCAAGTGTTGAACAGCCACGTCTCAGTGCCCTCCACCTTTGGGACACTTCCCAAGTCTCCAGCTAGCCCAGAAAGGGGAGATCTTAAGGCCACCCCCTTTTCGGGGCACTTACTGTGGTTCCCTGACAGCTGTCAAAAAACACTGACAAGGCAGCTGGATGGGACCGAGTGAATGGGGTCAAATGGGGGGCATCCCATTCACTCTGTCCCATTCTGCGATCTCCAAGTGTTGTGGTTTTTTTTAAGTGTCTGGGAAATGTGCAAAAAAAAATATCTATCTGACAGGGAAATATATGCAGATTTCATGGCATATATTGCAAATTTCCCTTCCATTTACTTCTCAGCCATGAAATCAGGAAGATATTTTAGAAAAGAATAGCACTATGGAGGTACACATGTGACATGCCCCCACTTTTCTGTAGCAGTATGAACAAGACCTGATAGTTTTTTTTAACCCAATGAAAGATGGAACTGGTGGTGCCCAGATTAGGGAAAGAGAGTAGGGGAGGGGGGAACTGAGCACACATGGGCAAACTCTGCATAATTTATTCATGTTATATGTAAGTGTAAAAGGAAAAGCTGGAATATTAGTAACCAAAGAACCTAATGACATCTTAGTCCTGTAGCAGAAAACAATATTAATGGGGCTACTTTATGTTAATTTAGATTTAAGGTACAATGTCTAATTTGGTTGTAGGCAGTATATGTTGGTGTGTGATTATCTAATTTTTAAAAAATGCAATTTCCCCCTTTTTATTTGTGTGAACTAGTGAACTTTTGCAAGATTTGGAAAACTGTGAAAATGACCCTGTAGCTATAGCAGAATGTTTTGTTTCTAAGGTAAGTGATAATACTTTTCTGTTGATCTTAATCTGAGCTCTAGTATATTGCAGCCCTGTTCATGTAGAAAACAAACATAAAACCCAAAAACCTTCCAGTTCACAAACGCCTACAACTGATGAGTTTTGGTGATACAAATGAAGTTTTAAAAACTTTTTAAAAATGATTGTATGGACATTGAAATAGCTTATATTTCACTCCATAAATGTTCCTGAACAGATCAAGAACTATGAAAATATTTCAGAACCACTTGCTTTTTCCTCATTTAATTTTGCACTGGTCATAATTAAGGACAGATGAATGTCAATTTTGATTTTGCTTAGTTTCTCATTTTTTTTTTCAAATTTACTTTCATTTTGTACCATTTCTGCATCAGTTTGTGATTTATTTATTTTTAAGTTGGCATGAAAATTTGTATACAGTTTCATTTGTATGCATTTAGGTTTTTATTTCTCCTGTTATATACATTTTTGCAAGCAATTTCCTCAAAGTTTTCTCCCCATTCCTAGTCCTCTTCTATATGTATTATCTCCCACAACACCTATCGGAACGGATGGGAGCTCTGCAACAGTACAGCTGTGCCACAAATCATTACAGCTTTTGCTAAATCCCTTTAAGCTATTTTAAAAGATAGTTACATTTGATGGAAGGAGTGTGACTCATCTCTTCAAGCTAAAACTTTATTTCTTTGTTTATTTGAGACACTTGAATAGTTTTGATATTTTCTTCTCTTTAGTTATTGTTTTCTTTCCCTAAGGGCTGGTGTGAAATAGATTGAGAGCATTTGACAGGATGCCATGGCTAGATGCCCTATTTATTTTTTTTAGATTAATATTAGTATGCAAAACAAAACTGAAAAGAAAAAATGAGGTAATGTCAATTCATGTGGCTTTGGATATAATTTCACATGTACAGGAAAACTCTGGTTTATGAAACCTTTTTGAATATACAATTAGAAGTTATCCACATGTACGTTACTGTGGCCACTGCCCTTATTTGCAGAGGGTGACCTAGGGATGTACGGATTTTGTTAAATCTGTTCAATTTCTGCTTTGCAGATTGTCAAGCGTCTTCCATTCTGTCATCCGCTCATTGACGGAATTTGGGTTTTTTGTATGAGAATTTTGTTCATTCGCAAGTGCGCACTTCAAATGACTGAAAGTGTGCAAATGTCACACACACACACCAAGTAAAACACGAGTCTGCAAGTTGGATTCATAGAAATTCAACTCATTTGAATCCATTGCAGATTTGTCTGACATCTGTAGTGATATCCAGCATCTCACGAGCAGACTTTCACTTGTGCACTGGGACTTCCTTTTCTTCTTCTCCTGCTCCCCTCCTTGCCCTTGAAATCTGCTCCAGAGCACCACCCAACAGTCCAGATTTGAGGTGTGTGCCATGGGCTACAGGGGTGGGGGGAATACATTCTGCCAGCGGTGTCTTCTGTTGGTTGACACACAGCTGGATGCAACCCTTGAAGTGGCAATGGGAGATGGAGCTTTCTATTAACTTGTTTGTGGTCTTCTACATTTCTGCTGCTGTACATGGTAGTGTGACATCATTCACTAGTAGGCTAGGTAGGCTCTTGGCCTTTTGACAAATGTTGGTGTTTTTCATTAACATGCATTATGCTTCCACATGGTGAATGCAGTAACCAATTTTCTACATGCTATTTCAGTCAGCCCTTTGATGTTTGATGTACGATTTATTCTTTACTGTAATTGCCCATGCTTTATTGTAATTGCATTTCATCCCATCTGGAATTAAATGAGTTCTTTGGTCTCAGAACATGCTCTGTAGGCACATGATGCAGCAACCCTTGCTGAAGCTAAACTGGTTGAGGGCTAACCAGTGAGTTACATTATGCTATACATTTAACAAAAATAAAACCAAGATAATTTTTATTTTGAATCATTTTATTCTGCTTCCAAGAGTTAGGGTATGTGTATGTGGCAAGGGTGGATGGAATGAAGCTGTAGTTAGGTGATCTGAAGAGTGATGGAATAGAAGCCATGGAAGAAGAACAAAGGGCTGCATATGCAGGTCCCAAGCACCATTATTCTGGGCCTGAGTACAAACTTGTAACACAGGCCTTCTCCCACACGCATACCACAGATTGATCACATAACCATATATACAGTCTCATGAGTCATGAAAGAAAATTCTGAAATTGCACCATGTCCCGCACTGGCGCATTTTTCCCATGCCCCCAAATACCTGTGGTTTTTTTGCTATTTTTGTTTAACTAAATATCCAGCCTGAAAAAGAGTCCTACAAAGCTTGCTAACTATTTTGTAACTTTTTGGCTAGTCCTGACTCCTAATAAATGCATTCTTCTGGCAATGTTTAAATTTTTTATATTCTAATAGACCAACATGGCTTTAAAGCTTTATTTTTCTTGCCTTTTTCATTGCAGAATTCTTTGATTTCTCCAAAGTCAATTTCTCTTGCCATAGACACAATAGCTAGATGGCATAACCATTCTCAAAAACCTACAGTTTTTGATGAGTGCTAACTTGCTGAAACTTATTTCAGCTTCTGCTACAGTCACTGGAAGCATGCAAAAAATCCATAGGACTATGCACACAACTGAAAATTGGCTGCAGTTCTTTGTAAATCTGATTTAATAAGATAAGTGTGGGTATTTCATCCTCTTTTCCAAAAGTAGACTTCAGAATTTTTTTCAGATGCAACATTTTACACAGTTATTACCAGACATGACTGTGTGTGTGTGTGTGTGTGTGTGTGTGCGCGCGTGCGTGTGTGTGTGCGTGCGTGCGCATGTGTGCGTGCGTGCGTGTGTATATGTGCGCGTGTGCGCAGGACCTGTTAATCCTCTGTTAATGGTGTTTGTGTGTGTGTGAAGGGGAATGAACTAGACATTCTCTCTCTCTGTCTCTGTCTCTCTCTCTCTCTCTCTCTCTCTCTCACACACACACACACACACACACACACACACACACACACACCTGTTAATTCTCTCAGCAGCACAGGCTCTCACTGCCCCTGGGATCAATGTCCCTGATGATTATGGTGCTTTGTCTCTCCATCCTCTTTATGTACAAGAAATTTGGGACTGGTAGTTTTTGAGAGAGCATGTCTCATAAGGAAACACAATCCTCCTGGTTTAACTGTATAAGCACATACTCTCTGTTCTAGAGAAGGGAGCCTTGGTCAGCAACTCATTGTTCAGAATGTTGCTTGTCCTGCTCTAACACTGCTACTGATTGGTTTGAGCAAATCTCACAAGAACTGGAAACAGATACATAGAAACAGGAAAAGAAGTTTCCATAAATATCTTCAAGCATGATCTACAATTTAACCTTTTTTTTTTTTTTAAACTCATGTTAATGGGATTGTAGCCTAGGCTGGGCCTCTGTAGATCTCCAGGTCCTAGTAAAATGTTCCCCTTTCCCTCCCATGCTATGGATATATTACTAACACCCACCCACACTTAAACCCACTGGAATCTTTTCCAGATTCCAGTATTTGAATCTTTTCCAGTATTTCCAGTAGTTTCTGCACCTTCATTGTAGAATGCCAACATGTTCCAGAGGTTTTCTTTACATCGTGTGACCAGAAGCCTGTGTTCTTTTCTTTTCTCAAAATAAATAAATCAAAGCTAGACTTCTAAAGAAGCCAACTGTGTATCAGCTACCTTATTTTATACTTGGATGACAAGCTTCTCAATGTGTGTTAATGTTTAGAGTTCTGAACAGAAGCTTGGGAACAGAGTTCAGACAGGCTGCAGAGGAGTGATCTTTCCAAAATTATGTATGACATTTTATCATTTCACCTAGGCTGGAGCTGTGGGGCTTATTGGCAGTCTCATACTGTGATACATTTAAAGATTGATATAAAGGGGGCCAATCGCCACAGCAGATCTACTTCTTCTTTTTGCCTTGTCCAGGGCTCTCCTAGCTATTTTGCAAATATACTGATGAATGTCACTAAGTTTTGAAGGTTTTAAAGGGTGAATGCTCAGTTTTTACTTCAGTTTGGACCTTTTCCTTCAGGTGTCAAATAACATGCATTATTCCATTTCAAAAATATTGCACTGGTTTTCTAAAAGTTTGGATATGGTTAGTTTTGACTTTGGTCTGGATTACTTGTTCCTTGGCTCTTTGATTGCGACTTTCTTTCTTTCTTTCTCCTGATCTGCTACGTTTGGCTGAGGGTTTGAGCTAACAGTTCTATGCCTTAGAAAGGGAAATGTCCAGGAATGTGTGAAATCTTTGACTATAGGTTCTTATTTCATGCTGGCTCATGGGCTTTGATGTGTTTTGCTTTAGAAATAGGAGGACAGTTTTGTTCTTTCAGCTGGTCACCAGAAGGGGAAAGTTGAAGGCAGGTGTGGGCCAGTTTGGTTATTCATCTATCCTGAATTCTTCCCTTTCATCCTCTCTCCTGTTTTCTCTTAACAAGAGAGAGATTTTATTCATGTTAAACTTCACACAGTACTATCATCTGGAAATACACACTTATGTCTAAAAATAAATATATGTGGGTTTATGCTTTATAGCTTTCTTTTTTGTAAGTACTGCATGATGTTAATGCTTGCATGGGTTTAGGGATGCATGATTTATAGCTGTCTGCTGGCCACTGTCCATGTTATTCAGCTTTGACTAAACATCAAAGGCTCTTTCTACACATGTAGGAATACATGATGTTAACTAAAACTAGAAATGCAGGTTTGTTGAGACTATAAATATACCAAGGATAAAAGTATTGTAGCTTACTGTCTAGAACAGGGCTCCCCAGCCTCGGGTCCCCAGATGTTGCTGGACTACAGCTCCTAGAATCCCTTGCCATTAGCCATGCTGGCTGGGTATGCTGGGAGCTGTAGGCCAGCAACATCTGGGGACCCAAGGTTGGAGAGTACTGGTCTAGAAAGTCATTGGCTAGAACAGTGTGTGGACTTCCACCAACTTTGTAAAAATGATACAACCTTTTAATTCTAACAATTACATTTTTAGTAAGCTACAATATATTTTCCTTTGTCTTACAGCTTCATCTTATGATCTGCAGTAGAAGGGCATTAGTAGGGCTTTTGCCCCAGTGCAACATTGAACTCACAGTGTTCTGTGCAGCAAAATGCAGATGTTAGGCTAGTGCAGCTGCACCAGTGCAGTTATACTATGTAAGGCCCTCCACATGTTGTTGGATTGCTTCTCCCTGCTTCCACCAGCCAGCATAGCCAATGGCAAGGGATGATGGAAATTGCAGACCAACAACATCTGGAGGGTCACAAGTTGTCTATCCCTGATGTAAGCCATTGGATAGGAATGTGTGTGGTTAGTGACACTAACCATAACCTCATCCACATCAACAGGACCTGTTTCTCTCTCCCATTGGATTAGTGCCAGGCTGCAACCACGAAACGTGAATACTAAGTGTCGGGTTCGTAGCCCAGGCAACCTCTTGAAGAGCACTTGCAGACTCCAAAACTTCAGAGCTATGCCACAGTCTGGCTGGAGGAGACACCAGCACAATTGTGTACTACATAGCCATAGAACATATGTCCATAGAACACAAAGGAAAGGGAACAGTGACCAATGAATGGGCAGCACACTAAGAGAGCCCCTATACCACACAACAAAACTAAGGTTGTCACAGATCACAAAGTGTTGATGAGCAAGGATGAAAGCCAAATCAGGTTTCCCCTGCTTAAAGTATTCTGGGCAGAGGTGCTCTCTCTCTCTCTCTCTCTCTCTCTCTCTCTCTTTTACAGCAGTTCACACATAAATACCAAGTAATAGTAGTTGAATAATAACTGAAAGTATAGAGTTGGCAATCTCGTCATTTTAGAAAGTAATGGTTAGGTTAACTAAAAATGCAGGTTTTTAAGGGCATTGGAACATACACAGAGGATTCACCCTCCCACCTGCAGCCCCCCATCTTCTCTGAAAGGTTGGGGGCCCCTCTAGAGCAGATTGAGGGGGTGCAGAGGGATCCATGGGGAGCAGGGAAGGGGAAGTCCCATTGTGCAATTGGTCATCACTTGTACAATGTTGGATGTTGCCCATCGTTTTCGTATTTTGATTAATTTTAGGCTTGGCTTTATAATAACTTACCACTTTAGCTCATTTTCTGATCTCAACTATCCCTTTTCATTATGGCAAGATGGAAGAAAATAAAATGTGCTGAAAAATAGAAGGGAACCTATAATTCTTGCAATAACTGGTTCCCAAAAGAATTCGTTTGTGGGGTGATGTTTGGTAGCTGTATGATGATGTTATGATTAAGGAACCATGAAAGTTCAACATAGTTATCTTGAACTAGATTTTCTGAACTTGACTATATTGAACTACTAGGCTATTTTCTGTCTTTTTGTAGTTGCTTGCTTTTAAATTCTTATTTACAGTTTAATACTGGATTTTGCATTTAAGTTGCTATTGGGGAGACACACCTTTCCACCTCCACCCCGTTACAGGTGATAACTAGAATGTGAACTGATTCTACCTGCTAATTACAGAGTGTAATGTCTCTGCTGCAGATTGCGGTTGATTTGATTACTAGTTCTGTGCAGGAGTAAGTTTCTGCTGTAGTTGTTAATTTAATGTGTATGCATTTAATAGGCTGTGGTGCAAGCTTGCAGTGTCTCATGTCAGTGAAGATAGCTATATGAATTCATATCTGAAAGACACAGATAAAATATCAGCAAGGCTCAGCTGAAATCTTCCATAATTATTGGGTGGATTGTCACTGTCTGATGATAAGACAGCTTTTTAAGTAGGATGGCGAGTTTTACTAATCCTTGAGAGAGAGAGAGAGGTGGCACCTTGTGTTTACTAGATGTTGTCATGGACTATGAAATACCCCATAAATCCATATCCTTCCCTGATCTAGCCTAGTTTGCACAAGATTCAGTAGCCTTGGCCATCAGGTATCTTCACCCATAAGCAAATGTAATGCATGAACTGGGTGATTATGGGTTAACAGCAATTGTGGCAGCACATTTTTCCATTTGTGACCATAATCATCATCGTAGAATGGGAATTTCTGCTAGCTATGTCCATGGCCATCCAAATCGTACTTTACAGTTTCCATGTGAAATGCATACAGTGGATGTTGGCAGAGCTGGGCACGTGTTGTGGCAAATTGTGGGTTGGTTGGTTGGTTGGTTAATTAATTAACCCACGATTTGCCGCCTTTACATGTGAATGGGGCCTGTGGGTAAAGCAACCACAGCTAGCCTATGCTTTATTCTTAGGTTAACTATGGGTTGTTTAACCTACAATTAACCCTTACTGTCCAGGTTCACATGTCATGAAATTACCTCCAGTCAGGCTAATTGGAGGTTGCATATTGAAACTGATGGCAGTACGCACCAGGCATGCAACTCAGCAAATCATGGATTAATTAATCACTCCACGATTTTCTGCCATTACATGTGAGAGTGAGCCCACAGCAACTTGTGACTTCCAATAGGCTTCTAAATCGTACTGATATTTGCCTGTAGCAAGTCAGAATTGCCTCTCGGCAGACAGGTAGTACACCTTGACACAATTTGGTATTGGGGAGGTTTAGGGGCCAAATGACAAACATGTGTATCAAGAGGCAAGTGGAATTGTAAAAATGACTGTAACTGAGAGATGTTTGTTGACTTTTCTGTAAGGCTGCTCCCAAATAAGTGTTGGTTTCAGAGTTTCTAGGGAGCTGTGATAAAATCAAGATACTAACTTTTTTTCCTCCCTGGTCCTTATACAGAGCGAAGATTTCCACATATACACACAATATTGCACCAATTATCCAAGGTAGGAGTGTTGCCTTCTTTTTTCGTTGTCCTTTCCACTTTATATGTTTGTAAGGTGATAATTGTACCATAAGGCTTAAAGCTATCATTTAACCAAATGTTCATGCTATAATGTTTATGGAAGGCATTAAGAGGGAAAGTAGCAAAGAGGATGGTGTATGGGGCCGTTTGAAAATACAAGTAAGTAACTTTATTGCAGGCTAATCAGTTACTTTGAAAATAGGAAGTTAAGGGCACAATCCCCTGCATGTTTAGATAGAAAAAGCCCTGCAAGTCCCAGCATTCCCCAGCCAACCATGCTTTTTTTCTTTTGAAACATGCATAGGATTGCGCCTTAAGAGACTTGCTATTTTTTAAAATGGATTAAGGACGCAACCCTGTTGTAGGACTTTGTTCTATCTAAACATGCGTAGGATTGTACCCTAAATTCATTATTTTCTTTTTTGTATGATAGCCTCTGAATGGTGAGAATCTGTATTAAAACATGGGCTAGAAACAAGTGCATAATGAGCAGATATTTTGGTTTCTTGAAACTGATACCTACACTAGATGTCACTCAGTGACATCTGTATTTACACTTACTGTATCTACACTTACACTAGATTTGTCAGTATCCTGGGTTTGTTCTTCCTGTGTTATTCCACCTCTGAAAATTCCTCCTTAATGCCTTTTCCTTCAGCACATATAAATTCACTCTCTGTTGCTCTTGTACAGAATGCAGACCAGGAATGTATCAATCAGTGCTAAGGTTATACAAATATATATATGAGAAGAAGAGTGAGATTAGTGTGTTTGTTTGCTTGATGTCACTAGCAGTTTGCTACCTGTTTATCCTGACAGCCATCTTGTGGGTTTTTCTGCTGTTTTTTTCTAGGAGGGAGAAGCACTGGGGTGAAGGTGGAGATTTCCCTGAGGTGATAGCACCTTGGCAGATTCTCTCTCTCTCTCTCTCTCTCTCTCTCTCTCTCTCTCTTTTTCTCTCTCTCCTTTTTCTTCAAAATACACTTCAAGCAGAAAGCATGATGACAGAAGAAAAACTTAAAACTGTATGCAGACTCAAACATAACAGTTTGTAGACTGGAAGATTGTCAAACATAACTTTTATACATTGTTTAGAAAATTCATAATGCTTGAAGTGGTGTAGGCAGGCAACCTATAGTGACACTGTTCTACATGTGCATTTGAAGCTATGGTTTTCTGTATAATTCATATATGATTTAAATAATGGTTCTGAAAGCTTTGTTTGTATGTTTTACAGGTCAGTGGCTGTACTAACAGAATGCATGAGGAACAAGTCCCTGGCCAAGTTTTTCAGAGAGAGACAAGAAGCTTTACAGCACTCTCTACCTTTAGGATCCTATCTCTTAAAACCTGTTCAGAGAATACTCAAATATCACCTACTTTTGCACGTATGTTGTCACTTATATAAGTACCTCCACTTTGCTTGCACTCTACAGAACCCAGTGCAAGGGCCAAACCACATGTCCTGTTGTTCATGCTTCCAAAAAAGTGTGCTTAAACTGGCCACTTTTTATTTTAAAGGAAAAGCAGCTGCGTGGGGGGGGGGGCAGGGGCAGGAGGGTTTTTTCCACAATGTGCTCCCAATCTGGGGCAGGAGCCTGCACCAGGTTCCTGCTGAAATTTCTCCCCACCATCACTCCTATTGGCCCCCCTAAGTCTTACTTACTGCAAAGTGCACCTTTGGGGGAAAATAGCAGCCAGGCATGGAGTGAAATTCAGCAGGAATCTGGCACAAACTCTCTGTCCAGATTGGGAGCGTGTTCTGGATCTGGCTTCACAGTGCTTCTTCTTCAGAATTACAGTGGCCAGTTTAAGCATGCTTTTTTTTTTTTAAGTATGAATAATATAATACATAGTTTGGCCCTTACATTGGTTTTTCATAAAGATTGGGTTTGTGATATCTGTACACCTATTTTTCGGTTAAGAACTCCTGAAGCAAAAGGAATATATGTAGTGAGTAGAAGGTAAATGTTTTGTATGGAAAAGATCAGTTACTGTATCTCATTACTTAGATTTTTTATTTTTTATTTTATTCCATTCTGTCCCTCTGCTGTTGCTTGGGAAAGTCTTGCTGAGGAATCATGCATAAAATGGTATAATTCAGATTAAAAGCAGTTGTATATTTCTCTGCCATAAATGGCAATAAAATCAAATGGCTTTTTCTTTTTTCCATGTATGATAGCAGAGAAAATAAATGTATTTTATTCCTTTCTCCCTTTCCCCAGTGTAAACAGCATTTTCAGAAATCTGGTTTCTTTTTAATAGCTTTTTCTCATATGCTCCCCATTAGATTATATTCTAATTACATTTCAGAGTCCTGAAATGTTAATTTGCTGAGTTTGTGTGTGCTTCCAACATCGGCCAAATGCTCAATGGAATTATCTAGCTATAGTTATGTAGTCAAAATTAAATGCAAGAGATGTGCATTTAGATATCAAATGTGTGCATTTCGATATCAAATAACTGATGCATCTCTCCTATTAAATGTTAATAAATTCTGCCTTGATAGCTGCTACTGCAGTGCACCTGAGTAAGGCAGTTGCTCTGAGGCATGCCTGAATACATTATGACTCACCAAACCAAACACACTCAAGTAGCCATTTATGGCAAAGCCCAATAAGCCTCCTAGTTTTGCTGACTGCTGGGGAGTGCAAAAAAGAGAGGGTGCCAGACACCTGGCATGCCAATACACAGCTTTGGGGTTATGTTCATCTTTGTAGGACACAAGTGCACACGCCATAAGAAGTTGACATGCGCTGTCTTGTCTAGATGAGGCATGATCACTTATTTCAGACAAAGTAGTATTGCATTCAAATAACTTTTGATGCTGACCAAATATTTAATGATAAAGCTTTCCCACTAATTGCAGGCACTTCTTGTCTGTGCTGCTGAGATTGCAGTGTTTGTCATAGTTTCATTTCACCAAGTTCTTCCAGTAAATTGAACGTTCCCATTATACATTCTAAGTAAGGACCATGCATGGAAGCAAGATGTGAGAGAATACCACTGTAGATTATTTTGATCCCACTTTGGGGTTGACTCCCATGTCCTCAAGACTCAACTCTGTCAATCATGTATACATATGCTTCAGGGGTGATTTTCATCAGAACCACAGTGGGGGGGGGGGGGAGAGAAAGGGACTAAAGCCCAGCTCCCCAGGCATTGTGGTCCTGCTATTTTAAAGCAAACATACACACATGGACACAAAATGCAATCATGCATTTCATGCATCATCTTGTTTAGTCCTTAACCGCATTGACACAGTTGACTGGGGCTATTGAGAGGAGACCAACCATTCCTATCCTCCACATGTTCAAAATAGTTTCTCTCCTATCATAGGCTTCTATTTTGCTCCCTCGCCAATAAAAAGTTCCCTTATTTTGGCAGATACTCCAATTTTTCTATCCCTGCCCCTGTATAACACAGCACAAATCCCTTACTTGATGAGCAAGAAATCAGTTAGGAGTGTGGAGGGGGGGAAGGCTTGGGGGAAAAGGAACTTGCCCAATGAGTTGGTTGTTAGTGGAAATGCGGAGGTAAAGGATACTCTCTCACATACACAGGCTAGGAGTTGGAGGAGTTTTGTGCTGTTGGAATGGACACACTCTGGTCTAGGATGCTGAAAGAAGTGCGCTGCAGCTAGAGTGGGATAAGGGGCAGATCATTAATTGTAATTTACCAGCCAAATGTTTTTTGCAAGCCTCTAGGAATGATAAATTATTTCCTCTTCGTTTACTTCTTTACTAGGAGATAGAAAACCACCTTGACAAGGACACTGAAGGTTATGATGTGGTTTTAGATGCCATAGATACGATGCAGAGAGTGGCGTGGCATATTAACGACATGAAGAGGAAACATGAACATGCAGTCAGGCTGCAGGTGGGTCAAAATGCTCCCCAGATCGATAGCGTTTTGTCTTCTAGCCAAGCTTTTGTCTTACACGTATCAGGGAACAGTATTTAAAATGACTTTATTTTCACACAAATTGCATTTGATCTTTCTGTATTCTGATGCATCGCAAAATTCAATTGCCACAGTGATTCCTGAGGAATATTCTGTGAAGTGTCACATTTGTTATATGTGAAAGTATCTTCAGAGTCTGAGAGGCTCTCTAGAAATCTGTGTATCACTAGAATGTACTAAAAGTTTAATTTGGGGGGAACAGAACCCAAATGTAAATCCTTCCTTCCTGGCAGTAGATGAAGACATTCAAACACCTTTGGACTTTGTTTGGGTAATAATTTTGTTGTCTAAATGAACATCCATATGATTGCCCAAGACATCCCTCAAATGCACATGTCCTTTTTAGCAATTTTCATACAATTATGTTCTGCAGGTAACAAGAATATTCCTGGCCTATTACAGTAGCCCAGTATCTGGTCTGCAGCATCACAGTACAAGTGTGGGTCTTTAGTTTGAGATGTGGCTCACCAGGTCTATTTCCCTGAATGTATTTCAAAGCTGGGATTGAGTTCTTGAATGTATGCCATACATGAAAAGAGTTCTTTTAAGCATGCATACAATACATTTCCCTCACTACTAAAGTACTACAACTTGCCTCCGCATACATCTGAGAGGAGGGGGGAAAGTGTTTCTATTCCAGGCAAGATGGAACCTTGCCATTCCTTATTCCTATCCTGTTTATGTGCAGCAAAATAAATGTACCACATTTGAAAAGTGACTGTGCATGCCGAGGGTATCTCTGTGTAGGAAAAACATCTTGTCCAAAGTGACCCTTACGCAGATGTTAACTCCATCTAAACCAATGTGATTAATCCATGCATAGCTGTGGTCAGGCGATGCAGCCACAGTTTACAAACTTAAGGTAACAATTATATGAGATGGAGAGCTTCACTCATGCATTAGCCATGCATTAGCGATGTCCATTTTCAGTAGCATTTATGCCTCTACTGTAGGGTCTTTTTTCCGTGAATTACAGTAATTATTGTGACTGCAAAACATTGTTCTAAAGAAAGGAAACTGCTCTCTGTCCATACATTTTAATGGATTTATAATATAGTCTAAGAGATTTACTAGAGATATTCTAACTTCGCTCTGTCTTAATTTGAAGAGAAAATCATGTGTATAATGTTAGATGCCGACTAGACAGACCACCGACTAATCCGGTCCACAATGGTTATCAACATTGCTCCCCAACGTAGGCTTCAAGGAAGGAAACCAAGGCGTAAAATGAACATCCAAGTCCTTCAAGATCCTATTAAGCAAACTCGTCTTCAATCACTTCTTAAGGAACATCTACCTAGGGAACCTCCTGACAACATTGAGGACCATTGGTCTAAGCTGAAAACCTCCATTACTGCAGCTTGTGAACAAACTATTGGATATGAAACTAAGAAACATCAGGATTGGTTTGATGAAAATGACAATGAGATTAAATATATAATTGACCAAAAAAGGAAAGCCTTCCAAATATGGCAAAATGATATTAACTGCGCTGCCAAGAAAAAAACCTACGCTAGCGCAAAGGCTGAGGTCCAAAGAAGAACAAGAGAACTTAAGAACGCCTGGTGGAAAAAGAAAGCTGAAGAAATTCAACAACTTGCAGAATCTCATGATGCACGGGGCTTTTTTAAGGCCACAAGGGCCATTTATGGACCAAAAACCTATGGTACAAACCCTTTACAATCAAAAGATGGCACCAAACTCTTAAAAGACAAAGAGTCTATTGCACTGCGTTGGAAAGAGCATTATTATGACCTTTTAAATCGTAAATCTAAGGTGGATAATGAGATTTTTTCGCAAATCCCGCAAAAACAAATTAAAGAGGAACTTGCAATACTCCCCACTTTGGATGAAGTAAAAAAAGCCATTAATCAAATGAAGAACAACAAAGCTAGTGGATCAGATGGGATTCCTGCTGAAATCTTTAAAGAAGGGGGCCCCGAACTTGTACAACATCTTCATAAACTCATCGAAAAAATCTGGATAAGAGAAGAGATCCCAGAAGACTTCAGGGATGCCATAATTATCACCCTCTTTAAGAAGGGTGATAGAACAGACTGTGGAAACTATCGGGGCATTTCTCTCTTAGCAACCGCAGGTAAAATATTTGCTAGGATTCTCGCAAACCGTCTTCTATCTATTTCAGAAGAGATCCTCCCTGAAACTCAATATGGTTTCCGCCCCTCTAGAGGGACAGTAGACATGATTTTTACTGCACGTCAGCTCCAAGAAAAATGCCGGGAGCAAAATCAACCCCTTTATATGGCATTTATCGATCTGGCTAAGGCCTTTGATACTGTAGACCGTACAGCTCTCTGGACTATCCTTATGAAAATTGGATGCCCCAATAAATTTATGAATATCTTGCGACTTCTCCATGACAACATGACGGCAACGGTTTTGGACAACAACGGCTCTCATGGTGCTCCATTTAAAGTGGGATCAGGTGTTAAACAGGGATGTGTTATCGCCCCAACATTATTTGCCATTTTCATCGCCATGGTTTTACATCTTGTCAAGGGGAAACTTCCCACCGGTGTGGGAATTATATATCGAACAGATGGAAAGCTTTTTAATCTCAGCAGGCTGAAAGCAAAAAGTAAGGTAATTACAACCTCCGTTGTGGAACTTCAGTATGCTGATGATAATGTGGTCTCCGCACATTCAGAGGACGATCTCCAAACTATCCTAAATGCTTTTGCAGAAGCATACGAAAAACTTGGTCTCTCACTTAACATCAAAAAAACCAAAGTGCTTCATCAGCAAGTGCAAGCCAACCCTTTGGTGATGCCATCTATCCAGCTTGGCGGGACAATACTGGAAAATGTCGATCATTTTCTCTATCTTGGCAGCTATCTTTCTGTTACAGCTAACATCGACAGTGAAATCCAGCATCGTCTGAGCTCCGCAAGTGCCGCATTTTCTCGAATGAAACATAGAGTGTTCGAGGATCGGGATATTTGTAAGAAGACCAAAACACTGGTTTATGAAGCCATTGTATTACCAACTTTATTGTATGCCTGCGAAACATGGACTATCTATAAACGTCACTTCCACCTCCTTGAAAGGTTTCATCAACGTTGCCTCCGGAAAATCCTGCAAATTACTTGGGAAGATAGGCGAACAAATGTCAGTGTACTGGAAGAAGCAAAGACTACTAGCATTGAAAAAATGATCCTTCAACGCCAACTTCAGTGGACCGGTCATGTTGTTCGAATGCCTGACTGCCGCCTCCCAAAGCAGTTACTTTACTCCCAACTCAAGGATGGAAAGCGGAATATCGGTGGTCAATATAAGAGGTTTAAAGATGTTCATAAGGCTAATCTAAAAAAATGCAATATAAACATCGAAAACTGGGAAGCTCTGGCCCATGAACGATCTAAATGGAGGTTGGCCTTTCACAAAGGTTCCATGGACTTTGAAGAAGCCCGAGTGCAAGGTGAAAGGGAGAAACGTGCTAAGCGAAAAGCACGTCAAATGAATCCTTTACAGGACCATCTTCTATCTGGTAACCTGTGTCCTCACTGTGGGAAGCTGTGTGGATCTAGAATTGGCCTCCACAGTCACTTACGGACCCATCGCTAGAGTCTACACAATCTTCTTTAGAATTTCCTCCTTTTATCCCGGAAGACAATCTTACTCGGTCACGAGTGATCGCCTGATGATGATGATGAGATGCCGATGAATCATTAAAATGTTATTATGTACTTGGATGGGCTGATTTAAAAAACAAAACTGAAATTCATAATTTTATGATATGATACATTTTATTTTTATTTTATTTTATTTTTTTTAAATTTTATTTATATTTTTTTAAAAGAACACACATACACACAAAAAAACATAAACCTACAAATCATACACTACAAGTGCACCCGTCACCCCGGGGCCAAAACCAATTCTATCCACATAATCCATTATTAATCTATATTCCAAAAATACATCATATCATGACATGGCTTACTCCCTTTCCCCTTTACTAAAACATAATCTAAAAATGACCCCCATATTTCCTTAAAATTATTTTTCTTTAATTGTCCCCTTTTACATTTAATACTACATGTTAGTTTAGCATTTAAAGCAATATCCCAAACCTCTTTATACCAGTCTATTATTAAATACTGATGTTGAACTTTCCAATTCCTTGCAATCAATAATCTCCCTGCCGCTAATAAACTTACAATTAGTTCCTTTTTCTCTTGTGAGCACAGAAGTTTCTCCGTTACTGATAACAATGCTAATTTTGGACAGACCTCCACATTAATACCAATAATTTCTGAAATTTCTCCAAAAATTTTATTCCAAAAATCCAATACGCTTTTACAGCTCCACCACATATGAGCATAAGTACCAAGTTCCTGGCATCCTCTCCAACACAATGGAGCACAATTACTATCTATTTTATTTAATCTTACTGGAGTCAAATACCATCTCCAAACAGTTTTTTAAAAATTCTCTTTTATCCTTACTGACATATTTCTTAATATACGTCTGCCCCAAATATTTCTCCACCCCGCATTCGATATCTCCTCAAATTCCATTTCCCACATCATCTTAAGGTTGTCTTTTTTCACTTCAATCCTCTGCATCATTTTATATATCTCCTTAGTTAACCCTCTAGAAGAAACATTCCCTTCTATAAGTTCTCTAGACAACACTTTCTTTTCAAATCCAGTAAACTCCCTCTCATGCTCATTTTTCTTTTTCCATTTCTTAGTCCACTGATCTAATTGCATTAAATTTAACCACGAAATTCTATCTGGCCCAATCATTTCCAATATTTGTTGTCTAGTCTCAATTTTTCCCATCCAATCCATTAATTTGATAACCTTATTTTCCCTAAATATTGCCTCCCAATGCTGTGCATTTTCTGGAAAGTCCTCCATTGCTACAACTGGAGTTAACGGTGATATCCCTGGTATAAAAATAATTTGAAGGCAGGGGTTTTAGCATTAGATATTTTCAAGGCCTTTGATTGTGTTGAATGGCCAGCATTAAAGAGGATAATAAAAACTATGGGGTGGGGTGAAAAGTTTCGAGGAGTTATTGATCAATTGTATGCTCAAAATATGACGTCAGTTGTAGTAAATGATGGTATAACTGATCAAATTAATCTAGGCCGAGGTACCAGACAGGGCTGTCCCCTTTCACCAATCTTATTTGTGTTAATTATGGAGGTTTTGGCAAATGTAGTTAGAGAGGATAGTAATTTAAAAGGGATAGGGATAAAGGATAAGATAAAAATTAATCTTTTTGCAAATGATACTTTGTTAACAATTGAAAATCCCATGGAAATGATGGATAGGTTAGAGAATCATTTAAAGGAGTTTAGGGAAGTTACGGGGTTGCAAGTAAATTGGGATAAATCTGAGATTATGTTGTTTAATTATAGTAAAATAGAGAAGTTAGAAGGGATTAAAAAGAGATCAAAAATTAAGGTAAAAAGTATGATTAAATATTTAGGTATAGATATTTTAAAAGAGTTAGAAAAAATAGTAGAACAAAATTTTAGAAAGTTAAAGAATGAGGTAAAAAAAAAGATAGAGGAATATAAAAAAATTGGACTTTCATGGTTTGGTAGAATAGCTTTGATAAAAATGAAGATATTACCAAAGATAATTTTTTTATTTAGAATGATACCAAGTAGTTTACCAGAGAAGGAAATTAGGGAATGGCAAGCAATAATTAATAATTTTTGTAATGGGGGGGAAAAGGCGAGGATTACTAAGAGTAAATGGTATAAATCCCAAAAAGAAGGGGGGCTTGGCCTTCCTAATATCAAGTGGTATTATATAGCTAATCAGTTAAGGTTTATTATGGATATTTTAGTTAGGAAGAATATTTTGTGGTTAGAAATAGAAACGCAGGAAATAGAAATTGGGATGGAAAAAATTTTATTTTCAAAAAAAAGTATTACTAGGGTAAAAAGAATAGAAAATCCCTTCCTGAAAAATATGGTAGGGATTTGGAATAGTAACAGACAGATGATACATTTTAGGACCAACCCAGAGTTCACAACCCAACAGCAAACCATGGGTTCTCTTCCTGGGTTGTTCGTGGTTAACAACAACCCATAGTTAAACCATAGTGCAGGGTTTGCATGTATTGACAACACATGATTCAACAACAACCCACAATTCAATAACAACCCATGCTCTGGTTGTCATTACATGTGAACCAGGAAATCTTCTGGCTGTATCAATTTACATGAGCAACGTAACACGTAAGGTGGGAACTCCCTTGTCTCAGCCAGAGTGACTTCCATGATCTCTGAGACTTGACTGAATATCATGCAAGTAGCTGTGGTTTTCTGAGTTACATATTGAGTTGTTCATGTAAATGGAAATACTGGGAGGGCTTCAGTGAATTCAAAGAGCAGCTATATCATATGCATACTGTAATAGGCCTTAGCCAGTGGCTACCAGCAAGTACACAATTGGCTAGTTGTTTGAAAAAGTAGCCAGCACTTCTATACATCAAAGGCTGTTTAATCACAGATGCTTTCCTTCACTTTGTGCGACACACTTTTCTCCTTTCTGTTCCTTTCCATCTATCGGTAATGTAATCTTACCCACAAATGTTTGTCCAAATGGCCTGCTAAGCACTCATTCCTCGTTCCCACTCTCTCTCATGCAGTATCTCTTGGGGACCATGTAAGATAATTGGGTGACAGTGTAATCGGCATGTCTGAATTGGCTACATTTCCCCATAGGCATGTCTGCCAATGCTGTGACATTTAGAGATAGATTTCCATTTGTCTATCATATGATGAATGCTTTTTCACTGTAACTGATGATGAGATAACTGTGGTATTGCTATTCATATAGAAGTGGCCACATTACATGACCCTTGCCATGTGATGATATTCTACGAGACGGTTTAGGGTTTTTTTTAAATGTGCTTACTGCATTTCCCTCCCACTTTCAGGAGATACAAAGCTTACTCACTAACTGGAAAGGACCAGACCTTGCTAGTTATGGGGAGCTGGTTTTAGAAGGAACATTCCGCATCCAGAGAGCCAAAAATGAGCGCACTTTGTTCCTCTTTGACAAACTACTCCTGATTACCAAGAAGAGAGAAGAGATGTTTACCTACAAAGCTCATATCTTGGTATGTCAGGTTGAACTTGCCGAGGGGAGGCTAAGGGAATTAGCAGCCCATGTGCTGCAAGGGAGAGGAAATGGGATATTTTTGAATGTTCAAAATAGAAATAACCTTTTAATAAACTTGCCAGATTTTCTTTAATGATCTTCCTCTGACTTATAAACCCTTCTTTCTGTTGCAGTGTGGCAATCTCATGCTGGTGGAAGTAATACCAAAGGAACCTCTTAGCTTTAGTGTCTTCCACTACAAAAATCCCAAGATGCAGCATACTGTTCAGGTACTTAAAGGCCACAATATACTGAATGTGTTGTGAAACATGCCAATCCCCTTTTGAAGCCATCCAAATTGGTGGCCGTCACTACCACTAATTGATGGAATGAGTGTTGGGGAAGTGTAGAGGATTGGGAATTCAGGAGGGTTCAAAGAACAGGGAAATTTTCTGTTATACTTTAAGGCAATATCAAATGCTATTGTTTTAAAAGTTATGGTGGTTGAATAATTATGTATTTAAACATGGCTTCACATCCCACAGTTTTCTGTGTTATGACTTTGCTGGCTGGAAAGAGCTACCTACTTACCATTTCAAGCAGTAGACTGGAATCTTCCCTGCCAGTGGATCTATTCAGGAATAATATCTGATGTAGAAAGGTCAGGATTTCTACCCCTGACCTTTCAGTCAAATGATTCCCAGCCTGCTCCACTTCACACAGCATGCTGTATTGGTTATGCAGAAGTAATTCTTGTGCTGCTCTATAACTGCACATCTGCAAAGGAATGGCATAAGTAGGAGAGAGAAAGAGAAAGAGAAGAGAGAAAGATGGATAGCTTTCCACAGAAAGGAGCTGGGTTGTGCAAACACACAGAACATTATTGAAATGCTCAGTATTAAAATTTCTGTCCTGTCGTTTTCATGTTAGTTGTTCTTTAGATTGTTATCATTTTGTAAAATGTATTAAATGGTTGTGAGCTACCTTGAAGGGCCTTTTTTAATGGTAGAAAAGCAGCATTGGAATTACAAAAATAATAGGCATAGAATAATAATAATAATAATAATAATAATAATAATAATAATAGTAGTAGTAGTAGTAGTAGTAGTAGTAGTAGTAGGTAGTAGTAGTAGTAGTATCTTCTGGTGACAACAGCTGCACGCCGTGGAGTCAAGAAAATTCTGACTTTGCTTGAGGGAAGCTCTGTCCTTTCCACTAGGAGTCAGACCCTTCTCAACATTCAACCGAATGAATTTGCCAGATTTCTGCACTGCAATTTTCTTCCTTCATCCCATCTTTAGCCATAACTTTTTTTTTGCATTCTTGTCATTTTACAACAGGCTAAATCACAGCAAGATAAGCGTCTTTGGATTCTTCACTTGAAGAGATTAATTCTAGAAAACCACCCTGCCAAAATCCCAGCTAAGGTAAAATATTAACAACTTCCTTTTTAGATTGTGGATTTTTAAAAATATGCATTTCCTCTTACCTGGATAGATGCATAGCATGACAAACATGGAGTGCATTGCTCTAAGGTTAAAGCTAGCATTTAATAAAAATCGGTATTATTTCCCAGGTTTTATATGTTTATTCTCATAACTTAGTCTGCCTCTGTCTGTCTACTTGATGAAAACAGGAAATTATCTTGCAATACTCACACTGACAGTCAGAACAAAGGAAGAATAGAGGAACATAAGAAGCTGTCTTATACTGGGCCTGTTCGCACAATCATGGTGGGGGAAATAAGCCATGGTGGCTTGTTTTGCCCACCGCACGTGCCAGTGCAATTGTCTTAATTACGCTTGCCAGTGCAGGTTGCTGTGTTGTGTGAACCCGGGCAACATGGCTTGTTAGGAATGGGCAGCAACCCTCAAATAACCCAACAATAGCCCATGAGTTATTTGAGAGTTGCTGCCCTGTCCAGCATGTCATACTGCCCAGGCTTGCACAACATGGCAACCTACGTGTAATTAAGCAAATCTCAGCAGCACACACCATGGGGTAAATAAGCCATGGTGGTTTATTTCCCCCACTGCGAACCTGGTCACTGAGTCTGACCATTGGTCCATGTAGCTAATCCAGTATTATCTACAGCAGGGGAGGGCAACTTGTGTCCCTCCAGATGTTTTGGCCTACAACTCTCATCATCCATTGGCTATGCTGGCTAGAGCTGATGGGACCTGTAGGCCAAAACATCAGAAGGGACACAAGTTTCCCATCCCTGGTCTACACTGGCAGGCAGTGGTCCTTCAGGGTTTCTGGCAGGATTATTTCTTATCCATAGCTGGAGGCCCCAAGGATTAAACCTAGGACATTCTGCATACATACCCAGTGCTCCATCACTGGTCCTTTCCCAGACCAATCTTTCACCACAATTTTGGAAAGAGCTTGGGGGAAATATTTCCTTTTCTCACTTTGTTAACCATGCTGTCATGCGAACATTAGTTGTTGTAGTGTGTCAGTGGATGTAGTGTAGTGTATTGAGCCAGTGTTCTCTTCTGTTCATGGGGATTTCTTTCTCTCGAGGCCTCATATAAAGGCTTCTTTATATCCAGAAGAGGGACAGCAGTCTGTATTCCACCTGTGCACATGCTATTCATTTGTAGTTTGCAGCTGCCTGCTATACTTCTATACTTTCAGCCAAGTATTCAGTGCTATGCAAGATGCAAATAGCTGCAGTTTCATTGAACACATCTCCAGGCTTGCCATGTCATAGCAGGTGCTGTACTTTTACAAAGTCTGCATTAAGCTGTCTTTAGAATGTTTCCAAAGTTAAACTATTTGTTTATTTTTTAGTATTTCTATCCTGCTTTTGTATTCTGGAAAAATACTACTAAAATGATTAATATAATAAAGAAGTAAATTTGTGCTATATTCTGTGGTACCATAAAGACCCGGATGTATTGTGGCATTAGTTGTTGTGGACAGAAGTCTACTCCAGGGATAGGAAACCTATGGCCCTCCAGATGTTAAGACTACAATTCCCATCATTCCTAACTATTGGCCAGGCTTCCTGGGGCTGATAGGAGTTTGAGTCCAACAACACCTGGAGGCCCACGGGTTCCCAACACCTAGCCTACTCCATATTCTTCATAAACCCCATTAACATAATTTTTGCAAGAGAAAACGTAGTGATGAGGAGTGGAAAAAACAAGCAAATATTTCATGAAACTGCTGTAGCACAATATTGACAGGTAATAGCAATTGATCTTTTCAGGTCTTTAATCTTCTAAAGGGCAGGATTTGAGTCTGTGCATGTGCAACACCTAGTGGAAAATAGCTGAGCTACATCTCTAAGATTCGTGCAGGCTTATTGTACACTATATTGGCATTTGCCTTATTAGGTAATAAATGTCTACATGTATGCTTTGGTGTTTTTTTTTCTATAATCATGTGCAAATGATTACAAAAAGTTATTAAATTAGCTTGGTCCTATAGACTCGATAATTCTAAATGTCTCTCACTGAATTATAGACCAATGAAAACAGTAAGACTTGCATACAGGTGCTCTGATGCACATATGAAGCTCTTGCAAAAGCAAGCACTTTCCTCTTGACCATTGTTGGCATCCCCAGTGTATATGTATGTGGACTGAGTCACTGAGAGAGCCTGCTTGCAAGGCAACTCCACATATGTACTGCAGTAAACACAGGGCTTTGGACGTCCAATGCATGTGGAGTAAGCCTGGTAATCTTTAATGAGACATCAACCACTGTCCACGTTTAGGAGCAGTCCTACCCATAAGTGTCCCTCTCCTTATGTACCCAGATTTTAAGCACTTCTGAGGGAGCACCATTCCCCCCCCCCCTGTAATCCTGAAACACAGCCCTTCCCTCAAGGCTGGACCAAGAAGCTGGGTTCTTTCTGTGAGCCCAGAATCCTTTTTCTGGATTTAAAAATAATGCTGAGTAGTGGAAGTGAGAGTTGGGTATAGAACTTACTGTGTAGCTATGTGTTATAAAACAAACATGAGGTTCCCAACTTTGTGTTTTCCTGATAATGCTAATGTAGGGGCAGGGGAGGCATTGGCAAGGAAGAATCAGCAGGCAAGTGGTGGGTGCTTACGTTTCTCCCGCCTACTGATTTTTCACAGCAAATGCTTCCCAGACTGTTCTTAACCTATATTTTTTTACTTCAAGACCCGAAATAAGCCTGACTGGTGGGAAAATGGTGGCTGCGTGGTGTGTGTGTACATTTTGGGCAGGGGAGAAGCACCTGTCCACCATTTCTATCTTACAAGTTCCCCTGCATCCACATTCTCTTAAGAAACATTGTTTTGGAGCACATACATTTGTCAAGGTAATCTCTGGTTCTACCCAGAGTCAAAGATAAATGAAGATTTAGTGCTGTGATTGGTTACATGTATTAAGTCTTTGGAATTCATATTGTTTATGTACCGTATCTGTTTTTTCAGGCCAAGCAAGCAATTCTTGAAATGGATGCTATCTGTAAGTATATTTTGTTTAAACAATTTGCTTTTTTATTTTTTTAAATGGTGTGAGGTGGGAATCAATAGTATGAGGGAGAAAATATGTAGTAGCCAACAGGATACGGTAATATTAACTTTCATGTTTTCTAGTCCTGGATCAGATCTTTTGAATAAGTACAGTCATGCCTTGGATTGAGAGCATAATTGGTTCCAGAACCGTGCTTGTAATCCAAAACACTCTTATACCAAAACGAAATCCCCCAAAAAGAATTTGTACAGAGATTTTTAATTTAAGCCGTACTACAGTACTTGTATTGCAAGATGTCGCTTGTATATCAAGTCAAAAAGAATTAAATATTTAAAAATTTGCTTGTCTTGCAAAACGCTCTCAAACCAAGTTACTTGCAATCCAAGGTATTACTGTATATGGGTGAGTCTTTTATATGCATTCCCTGTGGTGTGTTTTTGTTGAAGTTAAGTGGACTCTCAAACCACAAACTCACTGGTAGCCTTAGATATGTTAAAGGCCTTTGGAAAAAATTAGGAACAGTGTTAAGACTAAGCTGGGTTTTTAACATAAGAAATATGATGGCTGTGCATTTACAAAGTAACCAAATAAAGCAAGTGGGTGATAAATGTTTTTCCTATTTCAAATACAGGCTGTCCCTGAGTTAAGAACATCTGACTTATAGACAACCCATACTTAAGAATGGACTTCTGGGTTCCCCTGTACTACGTCGTTTACGTAGAGTACATAGTGTAGTATACTTGGCAATTTGCGTAATTTACGCAATTTGTGTAAATGCCAATTTTAATGTACAGTCATGCCTTGGATTGAGAGCATAATTCGTTCCGGAAACGTGCTTGTAATCCAAAACACTCTTATATCAAAATGAAATCCCCCCCAAAAAAATTTGTACAGAGATTTTTAATTTAAGCCGTACTACAGTACTTGTATTGCAAGACGTCGCTTGTATATCAAGTAAAAAAAAATTAAATAAATATTTAAAAATTTGCTTCTTGCAAAACGCTCTCAAACCAAGTTACTTGCAATCCAAGGTATTGCTGTATAGATAGAACGCTGTGCTGTTCCGACTTACATACAAATTTGACTTAAAGACATTATTAAGAACGGAACTCGTTCGTAACTTGGGGACTGCCTGTAGATAGTTTTATTAGAACAATGCAAGAAGCTGAACCTATTAAGGCAGCATGCATTAGAGATATATGACAACATGAGTTTATATTATAAACTTTATAAAATGGATCACCCACCACATGTTGAAACCTTTGTACAAGCTTCACACAGTCCTGCATTTATCTCATTCTCACACATTAGAATGGAAACCTAGCCTCCATTTCCTAGACTGTTTGTCAACAACTGTGTAAAAAAGCCCAATTGGCCAGTTATAATTAATACTGTTGGTATGGTTCTATTCAGTAAGGTAAACACTCCAGTGTAACTAATGCCAACAGGAGACTAAACAGTATTAATCATAACTGGCTGATGAAATAAAGAGTGTTCAATAGTTCAAATGCTTTTAATCACGAATGCTGCTATAAGGATTTACATTGACCTGTGAAACAGGGTGAGTTCATGGCTGGTAAGGCTGTGTCAAAACCCCTCAATAATTGGGCTAATTTTTTCACATATCAGAACTGTCATAAAGGGTTTTGCACTCATCTTCTTTTAATTATGTCCCATCTTCCAATGACACACTGCACCGCCACCACTGCTGTTTGACTGCACCACTGTCCCATTATGATGTGCTCAGTAGAGCTATTATTATATAATTGCATCATTGTCCTCTACTGAATGTGAATGACTAAGCTCTCCACCATAGCCAAAGTAAAGTAGAACTTCAGTTAAACAAATGTTTTTCGTAAAACCCTATTAAATTAATTTCTGAACTTGACATTACTGAGAACTGGTAAAATTATATGATAGGCATTGTTGGCTCTGTGTGTGCATGTAGGGAAAGCTTTTATACTGCAGGAATTCTTTGACACGGGGATCACAACCAGAGAGAGAAATTGTTTCTCCCTGTGGGATAAGGGCTGATTTTGGCCACAGTGTTCCCATGTGTGGTGTTCTGTGTATTTCCCTACATGAGTGAATGACAACCATAGGCTGGACCAAAGTTATCTAGTGGTCTTGGCAACTGAAAGTTTTTTCTGCTGTTCTACCATCTTTTATGCTGAGTAGCATAACAACATCACATTAGATGATAAGAGTGACTATAATATTATTTTAACATTTTCGTTTCATTTTTAATATCACCTAGCCAAGGAGCTGCTAAGTTGCCTGTAGGTTCTGTCTGCAAGTCAAATTATCTGAGACAGGCAGTTGCCAAGTTTGCCTTAATGGCTGGGCCAACCCTGGGGAAAGCCATTCATTAGTATTAGATAAAATAAAGGAGTGTTCTTTGGGACAGTGAAGGAGCAAGCTAAACCTATTCCCAGGTATCCCAGCCATTATAAACCATCCTTTCTGTATGGCCACATCCTGAGTTCTATTTCTTGGTCACACTTTAGTGTGACACAACCTAGGGAAATATAACACTGCAATCCTACGGTTTTCCCCCAAATGGCTGACCTGATGTGTCAAAGAATACTTACATATTGTTTCTCTGATTTCTTTACAGATCACCCAGGGTTTCACTATAGCCCAGAAGGTGAAATGAAAGCATCAAGTCATTCTAAAGAAGGGATCACCCCACAGAGGATAAGAAGGAAATCAGGTAATAAAAATATCTTGCTGTCATTTTTTAAAAACACAACCACTCTTCAAATTAAATTTTTCATGTGGATGAGTAATATAATTAGGTTTAAAGAGCTTTATGTTAAAAGAAGATTAGATCACATATGAATTACATGGAGATTTAAAACTGAGTCTAGAAATCACTGTTTAGGTTGATCATACAAAACTTGCTAAGAAGTCCAAATAATGTTAGAGTAACATTAGAAGAGGTAATTTAAGAGGTTATTTTGCTCATATGTAGTAGTGTTGTATCCTGAATTCTTTGATAAGATCAAGTGCGAGTTCTTCTGCATCCTGTACTGCACTAAATAAATCTGTTTGGAAATCAGGTGGGCTGTGTCTGGAGAGAAGACAACTCTTAGCACTATCTTAGCCACCTAGATTCCTATCTAGGACTAGAGAGCTCTCATTGCAACAATGCAGTATGGTGATTACATCGTATAAGTAGCAATGCAAAAAGAAGAGTGCCCACTGAAACAGCCGCAGAGACCACAGACTTGTACAATACACTGCTGGCAGTACTATGCAAGACATTGACATGATCCAGTACTGACACAGACTCTGTCTCCCTGACCCCCACAAAAGGATGGGCACAATGACTCCCTGAGTTTGCCTGTTCCTGTGGGGAGAAAAAAAGTACAGCAGTCCAGCCACCTTCCATTATACCTATCTAGAACAGGAGTGTGGATACATTTTAGAGAGAGGCTGCATCACTACCAGCAGAAGGCAAGCCACCCAGGTTGCCCTCACTGCCTCAATAGATTTGGGGTATGAAGGGCACCCCATCCTCCTTGAGTCATGTATCTTCATCTGACCTGTCTGCCTAGAGCATGGGTGGGCAACTTGTGGTTCTCCAGATGTTTTGGTCTACAACTCCCATGAACCCTCACCATTAGCTTATAGGAGTTATAGGCCAAAACATCTGGAGTGCCAGAAGCTACCAACCTGGCCTTGAGGTTGGCCATGCTCCAGTTCCATGCAGATGAGACAGTGCTGGTATGAGAGTGAAGGGCTGTGGGGTGGGCACAGGGAATCTTCTTCATAACCTTCACCTCTTCGTTCACACTGCCTCCCTGCCTGGATTTGAGATGTTCCCAAGCCTAGCAGTCTCTGCCGTGGAGATGAATGGCATTGAGATTTTCCTCTGTTCCCACAGAAGCTCAACTGTCCTCATCTCATAAGTACTCTTTTCCCTCCTCTCTTGGGCCACAGAAGTAGCCTGCTTTGTGCAGTGATTTCTTTCTAGAATACCATTGTTTCTCATATGAACCTACCTGTACAGACAGGTCATCTAAAAAGGGCCTCACCAACAACAACATTCCCCCACCAACAGTAGTGCAGTGGGTGGTAGCCTTTTATCTGTGCTGGCGGCTGTTCTTTGTAGTTGGCTTATGTTTATGTTTTTATAATATAGTCTTCTAGATCAAGAGACATGGCATAAATGTATTAAATAAATGTGTGTTTTCCCCTCAGAACCTTCATCCAGAGCCCATAAAATTACAAAACCAAGTGGTGAGTTATATATTATCAAAATATGGAATATGTATTATTAATCAGTATTAAAACATGTAGCACATTTAAGTACTGTATAAGATTAAATCGGTGTACGTAAAAACTGAACTAAATCTATTCCATGGGATAGCCATATCACAGTTGTAGCAAAAATATGTCATAAATCTGACATAAACAAATGGCAACCTTAAAAAATGAGTGGGGAGACATTTCAGTCTCCCTTAACACTTGTCATGTCAATACTTCCCCAGAAAAACTGCAAAAGGAAGCTATAGCATGAAACCACTGAACTAGTATTTGCAAATTTGATTTTCTTGAATTCATATTCAGTCAATACTGGGAATTATAGTATAATAATAGCCTTTCACATTGCAGAAAAGGTGTAAAAATTAGCACAGCAAGGAAGTACTGTCCCCAGTGACTACTGTTGCAACTGGGTCACCCTTATCTTATATACATTTGGCTGAACATAGAAATGTGATAGACCTACTATGCTTCCCTTGCATTTTATAGCCATAGTTTCCAGACTTTTTCTATGTGCCCATGTGTACTTATTTACCTGTAAACTGAGGATAATTCTTGGATAATGAAGTGGTTTTAATCCATAAAAGCTTATGCTACAATAAAAAAATAAAACCCTTATCCTTTCCTTTAAGGAAAGAAAGGAAGAAAGCAAGCAAAGGAAGATGCAGCTATTCAAGTGGAGAAGGCATTATGCTAACATGCAGCCTCCTCACTACCCACTGGCTCTCTCTGCCTCTTGGTGACCACCTCACCCCCTTTCCCTCTACCGGTTATTGGAAAGGGGTGAGTAGCAGCCCCCACACCACTCACTGGCGCTCTCTGCCCCTTTCTGAAGTACCTCTCTCCCCCAGTGAAAAATGGCCACAGTCACTCAAATACACAGAGTAGAGTTTTTCACAGAGGAAAATACATTTTACAAAAGTGCCTCCCCTAAATTTTGAATCAGTCCTAAATTTAAGGATGCTTAATATTTGATTATGCCCATGTCAAATGGCATTTAGTAAACCTTATTTTTAGGGCAAGTAGCATTTTAGACTTACACATGAGTTTCCAACCTTAGGAAACGGTTCTTTGCAATGTAACTCTAAATGCAGAGCATCATAGTTGTACTGCATGATACTTAGAATTTTTTTTCCCCTTGATAATTTCAGAAATGGATCCAGACGTGCAAAAGGTAAACTATATAATTCTTGCCCTTTCCCCACAAATGTACTGGCAATATTTTTTTTAAAAAAATACATCTGGAATATTGAATAGTATTAATAATTTCAGAACTTTGACGTTACTTTGCTTTTCCCATTAATAATTCCTGTCTTTGCCTGCCACCTGGTGGCTTTCATAGTTTTACTATTCATTTTTCCCTGCTATGGAGTACATCTAGAAACAGGCACAGGAAAGACATAAAACTTTCTGATGTCTGACTCTGAGGTAGATGAGTAAGAACATAGTGGATTGTGTGCCATTGGTCAGGTCTGTCTGTCTCCCAATGTACCACTCTTAATGTCACCCTAAATCTGCCACACATCTTGCATCATGGTAGGAGGACTGCTTTTGAACACACGAGACAAAAGGATGGACATAGACTACTAGAACAGAAGGCTAAGAAGTAGTGCTATTACATATTCTCCTGCTGCCTCTAAGCTCTATCATTTCATCAGACTTTGTCCCTTTAGTGCCCTGATATTATGCCACAATTTTTCCTATGCTTATGCATTTCTTTCTCAGAATTGCAGGCTCAGTTTTCTCATTTGGTTAAAAAAAACAACCATACATGCCCTGATTAATTTGATTGAGTTAGCAGGAAAAAAAATGGGGAGGGAGACTGTTGAGGTTGAATTCTGAAGCAGCTGGGCCCAGAATTTGTGAAGCGGCCGTCCTCAATTTCAGCTAAAAGAAATTAGCAAACAAAAAGTAAAGCTGTCTAGATGAACACTTGCAAGGATACAGTGGCACAAATTCACAATTTGAAAAGGATCAAGTAATGAAGGAGGAGGGATGAGAATAACAGCCAGGAAGGGATACAAAGCTTCTATACAGAAGTATAAGCTGTGTGAATGACTGCTTGAGACAGATAATTAAAAACAGAGACAGAATACATGATGTGTTCACTGCATCAACCACCTCATGTCTATACACGAATGCACCTGAAAAACTACTGAACTATATAGATATGCCCTTGAATTGAGATAGTTGGGACCTGGTCACCTACATAGTACAGCACATGAATGGAATGCTTATTAATATAACATTAATATTTCACCCCTTAAGCGGATCAGTATTGAAGGAGCCCTGCTGTCTCAGGCTGAAGCTCTCCTCAGTCCCAGGAAGAAGCTTTCAGTGAATTGCAAAGGGCTGGATTCCAATGAAGTGGCCTATAGTAGCGATCGAGAGGATAATGCCCTCACAGGTGGTACAGATCAGACTGATGCCGATGACGAAGAAGAGACTGAACAGGTAACTTCCTTGCTTTTGGGCTGGAAAGATATGTAAATGATCCATAAATGTATAATTGGATACAGTGGGGGAATGTCAAATATATCTACTTTAAAGGATGTGTAAATAGTGAGTATTTTTGTCTTAGCTACCAATGTCCCAGATTATGATTAACATCTTCACTTTGACAGTGAAGCCAAAGTACACCCCTTTATTTAAAATACTCCCATTACCTAAGGTCATTAGGCATGAGACAAACAGATCAGAGGTACAGGTAAAGTAAACAAAGATAAATAGTACTTAAAAGAAATAAAACAAGAAAGCTTATAATTTATGGTTACTTTAAAAACAGGGCTTTTATGTTGATACTGTTACCACCAATCAGGCTACGGAAGCTACAGTTCCTAAGCCAATTCCCCTATCAAGCTCCATCCCAGTTAACATACAGGCCTTCTACTGAGCACTTGATATTCTAGTAAGGTTTGACTTCTATTAATGATGGTTTATCAGGCTTCCCTTGAAGTCTTCAATCTGGTTCAGCTGCTGCTCTGTCTTCACACCTCCACCAACTGTTACCCAGGCCTTGGTTCTTCCTGAAGGCTGCTTTTGGAGTCTTCCTCTCCATACTTGCTGGCCTTCTTATGCTTTGTCTGCTTCCAGCTTGGTTTCCCAGTCTAGCGGTTGCGGTCTTCCTCAGGCTCTCGGGCTCTCCTGAAGACACTCTTCCGTTGTCACTCTTAGACAAACTCCCTCAGATGAACCTCCTCCAAACAAAATTCCTCGGACAAACTTCTCAGACAAAACTGTCCCAGATGCCTCTCAACAACTCCTTATATTTGCTCCTGGCAGAACCTTCTAGCCAATCAGCTTTGGTGTGGCCAATATTCCATCACACCACTTCTGTTCAAAGTCAAGACCAATAGGCATCTTTAGAATGTTTAGCTATCCTCTAATCAGATGATACCAATTTCTATCCAGTCATACTATATATAAGAAATATGGCCTCATATTTCCCTCTCAGTCAGAACAGCAACAGTAACTGCTACTCTACCTACACATCGTATTTACAGTGTATCACTCCTCAGGCACGAGCCTCTAGTAAACACATTTTCCCCTTTTACTATCAACCTCTATGTCTTCAGTCATTGAAACAAAGTGTAACAGTTGAGCATATTAAACGTTTCCTTCTCAAAAAGTCAATTTCTTCACACAACCTATGCTGATAAAAGGCACTCTGAGTCACCTCTAGCAACAATGATGGATCCAAGAGCACTCTTGAACTAGGCATGCCTTTAGGACAAGGATGGGGAATATCTGACCCTAATCTAGAAGTTTCCCATCCAGCCCTTGGAGGCTTTGTGTAATCCCCTTCAGAACAGGGTAAACACCACTCAGCTGGACAGACAAACCATCCACAAGCAGTATCTCCACCCTGTCTGGACTGGGTCTTGGGTTTCTGGACCTCATCCAGTCCATTACCCTGCCCAAGCACTGGTTCAGAACTTCAACTGCCTCACCTGTATTAGATGAAAAGGAAAGGTAGACCTGGGTTCTCATACTTACCTGGCAGGGGAGACACCATGATCATGAAGGTGGTTTTCCCAGGGTGAGGCTCATCCATTGCACTCCAGGTGAGACTCATCCATTGCACTCCGGGTGTGCTGACCCCTGCGATTTCCCCAAATGCGGGAAATTCGACTGCATAATTTGTAGTAGTGGGGGCACTGCATTCGCGCTTTCCCCTGAGGGGGGGAGGAAGAAAAGGGGAAAGGGGGGGGAAGAGCTGGGTGCTATCTGCATATTGGTGACACCTGAGCCCACATCTCTGGATAACCTCTCCCAGCTGTTTGATGTGAATGTAAAAAAGCATGGGGATAAAATAGAGCCCTGTGGAACCCATCTAGCGTATTCATTAACAGTGTCTTCCTGAATACTCTTCCTAGAGCCCACCATCTACCCTGTAACAAGCAAATTCTGTCTTCTGTGCCAAACTCACATGTTAATAACTTTTGCTGACCTTTGTCAGCTTAGTTATTATTATTTTTTTATTGAATTTTCCAGAACAAAAACAAATCATATTTGGCTTCTGCCTCTTTGTCTGACAAACATTACCAATCCTAAGTTTTCTCTATTTTCACAGAAATAATTTCTGTCACCTTTACTAATATTCAAAAATCAAAACCCGAAATTATTAAGTCACTTTCCCTCCTCCCTAAAAAGTTCACCAGAGGTTTCCAGTCTTTCTTAAATGAAGATGTCTTCTGTGCCAAACTCATGTTATTAACTTTTGCTGACCTTTGTCAGCTTAGGAGATGCCATGAGTCTTTTCCACTGTAAATTATGATACAATTATCTGCTTGTTATATTTTAGACTTTGCTTTGACTGAAGCCCTTTCTATTTAAAGGACTGCACATCATAGTCTAATGCTTTCTCTTTTCTGCAGAGCATACATCAAAATTCACAGCAGAAATCAAAAGGAGGCCGCAAAAGACTAAATAGTCAAGTTGTTGAAAACTTTGAGAAACGAAGAAATGTTAATCTCAGCAAATATGAAATTCAGGTAATTCAAAAGCTATGCACTCCCTATGGAAAAATAATTCATGATGCTTCAACTGGATGAGATTCATAGATTATAGAGTTGGAAGGGGCCTACAAGGCCATCGAGTCCAACCCCCTGCTCAATGCAGGAAACTAAAGGAGGGATCTCCCATCCAAGTAATAACCAGGCCTGACCCTGCTTAGCTTTCCACGCTCAGACAAGCTGAGCCAGCGTGAGCCACAGGCCTGTATGTGATATAAATGCCAAGAAATAAAACAATCATTGGTTGTGATACAACAAGGCCTAATAAAAAGGAAGGCAAAAGGCTGTCTGGATAATTCTATAATTGGCCCACCCCACCATACCCATTTCCTAGTTTATGGAATATTTACTTGTCTTGTAACTACAGATGTGGAGAAAGGATCAGTTGTGGAATCTTGATAGTGCAGTGCAGCTGCTACGAGGGAAGTGGGAGGCTAATTAAAGTGTGTATGTAACCTTGCACAGCACTTGTGCCTTGGCCTAATTCTGCTCAGACGACACATTTCATTGGAGTAGCCAAGACAACTCATAGGCGACTGGATGGACAACTGGAAAACAGACCTGGCAAAGAATCTTTCAGGCAACAGTTTAAGCAGAGCCCCAGGGTATTCAGATAGCCAAGAATACTGTCTGCAAGGTCCAGGGAATCCAGCAAGCAAGGGAGTTAAGCTAGTCTGATCTGGCAGTTGTTGCAAGGCTAGGCATTAAAATGAGGATACCAGACGGCTAAACCAACAACGGATGGTGGGTGAGGAACAGCTTCCTTGATACTTTTATATACAACATTGATCTACTGCCTTTTATCAATGCCTTCAATTTGGTTTACAAAAATTAAAAACAAGTAAAACAACAATAAACAATACAAACACAACAAGCAGTAGATTAAAGTACAATTAATAGAGTTTAAATATTTACAGTACTGGTTTTTTTTAATGCTTGGTTGAATAAAAAACTTTTTTTTGTCTGGTGCTTAAAAGGCAGGACTGTTGGCACCCTCCTTAGGGAGGGCAGCTGATAGCTGGGGCACTAACTACCAAACACCCCTCTCCCCTGTAGATGTAGGCCTCACCTCTGATGAAGATGGTCCATTGGAGAAGGGCACCTGCTTGATGACCTTAGCATTGGCAGGTTGATATGGCAGGAGGTGTTCAAGTTGATCAATGAAAGCCTGGCTGCAGCTCCCGCTCCTGTTTGTACAACTGTATCCTGTAGGCCAGTAATTCCCAAACTCTGTGCTGGAACACATACTGGTTAAACAAGTGGAACCTGCAACACAACGTTGCAGTATGTCATGCATCTGTTCCGCCATAACCTTTTCCATTCCATTCCCTGCTATATTCTGTTCTCTCCCCATCCCCACCACATACACACCAGTCAGTCAGCATTCTGTGCCCACACAGCATGCTCAGTCCTCATTGGGCTGTTCTGGGGTGTCCCTCCCCCATGATCTTTGTCCCTAAAGATTTTTTTTGTACTTCTGCAAACCTTGGGGTACCCCCAAACCTACTGACACCTCCCTCTTGTGCATGGATGATGCCATTTTGGCTGTATAAGGACTGGCACTTGGTGAGAATTGAGTATTTATGGTGTATTAGTATATATGGTGGTGGTGGTGGTGGTGGTGGTGGTCATGATGATATTTATTTATAACCCGCCTTTTCCCCAATATTGGGACTCAAGGCGGCTTTACAACATTAAAAATGTGTACAGTTAAAACATATAAATATAAATAGAGAAATACAAAAGTTAAAAATATAATTAAATATAATTAAATCATGATTCTGCATGTTGGTTAGAACATAGACTAAAATTATGCTCTATTTCAAAATTTCATAGAACTCCAAAGAGCTTTCAGATGAAGCATCTTCCCAAGTGAACACAAAGCTTTCATTTTCCTGCAGTGGTGGTGGTCAGCCATCTCGACAGTTCACAGTGCAAAATGGCTCATTCATGGTGAATATTTTGGGGAGAGCAGCTGCAGTGAGAAACATCTGGACAGACCATCAGATTCGGCAAGCCTTGTTCCCAAGCAGACGCCCTCTGCAAGAGAACGTGGAGGATGAAGATGATTATCAGATGTTTGTGCCATCAGAGTCTACATCCAATTTAACTTCCATTGCATGTGAAGAGAGGGGCCCATCAGGCCGTCCTTGCAGCTGGCATGTAGGACTAGGTCATCAAAGTGACATTTCCAGCTCTAATTCTCACAGAATTGTGAGGCGAGCCAGCAGTGCCGGTGAAAGTAAAACTTCTCCATCAGGTTCAAGATACAGAAAAAATGACCTTGGTCAAAATGCTTCTTGGAATGAAATGAAAAGTTCTCAGAGCAACATGGACAATCTGCAGGTGTACCCAGAATCTTCAGAAGAACTGACTATTGATGACATAGATCATGTCTATGACAATATAAGTCTTGAAGATTTAAAACTAATGGGTCTGGCTCGGAGGGAAGAGTCTGACCGTGTGCCACAAGGGTCAGCTAGAGACTCACTGTATGAGACTCAAGACCAAGAGGTTACTCTCAAGAACAGACAAGGACCTCATTACAGGACTTCCATTCTGAACAGGAGTGGCACTCCACCTGCAAGTTCTTATGATCTAAGGATCAGTGAGGAGAATGTCTATGATACCATAGTCCTCCCAGAGCAATCACTGCTGAATTTCAAGTGTGATCGTCTTAAGTGTTCCAAAAAGAGAAGTTTTCTGGGTCTCGAAACAGATTTTGCATGTTGTGATCATCTCCGAAAATATGTTTCTGAAGAAAGCCTCCAATTCAGTGAAGATGAAAATCCATATCATTATGTTCCATTAGATCATGATTATTTGAGCTTAGTGGATAGCTCCTCAAACTCTGACTCGCATTCTCACAAGTCTGCTGCAGATAAATTATCAGAGGAAGTAGATGAAATCTGGAATGACTTAGAGAATTATATCAAGAAGAATGAAGAAAAGACCCGAGATCATGTCCTTGCAGCTTTTCCTGTCTGCAAAGATGACATAGACAATAACACATCTACTGGAACAAGTTGTGAATTAAATAAAGATGTGGAATATTCACTGTCCACTCTCTCACTACCAGAAACACCTGTTTTCCCAAAAACTTTGCCCAACAAGGTAGCCAGGTTAAGTGAAGCCAACCTTAGGTTTGAAGAAGCAGCCTCATGTAAAGCAAATTCACTGGTAAGTTTCAACAGAACTTCACTCTCCAATGAGATGGTTTTTGTAAATAGCCTTTACGAATCTGCCAATAATATCCTATGCAGTGCAAATGCAGAGAATGCTGACAACGAATTGGATGCTGTGGATAAAACAAAGAATCGGGTCTTTATGATGGCAAGACAGTACAGCCAAAAAATTAAAAAGGCAAATCAGCTTTTGAAAGTTAAAAGCCCAGAGCAAGAGCAACTTCTGAGCCGGCAACAAAAATCAAGCCACAAGGATTTAGCAGCCATTTTGGAAGAGAAGAAACAAGGTGGCCCTGCCATTGGTATGTTCACTTATAACTAGATCTGTCGATTGAGCACTTTGAATATGATGACTTCTGCCCATATTTAGTCCAGCAGTTGGTCAACATTTCATTGAATTAGACTGGGCAAAATACGTGCATGCCATTTGTTCTTCTGTAATGATTAAAATCTATCGTTTACTTATACTAGCTTTGATTTAGGAATGGCCATCGCAAACTCATATCCCATTTAAATCACTGAATAAGGCTGTGGTTGCATTTGAGTGGTTGCATTTGAGAACCCCCAGCTTTTATTATATATACTGATATAAATAATACTTTGATAAATAAAACAAGTCAGAGGACCACAGAAGATAGGAATTTTGCTTAAAGCTAAGTATCACACCAATAGTCTGATTTTGTTTTATTTCATGACATTCTGGTGTTAGTACATGAAATTTCACTTCGTAAAAAGGAAGATTTTAATATTGTGTGGAGGCAGGATCAGCCTAGCCATAGGGCAAACTAAGCAATTACTTATGGCAGGGATGGGAACATGCATCCCATGGGCCACATGCTGCCCTTGTGTGCTCGTCCCCCATGTGTTGTCTCTGCCACCACTGAATCGCTGCTGAAATTACAGCTTCTGAATTTACCTCCTCTCCTTCTTGAGCAAAACTGCCTTTTGCTGCTGCTGCTGCAGCCAGTCTTGCCACCTATCCTCCCTGCCCCCATCCCCACAAGTAAAAACATCGGAATCTCCTCTCCTGCCATCACATCATCCCTTCCCTGGAAGAGATGCTCTGGTTTGTGATCTCACAGGGCTCTATGTTGCAGTAGGATGCTCTGTCACCCTCCTCTCGTTGTCTGCCTCTATCCAGGCGGCTGATAGAGGTGCTACTGCTTTGATCTGCAGCCACAGAACAGCATACAATGTTTCAAAAGTGGATGAGATAGGAGGTGGAGGAAGGATGGAGGTTACAGTAGAAATTAATTAGAAAAATAAAAGGTGAATAAACTGGAAATTAAGGGAATATATCAAGGAAAAATAGGACACCCTGTTTCTCCCCCCCCCCCCCGGTTGTGTGGCACCTGACTAGTTGCCCAACATCAAGAGGCCCACCCCTGGTTTAAGGTACCAGAATTTCTAGGATGCTGGTGCTCAATTATCTAAATGTATTGCAGAGAACAATTGTGTCTACCTTTGCAGAAGGAGCACAGAGGTAGCTTAGGATATTCTCTGTGTGGCAGGGGACATGATAGAGAACTTCTGATTTCCACAGGTCTTCTGGAACATAGGCAGAGTTGTATAGGAGAGGAAGTAAGAAGACAGCCTGGCTGTCCATGATTGGGAACCAGTTGTGATTGGGGATGCCACTGCAGGAGCACTTCTTGCTCTTCACATCAATAGGGCTCTAGTAGAGTGGAAAATTTGGCTAAGGTTGCTATCCTTTGTGTGCTTATGTGACAGTAAGGCCCATTAAAATCAGTTGGACTTACTTCTGAGTAAACATTAGTAGGATATCTGAAAACATCCTTATTTGCCTTTGAGTTTCACTTTCACTTTATGGCTTATTCAGTATATGTAATTTGTTGTATCAGTTATATCCTCTATCTCTTTCTTCTTTAGGTGCCAGGATTGCTGAATATTCACAGCTCTATGATCAGATTGTTTTTCGGGAAACCTCACCCAAATCACAAAAGGTCAGCTCTCAGGAACCATCTAACATAAGGTATTCCTCACCAGTGTCAACATCTCAGTTAGCTGCTGAATGCTTAAGAGCGGAAGACTGGCTTTTGCACTCAACATACAGTAATGGAGAACTCTCAGACTTCTCTCCTTGGCCAGACGTCCCACCCCTGAAGTCTAAAAGCTCTCCTTCAGAGATAAGTGCAAAGCAGAGCATGAGACAGTTGCCAGCGGCCTGCTCAGTGCCTTCCCTTCAGACTCCTCTTCGCCCACATGTTTCTGCACAAAGGTGGAGTGCTATTATAAGTCAGCCTAACAAAGAGAACCTGCACCACAGCCACATCTACAACTCTTTAGGGAGAAGAGAAAGCAGTGCAAAGCCACAGATGTATAGCAGGTCACAGTCGTCTTCCTCAATTGTGGTCAACAAATCTGGGGAATCAATAAATTATCCACCTGAAATGGATAAGAAACAGTTGCATTTAAGTAGGAACCTTCTCTCCAACCACTATCAAGAAACAGAGCCAGGTGCCTCTCCAGGCCTTTCAATGTGTGATGGGACCATGCAGATCCCAGATAATTTATCAGAAATGATTCTGCAAGACTCTCAAAAAATTCTAAGAGTTAACAAAAACTTGCTGTCAAATGCACAAATAGCTACCCAGAACTACTTTTCTAATTTCAAAGACACTGATGATGGAGAAGGGGACGATGATGACTATGTTGAAATAAAATCTGGAGATGAGGGATCTGATTTAGAGACTTTCTACAGCCAAACAAAACTCTTGGATTCAAAAATAAATGCACATTCTGCTTCTCCAGAAACTCACAGTGGCAAAAATATGTCCTTGGCTTCTACTAAGCCACCAGACTCTTTCCTGAGCACATGTAGTGATTCAGATAAATTGAACGACTACCTATGGAGAGTGCCACCTCCTAATCAGCAGAATATCGTCCAATCCCTGAGGGAAAAATTTCAGTGTCTTAGCTCAAGTAGCTTTGCTTGATATTTTCTAAAATTTCTGATTGTTCTGTCTTAATACTGAAAAAGGTTATAGTAGGACAACCAGTACTTGTAATGCATATTGTAGCATATGTATTTTTAACTACCGTCTGCCAAGAAAGGTAAAGTGACCAGGTTTTGCACTGTTGAGTAATTGAGTGGCTTTATATTGTAGGTAGATTTCAGGCTTGCTTTTCCTTTTATCCATTTTTGCCATTTCTCCCCCCTCTGTTAAATCTTGGTGAGAGCCAGTTATGTGGGTCAGAATTCTGAATTTTGTGGAAAGGTCACTAATGCTGAAACAAAAGGCCAGCAGGGGGAGTATAACATACACTGCAAAATGTGCAGCAAATCATCTGTAGCAGTTATATAAAGAGAATTCTAAGGTCCACTTACTTACATTTACATAAACTGAGGTATGAAATACTGTGACTGGACTGAAGCTTGTTGAAGTGGCATTTGAACTCGACTAGGTTAAAAATTTCCTCCTCCTGTTTCTGCCCCCCCCCTTTTCCAAGCAGCTTTGAGAAGTAAAATGTGCACTTGTAGTACAGACCAAAATGGAAATTGTGGGCTGAAGCAGGGAAACCTTTCAAAAGCACCTTTCCTTGATTCAAACCTGTAGAGTAACTGGAACTCTTGTCTTTGGGAAATGTCTTGCAGGTATCCGTCATCTGAACCTATAGTTGATTAAACACCAGCTAAGGGTGTTTCTGGCCTTTTTAGTTCATTTCATTTAAATTTATGTTGGTTTTTTTAAATTATTATTTCAGTGTGCTAAATACATTCCATTTATTTTTATTTTTTTGAGATCATGTCTTCCATTATCACATGGTAGCCCTATTCAGGTGTTTTTGATACCCATGTGTACTGAATGCATGATTGGGTTATCAAGAATGTATGGGCTAGCCCCAGCCCTTAGAGGCCCCCACACATGCAACAACACGTGACTGGCATCTCTGTACATAAACGCACTGGAAGTTCTCTGTGAGGACAGGAATTCTGATTGATTAGGGCATGTATCCTTGTTGAAGGAGCTCTACACATCAACCCTCTTCAGACTGACACCAATCGTGCATTGGCTGGGCAGCATGGCCAACACAAATGGGGGCAGACCTAGACTCCCATGTTCTCAATAGTCCCCTCGCGTGTTCAATATCCATGGGTACTAAATTCCCGAATAGGGCTAAGTTCTTGCTGCCAGTGCTGTTGTGGATTAAATTCTTTGTTGCACAGCTTTGGACTGAATTACTTGAATTACTGTGTGGATATATGACGTATAGCCAGTTTTCAGATGAAGGACATGAATGGCAATGTAACTACAAAGAGTAATGTGTTTCACTAAATTGGGTTCTTTCTTAAGCATTGTTTCCAACTTCGATATACCAGTTCACTCTAGCACAGCCTTCCCCAACCTGGTGCTCTCCAGATGTGTTTGACTACAACTCCCAGAATCCTGGAAGTTGTAGTCTAGCACATCTGAAGGGCAGCAGGTTGGGGAAGGCTGCTCTAGCACAAAGCACGGTAGCATATGTTTTAAAATGTCAGCAATTGCTTTTATAGATGGTTTTAACATCACCCTCCAACTGACAAAAGTATATTCTCTTCTACTGAAATGAATACTGAAGGATTTGTGGTTGCTGAATTACTGAACTGTATACTACAAATGCTTTCTCATTGATGAAAAACTGTTTCAGGAATGTAGGGCTTTTCTTTCAATTACACCATGAATTCAAATTTTTTTATGCACAAGGCTGTCCTGGTTTCAGTGGAAGAGCCGACTGTAATTCAACCTGTGTCCAGTAAAATAGATGACGAATATTTTAAGTGTATACAAAATTAGCAAATACCAATTTTATTTAATAAAACAAGTGAAATAATGTAAATAATAGTAATAGCAATTTGAGTGCATTAACAATAGGCACATTTGTTTCTTTGTACTGGAAGAGAAATTTTGTTAACCTAATAAAATGAGATATAAATCAGTAGAGACAAAGTGAAATTTATAATTTGTAGCTTTGTAAGGAACAAACATTAATGTGTTGGGTACTTTTAGACTTGCTGGCAGGGAAGCAAGCGATGAAATTCACACTTGGCTAAGCCCTGGAAAGTGTTTTTGTAAAAGCAAAGGGAATAGTGCTTTTCAGCTCTTGATGAGAAGATACTGAGAAATACAAACATTGTATTTAGTTCATGCTTTGTAGGTAGCTTGACTTGTGTTGCTAATATCTAATATTACCATTTGCCAAAAAATACTATTTACAAAGAAAACTAGTCTACGCCCAATTAAAAAAAACATCTAGATTTTATAAAAATATGAAGCCAAAATAGCAAAAGAATGCCAGTGTTCATTTGGTTTGAATTTTACATATGCACTTGGCCAACAGTTGGAGATACCATACATTTTTCAGAAGGCACTAAAATTGTTTCATGTATATTTCTTCATATTGTTGTAGTCTCTGTTTTAGAAGGTTAAATGTACTCTGGTTAATATCCTTCTCAATGGAAGGGTTTTATTTTTAAAAAAATCTTGATTCCACCATTCAATAGACATCCAAAGTAGCTGTCTCTTGGTACTCAAAAAACGAGTTAGCTTGTGGGTACCACTGTAGGCTTACAGACCCATTTTCCCACCGGAATATTCCTGAGCAAATTTACTCTATTCAGTGAGCAGCAACAAAAAGGATAATGTGGGAATACAGCAATTACTAAAAATGAAACAAGACACCCAGGGTAGGTCATATTATGCCCATTGTTATCCCATTATTAATAAGGTGGATTTATCTTTCCTTTGAAGATTTATACCTCTCCTTTATAACTTTTTGTAGACAACGTTTGAAAGTTTTATTTTAAACATTGTAATATTGCTGATAAAAGACTGATATTTTTTTTTAATGTATTGCTATTCTGTATTTGTTGGTAGTAACTGCACTATACTACTGGACAGGGTTCAAAATGAAGTCACTTATTCTGGATGGATTCACACTGTTTCCTGATTTTTGCATATCATTTTGTTTTTGACTGATAAGAGACACAACCTCTGCGTTGCACTTTTTCATGACTCATTTTGTAAGGAATATGTAAAAATGTATGTACATGTAGAGGACTTCTTAAGTAAAGCTTTTCTCATTTTGTTATGCTTAAAAGCTGAGTTTCAAGCATGCCAAACCTGAAGATATGTAAGTAAAATGCTGCTTAGGAAAAAATAAATATTTGTTTGCAGCAAATGGTTTGAAAAATTGCTGTCTTTTTAATAAAACATTTGATCTGCAGTACCAAGAGGATTCATCACACTGCATCTACTGACTTGTGTGCTTTGCTTTTCCCCCTTCATTACTAAATCAGTTCGGAAGGGCTAGCACTGGTGTAGTGATACTAGTGAACATACTAGCAGTCTAAGATATGCCAGCAAAACAAGATGGTGAATCTAAATTTAGCTGGATCTAGATTTTCACAGAAGAGACCAAATTCCAGCAGAAGCTCCTTAGAAAGAATGCAAGAGGCATTTTTCCCCCTCAGAGATTCCTCCTTCCCCCTGAATCTCTCCACCCTCCAGAGCAATTTGAGCAGGGGCTGCAGGGGGAAGGAGGGACCGTGAAAGTCACCTCACCCCCTTCCCCCAGTGGGAGACTCCCACCCACATGCAGTCTGGATCCAGCCCAGTGATTATCACAGTGCATATTTGAAAAGATTTATTTATTTATTATATTTATTAATCGCCCATTTGGCCGGTCACCTGGCCACCCTGGGCGATGTACAATTAAAACAACAATACAATAAAATATAATTAAAACAGTATTAAAAATTCTTTTAAAATCCTAACCCACCCCATATTCCCGCCTGAACAGCCATGTTTTTAATGCACGGCGGAAGCTCATCACGGAGGGGGCATAGCAAAGGTCACTAGGGAGAGAGTTCCATAACGTGGGGGCTGCCACAGAGAAGGCCCTCTTCCTAGTCCCCACCAGCCTGGCTGCTCTGGCTGATGGGATAAGGAGAAGGCAGAGCTTGTTGAGCGGCCTACTTGATGTTGCTGGAGGCACTCCTTGAGATAAACTGGGCTGGAGCCATGTAGGGTTTTAAAGGTCAAAACCAACCAACACCTTGAATTCAGCTCGGCAAGCAACTGGTAGCCAGTGCAACTCATTAAGCACTGGCGTGATGTGATCACGCCGGCGGCTGCCCTTAATCAGGCAAGCCGCCGCGTTCTGTACCAGCTAAAGCTTCCGAACCGTCTTCCAGGGTAACCCCACGTAGAGCACATTACAGTAGTCTAGGCGAGAGGAGACCAAGGCATGAACCACTGATGGGAGCAGATGATTAGGAAGGTAGGGGTGCAGCTGCTGTATCAGATGGAGTTGATACAGTGCTGCCCAGCTCACAGCTGCCACCTGAGCCTCCATGGACAGCTGGGAGTCTAGAATGACCCCCAAGCTGTGGACCTGGTCCTTCAGGGGGAGATGTACCCCATTCAGCACCAGGTCAACATCCCCTAACCTTCCCTTGTCTCCCACCAGAAGTACCTCGGTCTTGTTAGGGTTCCGTTTCAACATGTTCCTTCCCATCCAACTTCCCAAAAGTTGCTTTTTCTATGCATTTCCTGGTTGGCTCATTAGAACCATGTTCTAGAAAGCCCCAGCAATCTCTACCAAACACACACACAAAATACTTGGGGGGGGGGGAGTAGTGTCCACCCAGCACTATGCCACTGTGGCTAAGGCCAGAAGTAAGCAATCCCAACATTGGTACCCATCTTTGGGCAACTACCAGAGCCCAACAGGTTCTACTGGCACTGACTTGCAAATAACAAGGATCTGTAACAGCTGTAGAAAAATCCAAGAAAAGAGGACAGCTGCTTAGGTGAGCTGTAGTAGAAAAGTAATCTCAAGCAGTTTTTAATCAAGTAGTATTAAATGTAAGTTTCCTCAAAACCCATTAAGAACCATATCTGTTATGCACCTGTCCTTTTGGGGGCCAGTAGTGCCAGCACCTACCCTGGGGGGCCTGAACTAGGTGCCCCATATTTTAGATGTAGCATAGATCTTGGGCATTATGGGACATCAGGCATTCAGGAGTATTGTCTAAAATTTAAAATAGTGGCTTGCTGCAGCCCCCAGGTAGGACCACTGCTGGAGGGGCAGCTGACTAAGAAGGGCTTACCACAACTCACACTTGGATAGAAGCACCTTGTTCCAAAGCAAAACCTGATGATTCCCCTAAACATCTGAAGGAGTTGCCAGTTCTCTCTCTCTGCTAAAGGTGCAATCTTATGCATGTTTATTAGGAAAATGTGTTACAACTTCTAGCATCCCTCCCCAGCCAGCTATGCTACCTGGGCCATAATGGGAATTGTGGGACTTTTTTCCTATCTAAACATGCATAGGACTGAGCACTAAAAGAGGAATTATTTTGTCTCATTCCTCCTTACTTGCCTCGATACTTATCGCTTTCCTTGGAAGTAAGGCCCGCCGCTTTCAGTAACATTTACCTCCCAAGTATATACGCATAGGACGGAGGCCGACCCCAAGCCACGTTTCCTAAAAGTTGAACCCCTTTCAAGCAAGACCGCGCTCTTAATGTTGCCTGCCTCCAAAAGCACAAAGGAGCTTCCTCTTGTCTTGGGGGACCACTCCCAACCCGCTTGAGCTTGCAACCTATTCACCTCTGCCGGTAACCAAGGGAGACTAATTAGGGATGCGCCGCTGCCTCGGGTGCAAAGCGGTGGGGGGCGGAGGAGAGCGAGAAGGACTCTCCGCTTGGCTCGGCCCCGCCTTTGCAGGCATTTCTTCTGTGGCTGGAGTAATCCGAGGTCTGGCCGCCGAGCGCCCCTACCCCGCCCTTACCCGCCTCGCCACGTCCCTCCCCAGAGCCCCGCAACTCCTCCCCGCCCGGGAGCAGCAGCGGTAGCAGCGGCTCTTCCACGTTCTTTCTCTCGTGCACGATGAGGCTTTCTGCACTCCGCCGCCTGCCCTGGAGACCGGTGGCACCGGCAACCAGGCGTATTGAAAAGAAGAGGATCTGCTACAGTGGTGCTCGGGAGCTGCCGCTGCGCCCAGCCACGACCGGCTCTGCCGCCGCCGCCGCCGCCGCGCTCCTGCCCCACCGAGGTATATGCGGCACGTGGAGCCGCTTGGACAAGCAACAAGGCGGCGGCGGGCGGGGGACTCACGGCTCTGCAGCCAGGTAGGCGGACAGTTCCACTTATTCACGGGGGGGGGGTATTGGCCAGTCCCAGCAGTCGGTCAGTCTTTCTTTCATAATCGGCGGCCGGCCCGCGCTCCACGTGGGTCTAGCGGCTCCGCCTCCGCGCTGTCGTGTCTGATGCAACAACGCGGCTGAATTGAGGAGCAGCAGGAGAAGAGCGGCGGCCTCTAGAGCCAATCAACTGCAAAAGAAGCTGAAGGCGTGGCTTCCTCCTGGGCCACGTGATCACTTACTTTCATTCTCGGGTTCTGGAGCGGCGTATAGAGCTACTGTTAATATTATAAATACAGAGAGACCCTGGGAGGGCCCGTCCTTAAAGATTTCCTGCTTTATCAGATAGGATAACGCTACCAACTTTGACTTTTTGTCTGCGTTGTAGTACTCCAACTCTCTAGGACTGCCAATGGTATTATTATATCATCATCAATATTAGTAGTATGATTATTAATAATAATTTATTTGTTCATTGTGCATCTCGCGTTTCCATCAAATGGTGCTTTCAGCCTAACAGCAATAACACAAGAAAATATAATAAACTACAATAAAGCAACAATAAAATACAAAGTTAAACTAATACTAGAAGCAAGGCAAGCAAAACAGCAATAAAAACAACCCAACCATATTCATAAGGCAGCTTAGGGTGCTAAAGGCCTGTCTGAATAGAAAATGTCTTTGCCTGCCAGTGGAAGATTAGAAACCGGGCTAGCCAGGCCTCCCTTGGCCCTTTTCCTTTAAGAGCAGCCTAGTGTGTGACAATTAAACTGCTAACGCTTTTCTGCATAATTTTGTCCCTGTAATAGAAAAGGCTTCACTTATTATTTGTGTACCTGGCCCATTGCTTTTGAATAAGTAGTGAGTAGTGAGAAAGTTGGCAACCCTAATGGGAAAAGCTGCACTTCGTGAAATTCGGCCTTTTGTACCACTCATGCATTTTACTCAGAAATAAGCCAGAGTCTGTTCAGTGGGATCTACACCATAGTAAACTTATTTAGAATTGCCATGTTAAAAGAACAGTGTTCCTCTGAGTCTGGAACTGGCAACCAGCTTTGTAGAATTTGGTCAGTTTGCAAGTCTGTACCCACACCTAGGAATTTTATCCTCACCACAACCCTGTGAGGTAGGTTAGGCTGAGAGTCAGTGACTGGCCCAAAGTCACCTAGTGAACTTCATGACTGGGTGGGGACTTGAACCTGGGTCTCCTAAGTTCCAGTCCAAGACTCTAACCACAACATCACACAGGCATGGTAGGTGAACACCACACCATTACATCACACTGCGTAGACATGAACAAAATTGCACTGTAAGACACTTCTGATTTCTCTGTGGCTGGGATGCTAGCATCTTGGGGTCAAGGTCTCCCCACTAGAGTATCAGTCTGGGGCTGTTCACACGTAACAGTGGCAAATTGTGGGTTAATTGGTGTATGCCAGGTACCTTTTAGAATATTCATCCCCCAATAAATAATGGGTTAAACAGCTGACAACCTAACTACTAATTGTTCGGACATCACATAGCAACCCCAAATTGGCCTGATCAAGGGTTAAATATTCAAAAAAGCTGAAAAACACGCCCAGCACATGTCACTGCAAATTGTGGGTTACGTAATTAACCCACAATTTGCTACTGTTACATGCGAACCAGATCTCTGTCTCCTTTATTTACAAAGCCTAGACTAAGGTTTTATGTCATAGAAGCCTGACCAAAGCAAAATAGCAATATGCTGACTTGCCCTGCCAATATCTTTCTGAAATGTTATCTTAAAAATAAATACTTTCTACTGCCCACTAAAAATTGACCTAGTATTGCTTGAAATTGCTTGTGGCTACAGGCAGCTATGTTATGGGTATCACTTCTTGCATTCCAATGGAATTAGGAAGAGAGCTGAACCATAAAGTTTTAAGCAGTGTAGAATTTATTAGTTTGCATTGCTTCTGGCTCTAAGGATCACTTTTTGGGAACCAGCTCCTGGGTTATCAAAAAATAAAAACAAACATATGCACAATGTCATTTATGAAGAACACCCATGTGTATAAATTTCAGTTTTGGCCTGCAAAATGCACATAATGAGAGGTCTAATCTTTTCCAAGTTACCATATGTGTATTTTGCAGGCAGAAGCTACATATTTACACATTGGTGTGCCATTTATAAATGCCAGATTCTTGAGGCCTGCTTCATAGTCATTCACTGCAGAGCATTGAGTGTAGTGGCACTGACTATGTGTAATAATCTTCCCCCAGTCATTAGACATGTGCCAACACTTTTTATTTTTAGGTGGATGTTGAAGACCCATCTGTTTATGCAAGCACTTCTCTGTATAGTGTAACCTATTATCTTATGTAGATCTATTATATGCATTAGTCTTTATTTTGATGTTTCTGTGAATTGTGTACACTGCTTTGAAATTTTTCGATGTAAGCCATTTATAAATGCTCATAAATAAACAAATAAATAAATAAATCATAAATAACATTGCTTCCATGTATTCTTGGAAGTGAGTCTTGGGTGCAAAATATGAACAGTGGTACTGCTAGGGCTGGACCTTGGGGCCAAAGTCCAGGGTCCCACAGCCCAGGTCCCCACAAATGACCACCCAGAGAGAGGCATCATCAGCACCTGGAACACTGGTCACTGCAGCTGGGGTGGGGGAGGAATGAAATGGTAGATACTTCACTTCCAAAGGATCTACCAGGAGGCTTTACTGTGGGCTGGTTCGCACGACCCAGGCTGCGGGCGGGGGAGGCACCACAGGGCCGCCCGCGGGGTCTGGCGGTGTGCCGCGGATGACCTGCGCCCCGTGTGCGTGGGCGGACCCCGCAGTCCCCGCACCACAGTGCGGGCCTCCCGGCACTAGGGGGCGGGGCCCCGGGATGCCCAGAGGGGCCGTTTGCCCCTACAGGCTGGAGCGGCGGCCACTCTGGCCTGCTGCCTCTGTGGGGACCCCGCGGGACGGCCGCCCGCTGTTTGCACGGCATGGTGACCACACGCGGTAGGGGCTTACCCCTATACCGACCATGGTCACTTTGCGTGCGTCCCTCCCGCGGGGGCACCCCCGGTCAGCGTTCACACGACACTAGGTCGTGCGGGGGACTTGCGGTTCCCGTGTCGTGCGAACAAGCCCTGTGATTTTTGGCCTGGTAGAGCCTATTTAGTAGGATTTCCTCCTGGCCCCATGCCCCCATTAAACCCAATTGGGGAAATTAGGTACGCCAACTCCAGGCTGGCATTGGAGAGGGGCCCAATCCAGAAGGGTTTTCCATTCAGTGGCTCTGCCTCCAAAACTACCTCTGACCCACCCCTGGAACACCCTGATTCAAGGTCTAGCACCATGGGATTTACACTCATGGAGCTTTCCATGTAACCAGGGTCTCTGGGGTAGACACGTCCATGCTGCTGGTAGAGCTCCTTTCTGCCAATAGCTGTCCGAGGGGGTTAGGATTGCTCTGTTATAGTGTAACTATTTTTAAGAAAGCAAAGACTTTGAAGTGCAATCCTATGCATGCTTCCTGAAAAATAAGTGCTACTGTGTTCATTGGGGCATACTTCCAGGTAAGTGTGCAGGTAAGCCGTTGTGTATTAACTTGCTGAAGGTTTGATGGTGTTGTTGTTTTTTGTGTTTCTTTTATACTTTAGGGTGTGATCCTATGCATGTTTAGACAGGAAAAAAGTCCTACAGCTACCAGCATTCCCCAGCCAGCCATGCTGGGATTGCACTTTCAGTTGCCAGAAGTTACATGTTGCCTCATGATGATTTTGTTGAAAATGAGTTGTAATTGTGGGTGATCTGTAAAGATGTTCATGTGCTAGCTGGTGAGATGCGTGGGACAACAGTAATTATATCATCCACTAACACGGGTTTTTTTGTTTTTGTTTTTATAGAGAAATCATTGAGAGCTCAAGGAAAGCCCTGAATTTACTGCAGACAAAACATCCTACATTTAAGCCAACACTTTCAATTATACAGGTAAAAACACACAGAGACCAAGGATTAAGTCATGAAATTCATATGGATTCAAGTACCCAAGGAGGCTGAAGATTAAGAAGGTGCAGTAGTATAATAAGATGTAGAGATGGCTGTGGGGGACTCGATCTGTAGGCTTCTGAATGGTGGCTTCTCTTGCATACTACTGGATCTTAAGTATAAACAGAGTTACTTCTAGCTGGAGAAATGTATTCTTACACTCATTTAATAATGGGATAGAGGCTGTTGGATCCATATTTTAACTTGGACTTGGATTGTGTATTGCATCCCCCTTCTTGTTGCTGCTTCCTGCAAGGCTGCCTCTGAGGGCCGGGGAGGCTCAGAGTAGGATGTGGCATGATGGGTTGAAGCAGGGCGGTGTGCGTGTGGAATTGACACAAATGGAAAGCCTTCTGCTAGGGCTCTGTTCCATCTGAACGATGGTCAGCACCTCACCCACTCCCAAGTGAGAGGGGTGTTCAGGTGCCTCGCCCTTGGGAGCTATTCCCTTCCCTCTTTTCAAACATTTGTACTTTGCCCTTTCTCCAAGGTGGCATACATGGCTGTATCTCATTTCCAACATCCTTATTTGAGGGAGGGAGGGAGGGCTGAGAGTGTGAAACTGGCCAAAGATAACCCGATGGCAGTATCCAGTGCTGGCAGTGTGCCAGTGCTGCATAGGTTGCACTAGCAGGAATAGGAAGCCAGCACTTGCTAGCGCAACCCTGAAAACTAGCCAATACTAGGGCTTCTGGAATGGGACAAGTCAGAAGGGAGCTCTGCTGATTTGACCCATTCCAGAAGTGCTGGTTTCATGGGTTGCACTAGCTTCCGTTGATACTTCCTGTTGAGTCTGGATTTGAACCCAATTCAGGTCCCCAATCCAGGTCCAGCACCCTATCCACTACACCGGCTCTTACTGCTACATGTGGTTTCATCTTCCATATTTATTTATTTATTTTATTTTATTTATTTATTATATTTATAACCCGCCTTTTTTCCTGCGAGGAACCCAAGGCGGCTTACATAATCCTCCTCCTCCTCCTCTCCATTTTATCCTCACAACAACCCTGTGAGGTAGGTTAGGCTGAGAGTCAGTGACTGGCCCAAAGTCACCCAGTGAGTTTCATGGCTGAGCGGGGACTAGAACCCGGATCTCCCGAGTCCCAGTCCAACACTCTCACCACTATGCCACACTGGCTCCACTGCCTTGCTTCTGTAGAACTACAAGAATGTGCGAGACCAGTGGCTTTGTTAAAAAAAACAAAAACTGGTGAAGAGGGTGGTGAAGCCAAGCGATTCATTGCCACGGATCTTCACAAAGGTACTTGATGGTGCAACACACTCCTGTTTCACACCTGCTAATATTAAGGAACAGAGGCGGTTCCCATTCAGTTTGGTTAATCATATTCTCAGTTGCAAATTTCTGATCCTGGATTGCTTGCCAATTTTTCTTTAGTTACAAGTCGCTTACAGTTGTATTGTTTATGAAGCCTTGACTTAGCCTATTACAGTTGCTATTTCTTTTTTTCATTCACTCAAGGTTAGTGATGATAATTTGGGACAAGAAGCTATCAGAAACATTGCTGAAGAGGTGAGAATATGGAAACATTATTCCCCCCCCCAATTTAATTGAAAGAGGGTTGAATTTGGCATTAAATCATATTTTTTTCCTTTGCAGATTGGCTTGAATATTGTTCATATCTGTCTCCCTTGTGACTATACCGAAAATGAGGTAACCAATTTTGTGAATCTAATTTTTCACCTTTATTGTATTTTGGATTAATAATACCTGTGCATTTTCCCCAAACACTCTCTGTCATACATGACTATAAACAGCCTAAGGCTGCGATCCTATACCCACTTATCTGGGAGTAAGCCCCATTGAACTTAATGGCACTTACTTCTAAGTAGAGATGTATAGGATTGCACTCTTAACAATATGATCCAAAGCACATAGACCTGGAACCTTCAGCAAAGTATCTATTATCCTATGCATGTTTGTTTGTTTATTTATTTATTATATTCATCATGCCCCACCTTTTTTCCTGCAAGGAACCCAAGGCAGCTTACATAATCCTTCTCCTCTCCATTTTATCCTCACAACAACCCGGTGAGGTAGGTTAGGCTGAGAGTCAGTGACTGGTCCAAAGTCACCCAGTGAGTTTCATGGCCGAGCGGGGACTAGAACCTGGATCTCCCAAGTCCCAGTCCAACACTCTCACCACTACACCACACTTACTTTAATGTAAGTGAGCAAAGGATTGTAGCGTTACTTGTGGATAAGCGTGTTTAGAGTTGCAACTGCACCCCTCATTCCTAGGCATGTTTACTCAAAAGTTAATCTCACTGAGTAAGTGTGCAGTAGAATCCACACTCCCATCTAGTTGGGTCATTTCAGAACTTGTTCATAAACCAGGTTCAGCTATTTCAACAGGACTAAAGACATAGTCCTGTTGAAATAGCTGAACCTGGTTTATGAACAAGTTCTGAAATGACCCAACTAGATGGGAGTGTGGATTCTACTGAATATACTGTGACTATTTCAAAAAATAACTACCTCTAGCAACAGTATACTACACACTGCATTTGCCTACAAATCCACATCATCTCATAAAACGAAGTGTTTACTGTATGGGGCTGCATACTGTTCGGTTGGGGGTTTCTCACCCAGATGCTGTTTCTGCTGAGCAATCTGCCACATTTCATTACAGTGTGTTTGAATGCATTGTGAGACCATTACCAGCATTTTGGTAATAACTTTCACTCAGCAGTTACTTATTCCTAACTAAATAATGGTCATGAGCTACTTGCAGAAACACAGAATCTGATAGCCTTTAAGAAGATATAAAAACTTCCACACAGCCAGATAAATAAGGTTGTTATTATTTTAAGGGAGCTATTATTTGAGAGAAAGTGCTGTAGTGCTCTCTTCCTCCCCCACCCAGTCCCGTTTTTGCTTAGAAGCTTTGCAGCGGGTATGACTGTGAAAAAATTGCCTGTATGGCTTGGATCCAAAGATCCCTTTGCATAAGTGGAAGACACTTCTGTGCACGTACTGTGGAGTCATTGATTGCCTTGCACTGTATGTGGCGTAGTGGTGAAAGTGTTGGACTGGGACTCGGGAGATCCGGGTTCTAGTCCCCGCTCGGCCATGAAACTCACTGGGTGACTTTGGGCCAGTCACTGACTCTCAGCCTAACCTACCTCACAGGATTGTTGTGAGGATAAAATAGAGGAGGAGGACTATGTAAGCCGCCTTGGGTTCCTTGCAGGAAAAAAGGCGGGGTATAAATATAATAAATAAATAAAATAAATATTATAAGCCTTTCCAAAGGGTCCCTTGAACTCCAAGGGTGGCTTTTCAGGGGCCACAAGGGGCTCCAGCCAGGGAGAGAAATTGGCAATATACTGCACACATTCAGATGTGTTTTCCACTTACACATGAGAATCTTTGGATCCAGGCTTATGTTTCAGCACTAAAGTCTAGAAGTAAAAGCCCCATTGAACTTAGCGGGACTTACTTCTGAGTAGATGTGCATAGGTATACTGTAAATTAACTTTATATATTTTAATTGAAAAAAGTTCAGTGGTGGCCGGATGAGAAAGGACTCTCTATTACAGATTGTTTTCTTATCACAGATGATCAGTGTAGAAAGCCTGAACCATTAATATCAGGCATATACTGGTATTTCTGTTTTCTCCTGAGTATCCTAATAGCATTTCAGTCAGCTATGGATTATTCTCATACTCCAGTTTCTCCTTTTTGAAGTACAGATATCATTAAGTTATTGTGAAGCTTAATTACAAGTTCTGGCATGCTTAGAGACAAAATGGCTTCAAAGATGGCCGTACAGATTACCTCAGATTTATGTGTAGATCTCTGTAATGTGCTTGATTTGTTGTTCTCCAGACACTTTTACAAAGAGCATCATTCCGGCAGGTGGAACCACAGAAGAAAAGTAGGCTAATTGGCTTGCACAAAATTACACAGAAAGTCAAATATGACTTTTAATTCTCCTCTCTAAACCATTATGAAATTATTGTCCCAAATTATATGTAGCCTGTGCTGTCACCCCATAATTGGGTCACTGAGAGATGCACACTCACTATGAAAAGTCTGGTATTGTTGATGGCAAACCAGGAGGCAGCCTTGTCCTCTGGGGTACCCTAGTGCCATGCCTCCTTCTTACTTGTTTGCAGTTCTTCAATAAATAAGTGGTAGCTATGCATTAACTTCAATCTAGAACAGAAGAATAGAGTTGTTTTTTCCCTAATAGCTACACGCATGATACCACAAACCTAGATTTACTAATAAAAATGGTAATCTGTAACAGAAACAAACTAAAGCACCATCATATTTGATGGGAGGAGGGATGGAGAGTTCTGGTCCTTTCTCCAATTTTCCCATTATTCACTGAGGTCAACCTCCTCAGACAGAGGAAGGGGTGGGGCCTGGTCTGCTTCTCCAAACCTGCCAGAGAGAAACGCATTCTCCAGAGCCTGAGGCAATGGTAAATAATGTTCTCCACATAACACAGAAGCTGTAGTTTGGGTTGGGGGGTTGGGGTTGAGAAAGACTTTTCTCCCAAGCCCAGCTCCTACCTGGGGGCATAGTGTCAGAAACATATTTCCCTTCCTGGAGCTACCTTCTGGATACATATTGTTCCCACCCACCACGTATTCTCTGTCAGTGGGTAAGTTTGTTCCTAACCACATGTTGGCTGGGTTCAGATGACATGATAACCCACACTCAAGGGTTGAGTTTGAGTTGAGTGTGGATTGTTGTTGAACCATGAGTTATTCTTCAAATGTGGGTTATTGTGTTGTCTTGAAATGTGGGTTATTGTGTTGTTGACTATGAACAACCCTCATTTCACAACCCAACAGCAAACCATGGGTTCTCTCCATGGGTTGTTCATGGTTAACAAACCATGGTTTTTAGTGTGGCAAGGTTCAGACAACACGATAACCCACGTTTCAACAATGACCCGCACTCAACCCTTGAGTGTGGGTTATTGTGTTGTCTGAACCCAGTCGTTGTTTTCAAGTGCAAAACATTTCCCATGCACAGTGAATAACAATGACCATTCACTTATCTGATAGAAATGTGTGACGAAATTCCTGTTTGACCTGGTCATATCTGGCATCACCCTAATGTGATATCTTTAGACCGTTGTGGTACCATCTCACGATTGTTCTGTGGAATGTTGCAGTTAGTATATCTTTCTTTGCAGCAGTGGCTGGTGGCTCCAATATCAGTGCGGCAGTGTATCCACCCTGGGTTTCAGTCTGAACTTTAAAGGAGCTATCCGTGGTGCCGGACCTATTTTGGGGATAGGGTTCAGCACCATGGATAGCTCCTTAAAAGTTCAGACTGCAGCCCAGAGTGGATACACCGCCCCACTGGCATTGGAGCCACCGGCCTCTGCTGTTTCTTTGCTATGAACTGCTTTAAATGGCAGGCATTGAAGTGTGTAAGTGTAGGCCTGCCCATAGGTGTACTTTCACAGCTGTAAATTTGTGAGCATACTTTTGCTGACTTCTTCAGCTTTTGCAAGTGAAAAAGCATATCTGATCCCGTTTATCAATGGGTAAACCCTTCATATTTTAAAACGACACTCTCTTCACATTTGATAGTGTTCTAACATTGAAGGGGCTGTGGTTTGGGAGCAGAGCACCTGCTTTGCATGCAGAAGGTCCCCGGTTCGATCCCCGGCATCTCCAGGTAGGGCTGGAAAAATTCCTGCCTGAAACACTGGAGAGCCCTGCCAATCAGTGTCGACAATATTGGGCTAGATGGACCCGTGGTCTGACTCACTATAAAACAGCTTCCTAAGGGTGATATTTTTATAATCCTGATTTGTTAACTTTATATTTCCTCATAGGTTATAGATGAAATAATAAAACTCAATGAGAATCCTAAAATTCATGGCCTTCTCCTTCGCCTCCCTAAAGAGTCATACACAAGCAAAATATTGAATGCTGTGAAACCAGAGAAAGATGTGAGTGGGTAAGTTAGACACTACAAAGTCCATTGGGCAGATACAAATTTTCCAGTCTCCAGAAAATTTGTGTCATTATACCAGTTCCACAGTTACTAAGACCAAATGCAACAGGAAAAATACATTTGTTTTTTGTGAAATCAAACAAAAGGCTACTGTTTAAATCATGTGGGTTAGGACATGATATTGATATTTTGTATACCTGTGAATTACTGTCCTTAAAGTTATTAAAAACATTTCTTAAGTTTGCTTACTTAATCCCAATCTATTGTTACAGTTTTTATTTTATTTCAACTCTGCTGGTTCAAGATGACAAATGGCTGTTTATTCGAGGGGGGGGGGAAGTCAAATATACGGAGTATATTTTTTTCTCTTAGTATAGGAATAAAAAAGCTGATATTCTCCAGGCCACCCCATCTCTTTTACCTAGTTTCCAACACCAGTGAAAGTGTGAAGGGGCCATAGGGTTGTGACAATTGTACTTAGAGCTTTGGAAGTTCTCCAGAAGCCATGACAGAACATGTGGGCCTGACCTGACTCATGCTGCCTCTTATGCTTCCAGGTTATGTCCAAAGGTGGAGAAATCTATATCTCCCCCACACCCCCTTCAAAGGAATATATGTATTTCCCCCAGTGACACTGGGAGCTGCTTATACTTTCCAGCATACGTAAGCAGCTGCTGTTTCTGGAGAACATCAGAAGTAGCCTACCCTGTTGGGCTGTTATTAGGAGTGAGCTTGGGGCCTTGAATTGTCATTCCCACCCACTCTTCAAAGTAGCACCACTAAAACTGGTTGGTAACCAAGGAGATGTAAGAAGAAGGAAGGTTGGCAGCAGGGAATAACATGCCGTTAAGCATCAAGATGGTTGCCTTGAGCAGGGAGGGCAGTTCTCTTAGAACAAAAGAAAGTGGCAACAAAAAATATTCCTATACATGGCATCCATTAATGAAAGGGTTCCGATTTAGTGACCCCAGGAGCACTTCCCGGTTCTCTCTAACAAACTGTGACAGACTTCCCTGTCTCCCCGTCCTTATGAAGTCTGGCTGGCCAAGCTATTATTCAGATAGGCAGTAGCTCTGCTATAGCAGCATTCATTAAAAACACATACCAGGAGAATGGATGGAACTAACTGCAGTATATTAACTTGTATTTAGGGTGCAATCCTATTCATGTTTAGACAGAAAATGGCTGTTAGGTCCTAAATGGCTGTTAGGACTGTTTTCTGTCTAGTCTAAATAAGCATAAGAGTGTGCCCTTAATGTAGCTTTATTTGAAAACAGATGGGGAAGTGAGGATTTTCTTAGCCATTGCAAAGGAAGGGGTGGGACAGGACTTTCTCCAGAAGTGATTTATCTGTTTCAAACCAAGTATGAATTAGTGATGCAGTTCCAAAATATAGTGGAAGCGTTTCACCTCAGTATAAACAGGTAGAGATTCATTTCTACAAAGGGAAGACTTAGAATGAATTGATACATTATGGTGTTTCATGAATATGCACTAAGTAACTCTACCTTACACAGACACAAACACTTACAATTCTTGTTCCCCCCCCCTTTTTTCCCTAAAAGATCATTCTATTATATATTCTTATATAAAGATTCTGGTTTCTCTCTCTCTCTCTCTCTTTCTCATATTTATTTATTGCAGAGTAACAGATTTCAACTTGGCAAGATTAGTGCATGGAGACATGCATGAATGTGTGGTTTCCCCAACTGCCAGTGCTGTGATCAAACTTCTGGAAAAACTAGGTACAACATAACCGTTACTATCTCCATCCACTGTGCTTAGTATGTTCATTTCCGGGCTCACCCATGAACTGCCTAAGTTGCCTGAGTCAAGTTATGGTCTCCCTGCTGCAAATCCTCCTCTGTAAAACACTGGCCTATCTTGCAAGGTTGTTAAGATAAATATGATAAGTCAGTATTGTCACCTGCCCTTAGCTTTTACAATAGTGAAGGTTCTAAATCTAAAATTAGCAGAGGCATGTGGGTGGTTTAACTCTATGGAAATTCAGAAAATTCACAGGAGGTGTCATTGGCCAGGGAATTTAGTTCCCTAACTCGAAGGCTTATGAGCATCCAGTGCAGAGCGGAAGGAGTGGCGGAGGCGATCTCCACCTCCTCGCACCTCCTTCTCTGCAATTTCAGCCATCTAGCTGACAGCCATTTTCAGCTGTCTAGCTGAGGTGCTTTCGAAGGGGAGGGAAGAGGCTGGAGTGCTGTCAGGATACCTTGTATCCTGGTGGCCCCAGTCTCCTCCCCCCCCCCCACATTACCCCCTCACCAAGGTTGATATTGCAACCTCAGAGGAAAAGCCAGCACAGTTCTTTCTGTGCCAGCTGTGAGTGGGGGGAGAGGGATCGGAGCACGGATTCCCAGCTCCAAGGTCGGAGGTCTGTCTCCAACCTTGGATCAGGGAATCCAAAGTATCCTATGGCCCCCTAGGTGCTGCCTAGGGGACCATAGGATTGCTCTCTAAGAATTTATACTTAATTTTTTGAAAGCAACTCTTTACGCCCCCAAAAGCATGTGAGCAATGTCTGGTGAAATCTAAGAAGTTAGATGAGTTGCTGAATAAGATTTCTAGTGGTTAGGGGATGCGACTTTAGTGCCTTGTACTCTTTTCCCCTCCCCAGGGCCAGCAGAAGCAGCACATTATGCAAAAGAGTAGAAATTGTAGATTTTTTATGCAAAATAAGAGTTTATGCAAAGATACTTGTATAATTTAGGTCACAGAATTCCAATAACATTTCTGTTGTCTTGGCATAGAAATTTGTGTGTGTTCTTAAAAGCCCCACTTATGAACACATTTTTTTTTCCAGCTAACTCTTTTGGTCCCAAACAAAACCGATTTCTTTTTGTTTTGGTGTGCTGTGTGAAAAACCAAATAATCCATGTAGGAGTTTGTTGAGCAGGTGGGGGCTTGTGTGCTGTGCACTTCTGAACTGCAATCAAGTAGTCCAGTTCAACTAGAAATATCTGTGAGTGGAATCTACTTTCTATCCATAGATTGTCCTTGTCCTGAGAGGAGAAGGGTTCCAGGGATAAGATTTTGCCTACATTCAGGAGCCAAAGATGTGTGCATGGTGCTCCTGAAACATGCATGCACCATGTTAAGAGAGGATCAACACTGTCAGAGCTGATCATCCGTAGGATAGGATATCTACACTAGCTATATAGATTTCAGGAAACAGAGCCAGCCCTCTCATGAGGCAAGATGAAACGCCTGCTTCAAGCCACGGGTTTGGTGGGACTGGGGCTCACCCCCCACCACTGCCTCGACCAGCCACCTGACTGCTGCCGCCACCCACCGGTTGCCAAAAAAAATCTGGGCACCTGTTTGCTGCTCTATGACCACAGGCAGCTTGTTCTTACTTCTTAGATTAAAGCACAGTGGTGGTCGGTCAGCCAGCCAGCCAGCCAGCCACCTCCTTTTCCAGCCAAGTTCCAGATGCTGGCAGTTGCATTATTTGTCCCTGCAGTAAGGCTTTGGTTTCTGGAACAGCCGCCCACCCAGCTTCTAAAAGCTACTACCGTCCATTGCTCCTGGATTTCTGCAGCCAAGAAGGAGAGGTGGGCCGGGGCTTTCCTCTTTCCCTCGCTCATTTGCTCCTTCTGCCTGCTATGCTGATCTGCTCTCCCTCATCTCCTTCTAATTGGTCTGGTAGGAAAGGAAGGGGTGGAGCAGAGGTAACTGGCTGTAAAGCAGAGAGCAGGATGAGGAGTGAATATTGTAGCTTTGTTGCAAAACACCTGGCTTGCAGCAGGTAAACAGTTATGCTTTGGTTTTGTCCTGTGACTATTTTCTGAGCTTCTCTGGGGGGAAAGGAGATTAGTTTGCAGTATACAATATGTTTCTCCTGCTATGCCATTGGCAGCTGGTAAGAAGCTGCACTCTTGCCCTGAGTCTGTGTGTGTGTTTTTTTTTTACGTTGTTGAAAAAGAGAATGAAAAAGTTCCTTAAAAGCAGCCCCTGCTAATAATCACTCAGCCATCCTTCCTCCATTTCTCTTTTCTACTCTCTGAAAGGATTCTCCAAGCACCTTAGAATTCTGTTGTGCCTTACTTTCCGCCAGGGCTATATAGTTGTGCTTTCCCACACCACCCTACCCCTTAATCTTGAATTTCATAGTATGAAGCTGAAAGGATTAAGTGGGGTCTAGTCATGCTCTGTTCCCTCTCCCATATGCAAAACTACATCTCCTACCTCGCAAACAAAACTCCTAAAAACAAAATCCTCAGAACTTTCTAATCTCTGTAGGTAGCAGCCAAAAGTTTATTTCTCATATTTGTTTCTGTCAAAAATCAAGTTTGAGTCCATTAATGCCTGTATCATTGAAATATACCTGTTAGAATGTACCTTTGTATGTGTGTGTACTTGTTTAGTACCTAGAGTATTAAATAGTGCCAGGGCATGGCCCTGGAATTTTGTTCTTGCTGCTAGGTCTTAATCTTTGCTCATTTGAAGTTAGGGATGTTAAAATAAATGTTGGTGCTTCAAGCTGAACGTCTCTAAGCATGTGCAGATGCCTCTTCTTCCAAGAAAGACACAATTTCATTATTTTAAGGACCCAAGAGACAATTGTCTCTCACTGTGTCAAGAGCTGGTTAAAAGAAATTAGTGTAAGGAGAAAATCCCCCTACCCTGTGAGCAGTACAACTTTTTTTAAAAGTAGAAAGGCAATTACAAAGATGCTTTTTCTAGTAGCTACTAGGGAGGATGACATTGTGGGCTGTTCAGTCAAATTCTACTAATTGAGAACCCTAGAAATAAATCCTAAAGGAGGAAGGGGGCACTGCTAAGCGTAGCAGGGCTCATTTTGCTGAGCACTAAGCACAGCCCCGCTCTTCCATAATTCCTGGCATTGTGTGTGAATGAATCCTAAAACCTCAGCTACAGTGTGGGGTTGGGGAGTTTAATAACATTTAATAACATTTAGCCACCCCAGCAGCTGCCTCAGACAACCAATTTCATGTCCTGAAAAGGAAGCACATTGTTAATTTATTTTTATTGTATTTTTTACTCCCAGGGCAGGGGAAAGGTACTCATGGGACTTTCTGCCTTGCGTGCCAAAATAACTTGTCCAGCCTTATGTATCATGACTTGGGCAGTGGGGTGCCCAAGGCAGCAAAATGTTTTGGGGCAGCCCTGTCAGGAGATAGATATAGATATGTAAATGTAGATTAAAAAAAAATCTGTCCCCAGATGTATAGCTACAGTTTTGAACATACTTTATGGTACTGTTGTCTGTACCTTTCTTCTACATAGAAAGAAGTAAATGAAACCATGCAAACCTTTCCTTAACTTGCACCCTCCTCCCAAATATAACAGGATATTGATTGTGTCCATAGTACTACAATATGTATTAGAACAACAATGTTGGTCCCTCTGCATGTCATAGGTAGGATATGTTGGCTCTGCATACTGAGGGAAAGAACTGGAAGCTGATGAACAAAGGGTGTGGGGGGGATGGGGGATTGGGAGATAAGGAGTCAGCCGGCGGCCTGGCCTAATTCCCTGCCTCTGCACTGCCTCCGCCTCCTTGCTGTTCAGGCAACAGTGCCTGATAGTGCCTTAGGTACTTCCACTGATCTGGCCTCCCTTGCACTAGGCTAGTGACTGCACCAAGGATACAAATGTTCGCGGGCTTGGGGTGCTGGATGCGCCTAAAGGAAGAGCACCATGTTGGTCACTATCATTTGAGTGGCAAATGGGAGGTGAGGGGCAACGAGGAGGAGGGATTAGCCAGGCTGCCTATCCCTTCTTCCATGCTTTTTCCGCATGCTTTTTCCTATGTGCTGCCCCTCGTCCATGTCATCCGGGCACCCAGTAACCAGTGCACCCTGCCCCCCCCCGCACAATCTTTACCACATCCACATGGATAGTGAATTTAAGCTGAAATCCTATCTACACTTAATTGGGAGTAAGTCTTACTGAACTCAGTGGGACTTACTTCTGAGTAGACATGTATAGGATCGCTCTGTTAATTTACTTGGGTAGAATCCAATGCCAGTCCTACATAGAGTAGACCCGTTGAAATGAATGAGACTTAAGTTAGTCATGACTAACTCAAGTCTCATTCATTTCAATGGATCTACACTACATAGGACTAATGTTGGATACTACCCAATGTTCACTACAGAGTTCTACACAAAGGCCTGGTTTGCACAATCACGGAGGGGCAATAAGCCACACAGGCTTGTTCCCCCACAGCTCACATGAGCCATTCACATGCCGGGGCAGGGTTTGCAATAATTACCCTCTGCAATGCAGCTTGTCGTGTCATGTGAACCTGGCCAGGGTGACTTGTTGCCCTGAGTAACTAGCCACCCAGAGCCCTCCAAGAGCCCTTGGGTTCTGGGTGGCTTGTTACCCACAGCAACAAACCACCCTGGTCGGGTTTGCACAACACAAAAAGCCATGCTGCCAAGGATAATTATGAGAATCTCCCCAGCATGCGACCAGCATGCACGGGTGGGGAAGAATAAGCCACCATGGCTTATTTCTCCTCTGTGATTGTGCGAATCTGGTAAAATACTTAATTTGTAGCCATACATCCTATGGCTAGAGATAATTTTTTTTCACATGTGGCAGTTACTAAGGTTCCATTAATACTGGTGTGAGCACCCAGGGGGTGCTTACTCAAATTCTCTTACCCATATTTTTGACCTTTGATATACTGTGTTAACAGCAGCCTTGGTGTGATGCGGGAGTGGAGAAAATGGAACTAAATTCCCAAATGCCCTCCTCTTGCAAATGGGAAGACGAGTATTATACTTTATCAGTGGAAGTGCAGGATTCTGGGACGTTAAAGGATAGGGTTGAGGCAGCTGTTCATGGCAGATTTCAATTTTTGCTGAGGAAAAATATGCCGTAAGCTGCAATCAGATACCCACTTACCTGAGAGTAAGTCCCATTGAATTCAGTAGGGGTTACTTCTGAGTAGACAGATTTCACTGTTAGGGTAGGATATGTAAGTAAAGATGAGTCAAATGTATTTGAATCTGTGTGGAACTGGATTATATTATAACTGGATAAATTAACAACATGTGCAAGTAGAATATATATCTCATTTAATTTAGCAAGATATCATTAATGTGTCCGCTACCCAAGCCAAGACTGCAATTCCTTATATAAATACACAAAAACATACTTCTGTCTATTAATCTGTCAGAGTCGATCAAATTTCTCTTGTCCAGTTACATGGTGGTCTTGGTCATCAGAAAAATTCCTTGAGCATAATAATGCTGGCCTGTTCTGATTTTTTAAATTGTAACTTGTTTCATAAGAGAGTTTGGTGGATGGGAACCCAAGATCTCATATTAATGTCTGTTGTTCACTTGTATTTCTCCAGTGCAGTTTGCTAGTAATGTAGCTAATTAGAGCAATTGCTATCTTCTGCCATCCAGCATGTACCACCCTAGATGGGAAGAAGGTATTGCTTTTGGAAGTTCAAGGACCTTTGGAAGTCTCTTTGCAGTGCCTACTTCAAAGAAATGGGGCCATGACTATGAGCTGCCCATGGAAAATGAAGCCACTTCAGACCATGGTAAATAATATTGCACAAGTGTAATTACTTTTTCTCTGACTTTTGCTACTTAGCAAGATCCTGGTTTCATTCAGAATTATGAGTATACTCTAAGAGCTTTTGTTCACTCAGTGAACCTGAGTTCTTGTTCATTTTTCTTTGTGCTCTTCTGTGTCAGGGCCTGTTTAGATGTTACTCTCCCTCTCTCTACACACAGAGAGATCGTGAACAAACTTGAGGTGCACTCTCATGCCTCGTGCTTTCTCTCCTTCCGCTCCTTCCCTCACCCAATGTTAAAGACAGCATCTGATCCAAGTGATCCAATGGATATTTGAATATGGGGTCTCCCTAGTCCTGGATATTGAAATTGCTATAGAAGGGTTTTTCAGTATCTAGGCTTAGGGGAATTGCCATGTTCAAATAACCATTGGATCCCACAGCTTGGGTGTTACATTCTATACCCATTCTATACATACATTCTATACATACAGAAGCAGTAGATGGAAGATCTTCTCTCCTCTGACCCGGTGATGGAATTCCATTGACAGTAGATGTCTAAAGACATCAAAGCCATTGGTTCTGAACATTCTTAACGTTGTCACACTTTTTAGAGTGGACAAAAAACTGAACTCTATTGTCAGTCAGTTTTAATTTGACTGCTGCCATTTATTGCTTCTTTGTTATTATGCTGTTGCTTTCAGTGTGATCAGTTTGAATTGTTTTAATTTGCTAATTCCAGGACATATGTAATCTTTCTTTCTTTTCTTCTCTTTTTTTGTTTCATTGGCTGCCTTGGATATCTTATGCTAGAAAGACATGATAAAGAATATTGTTAAATATATTTAGGTTAGGTGATATGCAAATGGGAGCAGGCTTGCTAGAGTCAGGAGACACAAGGAATAGGTTTCACACCTGCCCCATTGAGGCCCTTTAGTGAACCATAGGGCGTGTGTGTGTGTGTGTGTGTATGTGTGTGAGAGAGAGAGAGAGAGAGAGAGAGGAGAAAAATGCCAGAGAATTACGGTATTTCTAGGGAGTGGAGAATAGAAGAGTTGGAGTGAAGAGGGATGGTCCTAGCTTCTTACCCTGCTGAAGATATTTCATAGGCCTTTTGTTAGAAGTAGTAATAATACATAGAGCAGAGCTTGCTCCAAGTTTGAGGGAGGGGCCCTAGCAAGGTGCTCCCCAGTGCATACCCCCAGCCACAGCTTGGGATGGGCAAACATGCAATGTTCAAGTTTGCTGAGGTTCTCCAAATTCTTCCTTGAAGCCCATTTCACCTTGTTTGAGTTCCTGAACATGAGGGTCTTTTTTTTCCAGTCTGGAAAAATGTGCATTGTTTTTATTGGGAAAAATGCACATTTTAAAAAATGTGCAATTTTCCCACTTGAAAAAAATACACATTTTTAAAAGTATGCATTTTCCCAACCAGAAATGCACCTTCCCCCCATATGCTTCGGCATATACATTTAGATTTTGGGAGGATTTGTACAAATGTGAACTTCCAAAAATGCGCACACGTGCACTTTCAGAAGTGCACATTTGCGCAAGTGCGTACTTTTAAACCTGAACTTGGTATGTTTGCATGATTTGTGAACATGAATGTAAATTTTTGTACATCCCTAGGCCTGGCCCCCGCCGCCTGGGCCTGGGAACCCAGCATTAAAATTTACCACAGTGGCCCTGAGTGAAGCTATGTTGGGCATTATGGGACATTGTGGGAAATTTAAATCATCGACTTGTGGCCCTCCATAAGTTTTTTGGCCTGCAACTCCCATCAACCCTAGCCTGCATAGACAGTGGTGAGGGATGATGGGAATTGTAGGCCAAAAGAGATGGAGGGCCCTGTTTTAAATGCTGGGCAGCTTCCCAAGCTAAGCCACTGTCACCAGTAAACCCACAGCCGGAAGAAAGGTCTGGCAGCGGGGCCAAAGTAGGTATCAGCACTGATGGGGTCAAGGCAGATGTCAGCATCAGTACTGGTGGACCCTCTGAGAGACTTGGACCCTGAGAGTTGACTGAGGATGCTGGGTGCTGATGCCGAGCAAAGAAAAAGAACTATAACTTCAGTGGCTTACTCAGAATGCTGTATTGCTTGTTGAAGACAAACTTCCCCAGTGTTTCATAAAGATTCCCAGAAGATGGCAGCCAAGTCAAAAAGTTTTACATGGAAGTTAATGTTTTGAATTATGGATTTGCAAATCAAAACACAAAGTATGCTTTCCCTAACCTGAACAGCTGTGATGCTATGACATTTCTCCCTTGGCAAGACACTGTTTTTACAGCTGGTGATGTTACTGTAACATTTTATATGCTTTAAGTGATGGACAGAAGTTTGAAAAAGCATCATCATCCCCAATGGCAAAACAACCTCCTTGAATTATTATTTTTTTTACTTTATCTTGTTTTTACTAGTGCCATCACATTAAACGGATACTTTATTTTTAATTTTCTGACCATTTTGTGTGCAACTACATTTAAAAAGAGAACAATTTGTGTGACTCATAGAGAGGCACTCTCACGAATTCAGGCAAACCATCCAGGGGATAAATTAGAAAATATTTTTTTAAAATCTATTTTCTTCTATCCAGATACTTTCACATACTCATAGAAAAGCCTCAGTGCTTAATGCTCACTCAAAGATCACTGATGGGAAGTCAGAATTCAAAACCACATAGTAAAAGGGCTATGACTTGTCATTGTGAATGTATCTGCCTTTGCCTGAAGATCTGCTCAGGGTAGGATCTTGTATTGTTTAATTTTACTTTACCTGTTACATCTACAGCTTGGAATAATGTGGAATCTGGTCAGTGTCCTCTGAGACTTATAAATTGGTCAGAATTGATTTCATACATGGAAGTTCGATTGCCAAGCAAATAATATATCCCTAGTTCTTAAATACAGAATTTTTGCATTCTGGAACAGTGCTGTTCTTTTTCATTACCATGCAACATCAGTTCTAGCAAAAGACCCAAAGCAATTGGATCACAAGAAGCCCAAGTAACCATAAGAAGAGAAAGTAAGAATACCTCAACTTTGGATTATAGTAGTCACATTAACAGAATTTCTGAAATCTCAGTGGTAGCAGCTACATTGGTCCCACAGCATGAGAAACACAAGAAAGGAAACAAAAAAGTTATGCTCGCAGATTGTTCTTTTACCTGCCTGAGTTCAGTGCTTTTTAGCATGAAAAAGTACAAAGTTTTGATGGTAAAGGTCAAGAAAATGTGGGCTTTACAAGCTCCCAGTACACAGAGACCTGGTTTGTATGTCATGCTAAGCCACGGTGGGTTGTCAGCATGGGTGGTTGCAGCGTGTCTTAGCCTGATGTCTGAACCTGGCATGGTTTTTCTGTCATGCGGGGTTTTTTGCAAACAAGCCACCCTGACAACCCATGGCTAGTAGTAGGGTTATTTAGGGTGGCTTGTTCTCAGGGTGACTTAGCATGACATCTGAACCCATCTGGCAATAGCAGTGAAAAACCCTGCCAGCCACTCCTCGCAATCTTACTAGTGCTGCCGCCATCCACCCTCCAGTGCTGTCAGTGTCTGCCCCTTCACCAATACTGCATTGACACTTGGCAATGTCCCTATAGTGTTGGTAGCCCTTTAAAAAAAAAATTTTTTTTTTGTCCTTACAAATTGCACAAGTGGGCTCAGGTCCCCCCATCCTTCAGTCCTGTGCAAGCGCACACATTCACAGAACCGCAGCAAGGCCTATTTTCCTATTTATTCACATAGTTCATTGACTGTTAACTTGGCAAAGGAAAAATAAGCTCCACATATTCCCGCAGTAATTACACCCACAGCAAAAGCTCCTGTCTCAGTCAGCTGCCCCTTTTGGAGTTTGCCGTCAAGGCAAGTGCCGAACTGGAGGAATTTGTCAGCTTGCATTTTAGAATATTACTAGAGGGGGAATTTGACAAGTGGCATTTCTAGATGTGCGGAGCGCATATCGATGTGCTTGAGTACTGTACTAGCTCCTGTTATACTGGTACAACTTAAGAATGTAAACTGTGGTCCTGCAAATCTGTGCATTTCTGAAGGACTGAGTGGGAGGGGGGACCCTGATCCCATTTGCCAAAATTTGAAGGGCAGAATTTTTTTAAAAAAGAGTACCGATCCCAATTGTGCAAATCTGATGGAAGGACCGGGGGGGGGGGAGGATTGCCACTGTTAAAATTGCTCAGAAAAGGGGTACTGCTCAGGGGAGGGGGAGTTTTCCTCTGTAGGGAATATGAGGCTCCAGGATGTTGTGCTTTGCAATTTGTCAATTTGATGGCTATGTAGAGATTTGGGATGGGGGAGCTCTTGGGCATCAAGAATACGAGGATCTGAGAATTGTGCTGCAAAGGCAGCTAGGATACATGCTGGGAGCAGGCAGGAAGACTAAGGGGGAAAGAAGCCATGCCAAGCTGCTGCGTGCCTGAACGTCTGTTGGGAGTAACGTGGGTTGTTCAGTGAACAACCAACCCATAGCGGCTTATTCTCAGGGTGGCTTCGCATGATGTGTAAACTCACCCAGAATATGCTCCCAGTCTCTTAAGTGTGGTCCCCAAGTGCATTGTGAGATCACAAGCTCCCTCTCTCTCATCCCAGGGTTTTGAAACCAGCTTGCTTTCCAGTCTTGGTCATAGCTAGCATTAAACATGACTAGTGCCATATTTGTGTTGCAAAGTTGAAAGGCTGGGCAAAGTGATGGACTGAAATGTCATGTTTCTGTCAGCATCTGCGAACAGAGTGGCACAAATACAAAATCAGTAAGAAAATATGTATTAGAAAAAGTTTGTTTGGCAGATGTCCATCTCCAACATGGTTGGATTTCAGTGGTTCATAGATTTCATAGATCATAGAGTTGGAAGGAGCCTACAAGGCTATCGAGCCCAACCCCCTGCTCAATGCAGGGAACTAGAGGAGGGGTCTCCCATCCAAGTAATAACCAGGCCTGACCCTGCTTAGCTTTCCACACTCAGACAAGCTGAGCCAGCGTAAGGAAAGCAGCTTTGTGGGAGGGAGATTTGGATCAGGAAAATGGTGCAGGAGAAAAGGTTTAAAGCCTTTCCCCCAGCTCCAGCGCTCTCATCAAATCCAGAGGCTCCTGTGGCTGCATTAAAGAAAAACGAAAACACAATTGTTGTGAGATCCTATATCACAGATGTGTAGTTTGGCCTCGAGACTTTTGTAGCCATCTATCATTTTCTTTTATCCTCCTTTGTTCCCTTTGATTTTGGTGGAGTGGACTTCAAGTCCTATTTCTTTAACTCAGGGGTCAGCTTGATTTTAATTATGACCATTTGTTTTGGCACAGTCGCATTCAGTTCTGCATAGCCTTTGAACAGCTGAGGAGCATTCCACTATTTCCCAGAACTCTTACACGATCACATAGTATTAAATTCAAAGAGAAACTGCTCGTTTTGCACCAATTCATCATAAATGTGATTATGGATTAAGAAGGGAGAGATGTAATAGTGAAAGTTTTGGAGAGAAGAATGCCTCTCTCTTCTTATCTCCTTCACAACGTTTATGTAGAAAAACTTGCAGACACTGCACTCTTCAGAGAATATTTGGTTTCCAGACACTCCAATGATGTAACTTCAAGGAATATCTCAGTTTGAGCTTCCTGTGTCAACAAAACCCAATAATGCTTTTGGCTGATTTTGAGTGAATGGTGGTGGTGGTGGGGATGGACTGAATTCCTGAAGCAAATTGATTTTCTACTAATATTAGAGAATCTTATTGCTGGAGAGAACACTGTATACACTTATGAAAAACACATGTAAGATGAGTAATATACTCCCCCCCCCCCCGCTTCTCTGAATGTCAGATATGTTTTTAAAAATCCAGGATATGTTCACTTTAATAGCTAAATATAGAAGAAGAAAAGGTGTGTGTCATTGTGTGTGTGTGTGTGTGGGGAGAGCTAATGTTACTGGGGCAGGGATCATAGCTCAGTAGTAGAACCCATGCTTTGCATACAGAAGATCCCAGGTTCAGTTCTTGGCATCTTGAGTTAAAAGAAAGATGAGGTAGCAGCTGAGTGCAGGAGGCGTGGCAAGAGTGATGGTTGCACAGAAACTTGTTTCTGCACATGGATCACACTTGCTGGTTCGGGCTGAATGAGTTACAAATACTTGGAAATGAATTAGATCAGGGGTAGGCAACCTTTTTGGGCCTGTGGGCCCATGTGGCTGTGAGGGATTGAGGCCTACACAGGATTGAGTTTGCTGAAGCCTGAAGGCCCAAACACTTCCCTCGATTAGTTGAAGCCTGAAGGCCCAAACACTTGGATGGGAGGGGGAGTTTGAGAGTTTTAGTTCACCCAATAGAAGTTAAGAATTAGTTCTCCTGTGCAAGGTCACATGGTTATAACCTTCCAGTCCTGGGAAGGATATATATATGTGTAGGGTGTGGTCAGCTAGCAGCAGTGGGAGCCTGACTGCAGAAGCAGAAAGAGCAGAGAGAGAAGCAGAGAGGGAGAGACTGGCTGCATAGGAGATAGGTAGTCTGAAGTTAAACTAGAGAACGTTGGATTGTTTGTTTGTTTTTTGTTTTTCATACTTGCTTTTGGATTATAACCACTCTATTAAGTAAATACCCTAATATTATAAGTAAAGTGCTGTTGTTTACCCTGAAAGTTTGGAGTGACTTATTCACCACGTCTACAGCCTACACCCATGCTATTGGAAGCTGTAAAAGGACTTGATATCCTGGAACGGGAGGGACTTTGAGGAGAGGCAGAGATCTCCCAAAGGCAGGTTAAGGGGTCCCTGCAGTAGCGGAACCTTGACAGAGGCAATTTGAGAAACTGTCCAGGGCACCACCACAAAAGGGCCGTCATGGGAGGCGTGGCAAGTCACGAAGGACAGGTAACCTGCCCAAAAGACTGAGTACAAGGCAGAGTTGGGTTTGAGCCCCAGCACACTAAACAACTTCTTTGAATGCACAGTTTTCATTGGCAACGGAAATTATTTCACAGAAGACAAACACTTTTTTTTCTCCCCCCCCACCACTCCACCAGCAAACACATTCACCCATCTCTTTCTCTCTCTCATTCTGGATCACTTTCCATACCTTCTTTCTGACCCTAGTTCATCATCTGTACTGTTTCTCTCTCGCATACACACACGCACAGCCGCTTTGCTGGGCACCAACAGAGGGGTCTAGGGGTACACTGGTGCCCATGGGCCCCCATGTTGCCTATCCCTGGGTTAGACAGACATAGACTTCTAGAAAATAACTTTCATATTTAGCAACTATGATAGTACTAAGTATTTTTGTTAATTCTACATGTATTGGTGAAATGTCATCACCAGTTATTTTTATTATTAGAAAATGTCAGGCTTTAAACATTGGATTATATAATCTTAATAGAATAAAAACTTGATTTTGTAGTAAAATACATTCAGCAGTATCCAGCCAATGTAAATTACGCTGTGCTAGCATAAGCAACCTCTAGCACAAAGCCAATAGCATTTGCTGTCACAATAGGTTTACCCAGAACCCCTTACTAGCAACAGAAATACTAGTAGCTATTTTGCAAATGTAGATAAAGTAAATATTCCTTGTGGGAGAAAATTGAAATTCTATCCCATCTACAAAACCCAGGTGAAGTTAAACCAGAATGTGACTCTCCAGTCGTTGAATATGCTTTTCTCCTTTCCTTGGAAAATTTCAGTTTTCTTTTGGAATTATCTATTTCTTTTACTGAATATGTTCCATTATTCCTAATGCTTTCGACATCCCATGTATTTATTTAATTAAAATAAACCTACATCAGTCTTAGCAAAAACATGGCCTTATTGCACCCATTAATATTTTAACTTTAAACATTGAGGCTTTTTAATTTGATCATGTGGTTTTATAATGTCATTTTTTAGGAATTGATTCCAACTGTAGGGGAAAGTAATATTTATGCAGCTCTCTTGGTAAGCAGGCTTTCCAATTATGCGGAATATACAGTTACACTGTATCATTATCATTACATATTTGGCTTACAGTGACTGTTGTTTTAGCACTTAGTCTTTTATCTTGGGAATGGGTGGTTCTTCTACAATAATATAATCTTCTAATATAAAGCTCATTGGAGTTAGCTTGTGTGCTGCTATGAGATAAAGTTTTGAAGTATTTATTGGAATTAATCTCCCCCAGATTGGTGAAAGGAAATGCCAGTGAGAATGGCGCACTCACTTGAATGTGAGCCTATAAGACGTTGCTGAGGCGATTATTTCATGTGACATTTCTTCGTTCTTTGCAATGTGATCTCATTAATGGATTTTAAAACATTTTGCAATGTGTAACTAGTTATCCTTTGGATGCATGTTAGCACTTCCCTGTATCTTCTATAGCATTTGGTTACAATTACATATAGCATCTGTTTTGTATCAGGTTCACTGTCTGTTTGGAGACCGTATGGTGCATTTGCAAAGAGATGAACTTGATTATTTAATTGGTCTTTCCACCTCTAACTTAATTTCACATTTAATAGATGATCTACTAGATTGCGCTTTTAATAGCACAATCTTCTGTGTGTCTACTCAGAAGTAAGTCCTATTGAGTTAAGTGGGCCATATATTCCAAGGGAAATGTGTTTGGGATTATAGCCTTCTTCGTTTAATTTTGAGCAGAAAAGTTAAATCATATTGGGGAAATAACTTGGGTGTAATTTCAGATGCTCTCAATTCTCAGCTAAACGATTAATGGCTTGTCTGTAGCAGCTCATTGCTGTGCGTTATTTTTTATTGAGCAGGACCATCGGCATGTAACACTGTTGGGAACTGTTGCAGCCATTGCATTGCTGGCTCAGCTTGTCTGAGTGTGGAAAGCTAAGCAGGGTCAGGCCTGGTTATTACTTGGATGGGAGACCCCTCCTCTAGTTTCCTGCATTGAGCAGGGGGTTGGACTCGATAGCCTTGTAGGCTCCTTCCAGCTCTATGATCTATGAAATCTATGAAATCTATGGTGTATTAAACACCTTCACAGGTAGAAGAGGGTTTAAATTTAGGCTTGAATTGAACATCGTTATGAAGTACCTTCATGTGAAATTTAAGTCACACACAAAAAGCATACAGATCAGAGAGAAGGTTCCTACAATAAGCTCTGATCCAGCAACATTTTTCACAGTCCAAATATTTCCATCTTGCTTGCCATTATGTAACTCAGGGCAGAGAGGAAGCCATCTTAAGAGGCTCCCAAATTTGTAGTTCTCGAGATCCCACCAATCATAATCTGGCTATGTTTGTAAGAAACATCTTCTAACTACTGCACTACAGAGTGCTTTGCGTGTATTCTTGAGATTGAACTTCAAAGTGATTGTTTTTATATTGGCTAAATTCTTACAAGCATTAAAGATTCTCTGTGCATTGGAAAAGAGGCCAAAGAAAATTGCGTGTAACTGTCCATAGTTTACTTCTATGTGATGAATTCCACAGTTCTTTTTACTATCTTAAGTTTTGCAAGATTCTGTTGATAAAAGAGAAGAAAGCTCTTTGCCTAGAATTCTTTGTAAGGCAATGCATAGATACACATTGGTTTCTCAATTACGTAATTTCTTCATTTTCCGTTTACAGTGGCTTAAGCATAGCATCAAGACTTGGTGTTCGGTGTTCATCTGGGGACAACGTCTAGTGAAATTTACTTTTAGCTAATGTTTTATCCATTGTGTGATTCCTCCTCCCACCCCCACCTACCCCTCCTAGCTTCGTGATGCTGATATGATGGTAGTGGGCAGTACCAAGCCTGAAGAGATTCCAGTAACTTGGATGAAACCTGAAATGACCACTGTGGTTTGTTCACGTGACATTTTATGGGGTGAGTTCCTTACAAGTTGCACAGTATTGATAATGGATGTATTTGTGCCTACTTGTGTTTGCCGACTTAGGACACAGTCCTGTTGCGATCTTTGTAAGCCCCCAAACCTGGAGGCTTACAGTCATCCTATGCAGAGTGGAAGGAGCAGTGGAGGTGATCTTTGCCTCCCTGTTCTCCAGGCTTGAATATTTTGCCAGATGGGCATTTTCCCATCTAGCTGGAGTGTTCTGGAGGGGGAGGGAAGGAGGCTGGAGAGTCTTCAGGATAGCTCGTATCCTGACCTCTCCAGTCTCCTCCACTCCACACCCACTGAAACACCCCCTTCTCCAAGGTCACGTTCAGAGAGCAGCTGGCACAGTTCTTTCTGCACCGGCTGCAAGGGGGAGAGGGGTTGGAGCTCTGATTCCCAGCTCCGAGGTTGAAGCGCTGTCTCCGACCTCAGGTCTGGGAATCCAAAATATCCTATGGCCCCTCAGATACTGTCTACGGGCCATAGGATTGCTCCCTTAGCTATTTTATTCCCTCTTCCACCTTTTAAGTCAGTTATGTTTCTGTTAGAACAGAAAATCTAAGGAATCGGCATCGTCACAAATCTGCAAGTCCTGTCAGCCCTTTTCTAGGTTTTAATGGCCCTTTGGATCAATTTGTTGGGACATGTCCAACAATACATGCTGTGCCAATGTAGTGTGATCCTACCATTAACGCATGTGTAATGTTCACCTACAGATTGCAGTGTCAGAGCATATAGGGTTTTTCTTTAAGGTTCCACAAGGTTTTAATAAGAGAAATCTGTTTTGCTTACTGCCTGCACAATGTCCATGTGCTTTCATACATATGTTTTTGTAATAGCCTGTCTCTTGAAATAACTGGAAAGAAGAGCAGAAACACTCTCCTTAGTTATTGTTATTAAATATGTACTTATTGTTTCATGGGGGAAAGTATGTATATTAAATGTGCACATTGGTATTAAACACATACCTCTCATAGAAAGAATGCACTTACCTTAATTGCAGGATATTTATTTATACACCTATTACTGTTGCATGATGGGAAACATAGCATCAGAAGAACCACCAAGTTCCCTTACAATGTTTTTTATTTTTATATGTGTATTAAATTCTTATTTATTCAACATTCCAAAAAAGTTGTCTGGTGTTATCTCATGCTTTAAGAATGCCCTGCTTGCTTAACATCCATGAAGTCACAATGGTGAAAATTCTGGTTGGAGTCAACAATAGCCATTGAACAATTTTGTCATTTATTTTTGTTGGCCGCTGCTGTTTTACTTGATGTAGGTTATGCACCAATATATTAGTTCCTGGGATGAAAAATAAGAGCTCTAAAATACATGTAGTTGTGATGATATAAAACAACAGAAACCTCTTGGCACTGATGATCAAACTGGGTAACTCATTCTCAACTTATATTTCATTCCATATACAGTAAGTTGTTTGTGAATTGTTCTGCTGACAGTGCAGTACTATACATGTCCACCCAGATGTAAGTCGTATAGAGCTCAATGTAGCTTAGTCCTGGGTATAGGATTGAAGTGCCATTGTCCTTTTTACTTCACTGTAATCCATGTTGTTAAGCCTTGACATTTGATTAGTTAACTTCCTAATGACATACTGGAAATATAAGCTGAAGGACAGGTTCATACACTGAATTCTGAATTACCAGGAAGAACCTGATAGGCAGTCCCAGCTCAGCATTATTTGTGTTCCAACAAACTGGTTCTCCTGTTGCCCATAAGTTGCTAGTGGCATCTCTCACTTGTCATTCTTGTTGGCTACTGTACTGATACAACCCATGTGTTTTGATTCTTGTTCTTTCTTCTCTAACTCAGATGAATTGAGCTACTCATCTTTGAGCCTCTTTATGGTTAACTGTTGGGTTTGGATGGATTTTGAAGAATTCCCAGTATTCAGTTCATAACAGTGATATGTGCCATAATGGGTTGTGGATCACTGAATTATGGAGAAGCTTAGCTTCCCACAAAGCAAGTTCCCAGAACTGAATGGAATATCTATGTTAGCTGTTTCATACATGCTTCTGATTAATCACTTGAAGACTGCAACTTCAAGTGATAGTGTGCATGTGGAGAAAGCCAACCTAAGCCCCCTGCCTGACACACACACACTCACCAAGGAGGAGGGAAGGAGACCTAGGGGGGGGAGACAGCCAGTCTCCACAGATGCCAAAGGGGACAAACAACATCAACATAGAATCACCCCAGGGGGGAAGGCAGGAAGCATCACCAGGTTTGTCAATGCTCTTGCATATCAGCCCCATCTACATAAGACTTGAATACCTCTCTAGGGCAGGCGCTTCGGCACCCCTAAGAAATGGCCACTCAACACCATAGGATGGGACTATTAAGCAAGTGGCTTCAAAGGGACCCCATCCCACGGGGGGAAGGTGTCACCCCGTGGGATGTGCCAGGTGGGGCTAGGGGAGGTTGAGTACCTTAGCTAAGATAGAGTCGGTTCAGAAATAGCCCCAACCCGCAACCAAAAAACAGGTGCAGGCTTTTCTGGGACTTGCAGGGTACTATCAGAAGTTCGTGCCACACTTCAGTCAGCTAGCAGCCCCTCTGACTGATCTTTGTAAAAAGCGCCAACCGAACAGGGTCCAGTGGACCGCGGCTTGCCAGACCGCTTTCGACGGGTTAAAAGCCTGCCTCACGGCAGCTCTCATTCTGCAAGCCCCAAACTTCGAATCCCCCTTCGTTCTACAGACAGATGCCTCTGAGGCCGGGATGGGGGCGGTGTTATTACAAGAGAAGGTAGGAGAAGGGCTGCGCCCCGTTGCCTACCTGAGCAAGAAACTCCTGCCCAGAGAATGTAGTCTTGCCACCACTGAGAAGGAGTGCCTGGCCGTGGTGTGGGCCATCACCAAGTTGCGCCCCTACCTCTGGGGGAGACGGTTCCGCCTGCAGACTGACCATTCCCCCCTGTGCTGGTTAGATAGAGTCAAGGGCAACAACCAAAAACTCCTACGGTGGAGTCTGGCGTTGCAAGACTTTGACTTCGAAATTGAGCACATCAAGGGTAAGGACAATGTCTTGGCTGATGCACTCTCCCGGGCTTTCTCAGGTGATGGGCAAGTCGATGGGAAATTGGGGTGTGGGACCCCAATGCCATCTTTTCCCCGGAGGAGAGATGTGGAGAAAGCCAACCTAAGCCCCCTGCCTGACACACACACACTCACCAAGGAGGGGGGAAGGAGACCCGGGGGGGGGGGAGACAGCCAGTCTCCACAGATGCCAAAGGGGACAAACAACATCTACATAGAATCACCCCAGGGGGGAAGGCAGGAAGCATCACCAGGTTTGTCAATGCTCTTGCATATCAGCCCCATCTACATAAGACTTGAATACCTCTCCAGGGCAGACGCTTCGGCACCCCTAAGAAATGGCCACTCAACACCATAGGATGGGACCATTAAGCAAGTGGCTTCAAAGGGACCCCATCCCACGGGGGGAAGGCGTCACCCCACCTGACCCAAAAGGCCGCCCCTCAGGGAGGGTGTCAACCCACCTGATCACGGAGGGAGGGGCTACCTGAAACACCAAGGTATAAAACACCCTGCACAAGGGAACTTTTCTCTGGACCTGATCAGCAATCTTGCCCATGCCTGGGGTAAGGGAACGAAGGATCAGCAACCCCGGGTAGCAGAATCCGGCGCGCTCCAGCTAGCTGGAATCACTGGCCGCTTGGGTTGACCGGACCCCCGGGAAACCAAGCTGAAATCACTCACAAGCCGCTTGGGTATACCGGGCCTCCGCCAGGAACCAGCTAGCCGCTTGGGTAGACCGGGCCTCCGCCGGGAACCCAGCTAGCCGCTTGGGTAGACCGGGCCTCCGCCGGGAACCCAGCTAGCCGCTTGGGTAGACCGGGCCTCTGCTGGGACCCGAGCTAAACTAACTAGCTGAGAGCCCTGAAATCACGTTGTCCTTGAGGCTTTTGCTTGCTACTTTGTACCGTACTGATAAGCTGTATTGCTGGCGTAGGTCTGAGTTTGTGAAGGTAATTTTGTAAATAAACTTGTTTTCTAAAAGATACTTTTGTGGCTATAAGTTATCCCTTTGTTCTGGGCTAAGGCGAGGTGCTAGGGACCTCAGAGAAGGCCCACCCCAGCACCCGCTACCCCCTTAGCATTGAACCCGCACAGAAGACCAGGTTGTTGGTCTTCCACTGTGCACGTATGAATGAATGGAATACTGCAGATAGAATGTTTGTGTGACCTGATGCCATTTCAAACACAATGGTTTTCCATGGACTCTGTTCACACAATCAGTCACATGAATTCCCCACTCCAGTCACTTCTGGCAACAACGCATCAAGTTTAATTTCTAGTCAGAAGGGCAAACAAATCTCCTAGCATACATTGCTTGAATGAACTCTGAAAGTCAACCACATATTATCTCTGTGCTTATAAATAAGATTCAAAAAGCCAAATCAAATAGGCTGAAGAAACATAGTGGTTTGGGGAGGGGGTAGAGAAAGGAATCTAATTTGGTCCCTTCTCTTTCACATTGCTCTGGCTGAGATCCCAGCATGGCCTCAGTACAGCCATAGACAATTTATGGCTGTGGTACACTTGTGTTTGAACTTCCAGTGAAGTGCTCCAAGATCTAATCTAAATTGAAATTTTCCAGGAGACTGGGTTTGAAGGATAAAGTGTGAACACAAATAAAATGCCTTTGAAATGTTTTTTCTAATTGTATGTTTAGTGTTAGAAGTATAATCTTTTTTATGGCTTGATTTTATGGCTTTGCTACCAAAAGTTAAGAGCTGGGGTCCAGTAATACTTAAGAGGTGTGACTAGCAGAATGAGGCCAAAGGTCTGTCAGTAAACAAACTTAAAGGTCGAACACAAGTCACTGCCATGGCTAGAGTCAAGCATTGAGCACCACAACCCAAAGCCTGCCCTGACCCAGTCAGCATCTAACAGCAAGATTTAAATGTTGGGTTTGGGGTTGTTTTTTTTTTATGAACATGGGCTTTGTCATCAATAGTCACTTTTGACTGTTTCGACTATAAACAAGTAAATTTCAATCTGGTGACATCTGTCCATCAGTAAGCTTTTTGGTTTGCTTTAGGTACATACTTGCAAGCAGGAACACATTGTGGTGTGGAAGCAAAAGTGGAGCACATCTGTACATCATGACTAACTTAAGTCTCATTCTATTAAATGGGTCTACTCTAAGTAGGACTCTCATTGGATACAACCCATTGAGAGATCTGATCATGGATCTGTTGCATAACATGTACTTTGATCCTGACTACATGCTTCTCAATAAGTGCCTGGTTCTTCCAGATCTTCAACAGATTCAAAATGTGTATTCATGAAGCTTTACATCTCTAAATCTCTTACAGTATGGGATTTGCCAGTATGGCTTGTTGTCACTGTTAAATGGATGAAAGAAACTTGGCAGCCAGTTAATGAGAACTGTTCACTGTTTTGTGATAATCTGTTTATCTGTCTGTAGCCCCATCCCCGATAATATGATTTTCTTATGCATTTTTTAAAAAGTATGCTCCCTATAGCTGAATTATTATTTTTTTAGTTGTTGTTGTTGTTTTTTGAGCTAAGGTGTGGCTGTGCATTCTTTCTGATATTTATCATCTATAATAATAAAAGTATATGAATGTTAGTGCCAGAGCTCCAAGACCTTGAAACCTAGACACCTGAAACTTGGCATCCATACTAATGGGATCTCAGGGATGTGCACCATGGGGTTATTTGGTTTTTAAAACACAGTAATTAATTTAAGTTCATTTAAATGTGTCTGTGTGGTTGAAGTCTACAGCACCACCTAACCACTGCATAGCTTTGCAGTCAATACAGTTTGAAATCCAAGGGACAAAGTTATATGGCTGCTCCCTTCCCACTGCTGCGGAGCACACACACCCTTAGCGAGCATAGAGTGCACAGCCCCTCCCTCTGGGGAGTTTAGGGGTGCAAGATGGCAGGGGCCATGCCTAGGGGTGCCAATGGGCATGGCTTCACTCAGATGGCATAGGCTCAATGACAGGCTCTGACAGCTGCGTAGCTTTACCTGAAGACTTCACTGTATCAAACCCAAGTGCTATTCTAACCCATGCACAGCCAGGTCTATTCACTAGTAATTCATATGGCACACTAACTCAGACATTTAGTAGTAATTTTGCTTATGGTGCCAATTATCTTCTCCCGACAAAGTTCCAGTCGTCTTTCCCAATTCATTAGCGGAATTGTTTTTCATTTTATAGGACAGAATGGTTCTGGCGAACATCCTGTGAGACATAACAGCCATACTCCGGGTGAGGCTGTAGGTCAGCTGGCTGTGGCAATGTGCATGCAGGTTAGTAAGACCACGTAGAAACTTTGAAAACAGAAAATAGAAAAGAAAACGGTCCCAAATGCAGGCTCACAATAACTGGATTCGCAGAACACTGCAACCCATCGTAGGCAACTAGCCACAGTGGGTTGTCATGTCATGTGAACCTGGACCACCTCCCTCAGGGTGGCTTGTTTTGGGGCAAGACATTGGCCAGGCAAGACTCCACATTTTGGGCAGCCGTAAGTGTGCATCTGCGAAAGACTGGGGGGGAAATTATGATTAAAATTGCACACATTTCTGCCACCCCCAAACAGGATAACATGCCAGTGATGGTCACTCCAAAGTGCCACTTTGGCATAGATGTAACAGCTGACACTGGCAGCGAGGCATGGGGCTCCGGGGGGGGGAGGCAAATGGGATCGCAGTCGGAGCAGAGAGGGGGTGCCAAGACAGGTTCTGCCGTGCAGGACTCTGGGATACCTGTTGGAGGACCAGGGGCGGGGAAGGAGTGGGAGAACAACCCATGGTAAGCCCAACTGTCTGTCAGGTGCACTGTGGGTTGTTCCGTGAACAACCCACACTGCGTACCTTATTCACAAGGTGGGTTGTCGTGTTGTGCAAACTTGCAATCTAATTGTTCAACACAAAATTAAAGGAAAGGGACAAAGGCGTTAAAACTCACATTATAGGTTAGGATGGATGCTAATTAAATTCTCCCCATCTGAAATTCTCTCTAGATTTTGGGGTTTCAGTTATAATTTCTGCATGTGCAGTTTGCTGCAGTGTTTAGTTTGCATCTTTTTCCATCTGAGTAACCAATCGTGTAACTGCATTAAGATTCTGTTTTGTGCATTGGTAACCTGTAACAGAAAACTGTGTCAAAGCATGTATGCAGAATTCCAAATTAATAATAGTAACCAGGAGGTACATGGAGCACAATGTGGTGTGTGGTGCACAATGAACCCATGGAACGACAGCAGAACAAGGGAAATCCATCCATCCCTAGATAAACATTTCCCACAACAAAATCTTCTCAGTACCCCAGAATTGATGACAAGAGGAAATGGTCTTGATAAGTCTGAATAACAGAACATGGGATAGAAACTGTATATTGCTACTTTTTCATTTTGTCTCTTTAAGAACTTGGTAAAGATCAGTGAGCGATGGATACAAGCCCAGCAGTATAAGAGCTGGAATCTTCGTTGCTTGAAGCTACAACCCCTTTCACCTGTTCCCAGGTAGGAAACATAAAAACATTGTTTTCAAACAGTGGTTTAAGTAATCACCTAAGCCCAGTCATGTCCACTTCAAAAGCACCTAAATATCTTCTGTGGTTTGTTTATTGTATTAGCCCATAGCACTTTTTTCCAGCCCTTCCTTACAAGTTGCTTAGGGTGGTTGGTGTACATGGGTCATCCAACTGAGTTTGTGATCCTAGTCCAGACATTTCATAGATTTCATAGATCATAGAGTTGGAAGGAGCCCACAAGGCTATCAAGTCCAACCCCCTGCTCAATGCAGGAAAGTAGAGGAGGGGTCTCCCATCCAAGTAATAACCAGGCCTGACCCTGCTTAGCTTTCCACGCTCAGACAAGCTGAGCCAGCGTGAGCCACAGGCCATGGGCTCAAAAGGTGACTTTAGTCAAGACATTATAAGTTGGCCTTAGCTTTTAACTGTGCAAAGTGGCATTTTTGTGAATCTGTATGAAATGGGGCCATTAAAAGTGCTGTATGACTGATAGCAGCTTTCCAGATTGATTAGGGAACTGCAGCTTTACCATAAGCTCATCACAGGAGAAAGCTTCAGACAGGAACCCATATCATGCCAACCCAACAGTATACAAAGGAAATACAAGCAGGCTCACTTGTTCATTTAGATCGGGAATGGGCAAATTGTGCCCCCTCCCATGTTTTGGCTTATAATTCCCATCAGCCCTAGCCAGCATAGCCCATAGTGATGGATGAGGGGTGCTGTAGGCCAAAACATTAATTTGGAATTGCGCATGCATGCTTTGCCACAATTTTCAGTTACAGATTACCAATGCACAAAAAGGAATCTTAATGCAATTACATGATTGGTTATACGGATGGATAAAAGATGCAAACTAAACACTGCAGCAAACTTTACATGTGCAGAAATTATAATTGGAACCCCAAAATCTAGAGAGAATTTCAGACCGGGAGAATTTCATTAGCCTCCCTCCTAACCTATAATGTGAGTTTTAATGCCTTTGTCCCTTTACTTTACTTTTCTGTTGAACTTTTACATTGCGAGTTTGCATGACACGATAACCCACCCTGTGAATAAGCTACGCATAGTGGGTTGTTCACAGAACAACCCTCACTGTGCCTGACAGATGATCAGGCTTACTGTGGTTTGTTCACTCCATCTTTCCCCCCTTCAGCCAGTATTCCAGGGTCCTGCATGGCAGAACCCGTCTTGTCTCCCACTCCCTGCTCCGATCGCGATCCCATTTTAATTCGCCTTTTTTTTCTGGAGCCCCATGTCCTGCCGCCGGTGACAACCACTCCTTCAGTGCCCAAGTGGCACTTTGGAGCAACAGTCGCTGGCTTGTTACCTTTGGGGGGGCGGGGATAGAAATGTGCGAAAGATTGCAATTGCAATCGTAATTTCCTCCCCCCCCCCCCCCGTGTTTTGCAGGTGCACACTTACGGCTGCCCAAAATGTGGAGTCTTGCCTGGCCAATGTCCTGGTTAAGTGTCTGCTGTCAAAGTGCTGTAGGCAACATCCATGGACATTGACCAAGTGATAGGTTGGCATATAGGTTACTTTGCGCACATTTACAGATCCAATAAATCCATTCCCCAACATGTCAAAACAGAACACATAACCATTTAAAAAAAAATTAAATTAGGATAACATGTATACTGTGTTATGGGTTAGATTAAAATATATGTAAATATTTTACATGTAGTAGAATTCTGTTTGTTTGGCTATTGAAACTTCACAACTCTGTTTTATCCATAAATGAAACATTGGTGGCCAGATGGAATATATAAAGTATTGTCATTCAATAATATGCAGTATTATAGTGAAACAAATGGGTCATTCATTGAAAAGTGGTGAGAAAACAGCATACGAATTGAGACCGTGAACATCTGCTTTAGGCTCTCTATGAACTCTGGGTGTTAATTAGAGTTATTGCCAAAGGTATTCTAGTAACATCTGCAGGTTTTCATCCCCAAAAGACCAGTAATAAAATTCTCAGAGTAGGTGCAAGATCTCCCCCACATACACTCATGCAAACTATTTTTAAAATATTTATTTATTATACTTCTGTCATGCTCTTATATGGAGGCTTCCAGTGATCTTCCATGAGGCTCATCATACCCACTTGGTTTGCCAACTCTGTAGCATCAGTTGCTCCCAGACCTTCCCCCATTGTTAAGGACTCCCTGCTAATGACAAACCATCACCAGCAGACACATAACCAGTTATTCCTATCTTACTTATTTAACTTCTCTAATGCAATATTTGTGTGATCCATCACATAAAATAGTTGTGTTTTAATCATCCGTAGTTTAGCAAAATTGTATGTACATATTGCCACCTGTCTAAAACTTTGTGGGTAGTACAGTGTATAACTGGAGCTCGTAGTGGTCACAGGTGCCTTCATTCACTCTGCAATTCTACATGCACAGTGAAGATGCTCAGGAAGGGCTCCTTACTGTTGTACTGAGTAGGTGCTTTGCATATGGAAGATCCTCATGCACATGAGATACATTCAGAAAGAAGGCAAAGGAGTTCATTTACCCACCGAAAATAGAAATTTAAGTTTTACTGAACAATGTAAGTTGCATATAATTTTCCAACTGATATGTAATAGTCTCGCCCCTTTCGTCTGCATTCCCTTTCTAATGATGGGCCCTTACGTGATTTATTTTATTTTATTTATTTGATTGTATCCCACCTTTCTACCAAAAAAGGCACTCAAGGCAGCTTGATGATGTCTTAGTGCATGGTCCAGTTTTGTGTGCAAGTTAGTATTTGAATAAGGTTTACTATGGCAGAGTAAGTTCAAACATCTATGGGAATATTCTGGAGCACAAAGCAATCTGGAATGTCTTCAGAGAATTCTGCATGCAAAGTTGTGTTTGAGATGTTGTGTTTTTTAGGCACATTGGTTTTTTCCTTGCTTTGGAGCCACTACCAGTATGCATGAAAGCCCTCCTGTCCATTCACCCTGGTATATCTGTGCATCAGCATTCACTTTACTAATATGGGGAGTGATTGTAAATCCTGAAAGAGCATGCTGTGTTTCAGTTATTCTTGAATACACTGATGCAGATAACGTCTGGTAACACTTGCTGTCTAAAACACTCTGGCAAACATTGCAGGCTCTAGCTAGCCATAAATACTTGCGCCTAGCTAGATGTGTATGTTTATGTCTACATACTTGTGTTTATATCTACATGCAGTAGTCTTACATATCCTTGGCAGTGCATTACACAGTTATATCTTGCATCATCTACAAAAGCGTGATCGTGACCAAAAGATAAGCCCTATTCAGACATTCTACATCTGAATACAGTAAACACATGCGGGGGGGGGGGGGGGTAACCCCGCCCCCTCCTGGCATGATTCTATCACCCTCTACTCGTGGTGGTGGATGACTTTCTGAAGAGGAGAGCTTCCTGTATACATGGAAGCTCTTCACACAATTTGAACACTGATTATTCCGTTATTCTGGATTGTGAGGAGAGCTTCCATGGATAGAGGAGACTCTTTTCTTCACAAAGTCACCCTCCACAAGTAGAGGGCAACAGAAACACACGAGAGGGCAGGACTAATGCGCTGCCCCCTCCTCATGTGTATACTGTACTGAGATGTGGAAATCCTAAATAGGGCTAAAGTTACATAGTTGCAGATGCCTTTGTACCATCATTAAACACTTACCTGGCACCAGCCGTGTTGCAGCGCTAAAGAAATAGCAGGTGACACGGTGTGGTGCCAATGGGAGCTTTTCTCCCATTGTAAATAGTAGCCAGAGCAGGCATGAAGGAGGGCAATCCCGATCAGGGCCAAGCAAGGCAAAAGCTTAAAACCTTACATGCTACAGCCCCAGTCTGCCCCCCCCTCCCCGGCTATTTATGTTTTTTAAAGCAAGCATGCTAGGGCTATAAACATCGCATCTAGTTTGGCCATGACAGACCAGAAAAGAAATGTGTTCATGGCTTCTCCTCTGTGGCTGGGACGTCCAGCATTCTCCTAGTTTTGGCCCTCATGAAGGCCCCAGTACACAGACTGAGGGCAGACGTTGGAAGGTTCATGAGCATGATTACATCCATTGCTACTTCTCCACTGAAATCCTGTTGTAAGCTGCTACATGGCCCTTTCAGGTGAAACATTGTACAGCCGAAGCTCACGCTGAGGGCAGGCAGGATGAAAGTAATTGCTGTGGGGGGGAAAGGCCTGGGATAATTTTACAGCAGAGCTGAAAAACCCGTCTGGTGCTTCTTTGAAGCTTTTGTCCACACACCGGTATTTACATCTACACTACTCCAATACCTTGTGGAGATTAAAAGATTGCATTGTACTCTTCTAGACAAGCAAAATTGTTCTTTATATCCATGCCAGTCACAATGTAAATGGTTCACAATATACTCTGTATGAAGGTTTACATGGCTTCAGTATTGGTTCCTTTCTGTGTTTCATCTTCCCTTCCCCTTTCTTTCCCTGTTTGGCTTGGTTTTGTATCTGCTTTGTGCTTGTCCAAGTGATAGGCAAATTATACTGTCTCTTGAAGTTCACGTAGTCACTTCCTGATTAAAGCCACAGTGTGTGTGTAAAACATTCCTCTTAGATGCATTTATATAAATACTTGGATGCCCTCTTGTAAATATCAACCAGCCTGAGTAAATGGTATGAGTATGTCTGAGCAAATTTTATGTATTTATTATATTTTTATCCTGCCTTTTTTCCTGCAAGGAACCCAAGGCAGCTTACGTAATCCTCTTCCTCCTCCTCCTCCTCCTCCTCCTCCTCCTCCTCCTCCTCCTCCTCCTCTCCATTTCATCCTCACAACAACCCTGTGAGGTAGGTTAGCCTGAGAGTCTAACTGGCCCAAAGTCACCCAATGAGCTTCATGGCCAAGTGGGGACTAGAACCTGGATCTCCTGAGTCCCTGTCCAGCACTCTAACCACTACGTCACACTGTCTCTCAATGCTTTTCTCACAATGGAAAAGCATTGTGTAGTGCTGGGGATTACACACACACTTATACATGCTTCATAATGGGAGCTGTCTAGATAGGTATTTCATAATGAGATACGTATAGGAATGGAGGAAGCTGCCTTATACTGAGTCAGACCATTGGTCCATCTAGCTGACTACACTGACTGGCAGTAGCTCTCCGGGGTTTTAGTCAGGGATACAGGCCTGTGGCTTATGCTGGCTGAGCTTGTCTGAGCGTGGAAAGCTAAGCAGGGTCAGGCCTGGTTATTACTTGGATGGGAGACCCCTCCTTTAGTTTCCTGCATTGAGCAGGGGGGTTGGACTCGATGGCCTTGTAGGCCCCTTCCAACTCTATAATCTATGAATCTCATCCAATTGAAGCATCATGAATTAGTTTTCCATAGGGAGTGTATAGCTTTGATTATCATAGATGTGTATAAACAGGAGAACAGGCCTGTGGCTCACGCTGGCTCAGCTTGTCTGAGTCTGGAAAGCTAAGCAGGGTCAGGCCTGGTTGTTACTTGGATGGGAGACCCCTCCTCTAGTTTCCTGCATTGAGCAGGGGGTTGGACTCGATGGCCTTGTAGGCTCCTTCCAACTCTATGATCTATGAAATCTTTCCTAGCCCTTCCTGGAGACATCAGAGACTGAACCTGGGCTCATTTGTATGTAAAGCAGGTGCCTTACCACTGAGCTACAGCCCTTCCCTGAAAATTAGATTTTTCCCGTCTCTACCTACAAATAGCAGCAGCATTTTCACTGCCTTAATAAGCTTTAACTGTCATTTCACTGCAGTCCTATAAACACTAGCCTGGAAGTAAGCCTCATTGAACTGAATAGATATGCATAGGATTATTTATACTGTAATTTTGGGATGGGAGAAACAGTCATGAAGTACCTGTGGTAACTTACTGTTTTCAGTGTTTTTTGCTCTTGTTTCCATCCATGCTTTTGACCTCCTAAGCTGAGAGAGATCTCCTGCTCCAATTTTTTTTTTCTCCCAGTGATATTGAGATTTCCCGAGGCCAGAGTCCAAAAGCTGTTGATGCGCTTGCCAGGGAGGTAGGATTGCTCACAGATGAAATTGAAATCTATGGCCAGACCAAAGCCAAAGTACGTCTGTCGCTGCTGGAAAGGTTGAAGGATCAGCCAGATGGAAAATATGTGCTGGTTGCTGGGTAAGAAATATTCTGTTTCACTTCTTGCATTTTTATTTATTTCATGGGTTTTCTTTTCAGATTTGTGTCAACAACACTTTAAAATGTTCACCCTCACTCCCCCTCCCTATTCCTCCTTCCCTTCTTTATTTATTTATGTGAAAAGATTGAAATAACTAAGGGCACATTCCTATGCATGTTTAGACGGGGGGGAAAGGCCTACAACCCCCAGCATGCCCCAGCCAGCCATGCTGGCTAAGACATGCTGGGAATTGTAGGCCTTTTTTTTTTCTAAATGTGCATAGGATTGCACCTTAAATTATTTATCCTTTTACTCTTGGTTGATGAGTACAGTCCTGAACAGCTTTGTTGTATTTCTCCCATTCATCTGACTTCTGTGAACAATCTTGTCAAATATGCCACACTAGCTGTTGCCCGCTGGCTGCACTCGCGTAGATTTTAGGATTTGGTATACCGGTAATTGTTTTCAAAAGAAACATGTATGGAAAAGATGCAGTGTCTCTCACTGAAAGTGTAACGTTTAGGCTGGGTGCTGGCAGCAGAAATCTTTTCTGACAGAAATATCTGATCTTAAAGAAAAATCATGTTAATCCTGAGAGTCTACAGGTGATGAAGAGTGAGCATGCCAAGTTTGGGGTAGATCCGTCTAAACGTGATGGAGCCTATGCGACGATGCCCCACAAACAACAGTCAGTCAGTCATTTAAAAAGTTTCCCTCCCTTTTCACCCAGTCATGTAAAAAGTTTCCCTCCCTTTTCACCCCCTCAGAGAACATTCTAAATGGCCTAGGGGAGATTTGCATACCCAGCCCTATTGGCCCCTGCAGGAATTCATACGAAAATTCTAAGTGCCGTATGGGCTATTTGCATAACTGCTGCTATTGGCTCCTGCAGCAAGTTGGCTCCTGCAGCAATTATGAGGTGAGGCCTATTTGCAGAACTGCAGATACGAGAGTGGGGTGATTTTGCCCCCTTTTTTCACCCCCTTAGGGACGGAATTTCCCAAAATCCTTCCTTAGTGGGGGTCTACGTCATAAAAGCAATGTCCCTTCAAAATTTCATGTTTCTAGATTAAACGGTTTGAGCTGGGTGTTGATGAGTCAGTCAGTCAGTCAGGACACCTTTTATATATATAGATTAAGGACTTGACTACAATGTATAGGAGGAGCGATTCTGGAAGGGGCAATTCGGCAGGGAGAACAATTGCTCCCGCCCCAAGCTGCTCTTCCAAATGCATGTTTGTGAGGGAAGCTGAAGTAGAGGAATGGCAGGCTACACCCCCCTTCCACCTCAGCTCTTCTCCACTCTACCTTGCCCCCTACCAAAGTAGCTTTTTCTTTTCTTTTTTTTCATAAAGGGAGGAGCCGTTGTGGTTCACTTACACACATTTGCATTTAACACATAGTTAGCACTCAAAAGGACCACATTAGCCCCAGCTCTTGTGAAAGCTTATCTTCTACAACTCATTATTTGACTTATTTTTTAGTTCTGTCTATTTTGAAAATTAAACCATTTTATGTGGATAGCAAGGGGCTTAAAATAACAACGTTTATTTCCTTTTTAAATGTCCTCAGCAATTGATACACCCTTTGCAACTATACGTCAGCACAGGGTTTATTTTATCTCCAATCACCTTGGGGACTAGCAACAGATGTTGTGCAGCTCTCTTTTGTAACTTAGTTCTGCATGCCAGGTGGTGTACCTTCATATGCTTCCCCTTCCTACATTTTAAGCCATGGATCCTCCTGTCCTGTCTCCTGTCCCGCTTTGAATTATGAACATTCTCTGTTAAGTGGTCTTATGTACTTAATATTTCACTGCATATCCATTCCCTAATTTGGTGGCAGGTGCCACCTACTGCGTGCATGATGGCATTAGCAATAGGAAAGCTAGAAATAACGCTTTGTGTGACATGCTTGGTTTTACCACAGCTCCGGCAGATAAAAAGAATTCCAAAGAATAAAGCTGAAATGTTTGTATGTAGTTTGTGCAAAATGCAGGCACACTTAAACACTTCCACTGATGTAAGTGGAAGAGAGCTGAGCATGTATTAATCTCTTCTCTGGTTTTAACCTATAAAGCCTTACACGGCTTGGGACTGCAATACTTGACAGAACGCCTCTCCCAACCGCAATCTACCCGGACACTACGCTCGACATCTGAGGACTTCCTCTGAGGGCCTCCTCTGACAGAGGCTTGGAGGGCGGCAACAAGGGGGAGGGCCTTCTCAGTGGCGGCCCCCCAACTGAGGAATGATCTCCCCATTGAGGCCCGCCTGGCACCAACTTTGTCATCTTTTCGGTGCCAGGTTAAGACCGCCCTCTGTGCTGTGAGGTGTTTAAGAACATATACAGGCTTGTGGCTTACGCTGGCTCAGCTTGTCTGAGCGTGGAAAGCTAAGCAGGGTCAAGCCTGATTATTACTTGGATGGGAGACCCCTCCTCTAGTTTCCTGTATTGAGCAGGGGGTTGGACTTGATAGCCTTGTAGGCTCCTTCCAACTCTATGATCTATGAATCTATGAAACATCTAGAGTTATTTTTAATGGCTTGATGGAGCATGCATGTTTAGGTGTTTGTAACAGGTCTATTCTGTATTAAATATTGTTATTTGGGGCCAAATTGTTTTTAAATTTTAAACTGCTTTTAATTTCTTTATTGTGGAATATTTTTATGGCTGTTTTATTGTATCTTGGCCTTGTTTTAGGCACTGTTGTAAACCACCCAGAGAGCTTCAGCTATTGGGTGGTATAGAAGTGAAACAAACAAACAAACAAACAAACAAATAAATAAATAAAATAGGTCTTACATATCCCTAACACTCTCTAAGAACCAGCTCAAAATATTGTGTATGCTACTCTGCTGTGTGAAGAGAGATCACAGCATAATCTGATATGACAGAGTTAGGCAACCGAGTGCCCTCCAGATGTTTTGGACTACAACTCCCATAATTCCTGATCACTGGCCATGCTGGCTAGGGCTGATGGGAGCTGTAGTCCAAAACATCTGGAGGGCACCAGGTTGCCTACCCCTGCGATATGAAAAGGCTAAGCCTTGCAAGCCAAACAACTCTTTTCAGGGCACTTGTTAGCATTTGCATTTCACACATCGATTCCTGATACTCCTGCCACATTTAGGGCAAGTGGCTGCTTGATAAAAATAGCCTGTTTTGCACTATTTTAGTGATGCAGTCGGAGATGAACATTCTGTATAAATATTTGTCCAGAGGACATATTGTTCCAGGCTTATGTGTTTTATTTTGTTTTGTTTTAGAAAAGCTATTTAGGGCATTTGACTGTATGAATTGTAGAAAAATAGCTGCCAAGGGCTAAGTTTAGCTCAATTGTCCATTTTTGGAAAGCTCTTTGCAAATAAAGCTGTGTTTGATCCAAAGGAAAATGGAGAGCAATTTAACTTAATATCATATTTTACGCATGCTCAGGATACTCATCATACTATGTTCTCCTTTGAAGTGTCCCAATAGATTCAGAATGCACTTATAAATACTGTATTTGTTGACTTCTTTATAATTTACCATTTCCTTATATCAAAAGGTCACCAGTTTCCTGGCAAAATAAGAGAATATCCATAACATTGGAAAGTTTGTTTGTCGTTTCTGTACATAATTATAATCAGCTACAGTAGACCACATGTGTTTTTCCACAGAGAGCAAACAGAGATTGGGAGGTGTTGTAACAGCCCACTTTGCCAAAAGTCTAAGAATTGGTGATGCTGCTGATATTTATTTATTTATTATATTTATACCCCGCCTTTTTCCCGCAAGGAACTCAAGGCAGCTTACATAGTCCTTCTCCTCCTCCTCCTCCTCCTCCTCCTCCTCCTCCTCCTCCTCCTCCTCCTCTCCATTTTAGCCTCATAACAACCCTGTGAGTTAGGTTAGCCTGAGAGTCAGTGACTGGCCCAAAGTCACCCAGTGAGTTTCATGGCCGAGCAGGGACTAGCCCTGACTTTGTTCCAATGAACTTCAATATTTTCATAATTTAAGCTGAGATCAACTACAAGTTAATTTATATTTTCTGTGCCTGTGCGATCTGCATGGTTGGCATGACTAAGCAGCTGAATTCGCCATCTTTGCACATACTCGGTTGTTTCTTGCTGTAACCCTTTAGTTTCCAAAGGAAATGAAAACATCCTTTTCATTGCAAAAGCGTCCTTTTTGCAACGTGCACAGAATTATTTCTTTTTAACCCTGCAGAGAGCAATCCTATGGCCCCCGAACCGCATCTGGGGTGCCATAGGATGCTGTGGATCTCCTCCTCCATGCCCATTGACAGGACTTCAAGCATGGAGCCACTGTGCAAAGGTTCTCGTATGAGGTCCCAACTGCAACCTTGTAAGAGAAGTCAGAGAGGGAGAAAAGAGGTGTGCTGGTGACTGGGGAGAGGAGAGGCTGGGATACACAGTATCCTATGGCCTCTACAGTCTTCTCCTGGCCCACTGAAAGATAAGTATTTTGTACTTTAAATGGAAGAACGGAGGCAAAATCCTTTGCTGGTAGGGCATAGGATAGGAGGAGAGCTCTGACTCTGAGCCCTCTGTCTAGGAGGAGTGCAACCCATAAAATTATGCCCTTAGTTACTCAGGTTCAAGATCTGCACAGTCTTGACTCCTGACAAGGGCATCTTCCTCAGTTCTAGATCAACTGGAGAAGACTGTCGGGCAGCCTTCCTTGATCACACTTGGGAACTTTGTGCCTTTGAGTACCGTACTTCTGTTCTGCTGCTTTGGCAGCAGATGTCACAGAGAGGAGGCATGGCATGTTGTTTCATAGCAACTGCAGGGGAAAATACTCATATATTTTTTTCAAAAAAGAGATGTTAATCTATAAAACAAATATTTCAGACTGCATTTCTCACCAGAAGTGAATGTAGCATACAAAGGACAGCTGGACCTTTTGCATAGTTTCTGTAAATGAGGGAAAGATGTTTCTAATTAGAGCTGGATTTCTAGCTAGAGTCTTCAGGAGGTCATGCTATAGGAGTTACCCCTTTTGGCTAGTGTATGCATGAATACTTGTATATCCCTGGGAATGAAAATTTAATCCTTAATGTCACATACCTTAAATAAACTACTTATTTCACTGCAAGCACTAAAGGATCACAGATTTAAACAGTGAAGTGTAGCGTATCTTGGCAAGCGTTTTCCTTAGAAATTGAGTGGGAGTGATGTGAATGAAAGCCTAGTATTGTTTTTGTTTTGTTCTTAACTTGATTTTTCTCTGACTGATAAAAGAGATCCCCCAAGTGAATTGTTTGAATGCTTTTGAAATCTTTCTAGGGAAATGCATAATCATTCATCATTTAACGTTAGGGGTGTGTGCATTGTTGTTGTTCTGAAGGCAGAATACAAGTTAACCTTGAGATGGATTGGAGTATGGGACAAAATTTAATTTAATATAAAGTTTTACAAAGAATACTAGTCTCTCATCATGCTTTAATGCAGCTTCCTTTGGTAACTGATGCATGTGCTGAAGAGAAAAGTGTGCTCTGAGCTCCCATCTGTTGATTTAAGCTATTTGGGAGGGGTCTTGTTCAGGAATTGTGGGATAGTACTATGGAGAGTGGTGAGGAAGGTAGATTTGTTCTGTGTGAGTTATTATATTCCATTTCATTCTGTAAGGTCTGGTGTCTGAGTACATCTACAAGGGTATCACTTAGGGAGGGCTGGGGGAGCATTCCCCTACCCATAATGGTTCAGAGCACATGTGAGTGACCCAATTTGCACAATCAAACAAGCCAATGTGGCTTGTTTAAATTGGTGGCTACAACAGGCCATGGGTTATTTGAAGGTTGTTCCCCCCCTCAAACAAGCCGTGCCGCCCCGGTTTGGATGACACAATAAAACAAAATCTTAAGTAAAAACAGCACAAAAATAGATCCATTAAAACATAATTAAAAATTAAAAGTTTAAACAGTTGAAAACACAACAGTAAAAGAAATAGAAAGCACCCAATTGAATAATTTTAAAAAAACCTCAGCAACAGACCAACTTGCATGCCTGCTTGAATAAAAATGTCTTTGCCTGCCAGCGGAAAGACAACAGAGAGGGGGCCAACCTAGATTTCATAGATTTTATAGATCATAGAGTTGGAAGGAGCCTACAAGGCTATCGAGTCCAACCCCCTGCTCAGTGCAGGAAAGTAGAGGAGGGGTCTCCCATCCAAGTAATAACCAGGCTTGACCCTGCTTAGCTTTCCACGCTCAGACAAGCTGAGCCAGCATAAGCCACAGGGAGTTCCAGGTCCTTTCTTGCATCCCCCCCAAACTTGCCTCCGATGGTGATGGGACTGAGAGAACGGCCTCCATCAAAGATTTCAACACCCAGGCAGGCTCATATGGGAGAATGTGGTCTTTCAGGTTTCCTGGTTCCAAGCCATAAATAAATGTTCATAATTCTTTCTCCACCCGCACTAACAGTGCCCTTAGGTATAAGAGCATTCAGAGGGTTCAATTGTCATTCTGTTATGATAGAAATCAACCACTTGTATCAACCACTGCTATCCTAGAAATCAGCCACTGCTGTGTAGCGATAGTGGTACCACACGTTTGAGTTTAGAGGATGTGTGAATAATGCCTTGCAAAAACTGGTGCAATTTCAATACCAAGAGAAGTATGATAGTTTTTATACAAAATGTAAGTTTTCACATTCATGCTTGGAGCAGTTAGGAAATAATGGTTTCCATGTTACACTAGATAAGACTATTTTGGAGAATAAGATTTCAAGAAAGTTGATGGGGGGGGTTGTCTTAAATGTAAATCTATATTGAATTCAGTACATGTTCCAAGTCTTCAGAACAGTTGCCAAAAAGCAATGTATTGCTTCCCCGCTGCTGGGCAGAACAATCCTATGGCCCCTAGACAGCGTCTAGGGAACCATAGGATTCTTCGGATTCCCAGATCCAAGGTCGGAAAAGAGCTCTGATCTCGGAGCTGAGATCCGCACTTGGATCCCACTCCCACCCCTTTGCACCGGCTGCTTCTCTGAGGTCATAAGACCGACCTCAGAGAAGGGGTTTAGGGGGCATTCTGGTATGTGGGGAGGGGTGGAGACTGTGCCGCCGAGATATGACATATCCTGGTGGCGCCTCAGCCTCCTTCCCTCCCCGTCAAAGCGCCGCAGTTAGACAGCTGAAATCAGCCGTCGAGCTGCTTTGCAAGGCAGGAGGAGCGCAGAGCTCCTCATACCCTGCATAGGATGCCCATAATCCTCTGAGTGTGGAGGCTACAGGCGTCCTCATTGGATTGCACCCTAAGCCAGTTGCTTAAACAGAAGAAGTATTGAGGTTGTCAATGTAAGTACAATATACATGAATGTGATAGTATTTGTAACCGCATCATTCTGTTCAAATGAATTGTACTTTGAATTTTCATTTGGGTCGAATCAGTAGCTTTCATATCATTAGTTAGACTGACATCAACAAGCCTACTGACGCAGTGCATTTTATTTTCCTGTATTGTTAGGATTACGCCAACCCCCCTTGGGGAAGGGAAGAGCACTGTGACAGTTGGTTTGGTCCAAGCACTCACAGCCCACCTTAAAGCAAATTCCTTCGCCTGCCTGAGACAGCCTTCTCAAGGGCCTACATTTGGTGTTAAAGGTACTCTTTCTTTCATGTTGTAAGACCACGTGGCTAGTTTGTCGATGACTATTTGAGCTAAAAGAAGCCCGTGATCCAGAACTGAATCTTAGAGAGCATGCCTTCTCTCAAGGGCATCCTTGTCCTCCAGCTTCAAGCCCGGCATTCTATTCAATGTACCATACTGGTTTTCAGGACCGGTGCAGGGCAGTTTGGCGCCCCAGGCGAAAAAATATTTAGCGCCCCCCCCTCTCCAAAGCAAAAAAAAAAAACCCTGCGCCGCCACCACCAACCTACCTTCCCCCCCCCGCCTTGGCTGCAGCGGCGGCTGCTGCTGCTGCGGCTGCTGCGACGAAGGTAGGTGACGGGGGGGGTGACGGGGGGGTTGGGGGGGTGGTGATGGCGGTGGGAGGCGCAGCGGCGAGCGAGCGGGTGGGCGGAGGCGCGGCGGCGGCGGCTGGCTGCGACAAAGAGGTAGGTGACGGGGGGGGGTGGACGGGGGTGGGGGGGGGGATGGTAGGCGATGGACGGTGGCAGGCGCAGCGGAGAGCGCGCTAGATGCGAGCGGGTGGGCGGAGAGCGCGGCGGCGGCTGGCTGTGCTGCGACGAAGCGGTAGGTGAGGGGGGGTTGGGGGGTGGCGATGGCGGTGGCGGTGGGAGGCGCAGCGGCGGGCGAGCGAGCGGGTGGGCGGAGGCGCGGCGGCGGCTGCTGCTGCGACGAAGCGGTAGGTGACGGGGGGGTTGGGGGGGTGGCGATGGCGGTGGGAGGCACAGCGGCGGGCGAGCGAGCGGGTGGGCGGAGGCGCGGCGGCGGCGGCAGGCAGGAGGGTGGGGAGGCGGAGGCCTGGCGGGGGAGGCGGAGGCCTGGCGGGGACGGCGCAGCGGCAGCGAAGAGGAGCGCAGCGTTTCGCGCCCTCTTCAGCCGCACGCCCTCTTCAGCCGCGCGCCCTAGGCAACCGCCTAGTTGGCCTAGCGGTAGCGCCGGCCCTGCTGGTTTTCATGATAGTTTGCTGTTTATTAATTCCTTTTAAGCAGTGACAGCAGCAGCCGTATTCATCTGTGTGTACAGGTGCTTCCAGATGAGGCTTCTAAAGTGCACTACCCTGCCTCATTCACAGAACTTTGTGTGTGTGCGTGTGTCCAGATGTCACTGTATTCCACTCGTAACTTTCGCATGTTTTTCTATCGCTGCTTCCATCTTTTTTTCTTACCACAGAAAATCCATTAAGGAGAAACAGACGGAATTGCTGCACAGTGTCTTTTGATTAGTAGCGCTAGGAGCCCTCTTTCAGGAAGCACCCTTCATGTGCCTTTTGAACTGCTGATACTTCTTGGCTTCTGAATGATCCTCCATGTTTCTGATTTGTGTTTTGTTACTGAAATGGTTTATTCAAGCCCCCTTTCAGAATTTTTGGCGAACGAACGTAACATGAGCCTCTGCTTTGTTGTGTAGGTGGAGCAGCAGGGGGTGGATATGCTCAAGTCATACCAATGGAAGAGGTAAGCAAATATTTGTCTTGCAAAAATACATATGGGGTCTAGCTCTTCTCTCTGCTGAGATAGAGTAAATACAAGCATGCACTTCTCTGAAATCTGTTGAAGCAGCTGCTTAACTTTAAGTAATTAAGGGCACAATCCTATGCATGTTTAGACAGAAAAAAGTCCTACAACTCTCACCATGCCCCAGCCAGCCATGCTGGCTGGGGCATGCTGGGAGTTGTAGGTCTTTTTTCTGTCTAAACATGCATAGGATTGCACCTTAAGTTATTATATCTGGGCTGGCCTGTAATGTTTTGCTGCTTGAGGTGAAATACAAGATGGCACCCCCTGCCCCCCATTCCTCATACAGAAGCTGACCAGACTTGCAATTGAATCTTACTTCAAAACACCTGAGGGCAGCAGGCTAGCTTAGAGGGTACAGGCCAGACCATATGACATATACAGCTCTGTCCCCCAGCAGAGGGAACAGCCAAAGGTGCTCAGGAGGAATGGCCAAAGGGGCCTCTGCCACCTCCACCCTCTAACACCTGCTGCCTGAGGCAGCCACCTCACTCTGCATAATGGTAGGGCCAGCCCTGAATTATACTAATTTTCTCATACATTTAGAGGCAGTTTGAGACAGTTTTGCGCAATAGTGTTAAGAAAATATGTTAAAAATTCATGAAAACATAAGAAGAGACCTGACAGCTGCCCAGCATTCTGTTTCTTATATAAGTTGGGGCTGGGTCACACAGCCATTTTGAAATTCACACTGTTTTTGTCCCGCACTATAAATAAAATACATCATTAATAATAATTTTTAAAGTCTTCTCAATGAAGACATCTGTATGAATCAAATTGCAGATTGGGAAAGAAATGCTTCTTTTCCAACTTGCCTTAATGCATCTGTACTTGGGTCATGTGGGCTATAAGCTATCAGTCTCACAGAACTAAGACCATCTATCTTGTATTAAATCTCTTCAACCACAGTGATGATGATTTAATAATATTTCCACAACATTTTAAAAGTTGTTCATTTGAGCTGTTAATCCCACAAGTGAAGGTTCTTGGATGGGTTTCACCAATTGGTGGTAGTTTAATGAAGTGTGCAAAATGAATGTCGTTCTCATTTTTCGTTCATCTGCAGTTCAACCTTCACTTAACTGGTGATATTCATGCCATCACTGCTGCGAATAATTTGCTGGCTGCTGCCATAGATGCTAGGATTTTGCATGAAAACACTCAGTCCGATAAGGTAAGGGCAACCTTCCTTCCATCGTTTCTACCATTAATTTTCTGTGAACGTTACTGTGAATGTTGTAATTTCTACAGCGCAGTAATTAAAAGCATTTCAAATATTTCATCATTGTATCTATTTTGATGTGAAAGTTTATTTTGATACAGGTGTTGATGCATTAGGAGACATTTTCAACCCAAAGTTCATCTATATAATTAAAGGACAATTCCAAAAATTTTGTCTCACTTTAGAGCAGGGATGCCGAACCCCTGACTGTGGGCCTAATTGGATACACAGAGCTCCCTGGAGGAACCTCTCTAGCAGAATCCCTGCTATCAACTGCAATCTGAGATAACAGCAGGGATGCCCGCGTGTGATACCCTCTCTCCCATTCGGAAGGGGAGTGGTGCACAGGGGATTTCCCTGCTTTATCTCCAGTCTGAGATTGGAGATAACAGTGGGGATGCTGGCCAAGTCGCTTTGTGCCATGCCTCAGCTGGCACCTCCATGGGACACAGGCGCCGTGCGAAGCCAGGGACTCGGCTGGTGCTGGGAGGAGTGGCTGCTCCTGCCGCCACTGGCTGAATCCCTTTCTCCGTGCTGGGAGAACTCCGTGCCCCTCCCAGGATGGAGAAAAGCTAAAATTGGCAGGCGGATAATGTCAGTGGGCATGGCTACGGCCACTGGCGCCATCCAGCCCGTGGGAGGTGCACAAAGGGCACTGACGCCATCCAGCCCGTGGGAGGCCTGATGGAGTGGGGGGGGCATATCGTTCTGAACCTCTGCTCTAGAGTGACTAAGAAACAGAACTTCAGATGTCCTGTGTAAATAGAGCAGGCTTGTTTCTCCGTACTGAGCTACTGAGGGTGCCAAGGGCAGGGAGTAGATTTGGACTCCCTCCAGAGTATATCCCGTTATTTTCTTCCTCGAAATTGAATGGTCAGCATTCATTCCTAGAGGGAAAAGTAAAATGCTATACTTGAGGGCACAGTTGCAATGAAGGCAATTTGTGCCTCCACCCCTGACACTGGGAGCTCCGTCCGGACTGATAAGCAGGCATGGTGAACGTGTGGCCCTCCAGATGTTGGGCTGCCCATCCTCACCATTGGCTATGCTGGCTAGGGCTGATGGAAGTTGCAGTCCAACAACATCTGGAGGGCCACACGTTTCCCACGCCTGCTGATAAGGATCCCAAGGGAAGTGCAAACTGAACTCCGTGTGCAAGGTTTCCTTGCGATACACAAGCCTTCCTTCCTTACCACTGGCATTTGGCTAGTTATGTCAATGGTTTATTTTGTATCCACGGATTCCCTTTAAACAGGAAGAAGAATGTCTCAAGAGCCATAATGAATGGAGGCAAATTTGGAATAACATTGGAACATGCATGCCAAGTTGGCACACGGCTTATTAGCAAAATCTAGATTTCATTCCTGTAAAAACATTCTACAATCATTGATGGGTCCTAGCACTTTTTCCTACTGATTTTCACTGTATGTTCTTTTCAGGCATTATATAATAGATTGGTTCCATTAGTTCATGGGGAGAGGAAATTTTCAGCTATACAGCTTGCACGCATGAAAGTAAGTAGCTTTTAAAGTTTTCAATAATATTTCATAGATTATTTTAGAAGTCATTGATTTTTTAAAATGAACTTCAGCTGGGTCAGATTTTAATAAGGTTTTCTTATTTTTAAACAGATAAGGGCAGCCAGTCCTCAAACAAGAATAGGTTTAAATAAATCCACTATGTGCCCCCAGTCACATGGTGATTTCTACAGTCAGACGGAATTCTGTAGCATCGAAAGGAGAATAACCTATGAACTTTTCAACTTCATCACATTTTCACAGGTTATAGAAAGTGCGGCAGCGTTAAGCTGAAATCCAGTTCACCCTCACCTGGGAGTAAGGCCCCTTGAACATGATAGGACTTGCTTTTCAGTAAACATCCATAGGATTGCACTGTCAGAACCTGTTGACTTTACACCCCTTCAGACAAACTAGTGGGTGCTCCCTGTGAGGGGTCCAAATGACTGTGTGAGAGGGTGAAAAAACCTGGTTGCTTGGAGACTGCTCCACATAGATCTTTCATCCTCCCTATCAGACCAGAACGACCCAAAGCAGTATTGTGCTTTGGAGTTGGTCACGGATCTTGAGAAATCTGTGAATAAACACAACTTAGGCACAGCATAATTTTCCTTGGCTTTGTGGAGACAACTGACAAGCCAGATAACCTTGGACAAACCCATCTGATTTTTGGACCAGTCAGTTTTGTGGAAAGCAAAACAGGACATGGGCAGTGTTTATATTTATTTCTGCTGTTAAGTAGCTCTCATAAATATCTGCATAGGTTAAGCTACTAGAAAATGTTTTCACTGTGGTTTTTAATGTTATGTGGATTGTCTGGGGGAAAAACCTCCTCTAGGTGGAGGTTCACCTTCCAGCAGGATAATGACCCTAAACACACAGCCAAAGTAATACTGGAATTGTTTCAAAACAAGAACCTGAAAGTCTGAGAATGTCCCAGTCAAAGCCCAAACCTCAATCCGATTGAGAATTTGTGGTAAGACTTGAAAGTTGTTGTTCATCAACAGTCCCCATCCAACCTTACAGAGCTGGAACAATTTTGCCAGGAAGAATGGGTAAACATTGCAGGATCCAGATGTGCAAAGCTGATAGACACTTACCCAAGAAGACTTGCAGGTGTAATTGCTGCCAAAGGTGCTTCTACCAAGTATTGACTCAGTGGGAGAAGAGAGGGAGTGCAGGGCCATTCCACCAGCCCTGCCAGGAGTATTAATTAATATTCCCCCTTCTTATCTCCCCATTCCTTTTTCCTTGTGTGTCGTGTCTTTTTAGATTGCAAGCCTGCGGGCAGGGGCTGTCTTGTTAATTGTTGTAAACCGCCCAGAGAGCTTCAGCTATTGGGCGGTATAACAATGAAATAAATAAATAAATATAAATAAATAAATAAATAAATAAAGGAACTGATGGTAGATTATGAAGTTCTTAATCATCATATAGTGGTAATACTTTTCTTTGCCTGCTTTCTTCCTATTGCTTTACATTCTGTACATCTAAGTAAGAAGGACTAGACCAATTTGAATTTTTGGTGCATTAGCTAGATTCAGGTTTGTAAATCAGATGGAAATTTTCATGGGCCTTTTGGCCACAAAGAAGAGGGTGGGGTTGGGCTGCCCTTTTGCTGCCAAAGGGATTGTGAAGGGGAAAAAACTGGGCTCAGGGCATATGTGCTAGTCAACGTGTGATCTTGGAATTCAGCCCCCTTGGGTCCTTTAAACTGGGAGGTAATCGGGTTCTGACACTGTACACCAGAAGGCATATATCCTTGGAGCCCAAATCTCTTACTTGCTGTTGTCTGTGCTTGTATTATTTTTTCCTAAAATAATTATTTTAAACTCATTGTAAGTCTCATTGAGGGTTATTGCATTGGAAAGGTGATTATATATATATAAAAATCCCTTCCTCCAGGATCCTATTTTGTGGCAATGGGGCAGTCTCCATTTGCTGCATAAAGGAGTTCAGTTGCCCAGTGGCTCCAGGGAATGGGCTGGCTAAAGCATGCTTGGGTACCCCGCAGTGCATCCCAGGCACTCAGATGCAGGCATGGACCAGAATCCTGCTAGGCATCTCCTTGTATTAACTGAAGGGAGCCAAGGTGTGCTTGTATCCTTCAGCCAACACAAGTACCAGTCCCCTGCTATCCCAAGGCTAGCGCTTCCTGAGAAATCATAGGAAAAAATGGTGCCCTTTCGCTACATTTCTTTAGAGCTTGCCTCTATCCCTTCATGATCTGGATCCACCACTAACTCCTGCTGAAAGGGCTTGGGATCTTCTTGATGGTGAAAGGTCAGCTCCCATTCACTCTAATTTTAGAGTCTAAAAGAAGGCCAGTCACACTGTGAATCCAAGAAACCTGTGAGTGGAGAGCAGAGTTGAGAATGACTCTGTGACCCTGGTAGAGATCAGCTGGTTGCACATAGGTGGGGGTCTCTAGGCAGCTCGATCCCAGATACCTTGGCCACAACTGAGCAGATTTTGCTCCTACTTCAACCTTCTGCACACAATTCATCTATGAAACATTGAGCAGTGTCCTCTCTAGCTGACCATAAAAGTTGGCTGAACTCAGGTGGAGACGGGTGCTCCTTTAGATAAACAGGATCCTGACCTATTAGTATTTTGCAGAAAGAAACGTCACTTTCAATTGCATGTGGTAACTGGTTGGCAGGCCTTGTAGTTTCTGTTACTATGTTGATATGGCATTTTCCCCCTATGTATAGTTTGATTCTAGCTTTGTTCCCAAGGTTTATTCATGGTTTAATCTTTAAAACATTTCAAGGAAATTAGAAATCGGGCTATCATCTGTCACAGAAGTCTCCTTCTTTAGAACAGACTTCCACTTTAAAAAAAATAAGCTGGCTGGATGTCATCTGGTCTTTGCGATGGTGTGCTGAAAGCCCATATACACTCAGCTTAGCAGGTGCAGGCAGCAGTCGTGTGGCCCCTTCAGCACACGCTACTATGGCTTGATATGCTGTGGTGGGTTTTACAGCTGAGTTGTGTCTGTGTTTCTATCGATTTCTGTGCAACAATCCTCATCCATCACTTTGCTTTTTTCCAGAGGCTGGGGATAGCCAAAGTGGATCCTGACACCTTAACAGCAGATGAGATTAACAGATTTGTGCGACTTGACATAGACACGTCAACAATAACATGGCAAAGAGGTAGCTCTTACTAGAATAAAAGAGGGCCCTGCTGGATCAGGTCAAAGGTCCAGCATGCTGTTTCCTACAGTGGCCAAGCAGATGCCTATGGGAAACCCACAACCAGGGCATGAATAATAGCTAATAAGAAGAAGAACATAAGAAGTGCCATGCTGGATCAGACCAAGGGCCCATCTAGTCCAGCATTCTGTTCACACAGTGGCCAACCTGCTGCCCACGGGATCCCACAAGCAGGACATGAGTGCAACAGCACCCTCCTGCCCTTGTTCCCCAGCAACTGGTGTACATAGGCATACTGCCCCTGATACTGGAGGTAACATATAGCCATTTTTAGCCTTCTCCTCCATGAATTTGTCCAATCCCCTTTTAAAGCCCTCCAAATTGGTGGCCATCACTACACATTGTGGAAGTAAATTCCATAGTTTAACGATGTGCTGTGTGAAGAAGTACTTCTCTTTATCTGTCCTGAATATTCCACCAATCAGCTTCATGGGATATCCCCGGGTTCTAGTATTATATGAGAGGGTACCTTACGGAGGCTTCTGTCTAACAAGGGCGCAACCCATAGGATTGTTCCCTTGGTAGCTACTATTGTTGAGGAACCTTAATACAGTGTATTTTTAAATTATGGCACCTAATAACTGGAATGAAGAACCTTCTTGAAAACTCATAAGGACAACTTATTTGTGAATCTGTGTATGGAGTTGGATCCAACATTGGTCAACTGCTAGCGGAATGGAAACTGCTAAAGGGAACTGATTTCCCCTCTCCCTGCAGCCCCCCTACATGCACCCCAAATCTGCTCCACAAGGTTGGGGACCCTCCAAGCAGATCTGAGGCACGCAGAGCAGGCTGCACGTGGGAGGAGAGGTCAGGGAAGTCCCATTGCACCTGCAGAAGTTGTGGGGTGCCAGAGGATGTCCGCTCACATGACGTTAGGTCCAACCCAGTGAGCACGTAACAGAATTATTATTTTTTTACGATTTCAATTTTTTTATTTCTATAAAAAAACAAAAAAAAACCCTACAACATTTATAAATAAATAAATAAACACAAAACATATAACAATTAACAAAACTAAAATGGACTTCTGAATTTTTCTACAGCAAATATAGGTAACAAATGATTTCTCTACTCAATAATCAAAAAAGAAAAGCTCTCTTTTCTGTTGTCACAAATTTATCATCTTCTTATGTTTTTCTTCTATTGTCAGTTCATCTTATTATTATTCCACAAAACCACAGATAAACAAATCATTGTTTTCTAACCCCTGCAAAAAGTCAATTAGAGGTTTCCACTCTGCAATAAATGTAGATGTTGTTTTTTGTCTAATTAATGACGTAAGTTTGGCCATCTCTACCAGCTCCACCATCTTGACCAACCATTCTTCCGTTGTAGGCAATGCTGGAACTTTCCATTTTGTGCATACAATAGTCTCGCTGCTGTTGTCATATATAAAAATAAAGTTCCATAGCTTCTTTCCAACTGATACGTAACAGACATTAAATTCTTCTGTATAGAAGAAGTTCATCCTGCTTTTAAAAAAAGGATCTGTCCAGGTTTGAACAAAGGCTGTCCCAAAGGCAGAGAACCCACCCCTCTTCTTTCCTGGGTTTTTTTTGCACAGGCCATAGAACTTAGGGAAGGGGTTGGTGGCAACCACAAACAATGGCTCTCTAGTAAGCCAAGCCAAATTGGGACAGTTTACCATCTGTAAAATGGCTCCTAACAGTGCAAATAAAAAAAAACAAAGCACTGTTTCTCCAATAACATTTCAAGGTGGAAACAAATGCTATACCTCCAATAGCCCTACATGATACAAAATGAATGGCGCAAAATATGAGATAATCAAGGAAGTATGTGCACATTAATGAAGATTGAATTTTTAAAAATCTAGTGATAGTCTGATTGCATTTGAACTTTGAAATTAGTGACATGTGTTTTTGACATTTGGGATTGGACCCAGATGTTGTATAATTTCTCGTGAAAGAAAAAGTTTCTCTTCTTAAATTTCTGCAATTTAAATGGCAATGGAACTCCAGATGCATCTTTCCAGCTAGATAAGAAGATATGTTTCTTTCAAAATTCTTTAAGCACTTTACATTTTTCCTTTCATGTTTTTGTTCATAATGTGGTAAGTCTACAGCCGTTTAATGTCTTTGGATTAAGAACATTCCCAACATTCCTCACGTCTGGCTGTGATGCATAATTTGGATTATTCTGTTTTTATTTGTCTGGGGGGCAAAGATTCAAATGAAGCTGATGCTTAAATCTGGCATTTTTTAAAAAAATGTTTTTGTCATGTCCTTAATTGAATGTTACAACTCAAAAATACATTGAACCTACTGACAGGGTTTAGAGGATAAAATATTACATAAGATTTTCCAAAGTGGACCTTTTTTGGAGGGAACTCTCTTCTGGTCTTGTCTCCATTTTAGGGCACAGTCCAGCTGGCTGGGGCATGCTGGAAGTTGTAGGACCTTTTTCTGTCTAAACATGCATAGGATTGCACCCTTACAGTACTGACAACTTGCATTCAAGAGGGAGTTTTGCAAACAAAAACCAGACTCATATTCAGCCTTTGCATATAAATAAATAAATAAATCATGACATCATCATTGCTCTAGCCTCGCCTGAGAGTTTGCAGCAAACCTGAACCATCAAGAGGCATCTGCTGCATCACACCAAGCCTCCATTTTAAAATAAATGTATCGCATCAACAGGGTGAGATGTAGTGATAGTTCCCACTGAGTTTAAGCACAAGCGTAGAGTTTGGTAAATGGTAAATGTTTCTTTTTTCTTCCTTTCAGTGGTGGACACAAATGATAGATTCCTTAGGAAAATAACAATCGGGCAAGCGAATACAGAGAAGGGATTTTCTCGTCAGGTAAGCAAACTTGTATGTTTGGAGAAGAAACATCTTTTAACCATTAAAAATGTTTCCTCCCTGCTATCATTTCACTAAATTGTTGAAGAACTGATTGCTCTAATGTTTTAAATATGAATGGATTTGCAGTGTTAAATATGAATGGATTTGCAGATGCATGATAGTTGGTTTAGAGCAGCCTTTCCCAAGCTGGTGCCCTCCAGATGTGTTGATCTACAACTGGGGGGTTATGGGAGTTGTAGTGTAACACATCTGGAGGGCTCCAGGTTGGGGAAAGCTAGTGCAGAGCAGTAGCTTCCATTCCATGTTCAAGTAGCATGGCGATCAAAATTGCATTGATGTTCAGGGAAAATAAGGGTTGTGAACACAATCCTATACCTGTTTACTGAGAAGTAAGTCCCACTGCATCTTACTGTGCCTTACTCCCTGGCGAGTGTGGATAAGATTGCAGCCTAAAAGTAACTTCATTACAGCATGTTTCAGAACAATGGAATATCAACTTAAGGCACAATCCTATTTTAGACAGAGAAAAGGCCTACAACTCCCAGCATGCCCCAGCCAGCCATGGCTGGCTGGGGCATGCTGGGAGTTGTAGGCTTTTTCTCTGACTAACCATGCATAGTATTGTGCCCTTAGTTTAAAAAACTATGTAAAATTATAAACTCACCATATTATTACTGCTGCCAAGTCAGCTCAAGCTTTTCTTCCATGCATACCATCTCTTGTTATGATCCCAGTATGCTCAGTTACTTCCAAGCAGTAGCCAGATTTAATATGCTGGATCTAAGTGAAAGTTTATCACATGGAATATATACCCTACTTGACATATAATGTGTGGGGCGGATGGCAATTACTCTAGAGTGTAGTGTCACAAAGCAGGACCCAACTCTGAATTCTCACTCCCTTGGGATGAAAATCTGGCTGGGATGAAAATCTGTCTTCCAGGTAGCTGTGGAAGTGGGTGGCAATGCTAGGTTTAACCACATGGGCTGAGCCCCCATTCCCCTATCAATGGGAACCTTCCCACAGAGTTTCTAGCACCATGCCATTTATCCAACTTTTTTAGGGCTCACTCAGATGGGAGCTACCCGTGTTCTTTGTCCAGCACCCTGCTGATCCTTGTCACTTGTGCAGACTGGCAGGGATCAGTATACTTTGTTTTATTGGCTTCGTTTTATCTCGCACCTTTCTTCCATGATGGTGCATGTATGGTGTACCAGGTGGTGCACACAGGATTCCCAAGTATGACCTTCTAGGGTCTGTGTCTTGTATACTTCTACTTTTCTTTCTGCAGACTCAGTTTGATATAGCTGTCGCAAGTGAAATCATGGCAATCTTAGCGCTGACCAGTGGACTGTCTGATATGAAAGAGAGACTGGGGAAAATCGTAGTTGCTAACAGCAAAACAGGGCAACCAGTGACAGCGGAAGATTTGGTATGGATCACATAATGCTTCTTGCAAGTGCTTTACTTTTTAGGGCACTGGCCACCTTTTTAAAAAGTGTTTTCAGCTAATTTCAGGGGTGTACTACCTCTGTTTTTGAACATAAGGTAACTATGGACTCAGAAGACTCAGGTTGCTTGTTTCTTTGTTACATTCTAGTCCCCACTCGGCCATGAAGCTCCCTGGGTTACTTTGGGTCAATAACTGACTTTCAGCCTAACCCACCTTGCCGGGTTGTTGTGATGATAAAATGGAGAGGAGGAGGAGGATCATGTATGCCACCTTGGGCTCCTTAGAGGAAAGGCAGGATATAAATGTAACAAACAAACAAACTTTTGAAGAATCAAATGGGAAGAACTGTTTGTTATGGACATTTCTGTTTCTAAAATCTCTTACTATCTACATTAGTGGTTTTCAAAGCATGGGCAGCAGAAGACCTGGAAGAGAGGCACAAGGTTTCAGGAAGGGATGGGATCCTGAGCAAGCTGGAGCCTTCCTCCCTTTGCGAGAAAAATATATATGGTGGGTTGAATGGCCTTTAGCAAAGAACACCATTAATTCACATTGGATTTATGGGGCTCCCACTTTCCCACCATCCCACTCTGATTTGGGCTGGTGCCAGATTTGAAGGGGCCTTGGACAAGATCCCCTCCACCCACTTCCAGCACTGGCCTGGTTGAGGGCTGGTTGACAGGAGAGCAGGCAGCAGCAGTGATGGGCATCAGTGGGAAGTTCAGCACAGATAAGAAAAGTGATGGGTGAAGCAGCTACAGCTGCCATCTGAATTTTCCCAGAATGCCTCTGGACCCTATGTCTTTGGTGGTGGCTGCAGCAAATTCATCTGGGGCTTTTCTTTTCAGCACTAGGCCCTATTTTTTAAAAAAAGTTTTTTAAAGAGTTAAAAAAAAACACAAAAAAAAACACAAAGGGATGCCAGCCTCAGCCGTAGTGGATCCTAACATTTGCCCCACCATATCAGGTGCTAACCCCAGGTCTCGGTTACTGCCTTGTTCTGTGTGTGGTTTAACATGGAGCTAGATATCTCTTGTGCTATTCCCTTTTCTAATGCCAGTGTAAGTGTGCATGGATTCCTGGCTCTCTGTACATAGCAGCAGGTTGCATACGTATGGCAACATGCAAGGATCTCTGTATGCTCTCCTGTGGAAGAGGTGGCTTGAGAGATGGGCCAATCAGTATAGAAAGGGACTCCCAAGTCCTCAGTTGCAGATAAGGTTTTTTTAATACTGTTTTTACTGTAGATTGTCCTTGTTTACTTCTCAGGAATGTTTTTAATTTTTATGTGAGCTACATATTTTTTTATCTGTAAACTGCCTTGAGTTTGATTTTATCATAAAAAAGGAGATTATAGATGTCTAAATAAATAGTTTGGAAATACTGGACTACATGCATATGTTCCCATGAGTAAAAAATGGGGGGAGGGGGCTGTTTTGCAGATAAAAGCATGGGAGTGCAACTACAAAAAACTTCTTCTTGAACAGTAAGAGCAATATCCTACATTTTAGGCCTCAGAATAATAATACGGTAATAATAATAATAATAATAATAATAATAATTATTATTATTATTATTATTATTATTATTATTATTATTATTTCATTTTCTATACCGCCCAATAACCGAAGCTCTCTGGGCAGTGTACAACAATAATTAAAAACATCCAATAAAATACAGTTAAAAATATAAACAATAAAACATCATACAAATTTTAAAACCAGTTTTAAAAATATCTCTAAAACAAATTAATAAAACATGACCACTAAAAACAATTTACCACCCCACCATATACCATTTAATTATATTGTGAACGGGACACCATCTTGGTCTTCATCTTTCCAGAGTCCTTCCCAGCTTTGCCACCGGCCATTTTGAATGAGGTCTCTTAGCTCCCGGAAAGAGAAACGTGGAAGGCAGTTCGGGGAAACACTAATGCCACTCAATGAAGACCTCCTTTATTTTGCGCCGCCGCCGCCAGTTTAAAATTTACCACCCCACCATATACCATTTAATTATATTGTGACATTTAATGTCATTTTGAGTGCATGCTTCTATTAACACTTAGCATGTGTTCAAAAATGAACACATTTTTAAAAGTTGCCTAATTTTCTGTATACTAAAATGATACTTTGACAAGTAGTCTTCAATTCATTATTCAACGTTCAGCCTAAACCACTAATTCCTTCTCTCTTTCATTTGTTTCGGATGTGAATAATGTTTAATATACCCTGCAAATATGCAATTTCTTTTAATTTCAGGGTGCTATACCACATTTTCAGTGTAGTGTAATGAAATCTAAAATACACATTGGCCGATGAAAACCAGATGCTGTAAGGGTTGGAGGTGGGAGGAGGCAGGGAAGAAAAGATAAATTGAATATTTCATAAACTCAGAGGCTCCTTTCACAAGTGTAATGGGTTTTAAAAAGCCAGCCTCTGTAATGGAACTACGAAATTTGTTGCCAAAATATGGTGTTCATTGAGCAAAGTTCTGAAGACTAGATTGCAATTTGGCTGCTGTATTATAGCAAAATGTTTGATGGACAGATGCCATATCTCCATGGTAAATTAAACTGGCATGCTCAAGATTAGTATTTCAGCAGTCATGAGAAATATTAAATAAATATGTAGCTATTTGTATAGTAAGGGAGCTACTCATGTTACTGTGCAAGGACTTTTTAAAATTTTTGAAGTCCAGTTACCTCTATGGTAATATACTCATTTTACAAATAGCATACAGGTGAGGATATTGTCTTGAAACCTTAGGCTCTAGGTTTTTTGTGCTGAATTTATGTTAGGCCTTTTGATAATTCTTTGGTCCCTATCTTAATTCTTAATCAAACACTTTTATTTATAACCAGTGCCCTAAGCGGCTTTATTTCAAACTCAATCAAGCAAAATATCTAAGCAGAGATTCCATCTGTATTTTCATGTCAAACATTTCTATGAAAAACTGAATTCAAATTTTAATCTTAAAAAGAGGGATCTTTGTCCCTTAATGAAAATGGTGTATCATCAGTGAAATTATGTTGATCCTAAAAAGCAGGAAAATGGGTTAGGAATGGCTGTGGGAGGGAAGCCTGGAAGTTGATTGTAGCTTTTAAGATTGATATGAAATTGTCCAGTGCCAACTTATGGAGAACTTGGCTTTCTGGATGCAGATGCAGTTTTACAGACATCTGTGGGGAAAAGACCATCTACTCTATGCGAGATGGCTGTGCCTCAGCCAGATGTCATAAGAAGAACCTTGCTATATCAGACTAAGGCAGGCGTTATCTAGTCCAACATCCTGCTTCCAGCAGGATGCCACTGAGAAGCCCACGAGCAGGACATTAAGGCAATACCCCTCTTATTGCTTCCCAGCAGCAATAAGAAGGTTGCATATAACCATCATGACTAGTAGCCATTGATAAGTCATGAATAAGTCATCTACCCTAATTGCCATCACCATATATTGTGGCAATGTATTCCATAGTTTAACTATGCACTGTGTGAAGAAGTACTTCCTTTGGTCTGTCCTGAATCTCCCACCAGTCAGCTTCATGGGATGATCCCAGGTTCTAATATTATGAGAGAGGGAGAAAAATGTATCCCTCTCCACATCTGGCATAATTTTATATACCACTGTCCTGTCCTCCAAGTTGCCTTTTTTCTAATCTAAAAAAAGCCCCACATGTTGATGGTAGCCTTTTGTCACAGAGAAGATGTTCCAGTCCCCTGATCATTTTGGTGGCCCTTTCTGCACATTTTTCAGCTCTACAGTACTCTTTTTGAGATGGGGTGACCAGCGTAGCTGGCTGGGGCATGCTAGGAGTTGTAGGCCAAAAACATCTGGGGACCCAAGGTTGGAGAACACTGCCCTAGAGAATATGGGGAAAGTGCAAAAGTGGCTCTCCCATGGGCACTAAAGGGGGACAACTTGAAAAGTTGAGGATCTTGCTGAGAAGGGGGGAGAATCTCTCCAAACACCCCCTTCTCAGCAGAAGATCCCTCACAGCTTGGGTTTCTCTTGAACCATTGGCTTCTCCGACCTGTCAAGAGAAAGCTGGGGGGCGGGGGGAGGATGAGGAGGTTTTCAAGCCTCTGCTGGGCACTTTGCAGGAAAGGTACCTGCTGCTGCCCCTGGGTAGCGGGAACACCCCTAAAGGGCCCCCAGCAATGAAATGCTCCCATTAGCACTTCTGCCAACCAGCAAGGGTATTTGCATTAATGGGAATATATGTATATTTTTTTTTAATTACTGTGCAGCCCCTTTAAAGTGCCGCTTTGGCATTTTGAAGGGGCAGCTATTGTCTGCCGAAACAGAGATCAGATCGGGGAAGCTGGCTGTCAAGTCCTTTCCTGAACTGGGGGGGGGGGGGATTTAAGGGGGGGGAACCTGTGGTGAAATGAAAATGGCTCAGCTTCATGGCTGCAAGGGAGAGAGGACTGTTCCTCCTGCAGTGTTCCCTGAGATACTGCCTGGAGGACCAAGGAGGGAGGGAGGGAAACACCCATGATAAGGTCTTTCGTCTGTTGGGCTCATGGGTGTTTCGCAGAAAAACCAACCCACAATGTCAAATCACAATGGGTTGTCATTATGTGTGAACCCGCCCACGTGTAGTGTAGTGTTAGACTGGGACTGGGGAGACCTGGGTTCAAGTTCCCACTTGCCCATGAAGCTCACTGGATGACTTTGGGCCATTGACTATCAACCTAACTTACCTCACAGGGCTGTGGTGAGGATACAATGGAGAGGAGCATCAAGTATGCCGCCTTGGGCTCTTTGGTGGGATATAAATGTAACAAACAAATGAATTTTTTTTACACATCAATGTTATTAATTTTCCGAATACAAAGACAAACAAACAAAGGAACAATGGATCTCATTTGTCATTTTGTTGGCAATTCTCATTTTATTTGGAGAGGTATTTCTCCATAGACTGCTTTGGATTGCACCAATATAAATAATGTGGTGTCATCCACAAACTTAACTACTTCTTAGTAGCATTTTATTTATGGCTGTAAAAGGAGGGCATTCCTTTCCTGTTGGGCAAAGCAACCCCTTCCATGGAGTCAGGGAGGGACTGAAAGGTCAGCTAGATCAACCCTTTGACTAAAGGCAGAACCAGCCAATCCAAACTTACACTATCCCTTCTACAATGTGCCACCAAGACAGAGCAGATTGTCCACCGAGATAGGGCAGTGCCTGTGAAGCAAACAGCTCCTGACCAATCAGGCCCCTCACCACATGACCCAATCTATCTCTTTTTTGTTGGGGAATAGACTTGGAGCTTTCTGTTACTGAAATTCTGCATATAAAAGAGGATATTCCTGCCACAAAGAAGTTTCTTTCCAACAGTGAGGCCTTGTTTGTGAGGCAATAAAACCCATTTACACTTGTTTGTCTTTGAACTGGACTACAAACCCACTTGCCAAGTTGCTAGTGGTGAACACTTGCCCCTCATTTTCTCCGCTATATGTGGGAAGGGATGAGAATGGTCTCTCAATTTGCACTGGCTTTGTGGGAGGCAGAAGTTTCTACAACAGCCCCATGTAAAGGAAAACAACATGCAGCACCAGGCTTACCAGAGTCCTCTGGAATTTACTTGGGGAAAGGATTCCCCCCACCCACCTCTCTCTCACTGGCCTTGGGGAAAGAAAGAAGCAACATGAGTCCCTCTCACCCTTATGCATCCTCTTCACAGGCACCAAGGAATAGCAAAACAGCATGAAGGACTCAGACTGCTGCTGCTGCTGCTGCAAAAGGAACCTGTCCATCCCCTGAGACCTCTGGTGCTGCTTTTGACTTTTGCAAAGCCCAATGAAAACACAGACCTTACTCCCCTTCACCCAAGTTCTCTGAAACGTTCAGAGATTGTGGGGAAGGGGAAGGATCAGTGGCAACCATGAGTGATGGCAGGCTAAGAAGACCAAGCTACAGTTTGTTGGCCTGTGTCTTTAAATATTTCTATTTTTGTGTGCACATATTACTTTTCAAATTGCATTGTGTTGAATATTGTAGCTCGGAAGTTCTTTATCTTTCATTCTGAGTTGACAGAGATGGAGGCCATATTTCTTGTTTGGTTTTTTAAAAAAAATAACAATACCAATACCCTATGAAGAAAAAAAAACACGTTTTTAACAGTTGTAGGTTTCTTAAACAAAACTTGATTTATTCAGCTAATGAACTTGAACTCGCTCTAAGTTTCAGATAAGAGTAACCTGAACATTAAAGCTAAAACTAAACTAAAGTCACTCTGTTTTTTAGGGAATAACTGGTGCTTTGGCAGTTTTGATGAAGGATGCAATTAAACCAACATTAATGCAAACATTAGAGGTGAGTCCAGTCATCTCTGACCTTCCTCTTCCTTTCTTTTTAAGCCTATCTCTAAATTGCCAGTGTATGTTTGTAAAAGTTTTTAAATTAAAGTTTGTGTCTAACCACCAGTGGAATGAATGTTGCTGATGGGAGGAATTTGATTTCCCCTGCCTCTTTGCAGCCTCTTGTGTGCCCTTCCATTCTTCTCTGGAAGGCTGGGGGCCCCTCCTGATTAGGTTTGAGTGGGAAAGGGGGGGCTGCAGGGGGGAGGAGAGGAAAGGGAAATCCTATTGTGCTACTAGACGTCTACTAGTATATGCTGGATATCGCCGTATTTATTTATTTATTTATTACATTTCTATACCTCCCATTAGCCGAAGCTCACTGGGCAGTTTACAAGACAAAGTTTAAAACCATAAAAAACAATAACGCAGTAAAACATAATATAAAAACTGTGAGTTTAAAAAACAAATAAACAAACTAGTAACCAAGAGAAAAGCCAACAGCTGTGCAAAGATCTAAAAACGCACAAATGCTCTCTTTTTTAAAAAAAGTGAAGGGCTAAAATGTGCAACTGTGGAACTGATTACACTGCATCACTTTTCATATCTGAGATATCTGGGCATTATGGATGGCATGTTGCTAGGAGAAGTTAGGGTTTTTCCTTGACTTCCAGAATTTTAGAATTTCCATTAGAGTACCTGTGCTAGAAACATACCATGTTTGAGGACAGACATTTCTGTATTAAACAAACTGCTGCGTTAGGATTTGGAATGCTACTGTTCAAAAAGCAAAAAGGAAAGTATTGAAAAACATCCTCTGCTATTTTGTCACTTTAGTGCAGTGTTCTCCAACCTTGGGTCCCCAGATGTTTTTGGCCTACAACTCCCAGCATGCCCCAGCCAGCATAGCTGGCTGGGGCATGCTGGGAGTTGTAGGCCAAAAACATCTGGGGACCCAAGGTTGGAGAACACTGCTTTAGTGGCTAGAGTGTTGGACTGAGACTCAGGAGACACGGATTCTAGTCCCCACTTGCCCATGAAGCTCAGTGGGTGACTTTGGGCCAGTCACTAACTCCCAGCCTAACATACCTCACAGGGTTGTTGTGAGGATAAAATGGAAAGGAGGAGGATCATGTATGCTGCCTTGGGCTCCTTGGAGGGAATGTAACAAATAAATAAATAAAAGGATCTTGGTGCTACTTTAGCAATGGAGATGTAGCAACTCCTAAGGTTTAGGCAAGGAAGTTTTACTTGAAGTTTTTTGAAAAAACAAGTGGCACTAGCATCTATTGGGTTGGATCCAGAGATCCTGTGAGTGGAGATCCCTCTGTAGCCCCCTGCAACCCTTCAAAATGTCCTCTGAAGGGTTGAGGACCCTCCAAGACAACGTGGGAGGTGATGCAGGAATATAAAGTGCATTTATATAGCACTTTATAGCCTCATATACATTATATTTGAATCCAAACACTGTCCAAGCAGTGAGGATCCAGCTCAGCAATATTTATTTATTGTTACATTTATATCCCACCTTTTTTTTCCTCTTGCAAGGAACCCAAGCTGGCTTACATGGTGGTCCTTTTAATTTTATCCTCACAACAACCCTGTGAGGTAGGTTTGGCTGAGAGTCAGTGACTGGCTGAGAGTCACCTGATGAGCTTCATGGCTGAGTGGGGACTAGTACCGGGATCTCCTGAGTCCCAGTCCAACACTCTAACAACTGCACCACACTGGCTCATCACTATAAGATTTGTTGTCCAAAACAGCTTGCCAGCTGATTGAATGAAACCCACATAGTACTGCACTGAAACTATTTCCCTGGTAAACATTATCAACAATCTATTGGTTTGTGAAGAATAAATATGAATTGTATTTGTTCAGTGATAATGATACGATCAGGTACTAGTTTTGCTAGTTCTACCTATTTTGCTATTTTTCTACAGCTTCTGTTTCAAAGCACACATAGCAGAATAGCTATCGTATTATTGATATAAAACATCTTCTTTTGGATAACAACACACACACACACACACCGCTGCCGCCGCCACTCTTCTTTGCATTACATTCCTTTCTTCACTCCCTTGGCCTTCACCATTAATGAAAGAGAACTTGTGTTTTCACAGATGGAATCGCCATAGGCTGTCCCTTTCATATGTCTCCTAGATGAATTTTAGAACTGTTGAATCAGATAGACATTTATTAGAACCTCATGGATCAAAACTGAATTAAAAGAGCTAGATATATTAATTGTTATAATTTTTAACTGTGCAATCTTCTACATGGGCAGTCTCCAGTGGGACACTAGCACTAATGTAAATGTAAATTACAGTGCGCTAGCATAAGGGACCTCGAGCACAATGCCAATACCATTTCCTGGTACGATGAGTTTCCCATTGCGTTCAATGGGGCTTACTCCCATGTAAGTTGGTAAAGGATTGCAGCCTAAGTTAAACTGCCCTAAATAACCAAAGGCAGTCTTCTTTAACACTTCTGGTCTATTCCAGATGTGTTGGACTATAAATCCAAGCATTCCTGACCATTGGCCATGCTGACTGGGGCTGATGGGAGTTGAAGTCCAAAACATCTGGAGGCCGCCAGGTTCGGAAGGGCTGTCCTAAGTTAAAGCAGCTGGCTTGTGACATTGACCTGGTTTGCACAATCGCCGTGGGGTATACAAGTCATGGTGGCTTGTTTAAGCCATGGCATGTGTTGGGCACCATTTGCCTAATCATGTGCCCGAGCACGGCTTGTCATATTGTCCAAACCCAGGCAGCGAGGCTTGTTGGAAGGGGAAACAACCCTCAAATAACCCATGGGTTGTTGTTGGGTTATTTGAGGATTGTTTCCACCTTCAGCAAGCCATGCCGCCCGGGTTGGAACATGACAAGCTGCGCCTTGGCGGGTGATTACACAAATGGCACCTGTTATGCACTGCAGCTTCAACCAGCCAGGGTGGCTTGTTTGACCCACAATAATCATGCAAACCAGCCCAATGAGTAGTTGGAAGCAGCAGTACCAGATGTCCTGGTTACGCTTTTCTGGGGAAAGAAGAGATTATTTTTGGAGTTCCCCGGTAGACAGAAGTTTATTTTTTGAAAGCCCTCAATCATAAGGGACTAGTTCAGCTGCTGGAATAGCACAAGAAAAGGTTTTGCCTGAGCAAGTGAAGCAGCAGCCTAAACATGGATCCCAACTCGATCGCACTCTCAATCTACCTCTTTGAACACCAGCACACGCTGCTATATAACTATTTTGACAGAAGCAGGAGACATCATTTTCTGCCAGTACCGTGGCCCTAGGGGTCTTACAGCCTTAGGGAACTTGCACAAAGGCTCTTAGTTACCCTGCAGCTAATCTCTGCTGCTTCACTCCGGACAATATCTCAATAGGATTCCTCTCCCGCCCCCCATAATTCCAATTGCTCTGTGTGTGGGTGTCAGCATGAGTGAATTTCATGGAGGTTGCAGCTGGGGAGGGAAGGTTTAAACCTCACCTCCCCATACGCTGGGATATTTTAAGAATACCAAAACATTTATTAAGTTTTATATTAACCAGTGCAAACAGGGGAGGGGGTGGGGGGAGTGCAAATGCAGAATAAGACAAATAACAGTTGACACGAATAATGACATTATTGTAAAGCAAGTAATTTCTTTTTTAAAATGGATCTGGTTTTGAGAGAGGTGGTTAGACATACATATCAGTAATCATGTTCTAAATGTCCAAATATGTGTCTGGGACCTGCTGTCGATAGTAAGCTGCATGCTCAAATGTCGAAAGAACAGTAGCATGCTGGAGGTGCCCCTGCCTGGTATTTAATTTTTAAAAACGATAACGTGATGTGAACCCTAATCACAGAGTTAACGTCACCTGTAAGGTAGGCACTAATACCTAATGATTCTTTTCTTCTTGTGCTCTGATGTTTGTTTTGTTTTTGTTTGCTACTTTTAGGGCACTCCAGTTTTTGTGCATGCTGGACCGTTTGCAAACATTGCTCATGGTAATTCTTCTGTTTTGGCAGACAAAATTGCCCTTAAATTGGTTGGCAAAGAAGGATTTGTAGGTGAGTGCAAACTCATTTTGTTTGGCCTTGTTTGTGTGGAGTAGGAATAGTTTAGCTTGAAATTAATGCTAAAGTATCATGTTTTATGTAACATTACTTACAGGGAGTAACAGGGAAGGGCTGTAGCTCAGTGGCAGAGCACCTGCTTTGCATGCAGAAGGTCCCAGGTTCTATCACCAGCATCTCCAGGTAGGGCTGGAAACACTCCTGGCTGAGAGCATCGAGAGCTGCTGCTAGTCAGTGTCGACAATACAGGGCTAGATGACCAATGGTCTGACTGAGTATATGGCAGCTTTCTATGTATGATGTTGTACTTTCTTCATCAAAAGACTTTTCCTGTCTGGCTTGTTTATTTGCAATTTCATGGTTGCAATTGGAACCATTTGCCCAGATAGTTTTTCACTGAAATCAGAGGTAGTAGGAGTTTTCACGATGGGATGATGTGGACCTTAAATGGGTATTTTAAACCTTTTAATCATGTTCCAAAGCAAACCAGATTGAAAGATTTTGTTTAATTCTATTTTTTCAAATATCCTCAGCAGAAAGAGACACATGGTACATTTTTCTTGAGATAAACTTGCTATTTAGATATCTCTCCAATATTTGTAGGGGCTTAGCAAAGTGGTAGTGAGCATGCAGAAGATCCCAGCTTCAGTCCCTGGCATCTGCTAGGTAGAGCTGGAAAAGACCCCTGCCTGACATGCTTGGGAGCTGCTGCTAGTCAGTGTAGACAGCACTGGGCTAGATGGACCAATGGTCTCACTCAGTATAAGGCATCTTCCTGTGTTCCTAATTTGAATGTTAGTGGTCTAGAGGGCCCTGCAGATGTAATGACTAAGAATGGTTTAAGGAGTGGGAGCATGTTCTGGTATCCCCCATCAGGGGTTCCATATTGGGAAGTTCCATTCCCCTTGTCCAGTTCCCAGCATACATTGTCCCCAAGTCGACCAGAGCAGTCTCTCTGTCCCATAACCAGGCTTGAAGCCAGATTGAAATGGATCTAGATAATCCACCTCATCCATAAGCCCCTGGAGCTGGGAAGCCACCCTATGCTCCCAGCACCATGCCCAAGAATGAAATATTGGAGATTGGCTTGGATGGGGTTCAGGGAGGGTTTTTCAAACAGACGTTTTACCACCACCTCCTTAGACAAGACAGAGTCACACCTTGACATAAAGAGGCATTCACCACTACCCTTATCCATTCAGCCAGTCGCCCACTGGCCACTTTTATAAACCAGGAAGGGCAAAGGTCCATGACAAATGCACCAGTCCTGAAAACTGAAATATACAAAAGTTAATATTTCCTCTGTGAGATGCTTCTTTAAATAAAAGATTATTTAAAGTATCGACAGCCAATTTAAACAAATAGCCCATAATTAGGTCTGCTTGGTTCCTAAACATTGATATAGCATGAACTCATTGACCGAGGCTCACATTGGAAATATGCTTAATAAGTATGATCATAAATATAAGAAGCTATGTTGTACTGAGTGAACCAATTTATACTAAGCAATGAAAAGGGTATGTTTGTACATCTATTGAAGCTAACTAGTCACTCATAAAATTAACAAATGCAATCCCATTTGCAAGGGCAGTGACCCCTCATATAGATCAGGGGCAAACCAGGGCAGAGGGGGGGTGGCTCTCTGTGGGCCCAGTAGGTCCACAGTTCCCAGAAAGAAATGGCGGCTCTGGGAATTTTCCAGCTCTCTGAGTAGGGATGGACAGATCAGTCTATTTGTGGTCCATGACAATTTTACATGTGTTCATTCATAAGTCCGTTTCATCCCATTTCCTCATCAGTCTGCAGTGGGTTTTTTGTAAAACTGCACAAAGGTTTGTATTATTTTGAACATCCCCCCCAGTACTCATTTTTGTACACATTTGGATCTACAATATGCATTTTAACCTGAAACCATGCATTTTTACATGCATTTGGTACATATTTTGAGCCAGAAACTGTATTACAAGATTCAGAGAAGTGTGAAAACTGATGGATAACTACCAGTATGTTCTGATCCTCGCTTTAGTCCAGGGAGTGCAAATTAGGTTGTTTACTGAAAAATTAAGACCAAATGAAATTCTCAAGCATCCCTAGTCCTCCATCTCAGGACTTCCTGCAGTGGTCAGTCCTGATAGTTTGCACAATTCTGCAGTAATTTGGGCTTTTCCCTGTTGCATTGACATTAAACATTTGACTGGTTCAAGGAGAAATCTGGGAGAAATAATAACAAGGATAGTCTTTTTCCATATGTCCTAAGTACATTTCTGGTCTTCTCTGGATCCCTAATTTACTGAGACTTTCCTTAGGGCAGCCTTTCCCAATCTGGCGGCCTCCAGATGTGTCGGACTACAAGTCCCATCATCCTCAACCAGCACACCCATTTGCTTTGCTGACTGGAGGTGATGGGACTTGTAGTTCAACAGATTGGGAGGGCATCAGGTTGCCGTAGAGCTTTCCCTGACATGGTACCTTTAATTATTATCTTGTAGGCAGATTTCAGATACGTAAGTGGCTTCACACATGAAAATAACATGATAAAACAATGGCATTGCCATTTCAGGATTGAAGTAGTGCATTGGCCCTTAGAAAGCATATTACTGAAATACTGCACACAGCTTGGCAGTTTACTTAACCTTGTGAAACTCTGAAATGGTTTGTCGCTGAAGAGCAGTTATGCCTTAAATCAAGGTTAGGAGTAGACATGATCCGGTGAATAGAGAATTTGGGTAAGTTTTTGTTGTATTTTGTTCCTACTTGTTATCTATTTACAAAATAAACTGATCACCATTTCCAGTTTAAAGAAAGAAGAGAGTGCATTACGTGTTTTTTTAAAAAAAAATTATTAAGGTTTTTATTGAAGAGGGTTTTTTGTTTTATAAAGTATTCCCAACCACTCCCTTCTCATACCCCCTTTAGGATAGCAGTGTTTTCTGTTACTGTACTAGCCAATAATTGGGGAAACTTTGGCAGGCTTTTGAGTTCTGTAAGCCTAAGCAGAAGTAAGCTTTAATAAGCTGTCTAAATAGTTTACTTTCTTTACACTACACTGAAAATATTCATCAAATAAATGACTAATGGTAGTTGCTTAGCTATATATGCAGCATGCACGCAGTTGTATTTTAAGAATACTTTTATATACAGCCACACTCAAAAGTGTATAGAAAAAGGTTATAAATCACATTGTAAACGTAGTGCAGCATATGTGTTTAAAATAGGAAATGAATGATATCCAATACCTTTTTTTATCTTTTGTAAAATGCTTTTCAGTATTTCTTTGGCAGTAGTCTTTTCCCCAAAAAAGGAAGCAAATCCTAAACGCTTTGCTTTAAATTTCTTTTGGCAACAAAAATACATGCGATGTCTTAATATTTGCATTGTTCAGGGTTCTTTATAGTTGCTCTTTTTTTTTGCCTGACTTCAGTGAAAAGTCACCATGCATTGGCTGTTCCAGAGAGTGTTAAATTCAAACTCCTAGCTATCCCATGTCACAACGTAGCTTTTGTAGTTCCTAAGAATGAGTTCCTAAGAATGTTTCTAAGAATGAGTCCTTGATTATCTCTCTGATCAATGTGTTAGTTTTTCAACAAGAGCCACCTCCCAGAATTTCAGAAACCATCCATTCACAGTGTATCCTATTTTCATTTTCCAGTATCGTGCTATAACCATTCTTGCGGCTGCTAGTAATAGTAAAATTAGGTTTTTATGTAACAACTGCTTTTGTGTGTCATTAAAAATAGAAAGAAGTGCTAATAATGGGGTTCCATGAACTGTTTTGTTATTTGAGAAATATAATTGAAAATGGCTGTCCAAAATACTTGCATGTATTCACAGGCCTACCCCATATGGAATAAAGTACCTTTGACCTGACAACCTCTCCAGCAATTTGGGGAAAGTTTTGTGTTGATCTGATTTAGTTTCACAGGTGTCAGATGCCGCCTAAGTAATAATTTTAAATGTGTTTCTCTAATTGCTGCTGAAATAGACTTAAGTGGGTTCTTTTCCCAGATTGTATTCCATTGTGTATCTGTAATCTGTTCCCCAATATCATTCTCCCAAACCATTTTCAATTCTCCTGTTCCACTATGATGTGTAATTAACCAGCTATAGATACGAGAGACTAAACCTTTAGACCTGCCTTGTGAGCTAACACATCCATTTTCAAAGATGGTGAGGGATTGGGTCGCCTCATTCTTTTGTATTAGTTTTGAAGCAAAGCTTTGTATTTGAAATTTCCCTTGTTATTTTTCTGTTGAAATAGGCTTTCCTCCCTTTATGATGTCTCTAAGTCTGTGTATTCCTTTTTCCTCCCAGTTTTTGTGTTGCTTGTATTTATCCAGATCACTGAACTCTGGGTGGTCCAGAAAGGGGATAAGTGGGGATACAAGAGGAGCAAGAATTTTGTTCCAGGAGGCCCACACTCTCATTGTATTTTTTTTAAGAAGGGATTTTTTTATTGTTTCCAGTGCCCCCTTCTTTGTATTAGTGGCACAACCTGTTTAAGTTGAAAGGAATCATAATAAAAAATTAAATTAGGAAAACCAAAGCCTCCACTTTTTGTTTCTCTATACAGTGTATTTTTACTTATGCGTAATTTTTTACCCCCAGTACTAAACATTTCCATAACTTTCTGCTACTCTTTAAAGAGTGTAGGAGTGTTTTCGAATGGCAAACTTTGAAATAAAAATAAAAATCTAGGGAGAGACATCATCTTGATGGCAGCCATTCTACCAAGCCAGGAAATGTTCAACTGCTTCTATGATTTGACATCTGCCCTAAGATTTTTATATAGTGGATCAAAGTTTCTTTTACACACTTGTTTTAAGTCTTTTGGAATTATTAAACCTAATAATGATTGCATCTGGGACTGGGACTCAGGAGATCTGGGTTCTAGTCCCCGCTCGGCCATGGAACTCACTGGGTGACTTTGGGCCAGTCACTGCCTCTCAGCCTAACTTACCTCACAGGGTTGTTGTGAGGATAAAATGGAGAGGAGGAGGACTATGTAAGCCGCCTTGGGTTCCTTGCAGGAAAAAAGGCGGGGTATAAATATAATAAAATAAATAAATATTTAAAGCTGGATGGTTGCAAAGTCAATTTTGAGATTTTTTTTGTAGCCCCTTCTGCTCCTCTTCAGTCATATTCAAACATATCATCTCAGATTTTAGGTAATTTATTTTTAATCCTGCTATTCCTTAATATTCAGATAATTTTAATCTAACCTCTGGAATAACATTCTTCGGATTTGAGAGCATCAGCAAGATGTCATCTGCATATAAGTTTATGATGTGAACTTCTTTATTAATTTGGATTCTCTGAATGTTCTTATCGTTGCGGATTGACTCTGCCAATATTTCTATCGCTATAGCGAATAAAAGAGGAGATAATGGGCATCCTTGTTGTGTGCCGCTGTATGATTTGAAAAGGGTGGAGTCTATGGCATTTGATCTGACCATGGCATTTAGATTGTGAGTATAGTTGCCTAATAAGATTTATAAATTTGGGGCGAAAAATCTAATTTTTGTAGTTTAGAATCAGGATTACTCGTTGAATATAAGTTTTCATAAAATTTTGAGAAAAATTCAGTTATTTCCTTTGGGCTGTGTGTTGCTTCCCCATTATCTTTTTTTATGGCTGAAATATTTTGGCTATTCAACTTTTTTTGTAAGGCTCTTGCCAGTAATTTTGAGTTTTCATTTCCAAATTCATAATAATTCCTGTTTGTGTATGTCATGACTGTCTGAATTTTTCCTAGTTGGGCTGCTTGCAACTCTGCTCTTTTACTAGTTAATAATCTATATACCTTTATGCTTCCTGTACGTTTATGTTTGCTCTCTAATTTTGCTATATCATCCAATAAAGTGGCGGAGGCTTTGGCTGACTGTTTCTTTAAGTTACTTGCCTTGCATCCCATATTACTGCTTTCTTCATACTGGGGTCTTTGTGGGAAAAGATTGTATTATTTCTTCCCTTATTTTATCTGTTGTCTCTGTCTTGGTAAGCAGATTAGCATTAAGCCTCCATGTAGGTGGGTGAGTTTGTGGTTCTACAAGGGTTCTCTTAAGACTGGTTGGAGCATGATCTGATACTGTTGTTACTAATGTCAGCTCCAGTGACCATTGGTAACATATCTTTGGAAATTAAGATGCAATCAGTTCTAGAATAGGTTCTGTGTCGGGCCGAATAATAAGTGAAATCTTTTTATGTCCCTTTCCAGCTCCTCCAGAAATCTATCTTCTCATTGAATTGATTAGGTTTAATAGGCGATAGGAAGCTCCTGTCTAATTTCTCATCAAATACCTCATTGAAATCTCCTCCCATTATCACCATTCCCTGTTTGAAAACATTAAGTTTTTTTATGAGGTCTTTCATGAAAGACAATTGTCTACTATTTGGAGAGTGTATAGGTGCTAGAGTGAGTTTGACTCCCCTCCAACTTCCTTTGATAAAAAAAATATATTGGCAATTGGGGTCCTGAAGAGTGTCTGTTACATCAAAAGGACATTGTTTTGTCAATATAATAGAGACCCCTCTAGCTTTTGATGTCCCTGCTGCATGATATTGATCACCTAGCATTGAGTGCCTAAGCAGTTTGTGACTGGATGCCTTTTGATGTGTTTTTTGCAGTTATACCACATCTGGATTTAACCTGTGTATTTCAGCTTCTATTCTTTTTCGTTTAATCACCATGCCCAGTCCATTAACATTAAAAGATATTACCTTTATCTGGACACCAGCTGTATAAGTATTCTACTTGGTTGCAAGTATGTCTCTCCTGTCCAGGGTGTCTTTTTCATACTCCATTGTGTAAGCCAATTTTCATTTTGCAATATACTGCGTGTAAGAACAATAACATTAACCAAACAAACCATAACGTGTCCACCATCGGGAGAGACTTCTCGAGCCGAGGGGATAACATGGGAGCCCAGAATTGTTATATATTAAACAAAGTAATTTGTTCCCAATCTGAGTGACAGGCTGTGTAATTACTATCTTTCCCTCATCTTTATATTTGTATTCCCCCAGTAGTTTCAAATCTCCCCTTTCTATTCACTTTCCCTCCATTTTCCTCCATACTTATTTATTGTCTACTTTGTGTGTGTGTGTGTGTGTGTGTGTATACATACTTTTACACACACACACACACACACACACACACTATTCTCTCCTCAATTTCCCTGTTTGGAATGTCCTAAAGATCAGTCCTCCCTACTCCTCTTTTCCTTCCCCATTAGAAATAATTTTAATTTTTTTTTAAAAAAAAGAAGTAAAATCCCCCTCTCTTTAATAGCTTTCATTAATTATCCCTATTCCTCCCTTCTATCCCACCCCCATTTCATAATGTATTGACATCCACATTTAATTAGTTTTGGTTGATAAAACTTTACAAAGTCGTTATTGGTTCCCGCCCCCATCTCTTTCAATTCATGTTTTATCTCTGCAGCAATTAGTAAAATAACAACAACAACAGCAACAAATCAATAGCATGCTTCCCCTTAATTTTTTCCCTCATTCCCATAGCCTAAAGATTTCTGTCTCATCAGAGAGAAAAAAGAAAAAAAAGATATCCTTTCCTCTCCTATCTTCTCCCCTTAAAAACAAAAACAAAATAAAACCCAAAACTCCTTCCCTTCTTTTTTCTTCATTTCCTCGCTCCAGTTTAATACATTCTGGTGCAATTCCTCATATCTATATAAATAAAAAAAAGGTGTCCTGACTGACTGACTGACTCATCAATGCCCAGCTCAAACCATTTAATCTAGAAACATGAAATTTTGAAGGGACATTGTTTTTATGACGTAGATCCCCACTAAGGAAGGATTTTTGGAAATTCCATCCCTAAGGGGGTGAAAAAAGGGGGCAAAATCGCCCCACTTTCATATCTGGAGTTCTGCAAACAGGCCTCACCTCATAATTGCTGCAGGAGCCAACTTGCTGCAGGAGCTAATAGCAGCAGTTATGCAAATAGCCCATACGACACTTAGAATGTTCCTATGAATTCCTGCAGGGGCCAATAGGGCTAGGTATGCAAATCTCCCCTAGGCCATTTAGAATGTTCTTTGAGGGGGTGAAAAGGGAAGGAAACTTTTTAAATGACGGGGTGAAAAGGGAGGGAAACTTTTTAAATGACTGACTGACTGTTGTGTGTGGGGCATCGTCGCATAGGCTCCATCACGTTTAGACGGATCTACCCCAAAATTGGCATGCTCACTCTTCATCACCTGTAGACTCTCACGATTAACCTGATTTTTCTTTAAGAACAGATATTTCTGTCACAAAAGATTTCTGCTGCCAGCACCCAGCCTAAATGTTACACTTTCAGTCAGAGACACTGCATCTTTTCCATACATTGTTCTTTTAAAAACAATTATACCAAATCCTAAAATCCATGCGAGCGCAGCCGTGGGCAACAGCTAGTGTATTCATATATGACTATATCTATAAATCAATTTAATGTAACCTCCTCTTGCTTATATGTCCAGTGTCAGTTGACAAAATCCCCTTTCTTCTAAATTGATTGCTGCATTTTGGAGCCATAGATTACATTGCCTTCTTAAACAGTTTTTATGTACAACTCCATTGTCCCTGCTTGTAGTTCCTCCTTCCTCTGTTGTCTCCTCTCCATGCTTTTTCAGCATTGGGTAAAGTTCTATCCTCTTCTCCAGGCTCTTTTGGAAGTTGCTGGGGTTCTAATCCAAGTTCTTGCAAAAGCTTGATTGCTTCTGTTCTCTGGTTACTGCTGTAAGCACTTTCCCGCCTTTTCTCACTTGCCCTTTGAAAGGATATTTCCACCCATAGGCTATTCCAGAATTTCTTAGCTCTTCAGTAAAAGGCAAGAATGCTCGCCTCCTTTGCAAAGTGTCCTGACTTAAGTCCTGGAAAATCTGAATCTTCTTCCCTCTGTGCTCTATGCTGCATAAATCATTTAGTGCTCTAAATATTTCCTCTCTTTGTGTACTGTGCAAAACGCACTGGTAAATCTCTGGGAGGTGCTTTGGCTGATCTCATGGACGTGATCGCTCTATGTGCCCTTTCTATATCACTCTTAGCCAGATCCACATTTGGACATATTTCTTTAATCCAGGTTACTACATAACCAACCATGTCTGAGCCTTCTTCCTTTTCCTCCATACCCCTGATGCTAATGTTCAGGCGGCGGTCTCTGTCGTCGATGTCTGCCATTTTAATCTGCAGCTCCCCAGTGCTAGTTTTCCCTGTTGTTTTATGTTAAGCTCTATTGTAGCATTAGCAGTATCTTCTACGTCTGATAGTTTCCCTGTCAATTCTGAGAGCTTAGAGTTTATTGGGAATAGTACAATCTGGAAAGCTGTTTGCCATTCTTTTGCCAGATCCATTCTCAATTGTTTGCATTAAATACAGGCGGGAATATGGGGTGGGTTAGGATTTTAAAAGAGTTTTTTATACTGTTTTAATTGTCATGTTTTTATTGCAGTGTTGATTGTACATCGCCCAGGGTGGCTGGGCGGCTGGCCAGATGGGTGATTAACAAATATAATAAATAAATATTTTTTTAAAAAAATGTGAAATCATTTCTTTCTCTAAGTTAGAGGACCCTACCATTTTGGTGCCTTCAGGAGTCTTTGACTGAGTTGCTGCCATGTTGGCACAGTCTTCATTCTCTCAGAGCACTCAGGAGTACTCATCGGGTCCTGCTGTTGAAAATAGGATCGCAAGCTTATGACTGGTCTATGACCATAAATAAATAAAGTAAAGGATTGCAAGCTTTGTTCTTGATTCAGTGCTGTAGTCCATTTCATCTCTTTCCCAGTGCTATATTGTGGGTTTTTAAAAAACTCATTTGTATTTTAGCTCTAAATTTGCAGTTAATTTGCCTGCCAGATCAGAGCAGTCTCAGTATGCATCCATTTTGTTTGCCTGCAGGCCATGCCCCCCTTCAAACTGTTCTACATTTTTGTATGTTAAAGGTCTTATATTATGTTTTATCATGTTATGAACCACCCAGAAAGCTTTGGCTATTGGTCAGTATAAAAATGGACTGAATGAATGAACTGTAGGCCAACCTCTCCCCAACTGCATTGCAGGCAACATTCTAAACTCCCTCTGACCTGGGGGAAAAAACCCAGTTTGGAACATGTGTGCAATTGGTGAGATGGGGCAGGATGTAGTTTACAGGGAGAAAGTTTTATGTAGCTTTTGAAGAGTACAAACCCCAACATAGGCCCCACCCCATTGGTTTGGGGCCAATATTGGGCAGGAACCTGACATTATGGTATAGACATGATTATAAACAAAAATGGCAGCTGTGCCTGTTTCCTTTGCATCCATAATAAATAAATAAATAATATCTTGTACAACTTCCCCCTGTGCTAAAATCACAACATTATATGTTCCTCTTCCCTCTGTCAGCAGCAGCCAGTGATGGGAACAGAAGTGGGAAATCACACATCTTGACCTAAGGATGTGACTATGCTGTGCTAAATATTACAGAGAAAGGGGGTGGGGGGACAACTAGACACATGGCTGTTATTAAATATCATAATGCAAGTCTGAATTGTAAATGGGGAGGTAGAAGGCCCCTACCCCCTCTGCTATACAACGCCACCCACTCCTTCGCTATCCGCCCCCCCCTGTTCCCATTGACGCCATCGCCCACCCCTCCTCTTACCACTGCCTCCCCCCTCCATTCCCAAATGCTTGGCTCTGATGAAGTCGTTCCTCAGAGCCAGGCATTGTGAAGACTGGAGAGATGTCCCAAGAGATCACTTGTGTCGTGTGTGATTTCATGGGACACCTCTCTTCTGGAGCAGCCACCCGTCCTCTGTTAGCTCTGCCTAAACAGAGGACAGGCAGCTGCTTCTGAGGAGAGGTGTCCTGGGAGATCACCCACAGCACAGGCAATCTCCTGAGACATCTCTCCAGTCTCCACAATGTCTGTCTCTGAGGAATGACCCCATCAGGGCCAAGCATTTGGGTCTGGCCAGCAATCTGAAGAGCCACACCAGCCACTTTCTCCTGCCAACACAGCTCTCTAGGGGATGGGTGGTGGCCACGAGTGGAGGGTATTAGGGCTCGCCAGGGATGGGCCTTTCTGAGCCCATGGACCCTCAGCAACTACCCAGCCTTGCCGATCCCTGACACCGGCCCTTGTTGTGCTTCTCCCTGCTTCTCCCTGCATTCTAACCCTCTATCAGAGTAGAGGCTTTAAAGTGATCTTAAATTTAAGTCAGATTAATGGTCAAGTGCTAGAAACAACACAGCTCCAAAGCAATGGAAGGACTGGGTAGGAAAAGACAGAAGATACCTAATTTTATCTGAAGACTCCTAAGCAATTATTTATACAGCCACTGGTTTTATTCTCTTCTGTTTCTTCTTCATTCCCTTCCCCAGTAATGCAAGAGAAAATTTCTGCAAATAATTATCTGTTGTGGGAAATAATCTTTTCAGTATAAAGGAGTATCATTTCGAAGTATGTCATATTATAAATGAAGAATAGTCCAGTGGGCATGCTTCATTCTATCCAGCTGTGTCTCTTCTCAAGCCAAACAATAAGGGAAGCAGCCAGGATCATTACTTGATGTGATGTTAGTAACTGAGGTTATTGATGGGGGCAGTGATGATACACAGAGACACAAATGGAAAAACCACAGCCTGATGTTTTCCTTAAAAAGAGAGAGAGAGTCTAAAATTCATTATTATTACTAGATAATATTCTTAACGCATGGATCAGCTTTCAAGAAAATGGCTCTGGCAATCAACAAGCACACTTCGATTTGTATCCTTAAAACAAAAAAAGCTACCTGCTCAAAATCTTAGACTCTAACAAGTTATTTTAGGGGTGTCTGTTTCAGTGAAGCTTCACTTCTAAGAAACAAAACATAAAACCCTAAATAAAAAACAGAACATAGAGAGAAGAACCCAGGTGAATCACTGTTTGTTTGCTTAACCAGGAGCTGCAGCCAATCATAAGGCATGGATGATGGATGAAAGCCTCTTTTTTTCTTTTTTAGATGCGTAGCTAAGATGATTTAAATGTGCATGTACACTCCCGCCATATTTGGGATTCCATACTCAAGGCATTACCATTGCGTGCGGGAGAGAGCAGGGCTGCTGCATTTGCTAGTGCTGTCCTCGCCATCATGTCCCATGCTGGCCACATGTCCCTGCCATCCACAGGGTGGGAGGAAGGTCTGAAATGGGGTGCCTGCTTTACATGCATAGGCAGTGTCCACCAGCCTTCATCAGGTTGTGCTAGGGGAGTGTCTGCTAGTGCAACACAAAGCAACCACAAAACTAGCATTTCCGGAATGGGACAGGTAAGCACAGATCCCTGCTACAAGCTCCGCTGAGCTGTTCTGTTCTGGAAATGCTAGTTTCCAGGGCTGCTCTAGGAAGCACCGGCTTCCAGTTGCACTAGTGGTCATTCCCCCTAGCACAAGGGCAGCTTTGGATACTGATGATAGGCTCCCCCACATTACTTAGACCATGATCATGGGGGGTTCTAAGTCATGTAGAGCAGGTTTCCCACTTCAGACCTCACCCCTGCCCCGCCACACACACTGCATGGATGCCGTGGTTAGAGGGGACACAGGCAGGGGACCTGGTTCAGCCCTACTCTCCCTCTCATACAGTGGTAATTGCATGAAGGTGAGTGCCCAGAAAGGGCTTGTGTGTGAAAAGAAGTACTTATGAGCCCCCCCCCCCCCCGCAAATTCAGGGGTTGAATCTGCAGTTTACAATTTTTGAACATTGGCATTTTCAGAACACAGGCAGGTGGAGTGGGGGAGAGGGAGATACAGCTGGGTGTCGTCAGCTGTAGCATAGGTAGATGCTACTGAAAACAGCAGGTTTTGATTAGACTAACCAAGGCAAGCCCAGAGAAAAATAGAATACTGAGAATACAATGTGAACAGAGAAGAAGCCCTTTCCCTCATAGCCACCTGCCTAATGTCTGCAGGCTTGGCACCTGGAGAATTGCTTCTGATAAGGATCACAGCTGCCAGACAGGTCCATAAGGGAATAGGCAGTCCTGTGGATACCCTGGTCCCACACTGTTTAGGGCCTTGTAGGCTGAGACCAGCACCTTGAATTGTACCCAGAAGCAAAGCGGGTGTAGTTATTGTAGTAAGAGCTGCACAGAGGTAAGTGAAGTTTGTTCCTCAGTTCACTCTCTTGTGAGATCATTTTGCAAGGCTTGCAGTTGTGATGACAGTGCCTGCTGCAAGCTTGCAAAGAGACACGCTGGATAAACAAACAAACTTAGACGCAAGAAGGAAGGGGACGGTGCTGTTCCATCTCCAGTTGGATTCTCTGGTACCACACCATGCATTAGTACATGCAAAGTGTCGTTAGAGTTGAGCTTCCATGTTCTGTTATACTAAAGACTGTTTGCCATTTCTTTTTAGGTATCTATGCTCATACATGGGTCCCATATTTTACATTTTAATATTTGTTTTCACTTTTATCTTTTACAAAACACTGGTGTATACTGCTCTGCAGATAATGGGAATATTCTGTTCATTAGGCATTTGCTAACAAAGATCTCTCCAGCACTATCTCTCACGATAATTTATAGACCTAATATAAGCCAACTCAGCAGATTCCCCCCCACTACAAAATGTAGCTAACACAGGGAAATTCTTTGTCTCCCACAGGCAAAAATTACTAGAGGTCAGACTCTCTCCCCTCCCCTCTCTTTTTTGGAATTCATAAATCAAATCCAGCAACACTGTCAAAGGTACTGCTTCTCATAGTTCACTCCAATCAATTCACAAAATAATGGGGTTCTCCAGTTCCAATTAAATATGTGTGGGGGGGGGGGATAGTAGTAGCTGTTCTGCAATTTATCTTCATATACAGTCCTGCCTTGGATTGAGAGCATAATTCGTTCCGGAAACGTGCTTGTAATCCAAAACACTCTTATATCAAAACGAAATCCCCCCCAAAAAAAATTTGTACGGAGATTTTTAATTTAAGCCGTACTACAGTACTTGTCTTGCAAGACGTCGCTTGTATATCAAGTAAAAAAAAATTAAATAAATATTTAAAAGTTTGCTTGTCTTGCAAAACGCTCTCAAACCAAGTTACTTGCAATCCAAGGTATTACTGTAATCAAAACGGAACATAAGAAAATCTAAGGGCAAATCAGCTATTCTATTGGGGCAGCAGATATATTAGAAAAGACTAGAGCGTATTAGCCAGGCTAGAACAGTGATGTCTTGTACTTGAGATTCCATGTAGGGCAATTGGGGGGGGGGGGATTTGAAGCTGGAAATGACTGCCCCTCCACTACTTTTCCTCACCTAGTCATTCCCTCCTAAAGTAGCTTTTTATCCCAACAAAAGGGACATTGGGTTGTTGTGCATGTTTACGTGCAACATGTAATTTGGCCATCCGTAATAACTGAAAGTTTCCATCTCTAAAAAAACAACTCAGAGCTGCTTTTTGAAACAGCCAATTTTATGACATCATTGAGAACCAGAACATTTCCAGTTGCATCAAACCTTTTTCATTTATGCTACTCCTAGTCTTTTATTATGTCAGTTTGATATGAATCCAGGTCGACATACCTGGATTCTACAATAGGAACCATAAAAAACATAATGATCAGAGGGGGTGGGAGATGAACACTCCCTCCACACCATCCTGCAATTGTTGTGCAATAAATGGAAGGCATTAATGGAATATAAGGAGAGTCTCTCTCCTGGTATATTTATTTATTTTTGTATGGTTAGAGGAAAAAGCCGTCCATGAAAGGAACATTTTGCCCAGTCAGCAGCTTGAAGCAGCCTGTGATTTGAATTGGGATGCAGCCTTGCACTCTTGTGATTGATGACTTAAAACTTGCTGTGTCCTGGGTGATTGCACCAAATGATAGAGACATTGATCATTCTGACTCAACACTGCCTTCGGTGGTCTGACATCTGCTGTTACCTTCGTGAACAGCAAGCTGCACCTTCTGTATATGTGTGTGTGTGTGTGCGCGCGCGCACGCGCAGATATTTGACTCCTCCTTTTCCAACAGTTTCCCCACTTTGGAGGAGATCACCCTGGCATTCAGCTGATTGGATAAGGTGACCTTGGAGTGGAGGCTTCTCTGGAGCCTGGCAGTTATACTTTCAAATGTGACTTGTTGTTATAAAAATATTTATTAGTCACTAAGTCTGTTGCCCAACAAGTGCCTTTATCTTTTCTATCCAGGAGCTGATTAGCCTTTTTTTAAAAAAAAAAAAAAAAGAGAGAGAGAGAGAGAGAGAGAAATTGCGGGGCTCTGGCCTTCTTGGAAGCCATGCACCCAGACCTGGAAGCCTGCCCCTAATTGCAGGAGCACATGGATAGGTTGTGGCTATCCAGAAAGCCAATAAGTGGTTAGAGTGTTGGACTTAGACCCAAGCTTATTGGGTGACCTCGGGCCAGTTACCATCTTGCAGCCTAATATTTACGTCACAGGGTTGTTGTGAGGATAAAAGTAGGGAGGGGGACCATATATACTCCCTGGAGCTCCTTGGAGGATAGATGGGATGAAACCCTAATTAACAATAACATAACAACAATAATTTGCATATTATCAAAGGCATATTCATTTTCTTAGTAATTCATATGTTCCAGGCCTGAGCCCTGCCACTGAAAACTAACAGAGTCTGGCTGTTTCTATTCTGCAGGAAATGAATTCTATTCTATTCCATTCTATTCTGCAATGCAATTGTTTGCTTTTCCAACAATGAGCCATGTTACTATTGTGCATTTCAGCCAGTGCAGTGTATATTTAATCTTCACATCAGTGCATTTTTGTGAAATATAAGGAAATTGTAACATTGGTTCCTACCTCAGCCAAACAACTAGATAATCCACAGATAAGCAATGTTTAAACAAGTGACAGTTCTAGCACTTGATTTTATAAGCTCTTGGATACAGATGTCTGTGGCCTGTCGTAGCTATCCCAGTTGTCCATATACACTAATTGTATACAGGGTTTTCATAGAATTTTCAAGGGTTGTATGTTCTTCTCCTAGAATATGGAAGGATGAAAGTGTATGTGGTTTTATCTGATTATATTTATGCATGGACTTCCAGGTGTATATGTTGTTAATTTGAAATCTTGAATTGGAATACACTTGTGGTTCTGAGACCTCACCATGTGCGGCACATGCATGAGTAACCTGGGACCAGCTGCCCCTCTGCTCACAGCTCAGGCTGAAGACCGTGTGAAGAAAGCGCCCTGAAAACTGTGATGCACATGGCACTTGAGAAGAAAGAAGCTTGTGCTGTTTCCTCCCTTCCAGGGACCCCCTGTGCAAAAAGAAATGATTGTCATCCTCCCCTCTCCTGCATGTCACAGAGCAAGGGGAGGACCACAACCCTTCCCCTTGTGCAGCAGGGCTCTCTGGGGAATGTAATTTACATTAAAAAAAACAACCCAGGGTATTAGATGCAAAGATCATGTGTAGTTCGGCCCTAAGCTACTATCCCATGCACACTTACTTGGGAGTAAGCTCAGCACAGCACAGCCTCCTCTCATTGCACAAGCCTGTTCAAATTGAAACAATTGTCTCATTGACTGGGTTCAGACAACACAAGAACCCTCACTCAAGGGTTGCGCATCGGTTGAGTGTGGGTTGTTGTGTTATCCCGTTGTCTGAACCCAGCTGCGCTAACAAGGCATGGCTTGAAGAGAAGCCATGGTTTGTTGTTGGGTTGTGAATTGTTGGTTGTTCACCATGGTTTGTTATCTTGGCTGGGTTCAGACGACACAATAGTCCACATTTCAACAACAACCCACAGCTCAACGACAACCCACACTCAAGCCATACTCAACCCTTGAATGTGGGTTGTCGTGTTGTCTGAACCCACTCACTCACTCACTCGCAGTTTGTTGTGGATGGATGGAGCAGCCTGGTCTTAGGTATTTTTACTAGAAAGTAAGGGCCACTGAGTTCAGTGGAGCTTACTCCCAAGTAAGTGTGCATGGGATAGTAGCTTAGGGCCGAACTACACATGATCTTTGCATCTAATACCCTGGGTTGTTTTTTTTAATGTAAATTACACCAGCTGAGGGAGGTGGAAGCTGATAATTAATGGGATGGAAGCAGGTATGGGGGGGGGGATCATTTAACCCTTTCCTTTCTTGCTGCAACCCTGAGGAAAATTCTTCTAAAGCTAGTATTTGCTTTGCAGGAAATCCCCCATTAGGTCTGAGGCTACAGCTCCTGCCCTCCTTATTCCCGGCAAAGTCAGTCAGTCTCTCTCTTTCTCTCGCCCTCCTTCATTATTAAGAAATTCCCTCACCATCATCATCATCATCATCATCATCATCATCATCATCACACTCCAAGGCACACACAAATAAAATTTTTGCAGCTGCAGAAACTTTGCGCCACAGAGTACAAAGAAATGTGTCTGCAGCTGGTGGGAGCTAGTTTTTTTCCTTTTATATATATATTGATTGGAGTTTTCCAGACACATCTTTGGCCCCAGGCCTCTAGTAAACACTTATTTGGTACTTATTATGATGCAGAAATTGGGGGGGGGGGGGATTGATCTTGAAACATCATATTTTCTACTGCATGAAAGTAGTGTTTCAAGTTCTGACTGCAGTTTCTGAAGAGTAAGATTGTTTAAAATAACCTTGATGAGTGCTCTCTGAGATTTGCTCCTGGTGCTGTTTTGAGGATTATTTCTTCCATGCAACACTGAATGTAAAAATCAAAAGACCTTAATTTCTTTTAATAACCAAAGCACTGTTTGTAAATGTCAATTTCTTACACCTGGAAGATGCCCATACAGTGGTCAAGAGAAGGCTCACAGCAGCAACTTCCATTGTTATCTTGCAGCATTCCCCAACCTAGTGCCCTCCAGATGTGTAGACTACATCTCCCATCATGTCCATGCAGCATGCTGGCTGGCAGTAATGGCAGTTGTAGTCCAACACTTCTGGAGGGCATCGGGTTGTGGAAGGCTGCTAATTAGTGCAGCGTGACTGCAAAGGGTGTGAGTTGTGAGCCAGGAAGCCCCTAGTTCAGATCTCACCCTCAGCCTTGAACTCACTGCAGTCTCTCAGCTCCCCAGACTGCCATGTGTTTGTAACATGCAGGTGATAATACTGATCAGCCTTAAAAGCCCGTTGTAGGACAAGTTACACAGTGTGGTGGATTCGTTACTGTCTAGAGAAGCTCAGGTAGCAGTGGCAGCAAAGAGTGCCTTTGACCAGTTCAGGCTTCTATGTCTATCTGGAAAAGCTGGGCCTGGCTTCAGTTATCCATACACTAGTTACCTCAAAAATGTGCTACTATAATGTGCTGTACATGAGGCTGTCTTTAAAGACAGTTCAGAAAGTTCAGTTGGTGCAAAATTCAACTGCTTGGATGCTAATGGAGGCCAGAAAGTTTGCACGTGTAACTCCATTTTTTCATCAGTTGCATTGACTACCTGCTCATTTCCAGGCCCAGTTGAAATATTGGTGTTAACCTTTAAAAGCCTAAATAGCTTTGGACTGGGTTACCTTAAGGACTGTCTTCAGCTGTACGGTTATGCTCGTACACTTAGATCTGCTTTGGAGGCCTGTCTCATGTGCTTGCTGATACTTGATTTAGTTGGCCAGCACAAGTGACAGGGCTTTCTTAGTGGTGGCCCAACTAGAACTCCCTTCCTGTTAATTTATGCTTAGTATCATTGCTCTCTGTGACCTGATCTGAACATAATGGTAACACATGGTTTATTACATGGTTGTAATGATATACGAACCCAGCCACGCTACCAAACCATGGTTTGTTAACCACGAACAACCCAGAAAGAAAACCTATGATTTGTTGTTGAGTTGTGAACTCAGGGTTGTTTAAAGCATGGGTTGCTGTTACATGTGAACCCAGAAAAGTGGATTGTTCATGGGTTGTTTCACCAGGCTACGGAGGCAGCAGGCGAGACTGGTCAAAGTAAAAGGGATACAGAGAGGAAACAGGCAAAGGAGGAGGGAAACAACCCAGGAATTGAAAAAACAAATCACAATTTGTTCGATCATCTGCCAGACAAACTGTGGGTAGGGCAACGAACTATCAATTAACTATGGGTCAAATAAACCATGGATTAGAGTTACATGCAAACCAAGTCTGTACGTATATTGTTTTGTGAGGGCTGGGCCCTAAAAAGCAGCTTATAAATATTTTTAAATGAATAAATATTGGAATGTGGAATGCTTTGAACCTTCAAAGAAGCATCATATATAGGCTAAGTAATATTTTTGTCTTTTTTTTAACATGTCTTTTTCTTGCTGTACAGACTTCTGTGATGAAAAAACCCCTCAGCTTATAGGAGCGTGAGCAGCACAAAAGTATTAGATTTGGGCTGAGTGGGATGCAGAAAAAGTAAAAAGTTTATGGAATAATTTGAAACACTGGGAAAGATTGGAGAGCATTAAGTTCCACAGTTGGTCATTAAGGAGGAGATTTGGGGTCATGTTGTACAAACAGTTAGTTCATTCATCCTTGCTGTAGTAACAAAAATGTGGTGTCCTTTCAGATGAATCATAATCCATCCTGGTTTATTTTGGCAGCTGCTCAGTTTGCTGTTCTTCTGCTTAGAACAAGCATTATGCATTGCTTCCCAGCTCAAATACCTTGAATCCATGGGGTTAGAGTCCATGTGCTTCTGTGACTTTGAACTCTTACTTTCAATAGTGTTCCTTGCTGACAGCTGCACTAGGAGAGAGATGTTTACATCATGGAAGTAGATGGCAGCGAGCAATTCAGAATTTCCATTTCCTTTTGCATTGTTCTGGAATTTGGCCTCCACAGTTCCATGTCCTGAAACTTAGCCTCATGTGCATGTTTCTCTGTAGGGCCTTGCAGCGTGTAGGATTTGTTTTGATTTAGATGTGCTGATAGTAAATGCTAACCACATGAAGTTTACTTTCATTAAAACCTGCCTCTGTTTACAAGGAATTTTATTATGGGATAAATTAATTTTCTTATCACAATTCCATTTGTATCCTTGCAAACCAAAACACATGGTCCCTTTTTGTAAGGCCCCCCTGTCATGTCAAAACATCCACTCGGGGCCAATGTGGAGCTGGTTTCAGCTGCAGCCTAGTAAACATAGTCGCTGCTTTTTTACTTTTATTTTTAAAGGCTAGGAAATCCAATCAGCTGTTTCAACCCGTATACCGTTTGTTCTGATTTTTTGTTTTCACATTCAGTATTCTATAAAAGAAGTAATATATTTCCCAAGAGTATATTGCATGTTAATAATTGCGTTGAGAGAGTGGACAATATAAACCACAAATACGCTGGCTCAGCTTGTCTGAGCGTGGAAAGCTAAGCAGGGTCAGGCCTGGTTATTACTTGGATGGGAGACCCCTCCTCTAGTTTCCTGCATTGAGCAGGGGGTTGGACTCAATAGCCTTGTAGGCTCCTTCTAACTCTATGATCTATGAAATGCTGAATCGCCAGAATACTTTGGCTTTTTAGTTCATCAGAAAGCCAAAATAGGATTATATGCATCAGTGTATAGCATTTACTTTAATGGAAGAGGGGGAAAAGGCATATCTCTTAATTTGCCTTTCATTCTTCCTCCTAGATATTAGTCTGTTTACAACCCTCTTCCTGTCATGTATAATTCTGGACTTCTACGTACTTATTTCCCTGGTGTTATTCTTCGGAAAATTCTCTTCAGATGCAATAATATTTTAAAAAGAAAAGGCAAAATTCTATTTCTTGTTCTCTTCCTCAAAACATTTGCACTAATGGGATACACAAGTTTAGGAGAATCAAATAATTGACTGAATTGCGTAGAAAATGTTTTAGTGTTCAGTTAGGACCTAACGTGTTACCTTTTTAGTTGTATATTTATGATATTCTAAGTGAACACCTAAAATTGTAACATGTCAATACAACAAAAAGATCCTCAGGGGAGGGGGGGGAGAAAACCTGAAGACTCATTTGATCTAGTCTACATTTGGCACTTTAAAAACCATCAGCAGCTATTGCTGCTGCTATTGGTGTGTTTGTATCTCTCTGTGTTTAATTATAATTGTATGCTCATGTTTTTGTAGTATTGTAAGCTACCTTGTGAGGGCAGTCCACCCTCAACAACAACAATAATGCATATCATACACATGCACTAAACAGAGTTGGGATTGTCAGTGGGCCACTGTTGGGTAATGGGTGAAATTGCAAAAGTTTCCTTTTCCCCTACCGTAAAGACTCAGATTGGATTGTTGTAGGTCCTCAGGGAGACTCTGACATACCCAAATATATCCAGTGAGTTCCATGCCTAAGCAGGGGTCTGAATCTGGGACTGCTACTATAGGCTTTGCTCTGTGAAATGGCCCTACCTAGAGTACCTTTCTCATACATTCTGCAGTAAAGTACTCCCTGGAGTATTTTGAACTAACGAGCTGTGAAAGACAGCTCCAACAAGTGGAGATCTGACCCAGCAATTACACCTCCTGCCACTGTGGCTACCTGTTGGCTACTGGGAGACAGCAGCCTCATCTACTTGTGGACTGCAAAGAGTAAAGTGTAATGCCCACCAGGAGAATGTTGATTGGATACCCTCCCCTGCTGCCTTTTCCATGGCACAGCACATTTCAATTCTGTCTCCTCCCAGTTGCTATTTATGAGAAGGAAGATTGGCCCTAAAATAGATTGTAAGTGAAGAGAATGTTGTTTAAACAGAGGATTGAAGGATTTGCTTGGATCTCTGTCATACACACTGAAATTACTTTCACACTTTACTTTAAAATGTTTGACTTGGGCTGGATTGTGCCCTGCCTTTGTGTGTGTTCATCATTTCTTATATTCGTTGTTTAGCCCCTTGTTTTGTCTGTGAATGAAGGCAGCATCTCCAGAGCACAGACACATGTGTTTCGGGCCTTGAAGTGCAGCAGGCTGCCATCCTAGTTGTAACTACATAAATAACCTCCTTAATCACGTAATTGTTGAACTAAGACTAGCTCGAATCTTCCTTGCCCTGCTGGCCTCTCCATTTACTTATGTTTTCATTGGCACGCTGAATTGCAGGCAGGAAATCATACAAAAGTGATTGTGCTGAATATTTGAGCACAAACAGGTTTCAAAGAACATAGTTTTTGGCACATGGCTTTATCTTTGCATTTACTCTCTGTTTTATTTCCTTTGCAGTTGGTAGCCTTCATCCTAGCAGCTTTTATACTGCATCCTGTTTCCTTCCTCTCTCAGAAGTTGGAGCGCTGGGACTCCTGACTTTTGTGTTTCTCCCACTTGAGTCTTTAAAATAAGAAATTCGATTCCCACACCTTCTTCTTTTTGTAAAACACGGAGTTGAATTCTTCGCCACACACTCTCACTTTGTTAAATACATATGAACATTTATCGGGCACCTGAGATTTCTCCAGCTCTGCCCAAAGTAAATGGGAAGATATGAAGGTGACTGATAGTACGTAAGGATCCAGACGTGAGTTGTCTGTCTAAATAGAGTGGGGGTGGGGAACATCCGGTCCCCGGAGGAAGTCCCCATCCATCCTACCAACTTCCCCACCTTTTCTTCGATCACTGATTGGAGATAAGATAGTTTCGCTACTCACCCACCCACGCTGCATTAAAACTTTTTTAAAGCCTCTATTGCTGCCAACTGAGGCTTTTAAAAAGCCTAATTGCAGTGAGGAAGGCATTTTATGGGAGTTTGGCTGCTGAGGGTAGAGTTAACCCTCCCTGACACTGTGAACCTCCCTCAAAATCACCCCTTCTCTACTGCAATCAGGCTTTAAAAAGGCACCCATTGGTGCCAGTATTATAAAATCTTGTAGTAATGCTTTTGTCAGTAATGCTCAGTTTTGTTGCAATGGGATTGCATGCCTTTTTCAGAGTTCAATATTCCAGTGTTTTCTTAAAGATTGGATAGATCCAGGGGTTTTGAAAGATCCTCAGAGTTCAGAATCTGAGTCAAGAATTTATTTTTCTCTAGTTCAGGGGTAGGGAGCAGTTAAATGGCTGTCCACTAGTGGACCATTGGCCAATTTCCATTGGACTACCTAATGGCTACCGGTTGTGAGATACTTACAAAGAATGTTGAACTGGGTGGGTCTTGGTCTGATTCAACAAGGTGGTTACTTAGTTTGTATGGAACTGTGCATATACTCAGGATCACTCATTAGTTAGACATTACATTGTTAAGAAGCATATGTATGCTTGCTTTGTAAATTCAAAATGTATCCTTTGGCCATGAGGATTCTAGCAAAAGGAGAAGGAAGTGGGCCATGCAAGACTGACAGCCACCACAGCTCTGGAAGACTTAAAAGCAGGGGTCCTCAAACTTTTTAAACAGGGGGCCAGTTCATTGTCCCTCAGACTGTTGGGGGGGGCAGACTATAGTTTGAAAAAAATATGAATGAATGGATCAAGTAAAAAAAAAAGGACCCGGGTAGGGATGAAATTTTTTTTCCTTAAATGGAAAGTTATTTTATTTATTTATTTATTTATTTCATTTTTATACCCAATAGCCGAAGCTCTCTGGGCAGTTTACAGCAATTAACAAGACAGTCCCTGCCCGCAGGGTTACAATCTAAAAAGACACGACACACAAGGAAAAAGGAATGGGGAGGGAAGAAGAGGGAATATTAATGAATACTCCTGGCAGGGCTGGTGGTATTTACATATATAGTTGCACAATTGTTTCATGCCTAACACGAATATACTTTTGTTTTTGCCATCACACAAATGAGCATACTCTGCTTCAATCCAAAGTAGCATTTTTGAAACATTAGAAATCTGACTTAGCTACATCAGCTCATACATAAGAGGTAAAACACCACCACTAATTTTTCCATATTATGGAAAACAATTAAAAGAATCGGCGCTTGAAGCGAAAGAGTTAAAAAAAAAGTCTGCTTCCGCCGATCGGCCGCCGGGATAAAAGGCAAGGCGGGCCGGATGTGGCCCGTGGGCCTTAGTTTGAAGACCCCTGCTTAAAAGGATTAGTACAGGTAAAATTCAAACAAAGCACAGTTTTGTGTTTTACTTGGGGTTTGTGTGTAAAAAGAAACAAACCACATTTTAATGATTAATTGTATTCACAATATCACATCTTTTTATTCTGAAATAATTAACGTGGTATTAATTACTGGTTTTGTGTATACCATAACTAATGAGGGTCAGAATCCCCTTTCCATGCATATGAGCTGGTATAGCTTAGTGCCTACGAGATCAGAAAGTTCCCAGTTCCTACCTTGCCTATGCCATAAAGTCACTTGGTGGTGTTATTAGGCAAACATCTCTCTCAGCCTCAGCCCCCCCCCATCTGCAATATGGAGATAATATTACTGAGGGGCTGTTGTGAAGGTTTCAAAAAAGATCATTGTTTGGATCTAGAGTTAGGCACCCTAATTTAAGTCTCATTGATTTAAATAAATCTACTCTAAGTATGACTAAGTCTGGATCAGTCCCAAGGTATGCGAAGCATTTTAAAGCAGCTTGCCATCTGAAAGTTTCCACACCACCATCAAATGTTCCTGGTGGCTTCTGGCAGTGAAAACTTGCCATGCAAAGTGAAGGCTCCACATCAGGGCTGATGTGGAGAAGCCGTCATACAGAAGCTGTTTCAGCCGGCTTCCACAAGGTTGGGATAGAGTAGCTAAAATGTGGTAAGGAAATCACAATTTTGCATGAGGAGATCTTGAGTATTTGTAATTTAAAACAGCACTTGGGCTGAATAGTACTAAAGGTAATCCATTAATGTAGTTTTATTCATTTTCATTGTTGGAGTGGGATGTGGGGAGAGAAAAACATATTCTGAGAATTGGATGGTTGACGATAAGTTATAAATGTATAAATTTTATATAAATTTATAAGTATATACATTTTCTGTGTAGGCTTGCGTTAAACAAATGCTAATGAGATTTTAAAACATGCCTGGAAGCATTTCCCACTCTCTTCTACAAAAATAAATGCATTGCATGACCCTAATGAATGCATGATTATTTGTGCCAAGCACTTCCACTCAAAGAAGAGAAGGGGAGAGCCCCTGCACACATGGAGCTCTGTGCTGTTGTGATGACAGTCAAATGGAAAAAAATCCTTGACTCTCTGATCCCTCTTAACTTAAATTAGTCCTTTATTCCGCATAGTAACTGAAGCTGGTTTTGGTGCTGATATTGGGATGGAGAAATTCTTCAACATCAAATGCAGAGCATCTGGCTTGGTTCCCAGTGTGGTTGTGCTTGTTGCTACAGTGAGGGCTTTGAAGATGCATGGAGGTGGGCCAAATGTAAGTTTCTTTACCTGTCTAATAAAACAAATGATAAATCTTTAGAACTCCCTAAAGTGTTTTTTTAAGCCCTTATCATTTGAAATATGTATAAACATTTTAATTTTAAAATAGTTAGAATAGCTCTCAATTTCTTGCAAACTGATTAACAAAGACTCTCATTGAACTGTCTTTCATCATAATGCAGATGTGGCATTATCTGTATACATTACATGACTTAAGACATATTAAAGAGGATACCTGTATAAATGACTGAAATTTAGGAAAGGGAATTAAATCTGTTTGCAGTTTTTCTTCTCCCTCTCTGTTTTATCCTTAAGTGTTTTACTCTTTACACTCTCATGGGTAAACTCACCAAGTTCATATGTAACGGCTAACTATGGGTTCTTTAACCCATAGTTGGTTCTGGCCGCACGGCAGTGAGCGAGCATGCTGTCTCCCATGCACTCACCCACTTTCCTAAACAACTTGGGAACTCCTCGAAAACTGTGTTTTTAAAGGGTTAAATAACCCAGAGTTAGCCCAACAAGAAACAATGGGTTAACTCTGGGTTGTTTAACAACCCAGAGTTTCTAGGTTTTGACATAAGAATAACAACCCAGGAATAGGGCGTTCCTGGGTTGTTTGTGGAAGTGGGCAAGTAGGGCAGGAACCAGCCCACTTGCTTGCTCCTGCAAGTTCGCCATTGTTAACCGTGGGTTGTTTGATCTTGCAAACCAGGTCATTGTGTCCCATAGTCTGAATTATCATCCACTGCTAGTTCTTACCTTTGTTTCTGCCATTCCCTCAGTTATGCAATCCTGTACTGCTAACTAGGGGCACACTCCAGCCAAAGTTAAGCACTTGTTGAACTTGAATTCAATGGAACAGAGTTACTAAAATCTATGGAATTTAAAAGTACTTGACTAGATTGTGCCCTGTCTTCTTTTGATCTGGATCATAGCAGCACTCTGGGCAGATGTATTAAAACCAAATATTTTTCTTCCTTTCCAAAGTTCTTGCATTACTTTCCGCTCCCTCACCCTGTCACCCAAGCATGCAGTCTGGCTTTCATCTTTGGTTCCTCACTTCCTTCTTCCCCCCCCCCCCTTAAATTCAATTTCTTGCTAGAGACTGACTTTTTTCTTCTCCTCCTCCTTGGGCTTTGCAACCTTCCCTTGCTACTGCTTTTTATTTGCAAACATTTACTGTTCCTTCTTCAGCCATCTTCTGTGCAGAATTTTGCTTCCAAAATTGTGTCATAGCCACCGTGGTCACATTCAGCCAGAGCATCCCTCACTGTTTTTGAATCCACCCCACACTTCTTGTCTTTACCTTTGCCTCTCCTTGTTTTTCATTTTCTATGGTCACTTCTTTATAGCTTTCATTCCTAAAGTAGTGGATGCACTATTTCATGCTGACACTCATGCTTCATGCTCCCTCACAGAATGCATGTTCTGCTCCCTCCAGCCCCACTTTTAAAATCCTTCTGTAAACTACATTTTCTACTTAATACTTGCAAAATCGCTCTCTTACCTACAGCATGAGCCTAGACATGTTTACTCGGAAGTATAAAGTCCCATTGATCTCAATGGCACCTACTGCTACGTGAGTATGTTTTGGAATGCGGCCCTAATAGTATTTATTATTCCCTTCACATCTTCCAGCTGCAGAGACTGGTCATGGTTTTGCACCCAACCAAGTCCCCACACTTGAGATTGGGAAATGCATCTCTTTGATTGAGAACTCAAGTAGAAGGAAGATTGCTCCTTCTGTGCACACTGAGCATGACTGCTGAAATCTTTAAAACTTGTTTCAACTTAGTTGCTCAACCAAATGAGCCATCATTCAGTCTAAGCAAAAAGGCAACTAACCATACAGTTCATAAGTTAAATTATCTCCCACCCCAGCCGCCTGAACACTTCTGCTTCACTTTCCTGAGTTTTCCAGTTGAGACATGCTTCACATTTTTGTTCTGCTGTTGGCTTTCAGGAGCTGCAATTTATTGAAGTTATTGGGTACTTTCTGATTTCTACTCTGAAGAATTGCCAAATGTAGCTTAGCAGATTTATATTGGTTAGTAATTATTTTTGAGTAACAGAGTTGTTCAGGGTTTGGCAAGGAATAAAATTTCAAAGTGTCAGCCCAGTCGTTAGATTTGTTAAGGGTTCTTACTGAGGAGACAGTTAGAGGGAGCAAACCCAATAAAGTCTCTTCTCCCTGTCTTGCACCTCTCAATGTGATTTTCTAAAAAGCCTCCCCCCACCACCTGCAATTCATGCGCTCCTCCTTCTCCTCACCACTTTCTCACCCTGCTCTCCTGGTCACATTGCCAGCAATATCCAACTTTTCCACCTTCCCTATCTTGTTACTGTCACATCTCTCCTTTCTGGAAACCAACACCATCTGGCTGCTAGACAGTAGCAATGGCAAAACAATGAAAGCAAGAGGATATTGAACAGTGTGAAGCAACATGCTGAAGAGGCGTGTGTAGAGCAGGCTTCTCCCACCTGGTATCCTCCAGGTGTTTTGGACTTCAGTTCCCATCAGCCAATGGTCAGGAATCCTGGAACTTGTAGTCCAAACATTTGGAGGGCACCAGAGTGGGGAAGGCTGGTTTAGAGCAGACAGTTATGGTTGCAGCTGATGGATAAGCTGCACCCCTCTGCTGACCACATCTGTCACTGGGGCATTAGTTGGCAACAATTTTTTTTTAAGTGGTTAAAATGGCAATAAGTGTGTTCCAGATTGATCTCTCAACTATGCTTAGAATTTTAGAGATGCTTGATGTTCAACTTGAAAAGGGAATCCTTAACCATGTTAAAAAGAGGGTGAGACAACATGTTACTTGGGCACGTTACTCCAGTTCCAGAACGACCTGAATTACATGAAGGCAGGCATGGGGCATTTGCAGGGGAGAAGTGAGAGTGCTTGAACCTTTCTCCTACTTGCTGACTGTCCCCTACAACTTCTCTTCTCAGGCCATGTTTTCTGCCAGTTGAGCAGTAGTTGCATAGCCTACTGCGGGAGAAGTGGCAGGCATTGGGGAGGGGAGGGGAATTTTGAGAGCAAGGCAGTGTAGAAGAGAAGAATTAAGACTCTTCCCTGCAAATCCTTCACTTCTCCCCTGAAAATGCCTAAGCAAACAGAAGGCAGGAACCCATGTTTGCTGGAATAATGAGTAAAGTACAGCCTGCTACAAGTTTTATCTTCAGTTTCAAAATGGAAGTAAAGTTTAGTTAAATGTAATGGTTATATTTTCAGATATGTTGAAAACTAATTCAGAACTTGGATCCAGCCTTGTTTGGTTACTGTTGAATTTGCAGAATACTAGATGTTGTCAAAACACATCACAGTGATCATTTGCTTACTCAGATATAGTAACTTAGGAAAGAAACCCTGTGAAATGAGACATTTCAACATTTCCACTGTTAAAACTTTAAATGCTGACATTTAAAGATATGTGTAAAAATGCTGACATCTGTTTCTTTTAGAAAGATGTCAAAACAATAGGTTTTAAGGCATTCTCATAGTCTAGCAAACATGGAACAACCTTTTTGGGCACATCTAAATTATATGACTATTGTTTAACTACTTCTTTGTGATTTCAGGTAACAGCTGGTGCCCCTCTTAAGAAAGAATATACAGAAGAGGTAATCAGATTTCCTGTCAAACATAAAACTTAAAAAATACAAAACCCTGTCCCACAGTAGTTGTTACTTTTCAGGTTATACAGCAAGACAGGAATTAAACCTGGCACATACAAAGACTAGACTCCTGAATAGAATTTTTGTGTTGCATTGTTGTATGAGTAATTTTATTTTGTTGCGTACGATTTTAGTGTTTCAGTTGTGTCTCTTAGGGAACGATCCTATGGCCCATAGACATTGTCTGAGGGGCCATAGGATAGTTCGGATTCCCAGCGCCGAGGTTGGAAACAGCGCTCCGACCTTAGAGCTGGAAATCGGAGCTCCGCCCCTCCCACTCCTAGCCGGTGTGGAAAGAACCGCACTGTCTGTTCTCTGAGGTCAGGGAAGCGACCTCAGAGAGGGGTACCACATCTGTACCCAGATATGGGTACAATCTATAGCCACAGTTAGCCAGTTCTACAAATTAAGGTTTTGAGATGTACAGATTAGCAGGGTCCAAAATTAGTTTTGGGTGTCAGGCACCATTGTCTTGAATTTTCAGTAGAGTGGAATTCATGTTCCAATCCTGCATTTGAGCTTCCTTGAACTATGGGATAAACTGTGGTAGAGGATGAATTAATAAGAATCTTAGGGTAGGAAATATTATGCAGAAATATCTTCATTTAACTGTGTTTACCATTTAAACCCTTTAGGTGGAGCTGTGGGTTAGAGTAGGAGAAGCTGGGCAGTAGCCTGCACAACCTCCAGTGCTTTGTTTTTCTTAACCCACAGACATGGGGTTTCGACATGGGGTTTGACAGGCCCCCTTTAGTGGCTAGTAGAATTGGGGGTTTGCCACACTGTTGGCAATGTGGTTGGACAGTTAAATACACTGCACCATTCCATATGGCTTTATTAAAACCATAGCATGGAGCGGTAAATAAAAAGTATTTTTATTACTATTAAAAGTTGCCATTTACTTTTGGCTTTCTCTCTCTCCACATGCAGAATCTCAAGCTGGTATCTGATGGCTGCAGTAACCTACGGAAACAAATTGAAATTGCAGAGCGATTTGGTGTACCTGTTGTAGTGGCTCTAAATGTTTTCAGGTAAAATTATTTGTCCTTTTATTCACCTGAGAAATAACCCCAGATAATTAAATTTAGATGTGGGCATTCTGTCCTATAGTTTTATCTCCTGAAATCAAGTTCTTATTGATTAAATATATTTAAAACTCCAGTTGTCAGCTAGTCAACAAAGAACTTTAATCAATGCGAACTGAGTATCACAGAAGGAATGAGACTTTGAAGGCCACCTATTTCCAACTCCTCATACTTTCATAGATCTCATAGATCATAGAGTTGGAAGGAGCCTACAAGGCCATTGAGTCCAACCCCCTGCTCAATGCAGGAAACTAGAGGAGGGGTCTCCCATCCAAGTAATAACCAGGCCTGACCCTGCTTAGCTTTCCACTTGTTCGAGCCACTATTTATTTTTATTTCTTATATTTATTAATCGCCCATCTGGCCGGTCACTATGTTTAATTCAACAGATTTGTGAATATGATAAAATATATACTACTGAAATGTTCAACCCAACATCCATGTTGCTGTAATATCTTTATTAGGCCAACAAAATGATCACCCCAAAAACTGTGCAAGCTTTCGTGATCCCCAAATCTCAACACCAGGCAAGACATTATAAAAGGCAGGTTGTGGGTGGAGGAAAAAAAATGACTAGATGGTGAAGTCACACTGGCCTGGTTCACACAACACGACATCCCACCGAGGCTTAATTTAACCATGGGGCAGGGATGTTGAAGAGTCCTTGGTCTCGAGTCACGAGTCGAGTCACGAGTCTTTGGACCCGAGTCCCGAGTCCGAGTCCTTGGTCCAAAATGGTGACTCACGAGTCACGAGTCCTGAGTCACTCCCAAAACTGACTCCACGAGTCCCTATTAAAATCAATGGGGTTTCCCCCCAACAAAATAAGGCTACTTCAGATGTGTGGCTTAAATAAATTCTAGGCACGTGTGCCTTTTTATTTCAAAACTCTGCAACTGATTTTGGCAAGAACAGACCAGGCAGACAAACCCAAAATAACCAGGCAGGCAGAGGAGGCAGGGAACCCCAAAGCAGGCAAGCAGAGGCCTTTGTCTTGGACAATTCAACTGTTGAACAGGATCTAGAAGAGACCAGGCAGGCAGAGGAGGCTGGGAACCCCAAACAGGCAGGCAGAGGCAGCCAAACCCAAAATGTCTGACCCTAACCCAAACCCCCCACAACAACACATCAATCAAAATAAATCTCAACACATCGTTGGGGCTGCGCTCCTGGTAGCTGTCCATAGTGGCCGAGCAGCGGCGCGCCTCACTTCCATGCGCTCTTCACCGGTGATCGCGCTCCTTCTGGCACAGCCAGAAGACTCGTCAACAGCCCAGGGATGTTGACGAGTCCTTGGTCTCGAGTCCCGAGTCGAGTCTCGAGTCCCATTAAAAATATTGGGACTCGAGTCCGAGTCGAGTCAGAGGGGGGACTCAGTCCGACTCACGAGTCGAGTCCGAGTCCCCATCCCTGCCGTGGGGGGTGTCGCATCGTGTTGGGCGCCCTGAGGCACCCAACACAACAGCCTCTGTAGATAAATTAAGCCACAGTGGACTGTCATGTTGTACGAACCAGGTCATTGTCTGCAAGCTCAGACTAGTTCCAAGGTATAGTGTGCAAGGAGGAGTCTACAGGTATTCAAGATAAGTTCAGCAGGTCATGTGATGGTTACAGAAAGCTCCTACTGCCCCTGGTTACACTGGGAAGAAGGGGAGGGGATGTTTGATCCTCCATTTTGAGGGATATAAAGTCCACCTATTCTCAGAAATATTTTCCATCGTGGTTGAAGCAAATGGGCTCCTTTTGCTGGTGGATCACAGAGAATAATTAGGCAATCTTTATAGTAACAAAGCAGGAGATAATTTTAGATGCTGTTCTAGGTAATAAAAGTCAATTGAAGTCAATTTGGATAGCATTACCTAGTGGCTGGAAGGAATGAACCCTCAGTGAATAAAGTCCCAGCTTCTGGTAAAACCCTCCTCCTCCAATGTAGAGTCCTGCTGTAGAATGGCTAAATATGGTATTCTGTTCTGTCCTTCATTTTTTTAAGTGCCTAATCAACCACCTAAGTTTGAAATTATTACATTGAACGTTATATTCAAAGAGGATCAAACTACCCATTTCTTTACATCCGTCTTTGAATCTCATGCTTGGGATTCCCCAAGTTTTTTTTTAATTACTAAAATTACCCATGAGAAGGAGACTGATCCAGATTGGGACCACAGTGTAGTAAGAGGGGTTTTTAACCCTTTCACCCATACCGTTTTCCTGCTGAGCATCCCCCTGCCAATCTCCAAAGCTGCTATTTGCTGTTGGTGATTTACCTACAAGCTGCTCATTCTGTAGAAAAGGATAGAGAATTTATTTTAGGGCATATATTACAGATTTTCTATAATCCTGTTTGCATTATCACAAGTACCACCTTTCTGCCTTCCATGTTCTGTAAAAAGGGGGAAAGTGTCCAGCTATCCCTGTCTTTGATGGTTTTATTGGCTGTACACATTTCTGGGCTGAAAGTTTTCTTTGGTGGGTTATAGCTCTTACAGTTCAGCCGCCTGTCCTAATGTGTCCCAGTTCATTCAAATACCATTTCATATTGATAGATTACAAGTTCTACCAGGGCCAGCTCTGTCATTTTTATAGGGCATTCTGGAAAATTTCTTGTTACTAGAATATATGTCAAAACTGGATCATGTTCTTTCTGGACAGGTTCAAACTCCAGCATCTCTTCTAAATATTAAGCACAGGGTCCATTCAACAAATAAATTAGAGATAGTAGCTTATTTATTATATATATGGCTCACGCTGGCTCAGCTTGTCTGAGTGTGAAAAGCTAAGCAGGGTAAGGCCTGATTATTACTTGGATGGGAGACCCCTCCTCTAGTTTCCTGCATTGAGCAGGGGGTTGGACTAGATGGCCTTGTAGGCCCCTTCCAACTCTATGATCTATGAATCTATGAATCTATTTTTGCCTGCTGTGTGAAACCATTCAGAATAACGTCCCCAATCACCCCTATCTCACAGGTGCCAAACAAAGCCTCTTCAGCATATAATATAGTTACAGGTATTCTATGTACTTATGCGTGTAAATAGTGGTGCAAAGGGTTGTGCAAAATATAGAAGCTAGCTTGAAAGGTAGGAGGAGACCTCTTAGTGAAAGGCGAGATCTTGTTCTTGCTGTTGTGTTCTGCCCTGCCCTCCCCTCCCCTTTTCAAGGCATACCTTGGTTCCAGGCAAATCTGAATTGGGAAGAGGCGGGGCTCAAGCCTACTTGGAAATCTCTGCCTCTGACTTGGGAGCCCATCCTTCAAGGAGTGGCTCCTGGCAGCAGCTAGGAGAGGCTAAGGAAGTAATGGGAGAGGATAGCCAAGCCACACATACAGGCACAATTGGAGGGAGGAGGAGCAGGCCAGTTTTCTGCTTTCTTCAGCAAGCCAGCACCACTTCCCATGACCAATTTTGTTGGAGTTGGTGGTAATTGGGCCCTGGATTTTGCACCCATGGTATGTGAGTTTAAATTAACTTTGTTCTTGCCTGGCCTGCACCATTTAGCTAACATAGCGCTTAAAATGTACAGGTTTGTGTAGACATGAAATATTATGAATACAGTAATACCTTGGATTGCAAGCATAATTGGTTCCGGAACCGTGCTTGTAATCCAAAACACTCTTATATCAAAGCGAGTCTCTGGCGGGCGTGAGCGGGGCCGATTTCAGCCCTCTACGCCCGCTCGAGGCGAGCGGTTACATCCCTACCTTGTCTTGCAAGACCTTGCTCGTTTATCAAGTCAAAAATTTTAAAATTTTTGTTTGTCTTGCAAAACGCTCTCAGACCAAGTTACTTGCAATCCAAGGTATTACTCAGGGCCGGATTAACATAGGGGCTATTGGAGCTGCAGCTCCAGGCCCCTACCATAAAACAGGCCCACAGCCGGCCCAGCAGCGCGCAGCGCGCCCACTCACCCGAGCCGCGCCGCTGACTGCTGGCTGCTGCCGCTGCCGCGCTACCGCACTTGCCCTTGCGTCAAGACGCCAGGCAGCGGCTCCCTCACGGCGGCGGCGGCGGCGGGCCCGCCCCTACCAGAATAGGCCCACAGCCAGGGCTTTCCATGCCGCGCGGACGGAGACGGGTCAGGTGACGGTTACTGGGCCAATCACAGTCGTGTGCCCTTTCTGCAGCAGCAGTGGGTCGCCTTTGTGAAAGGCCTGGCGAGGAGAGCCCAGCTCCGGACCCGACCGCGAGGAACAGCGGTCGGGTCCGCTGCAGCAGCAGAAGGTTTTTTTCTTTTCTTTTTTCAGAGCGGAGCAGCGTTTTAAAAATTATTTTTATTTTATTTTTTGAAGAGAAGGCTGCAAGAGCGAGCAAGCACCGTCTTTTCTCCCCACCCCCCACTGAGGAGCCCGCCAGGCAAGGACTCGCGTTCACGGGTGGTGGGGTGGGGGGTGCTTTGGCGGTGGGGGGTGCTTTGGCACAAGCAACCCTTAGAACTTCTAGCCCAGGCTTAGGCAACCTGGTGCCCTCCAGATGTTTGGACTACAACTCCCATAATCCCTTTCCACTAACCATGCTGAATGGGGCTGATGGGAGCTGTGGTCTAAAACATCAGGAGGGCACCATATTGCCTACCCCTGGCTTAGAGGATACACACTCCGTATTGCACCTTCTCCAAGTCCAATTCCCCTCCCTGGGTATCTTTTCAGGATCGAGGTATGCCTATGCACACCAGTTGCCTACTCATGTTCTAGCCTATAAGTGAGATGTCTGTTTGTGGAGATTAAATTGGGGGGTGGGGGATAGAATAAGAACAGTCATGCTGGATCAGACCAAGGGAAGTTTCTACCGATGGTCAAGACCCCTTTGGAATACAGAAAATTATCAAGGGTTAGACCAATCCTCCACTCCCCCAGTTCCCATGATCCCTGACCATTGGCCATGCTGGCTGGGGCTGGTGGGAGTTGTAGTCCAAAACATTTGGAGGGCACCATAAACATCTGGAGGGCACCTCTGGCTTAGGAGATATACACCCTGTGTTGTACATTCTCCAAGCCCAATTCTCCTCCCTGGGTATCTTTTCAGGATCAAGGTATGCCAGTTACTGAGGAACATGGGTGGTAGGGTGCCGTGGGGCAGCTTGGAGGTGGCGTGATCTAAGCTGTGGTGGCTTGTGCGACTCAACTAGGATTTTGCTGACCCGAAGTGGGCCCGCGTGGCCTCCAGGCCTCTTTCTGCTCATCCCAGAGCTTAGAGGCGGGGTCGTTTCTTATGTTTTCTGTGCAAGATGTGGGAGTTGTGGGTCATTTTTGAATTTCTTGGAGCAAGATGTGGTGGTTGTGGGGCGTGTTTTTTAAAAACAGAATCTGAGCAAGACGTGGTGTGGTGTTTGTGGGGCAGTAGCCAGGGCCGGCGCTACCGCTAGGCCAACTAGGCGGCCGCCTAGGGCGCATGGCTAAGGGGGCGCAAACGCCCCGCTCCTGCGCCTTCCTTCATTCCTGGGCTGCAGAGGCTGGCGGCAGCAGCAGCAGGAGGAGGAGGAGGAAGCTCGCTCGCTCGGTGCCCACTCACTCCTTGGGGATGCGCTGCTGCTGGCGGGGAGGAGCAGGAGGCCGGCTGCCCGCCACGCTCCTCTTATGCTGCTGCTGGTGACACTTCCGATTCCCAACTGAACGTGCGGGGCAGCCCATGCACATAGAGATAGAAAAATCTCTTAGGTCCGTGCTTCCGCATGAAGGCTCTTGCCCCGCACATGGCGTCGTTCAAATGAGAACCTGAAGTGATGGCTGCTTGAAGCGCATCTTTTCTCTCCCGTCCCTACGGCCTTCATGCTTTCCTTCGGAGAGGAGAGGGAGGGGTGGAGGAATGGGAAGAGGACTTCTCGCGAGAGCGGTGTCGTTTTCCTCGGCAGTCCGGAACGGAGGCTGAGTCGAGCCGGGCTGAGGGAAAGAAAGGCCGAGCGGGGGTGCGAGAACGTGATTGGTGGCGCCTATAGGTGAGAGGAGCGGGACGTGCGCACACCCGCAGCTCCACCGGGCAGAGGCAGCCGCGCCAGGAGCAGCAGCAGCAGAAGAGGAGCGTGGCTGGCAGCCGGCCTCCCGCTCCTCCCCGCCAGCAGCAGCGCATCCCCAAGGAGTGAGTGGGCACCCGGGCTAAGCTAGACGCCCCCGGCCGTGCCCGCCTCCCCCCCCCGCGAGAGCCCAGCACGCTCTCCGCAGCTCCGCCGCCCCCTCCTAAAAACTTTTCCAAATGAGAACTTGGGGGGGGGCGCTAGGCGAGCAGGTGTTTCCCGGGCCCGGCTGCTTTGCTCCGGAGCCCCCCCCCGGAGGGAAGGGGGGGCGCTAAAGTGGGAAGGGGGGGCGCTAAATATTTGATGTTGCCTTGGGCGCCAAACTGCCTTGCACCGGTCCTGGCAGTAGCATTTCCTCTGAGTAAAATATTTGCAGGGTGCTTGGGGACTTTAATCATACGCCTTTCCCAAGCCCACTGCAGTATCCTGCTCAGGAGACAGGCTGGGGCTCATCGAGGTTGGTGCTGGTTGCTGCAGCACCTTTTCTTCCTTATTTTTTTAAAAAATATTTTATACTCTGCGAGCACCTGTATGGGCAGGTGCACGGTTATAGATGCTCATCTTTTTATTTTTTAAAGACTTATTTCAAACTAATTATTTACTAAATTTATTTTAGAGTATTGTTATCCCGCTCCTCAGTCAAATAGACTCCTGGCGGGGCTTACATATGATCAGTAAAGGAAGACAGTCCCTGCCTGCAGGCTTACAGTCTAAAAAGACACAGCACACAAGGAAAAAGGAATAGGGAGGGATGAGGGATGAAAAATAACAATGCAATCCTGTGCATCTTTAGCCAGAAGTAGTAAGTCCTTCAAGTCTCAGCATCTGCCAGCTGGCCATGCTGGCTGAGGTATTCTGGAAGTTGTAGGCCTTATTTCTGTCTAAACCTGCATAGGACCTTTTTCTCCTTGGGGGCTAATGAGCATGAACATGTTTTTTTCAGGTGCAATTTTGACTAGGGAAAAGACTTGGATTAACTCTGTGTGTGTGTGTGTGTGTGTGTGTGTGTCTTTCTCTCTCTCTCTCTCTCTCACACACACACACACACACACTTCCCCCATCAAATTTATGGAGGAGAAGGATATCAATGGCTACTAGTCCTGATGGCTCTATGCTATCCAGTATCGGAGGCAGTATGCCTATGTACACCAGTTGCTGGTGTGAAGGGTGGCCGGGTGACCGGCCAGATGGGCGATTGATAAATGTAATAAATAAATAAATAAATAAATAAATGCAGGTTGCTTGTTGCTAGTTGAAAGCAATATTTGGAGTTTGTGAATGACCTTAACTTTGTTGACTGTGTAACTTCTTTGCTGACTGTTCTTCTTTGCTGACTAAAATATTTAATTTGTTTTAATATAAAATTGCGTCTTCATTTTATTTATTTCCATAAAAAGGCCCACCAAAATCCTCAGCACCAGGCCCATAATGCTCTTAATCCGGCCCTGGTATTACTGTAGTTCTCTTAACCATCTGCTGTTGTCCTACATCAGGGGTGGCCTACCTGTGGCCCTCCGGATGTTTTGGCCTACAACACTCATCATCCCTCACCATTGGCTATGCTGGCTGGCATTATTCCTAGCCTAGCTATGATGGCTAGGGCTGATGGGAGTTGCAGTCCAAAACATCTGGAAAGCTACAAGTTGCCCACAGCTGTCCTACATGCATTAGTAAGAAGAACCACTTAGCCAATATGACTGATGAATAAATTCATAAATAAAATAAAGAAATGGCTGTTTTGTTGGCAGAACGGACTCTCCTGCCGAGATTGATTTAGTCTGTGAAATTGCCAAACAGTCTGGAGCTTTTGATGCAGTGCCTTGCAATCATTGGTCAGATGGGGGCAGAGGAGCTGTGGATTTGGCTCACGCTGTAAGAAGAGCTTCTAATCAGCCAAATAACTTCAGATATCTGTATGACCTGGAGGTAAGATTGAGTAATGTTGAAAGGACATAAAACAAAGCAAAATATGCAGCAGCTCTTGGGGCTTGGGGGGGGGGGGATCTTCTACATAGCATGTGGTTATCCAAGTAGCCATTCAGTCAGTATCTCTAGCAGTACACAGCATTGTAAATCCTGATGAGGTCATACACTAGCTTGTGTTTCCGGTCAAATTTATTTTTAAGTATGTTCAGCTACAGGGTGTATGTGGACACACAAAACATTTGAAAGCCTATAGGTCCAAAAAGATATGATTGAAGTCAAGTTTTGTACCAGTTGTTTTTAACTGTGCTCTGTCATGACATTTAACCCAGCATCTGTCAACTGCATCATTAGATCTCTTGTCACTCCTCTCCACTGCTATTTCAGAAGCCTGAATATACTAGTTTTCATTTTAAAAACAAATGACCCAAGGGCCTTTCTCAAATGCACATAAAGTTATACTTACTTGTAACAGACCTAGGCCCTGTACAGACACTAATGGGAAACCATGGCTTCCTGCTATGTGAACAAGTGGGCACAAGCTTTGGACCCCTCCCCTCCTCTTTTGTGGGTCACAGGAGGAGATCGCTTCTAATTTTAAATTTACCACATTTCCTTGTGATGATTGAATTTGAGAAGTGTGGTTTGCTTAAACTGCAGTTAGTGAGAATAACCCAGCATCAAACTGTGATTTCAAACCATGGTTTCCTGAGTTGTTCTTGAACCATAGTTTAAACAATCCACAGTTCCCAAAGATCAGGCATCAGAGGAAATGTAATGGGTTTAAAATCTAAAGTAGAAGCTTCCAAATTCCTCCTTTGGTGAGCAAAAGAAGATGAGGTGGGAGCAGGTTACTTCATGTAGCAGGAAACCATGGTTTTCCATTAAAAGGAACCGGCCCAGTCTCTCTGAGAAAGTTTAATAATCAAGTCTACTGACTCTCCATTGACATTTTATGTTTTGCTTATACAGCTGATTTGTAAAGCCCTTAAAGCCAGTTATACTAGACCCCTTTCCTTACTCATGTGTAGCATAACAAATATGTTTCTAATTAGCAGAATACTGTGGATTGGCTTAAAATTTTGCAGTACTCTTTATCCTATTAAAAAGGTTCAAAAGAAAGCTTTCATTTCTTTTGAATCCTTCTTCTTTATCATTCAAGTAATATTCTTTTATATATGTTAAATGTAACACCAGATACTTGCTCAAAAATGGAAGGCTAAAGTCACTGTGAACAAGACAAAGGGCAATATGGCACTTTAGTGACTGAAGCAGGGATTCAAAGGGTTTTGCACATGCACTGGGGACTTTCCCATCTCACCTTCCTGTTACAGCTCCTTGCGTTCCTCCCTAAAATCCATTCCAGATGGTTGTGGTATCTTCAAGAAACAAAGCGCATGTGGTGCTGCACTGGAGATGGAGCCAGGGGGGGAACTGGCAAAAAACAACAAACCCTTGTGTATTTGGAACTGCTTTCCATTCACACATGGGACCTTTCTTTATCCTGGCCATAGCCTGCAGTCCATTGGCCACGCTGGCTGGGAATTATGGGAGTTGCAGTCCAACACATCTGGAGGGCAATAGGTTAGGGAAGGCTGACTGTGTACTCTACACCGTAGAAATTTGCACGATTTCTCTCTCTCTCTCTCTCTCTCTCTCTCTCTCTCTCAGTAGGGGCAGGAATTTCACAAACGGCCTCTGCATGAGCATTGGCATAGAATGCTCTCACCTCATCTGTGTGGTACAGAGAAAAGAGGGAGACTACAATCCTGTCTTCTCAATTCTCTTGTTGCACCCCATGTTGTAGGCTGCTTGCCTATCTTCAGGCTAGATAAAAATCTGAATATGAGGAATAAGTCTCTGAAGAGCCACAGCATGTTTATCCTTTTGCTGCTATGGCTAACATCATGACTTATATGGCATTAGCTACTGGGTTGTTTATTAACCCCCCTCTATAATCAGTCTGGGAGCTTCTGATGTTATAGCTTGAAAAGTGAAGAGTTGTAGGAGGTGGTGGAAGGGGAAGATGGACAGCTGATGAGTGCCTAGATAGGAGACTACTGGGAGACGCATGTAATCCTATCTTGGCTTTCCAAGGAGGTGAGGATGTAGGTATATAATTAAGAAATAAGCACATGTTAAACATTTATTTATTTGTCAGATTTTTCCAAATTATTTCCTTTTAAGCAGTCAGGATTAAATTTAATTCTCTCCCCCCCCCCCAAAAAAAAACCCCACAGCAGTTGCTCTCTTTTCCGGGAGGGGCGGGGGAAACAAAACCCTCCCATTATATTTGGTTGGCATTTAGCAATAGATTAACAAATGCTTTGATAGCTGTTATAAGTAAGTAAATGTGTATCCAAACTGTGGTGTGAAGAAACAACAGTCTATTGATTTTGAGTCTGGGAAAGAGGTGAAAAGCATTACATCAGTGGTCAAGGGACTGAAACAGTAAGGGAAAAAAAGGAGAGGCTAAAGATGTACAAATAAATTGTGGTACTGGGAATTACACAAGGGATTTTTGTAAAAATGCAGACAGGCGACAAGGAGCTTTGGTAAGACCATGGAGAAGTTTACCATATTAACAATGTTTGTCTTCACACAGTACTCATTTAAGCTATTTGCCTCTGTGCTGTTTATTATTTCTTTTCCATTGTTAGAGAGGGGAATGTCTGCCATCTGAATCCTCTATGAAGCAATCTGTATTTCATAGGTGGTGTTTTTGTTTTTTAAAGTATTGGTTGGAATACATATGGAGAGCATCAACATATCAGCACTCTTATCAAAGAAGAGTTCCTTCAAGTGTTTCAGTTTTCGTGAAGAATGAGTCTTTAAGTTGAAGCAGAGAGCTATTACTCAAAATAAACTGACTCATTCATTAGCAATAAGCTTAGATAACCAGGGCAGGGTGGCAGGGAGTGGAGAGGAGGAACCATATACATCCCAGTCCACACTTTCCAGGCCTCAGTACTTAATGATCCACTTCTCAAAGCATGCTGCCAGCTGAAATCCCATTCAGTTCTAAGAAATTTCGCCTGGCAGAGATTTTTGACGTAACTACACCATTCTTCCTTTAAGATAGCGAAGTAGAGAAAACATGACATAAGCCTCGTACAATATTTCGTCAGTTGGGTGAAGATAGACCTAATTTAAAAAGAGAACTCCCAGCATGGCCCTCAGCTGTGGAGTGAGTCTAGCTTCCTCATTGCTTCACTATTTGATTTGACAGGTACACATACCAGTAAATCAAATGCAGGTTAATCTGTGAGTCTTGCTGTTCTTTCACACTTTAGGCAGGCACTTTTTTTTTTAAAGTGCTGCATGTATGTATATCTGTTCATTTGTTGCCTTACTACTTTTAAAAACAAATTATTTTTGTTTTAATGCAAAACACTTTCAAGGTATATGGGGAGATGACTTCATGGGCACTTGCCAGTCAGACTTGTGCACAACTGGCATCTGCTTCAAAGTTGCGGAATCATTTTTCTTTCAGAGTTCAATCCTAGAGAGGAAGCGTATGTTTAGGGCATTTCGTATTAGCTGTGTAGCCACCCTGCTTCTTTCCCCTGCCCCCCAGTAGTCACATCTATCAGCATGGCCCTTGAAAGTATTCATAAATACAGAGGAATGTATGATACCCTCTCCCATGTGACTTTCTTTCAGACAAAATCTGGATGTGCTTTGTCCTTAGTTTAAAAAATGAGTTTGAAAGCTAGCTTTGCCCCTATCTTACATGCACCCTCCTCCCACCCCATGTGACAGTGTGACACTTTTAATATTTGTTTTTGTTAAATATTTTCCATTCCTTTCATGTTCGTAAACACAGACTGGTAAGTGGCTGTATGTTGGGAGATGAAAATAAATCACTTTTAACCACAGGTGGAGGTATGGATTCATGTAACAGCTTAACTTTAGTGAGATTTTCTTCCGTACATTGTGAAACTAAATCTAAGGAAGGTGCTTTGGGTATAGGAATCACCCTGTCATCCTAAGAACCTGTGGCACCAAAAGAGAAGGATGAAATTACAGACAGATTTATGAAAAGGTAATGGAAAGCAACAACAAAAAGAAATGAAACCGAAATGTGCAGAGTCAGCTGCTATTTTAGCACCATGCCATAGCAATCCAGAGCACCTTGAACTATGCATTTTGTCTTGGCTGAGTTCCTGACAATAGATGTGAGGAAGATATAGATGGCTTCATTTAGCTGAGAGATGGTTATTTATTATTTCTCCCAGTGTATATATAAATGAAGAAGTACTGATCCCCAAGCTCAAGGCTATCTTACAATTTTCTTTTTTTAAAAAATTTAAGCCGCAAAACTAAATAACAAATCCAAATACTTGTTCCCATGATGTTAAAGATAAAAAAGAAACTCAGACAGGCTTATTTTAAATCTTTTTGTTTTAATCTGAGAGCATTTATGTGACTCTGAAAGCAGAGGTTGTTCAGACATTGCTACACACACACACACTTCTGCCCATGCTTCCTTGTATTTTCCTTGCTCCCTTCAGCAGGCACAGAAGATAACAGCGGAGACAGTAGATCTTTCAGTAACTGGAATGTAGGGTCTCTTGGTTTGGCATGCCGCTGAGTGGAATGGAGGAGTGGGAAGGAAGTGCACAAGCTTGAGGCATGTAGAGGTGTGTGTGAGGGAGTGGGGGGGAGATAACCTCCAAGCAGCCACTGTGGGCTAACAGGATGTGGGCCTGATTTTTTCAGTTTGTGCTGACATTTTACCACACTTCCATCGACTGACTCTCAAACCCCATTGCCTTTATTGTCATGTCCGTCCGCAATGAAAAATCAGGTCTGCCATGAAGCAATCACATTAATCATGGACCAAAACTCAGCCTACTTTCCTCCTGCCCACCTTGAATTTCACTTTCTTCAGGATAGTAATAAATCTCTGCATCATATTGAGCCCTGCTTGTGGCTCAACATTCAGAGAAAGAAGACTCAGTATTCTTGTTGAGCCAACATTCTTATTGAGCCTACTCTCTACATGGGTAAATTTATTTATGTATTTATTTATTTCATTTCATTTCTATCCCGCCTTTTTTGCTGCAAGGAACTCAAGACGGCTTACATAATCCTCCGCCTCTCCATTTGATCCTCACAATAACCTTTCAAATAAGAATGATGTTCATTTTGACCCTGCTACTGAAGGTGTTCTATATCTAAGAAGAATAATGTGTGAAGAGGGGTAGTGTGATGGCCCCGCTCCTCGTCGCATGTTTCTGTTGCTCTGTACTCATGGAGGATGACTTTTGGAAGAGGAGAGCCTCCTGTGCCTGTGGAGGCTCTCCAGGCACCATCTAGCAGTAAGGTCTTCACAATTGTAAAGCACATGTGCTCAGGCATAGCAAGTATTAATAATACTACTTACAAGGATTATTTCCATCTTGCATACAAAATCTCAAAGAGAGGTGTTACATGAAAGTGTGAGGTCTAGTGTTCTTACATCATGAAATCATGTTTTTCTTTTTTTCCTTCTTTTTGAGTGCAACCGAAGGCTGTTTTTTTAAGCCGAAATTGATCACAGTTCATTAGGGCTGCCCAGGGCCATATTAAATTTCCTCAGGAGCCCAGATTGGGCTGCTGGTTAGCTGGCCCCGGTTTTAAGGTAAAGGTGAGTTAGTAAGAATAACATTGTCCTCATATGCATCTTTTTGCCTTAAAATAATGGAATGACAGTTCTTTACAGCGGATATTTCTTAACGTGGCTGTCACTGTGTGTGTTACTGCCACTTTTTGCAAGTTACTGCTTCAGAATGACCAAGAAAGAAATCTTGGGGTTGTGGTGGACAAATGTCAACCCAGTGTGCAGCTGCTGTGGAAAAGGCAAACTCCATGTTAGGCATAATTAGGAAAGGAATTTAAAATAAAGCTGCCAGGATCATACTTCCCTTATACAAACCTATAGTGTGACCACATTTAAATACTGTGTACAGTTCTGGTCACCACACCTAAAAAATGACATTGTAGAATTGGAAAAAGTGCAGAAAAGAGCGGGCCGGTTCGCACAACCCAGGCTGTGGGTGGGGGAGGCACTGCAGGGTCCGGTGGGGCGCCGCAGACAACCTGCGCCCCGCATGTGTGGGCGGACCCCGGTGGAGCTGGCAGTCCCCGCACCGCAGTGCGGGCCTCCCAGCACTAGGGGGCGGGGCCCGGGATGCCCAGAGGGGCCGTTTGCCCCTACAGGATGGAGTGGCGGCAGCTCCGTCCGCTCTGGGCTGCCGCCCCTGTGCGGCCCCCGTGGGACGGCCGCCCGCTGTTCGCATGGCAGGGTGGCCACGCGCGGTAGGGGCTTACCCCTCTACCGACCATGGTCACCTTGCGTGCGTCACTCACGTGGCCGTCCTGCGGGAGCACCCCCGGTCGGCGTTTGCACGACACGGGAACCGCGGGGGACTTCTGCTCCCCCGCGGTTCCCGTGTTGTGCGAACACGCCCAGCAACTAAAATGATCAAGGGGCTGGAGCGATTCCCCTATGAGGAAAGGTTACAGCAGCTGGGATTGTTTAGCTTAGAAAAAAGGCTAGTAAAGGGAGACATGATAGAGGGCGATCCCCTCGCCGGATCGTCACCTTGAAGTGGTGAGTGGGCTTGCGTGTTCCGATGAATCCTGTGAGCAATGCCGTCGGGAGCTATGTACTCCCAGTAGGGTCACCCATGGCGGTAAGGTCCAGGGAGAGGAACCAGACAAAGAACGATCCAAAACATAAAGTCCTCAACGGCAGAACAGGCGGAAGATAATTAAACCTAAATTACAACGGCTGTGAAGGCGGATGAAGGCTGCAGCAGAGAATGGTTTTCCAATCGTCAGGGTAACCGTGCCATTGGATCTCTGCCATACTCTGTCAAGTTTGTGTGGTGATTCGTTGTGCACCGATCTCCCCACATAAAACAGTTTCACGCACAGGCGTCTTCCAACCCAACCCATCCAACCCAACCCAACCCAACCCAACCCAAACAAACAAACAAAAAGTCCCATGGCGACTGGCGAATGGCAACGGGGGCAGGACTGTGAATCTGGAAGCCCCTAGTCATGGACCAGCACATGGGCGGTGGATGCAGACTCAGTCGCCCTGTTCAAGGAACGAGGTAGTCGAGCAGCTCGGCAGCTGTATCCATGACTGAGCAGCCCTATTTAGGATCCACTCTGCTCACCCCGTATGGGGAGGGGGCTAGAAAAGGTGCCCTAAACATAGTCTACCTCTTTCTCCCCTGACTGGATTACCGCGTCCAGTGGGGTCACCATTTTAGCGGTCGAAAAAGACATTTGAACTTTGGAACATGGAATATACGGACATTGCTGGATAACATAGATAGTGAACGCCCTGAGCGTAGGACTGCTATTATTGCAAGGGAGCTGAGACGGTTTAAAATTGACATAGCAGCACTTCAAGAAACTCGAAGGGCAGGAGAGGGACAGCTGAAAGAAGAAAAAGGAGGTTATACCTTCTTCTGGAAAGGACTACCTGAGCAGGACCGACGAATACATGGTGTAGGCTTTGCCATCAAAAATGAACTAGTGAACTCTTTGTCAGAAGTTCCTACTGGCATTAACGAACGCCTGATAACTCTTCGATTAAAGCTCGCCAATAACCAACAGGTAACTATTTTGAGCGCTTATGCACCAACATTAGATGCTGATGATGACATCAAGGAAAGTTTTTACAGCCAGTTGGACACTCTCCTGTCAGAGATACCTAAGGAGGATAAAATTATCCTCCTGGGCGATTTTAACGCAAGAGTCGGGCGTGACTTTGATTTATGGCCAGAAACTATTGGAAAAGACGGAGTAGGTAATAGCAACCCGAACGGACTCTTACTTTTGTCTATATGTGCAGAGCATAATCTCACTATCACAAACACGCTCTTTCGACAAAAGAATAAGTTTAAAACATCGTGGCAGCACCCACGGTCAAAGCACTGGCATCTTCTGGATTATGTAATTGTCCGTGTTAGAGATCGCCGCGATGTACTTCTTACTAGGGCCATGGTGAGTGCCGACGACTGCTGGACAGACCACCGACTAATCCGGTCCACAATGGTTATCAACATTGCTCCCCAACGTAGGCTTCAAGGAAGGAAACCAAGGCGTAAAATGAACATCCAAGTCCTTCAAGATCCTATTAAGCAAACTCGTCTTCAATCACTTCTTAAGGAACATCTACCTAGGGAACCTCCTGACAACATTGAGGACCATTGGTCTAAGCTGAAAACCTCCATTACTGCAGCTTGTGAACAAACTATTGGATATGAAACTAAGAAACATCAGGATTGGTTTGATGAAAATGACAATGAGATTAAATATATAATTGACCAAAAAAGGAAAGCCTTCCAAATATGGCAAAATGATATTAACTGCGCTGCCAAGAAAAAAACCTACGCTAGCGCAAAGGCTGAGGTCCAAAGAAGAACAAGAGAACTTAAGAACGCTTGGTGGAAAAAGAAAGCTGAAGAAATTCAACAACTTGCAGAATCTCATGATGCACGGGGCTTTTTTAAGGCCACAAGGGCCATTTATGGACCAAAAACCTATGGTACAAACCCTTTACAATCAAAAGATGGCACCAAACTCTTAAAAGACAAAGAGTCTATTGCACTGCGTTGGAAAGAGCATTATTATGACCTTTTAAATCGTAAATCTAAGGTGGATAATGAGATTTTTTCGCAAATCCCGCAAAAACAAATTAAAGAGGAACTTGCAATACTCCCCACTTTGGATGAAGTAAAAAAAGCCATTAATCAAATGAAGAACAACAAAGCTAGTGGACCAGATGGGATTCCTGCTGAAATCTTTAAAGAAGGGGGCCCCGAACTTGTACAACATCTTCATAAACTCATCGAAAAAATCTGGATAAGAGAAGAGATCCCAGAAGACTTCAGGGATGCCATAATTATCACCCTCTTTAAGAAGGGTGATAGAACAGACTGTGGAAACTATCGGGGCATTTCTCTCTTAGCAACCGCAGGTAAAATATTTGCTAGGATTCTCGCAAACCGTCTTCTATCTATTTCAGAAGAGATCCTCCCTGAAACTCAATATGGTTTCCGCCCCTCTAGAGGGACAGTAGACATGATTTTTACTGCACGTCAGCTCCAAGAAAAATGCCGGGAGCAAAATCAACCCCTTTATATGGCATTTATCGATCTGGCTAAGGCCTTTGATACTGTAGACCGTACAGCTCTCTGGACTATCCTTATGAAAATTGGATGCCCCAATAAATTTGTGAATATCTTGCGACTTCTCCATGACAACATGATGGCAACGGTTTTGGACAACAACGGCTCTCATGGTGCTCCATTTAAAGTGGGATCAGGTGTTAAACAGGGATGTGTTATCGCCCCAACATTATTTGCCATTTTCATCGCCATGGTTTTACATCTTGTCAAGGGGAAACTTCCCACCGGTGTGGGAATTATATATCGAACAGATGGAAAGCTTTTTAATCTCAGCAGGCTGAAAGCAAAAAGTAAGGTAATTACAACCTCCGTTGTGGAACTTCAGTATGCTGATGATAATGTGGTCTCCGCACATTCAGAGGACGATCTCCAAACTATCCTAAATGCTTTTGCACAAGCATACGAAAAACTTGGTCTCTCACTTAACATCAAAAAAACCAAAGTGCTTCATCAGCAAGTGCAAGCCAACCCTTTGGTGATGCCATCTATCCAGCTTGGCGGGACAATACTGGAAAATGTCGATCATTTTCTCTATCTTGGCAGCTATCTCTCTGTTACAGCTAACATCGACAGTGAAATCCAGCATCGTCTGAGCTCCGCAAGTGCCGCATTTTCTCGAATGAAACATAGAGTGTTCGAGGATCGGGATATTTGTAAGAAGACCAAAACACTGGTTTATGAAGCCATTGTATTACCAACTTTATTGTATGCCTGCGAAACATGGACTATCTATAAACGTCACTTCCACCTCCTTGAAAGGTTTCATCAACGTTGCCTCCGGAAAATCCTGCAAATTACTTGGGAAGATAGGCGAACAAATGTCAGTGTACTGGAAGAAGCAAAGACTACTAGCATTGAAAAAATGATCCTTCAACGCCAACTTCAGTGGACCGGTCATGTTGTTCGAATGCCTGACTGCCGCCTCCCAAAGCAGTTACTTTACTCCCAACTCAAGGATGGAAAGCGGAATATCGGTGGTCAATATAAGAGGTTTAAAGATGTTCATAAGGCTAATCTAAAAAAATGCAATATAAACATCGAAAACTGGGAAGCTCTGGCCCATGAACGATCTAAATGGAGGTTGGCCTTTCACAAAGGTTCCATGGACTTTGAAGAAGCCCGAGTGCAAGGTGAAAGGGAGAAACGTGCTAAGCGAAAAGCACGTCAAATGAATCCTTTACAGGACCATCTTCTATCTGGTAACCTGTGTCCTCACTGTGGGAAGCTGTGTGGATCTAGAATTGGCCTCCACAGTCACTTACGGACCCATCGCTAGAGTCTACACAATCTTCTTTAGAATTTCCTCCTTTTATCCCGGAAGACAATCTTACTCGGTCACGAGTGATCGCCTGATGATGGTGATGTACAAAATTATGCATGGAGTGGAGAAAGTAGACAGGGAGACATTTTCCCCCTCTCATAATATTAGAACCCGGGGTCATCCCGTGAAGCTGATTGGAGGGAGGTTCAGGACAGATAAAAGGAAGTACTTCTTCACACAGCGCATAGTTAAACTATGGAATGAACTTCCACAAGATGCAGTGATGTGATGGCCACCAATTTGGACAGCTTTAAAATGGGATTGGACAAATTCATGGAGGAGAAGGCTATCAATGGCTACTAGTCCTGATTGGCTATATGCTTCCTCCAGTATCAGAGGCAGTATGCCTATGTACTCCAGTTGCTGGGGAACATAGGCGGGAAGGTGGTGCTGTTGCACTCATGTCCTGCTTGTGGGATCCCGTGGACAGCTGGTGGCCACTGTGAATAGAATGCTGGACTAGATGGACCCTTGGTCTGATCCAGCATGCCTCTTCTTATGTAATGAAGGGGTAAATTCTGTGCATTGTTTCAATGACTGGCAGTTTGAATGAGCTCGTTTCAGCACTCTGGATGCACATGGGAAGAAACATATGAGTGAGATTGTTCTTAAACTATCAGTCTAGTCAGGCTACATGCATCATAGCAAAACCGGAAGGGATCTGCTGTTCCTCAAGAGTAGCACCAGAGCTGCTGAGGCACAGGCAAGTATGTGTGTACCATAATTTGACCCACATAGCACCTCATGTCATGTTCAATATAAACTTACATTGACTATTTCATATTATAGCTTGCTTAGAACAATTTCTCGGCGGGTGGGGAACTCCCTGGTATTGTGCTATGAATATATTATGCAGCATTTAAAACCACACCTCACTTTCCTAAATTACGGGGTTAATAGTGAAAACGTCTGCTTGTCTGTTTTAAACTTGCGTCATATTATCATATTGTGTCATATATTAAGTGATAACTTTTGAGAGACTGTAACTTTTTCTATGTTTGGTATTTGGCCATTTGAAAGGGTGAGGAGTATGCTAAAATATGCGCTGTTGCTTTAATTTGTACAGATATTTTGAATATATATCGTGTGCTCCCCACATCCTGATATATTTGGTCAACCTCATTTTGTCCAGTATAATGGATGGACAATAGAATCAGGAGACATAGCAAATGCTTACCAGTCTGTTTTGGTCCTGTATGAGCAGCTCCTTGTAACAAGACAGAATACCTAGTATAAGTGAAGGTCCTTTAGGATGTACACCTACCCATGGTAAATTTTAGAGCAAGTATATATAGGAGGTTTCTCCTGTGGCTCAAGTATGATGATGTAACACATAACCAGAAGGTTAAAAACAGTCCCAGGACTGGATTGGACAGGACAGGTACCACTCTAGGAAAGCAGCATTTCAGGCTGTACGGCCTGCATTGGTTTCATTTCCATCACTGTCACCTATGTGAACAGACTGGGTGGTGGGGTAACAAGACACTGTTGGCTGAAGTGCTCTCCACCTCTGGACTGCAGCACACCTGATCCCCAAGATCAAAATTATCAGGATGCACATGCTTCATCTCCACTATAAATATCAAAGGAGACCATGCAGTTACTGCAGGATTCAGCCAAGATAAGAAATTCCCAGAGTTCTGCTCAGCTGGATAAGCATCTTTCAAGAAGCTCCATGTAAGCGTAGTTTTTCAGTACTTTTTAAAATTACCCCAGTTATTTTCAGTGAATAATATACCAAATCGTAATAAATCAGCTTTTGTTTTGTGTTCAACCACATTTAAGACATGGAAAAGCCTTCTTTACTATAGCAAAGTTGACAGTGGATTTCTCCAGTGGCTTGCAAGTGGTTGTGTCTACCAATGCTTATTCCTGTCCTTTTCTTCCAAGTATGGCTGCCCCAGGTTTGAGTCCATTTCCGTAGCTGCTGTATTTTATTTATTTATTTATTTATTATATTTATACCCCACCTTTTTTCCTGCAAGAAACCCAAGGCAGCTTACATTATCCTCATCCTCCTCTCCATTTTATCCTCACAACAACCCTGTGAGGTAGGTTAGGCTGAGAGTCAGTGACTGGCCCAAAGTCACCCAGTGAGCTTCATGGCCGAATGGGGACTAGAACCCAGATCTCCTGAGTCCCAGTCCAACACCCTAACCACTACGCCACACTAGGCTAAAAAGGCTCATAGGATACTGCATAAAGGGCTGACCAGAACGCTGTCAGCCTGATTCAGGTTACGGCACAGGAGCACTACTCTTTAATCTTGTTCAGATCCTTCATCCTAATTTTGTAAGGTGCTATACCTTACAGAAGGATACATTTACACATCATTACGCTGCCACTAGATTGGCTTAGTGCTGGGTATCCTTTTTTCTGGCCTATAGCTGTTGTGGGCTTCTTAGGGAAGGAAAGACAGAGAATAAATTCACAATCTATTGAGGATTATACTGTGTTAGGAAGGGTGAGTTTGTTTTACATTTTTGAGTTGTAAACTTCCCACATCAACTGATAACGATATATACTGAATGTAGACATCAAAAATCCCCTTCCCCCACAGTTGCCTGGGTTGAGACCAAATCAGGAATACTTTGTAGCATATAACCATAATTGTAGTTGCCTTCTTAATTTCCTAATTCTGAAATGTTTTCCTCAGTCAAGAGGCCTGTAAAACCTCAATATTAGTAGTGCAGTTGTGATTTAAATGTCATAGCTATATTGATACTTCTCAAAACCTGATTCTATGCAGAAACCCCCTGCAGGTATATTTGTGTGTTGTTGTTTTTGTCATGCTTAAATAAATCAATTTAACTTCAAGGGGATGGAAACCTTTTCTTCCAGGCAAAGCTTGCAAAATATTATTGTCTCTGAGCAGTGTTAAGGTAGGAGGTCTTATGAAAAGATGCAGCTAGATTAGTGAGAACTCAGTGTGATGGTTGATAATGTAGTTTAAAAACTGGTGGATGCTGACCATATCTTTAAAAACAAAATGCAAGGAGAATTAAGAATTGTCCATGTGTTTATGCAGACATGAAATGTACTGCCATATTTTAAAATCAGTACAGTCTGACTCCAATTACTGGATCATATGTTCAGTAACATTTTGTTTTAAATGAATTAATCCATGTCCATCACACACTGTAGCTTATGATTTTTATTTAGAGATAGTTTGCAAATTAAACTAAAACAAGTTCCTGTTGTCCCATTGCAATTGTTAACATCAACCAAGAAGTCTGTCTTAATAATTCAACCCGTATTTAAATGTTTGAAGAGCAGGGGGATTGTAGAAATGCATTCTCTTTGGCTTCATCACTGTTATATTCTGTGTAATCTCACTATAGCAGAAGCTTCTTCAGTCTGCTGTTCAGGTGTAAGTTGCCGATGGGCAACAGTTTTTATGGTTCTTTGTCTTTAAAGTGGAATTGAACAGACAGCCCTTCAAATAGAGGACTGTCCTCTGTAAAAGAAGACACATGGCCATTCTGGACCTTGTTCACATGGTTTTCAAGCCTATTTTTACATGCACATGCACAAGGACTAGAAACTTGCTTATTTAAAATTTTCAAGACACTGAATTCTGTGCCTAGTTCCAAATGCTGTGCTTATGCACTGTACTGGTAGAATATATATAGCGCTGACTATAGAACTCGATTCTTCCTGGAAGCTCATCAAAGCCTGAACAACAAAAGACCTTCATGTTTGAACTGGTAACAAAAGCCAACAAGGAACTATTCCAAATTCACTCTGGTTCCCTAAGAGTTTTTTTATGTTATATTTTCTCTCTGGTTATAAATGTTATTCACCCTGAGCTTTTGAAACTGAATTATAAACGTCCATTCTGACTCAGAGTGGGCCTTTTTAATATAAGGCAGTGGCACCTATGTGAATGGTCTTTCTTTACATGTAGCTATGATTAACACCAAATATTGCCCTGGTGAAAGACTTTACAGCCACAAATACATTGAGAGGTATACTATTTTCCTGTATTCATACATTTCCTGTGTACCTTTGATACTTTGCCTGTACATCAGATCAAGCTCTGACAAGCTCTTATTCCTTGCTTGTGTGCTCATTTTGTCTCCCCATTCCCACTCTGATTGCTACCCCTTTTCATTCGCTGCCGGTTTTTTAGATTATTTTATTTTCTGGAACCTCAAAAAGGCGCAATTGGGGTTGTAATTTTTTTTGGCCCCTGAAAATTGTACAGCTATGTGATGTTTTTAATTTTTTGTCAGTGTTGAAAAGGTGGAGGGCACTGAGAACTGTCAGCTCAACACTTAAAATTGAGAGGATTACATTGCTACAGGGGAGATAGTGCTTCCCCCTTTTGGTGCACCTTCTTTTGCCTCTTTCCCCCCCTTTACCTTGTACTTTTTAATTGACAACTTTGCAGTTGGTCCCTGGCAACTGTATGCAAATTAGCCTATATGCAGTCTTGCCTTGTCAGTTTCCTTGTCATTTTAATGATAATTTTATGAGCAAACCAAGTTGTACACAATATATTTTATGTTCCTAAAGCAACCTGGTGCCTTCCAGATGTTTTGGACTACAGCTCCCAGCATTCCTGTCCATTGGCCATGCTGCCTAGTGCTGATGGGAGCTGAAGTCCAAACATTTGGAGGGCACCAGGTTGGGGAAGGTTCTCCTAAAGCAACAACTTTAGTTCCATAAAGAGCACTAAAAAAATAAGTATTGCTTCTTTTTCAGTTTTCCCCAAAATTTCTGGTTTTTCCCGAAACCCCCCAGAAAAAAAAATTAAGTTTTTCCCATGGCTTCAAAATTTCTGGAAATTTTACATCTCTAGGTATGGAGCAGATGCATTGAGACATTATGATGTAGGGTGGCCACTTATGCATCGCTCCCCCCAAAATAGGACACAAATTTGCAGTATATTTGCATATGCTAAGTTATATGTATAGATGCAAATTTAGAATTACTTTAAATAGAAATACAATACCTCTTCAGCATAGTGGGGAAGACTGTAACCTGGTGACCTGTGTGCCTGCTCAATTTGGGTGATAACTGTTGTTGGGCTACTTCAAGGTCCCTGCTCTCCCTTCTTATGGGTCTTTGTCTTCAAACCATACTCAGATTGGACAGCACTTCAAATAGGGGATGCCTTCAAATAGATGAGGTCCACTGACAGCCCTTCAAATAGACTCTATAAAGTAGGACACATGGCCAGCGGGTCTGCGGAAGTAATGTGTTTCCTGAAAGATCCCCTCAAGAGACAGATTGGCAATGGCCCTTCAACTTTCCATGAGATAGAAACAAGAGAGCTACGGCTATTGGGCAGTATAAAAATGTAATTAATAAATAAATAAGTGAGACCTGCAACAAAATGTTGCACTGTGGAGTACTCCTTTTCAGGATTCTAGCCAGCTAGCCATGCCCTTTTTCAGGATATTCCATTCCATTCCCCCTCGTTCCAATTTCCCATTTCCCCCACCAACAGTCAGTCAGTATTCTGTGCCCATTGAGGTGGGGGGGGGGGGTTCCTAAAGATTTTTTTACTTCTGCAACCCTTGGATTTCCTTCCCAAGCCTGCTCTTGAGCATGGGTGGTGCTGTTTTGGCTACATAAAGATCGACACTCAAAAAGTCATTTAAAATTTGGTAGGGCCATTAGGGGCTGCATAAAGTTACTTTCAGGCTGGATCTGACCCTGTAGCTATCAGCTGAGTTGTCTGTCCCAAATTAAGACTCTTTCGCTGGTTACTTGTGCTGCTCTCAATATTTTATGCTGAAGAAATTTGATGCAAATATTATTTCAGTCTAAATCACCTTGATGTGTTTACTTTGTTAGGACCTCAGCACATTTTACTTGTAAAAAAAAATGGTTTTACAAAGTAGACAGTGAAGCAGCAAGGAACTCTGAACTGCAGGTATGAGCTTGCCAAGAATAGACAGTGGAATATTTTCCTTCGTATGACTTTTAGTACTTGGCTGTATTCAGAGTGCACTCAAAAGTTACATTAACAAGGATGCTTTGCATTTCTTCCTCTTTGTTTGCAATGACAGCTGACATTGAAGAATTATAACAAGAGTCACAAGAGAGGCCTAATTTTATGATGGCAAACTCTGCCAGCTGAAATACTCTCCTTGCTTCTAGGTCGCCAGGAATTACATCCAAGATATTCACATGGCATTATCTCATTCTTTAGGTTTTACTGTACTTGATGGCATTATGAAAAAACCTGAAATCAAGGATGTGATGTCATCCTATCCAATTTAACTACAGTAGTTAAGCATGCAACTTGTTCGAAAAATGCCTAATAGCATAGGTTTTATTAAGCGTTTTTCGTATAGTAAAGAGGAAAGGTTAGAAATTGCTGTGTTCTAAGTTCATTTTCTGCACTGGTACTGGTAAGCCTTTTTAAAAATCTGTTCTCATTGTTCTGCTACTAATTGTTCGTTGTCTCAGCTGCCACATTTATGTTTCCAAGTTAGATGTTAAAATCAAAACAAAGCAAAGACACTTAGTATTTTTTATAACAAAACTACAAACTAGATTTTGGTGGGCCTGATATGTGCCCTACTATTTACACATAGGGTCAAATGAAACATGTTAATTGTGTAGCATGTAGCTGAGACTTATCTTTGTTTTACTCTAGGTTGGAGTAAAAATTGGATTTGGATCAGGACCACCATGCACACCCTGTGCATGGGGGTTAATAAAGAAAAAGATTCTCCATTGGCCTCAATGCTGAAAAGTGTGTGTGTGTGTGTGTGTGTGTGTGTGTTCGTGCTATATAGTATATCATTTCTGGAAATGCCAGGAGGAAAATAATGTAAGAGTTGAACTTAGTCACAAATCAGGGGAAACTATTTCCAGCAAGCTATGAGAAAAGCGAAATTTGCCAGACAAGAGAGGAGTAATCCGTATCAGAGATATATGATAGAAAAGAATTCAACCATAAATAGCAGTGTTTGAGTTGCCATTTAAGAACGATGGTATGTTGTTGATGAAATCATTCTGTACTTTAGTAAAGTTGGGGTTGAGAAGAAGAAAGGGAAGAATTAAAAGACAGTGACCCAGTTCACACCATCAAAACAGCCCACTGTGGGGTAAATTAACCCATAGTAGGCTGCCTGTCAGGCAATCCAGGTCAAAGTGTTGGTGCTGATCTTTAAAGCCCTGAATGGCTTAGGGCCAGTCTACTGGAAGGGGAGCCTCCTCCCGTATGTTCCTGCATGATAGCTAAGATTGTCTTCAGAGGCACTTCCCTGAGTACCACCACCCACAATGGTGTGCCTGGTTGCTACCTGGGAAAGAGCCTTTCTTGTAATGCCCTTCCCAGGGAGGACCTGACGCTTCCATGGGTTGTGCATGAGTGTTCTCTTAAGCAATTTTGCTTCTGTATTTGAATAGACATATTTCAGCTTTAACAGGAAGTGTGAGTTTATCAGATTTCCACCCCACCCCAGGTTTGTTAAAAAGCAATGTGATAATGGGGGTTCTTCCCAAACTGAATAATGATCAGGTTAAGCCCTGCCATTTTACAGAAAAGCAATGAAGCATTAGATTTCTATGGCACTTTTCATCTAAGGGATCTTGTAAGTGCTTTACAGACATAAGTGCAGCAATCAAAGCTTCGATCAATGCACTATTGATTTCAAAGGCATCCCGCTGTAAAATTCCCTCTGCTCGGGGGGATCAGGCCTCCACTACAGCTTCTGATTAATCGTGAAGTGAAATGGAGCTGAAGTAACTGCTGTTATGCAGGGGAGCTTACTTGTGTTAACACGGACTTGGCGGTGGGGGATAAAAGCAAGGATCTCTTCATCCCTTGTGCCCTCTTTTCCAAGGAGGAAGTGTATTCATTTCCGTATTTATCCCTAAGTCTCAGTGTGGTTAACAAAAATGTAAGAAAAAAGAAATATAATAAAACAACACAAATTAACCACAGCAGTTGCAAGCCAGTGTAGACAAGAAAGTCTTACAGGACTTCCAGGAAGCATATAGGCTCTGATTGTGACAGACCTCTACGGGTGTGGGAAGAGTTCCATAACTGAGGAGCAGTGAGCATGGATGCATCTCTGCACAGCCTAGCTGTTTGAACTTGGGGCCAAAACGAGACATTCCTTTAAAGGTGTCTAGCAGCTATGGCTTCTTTTCATTTGTAGTGGAGGATCCCTGATCCAGATCTTAAGTTAAAAGCCCCCTTACCGCCCACGCTAGGGATCGTGGGGCCCACACCTACTCTAGAGTTTAAAAATGATAAAAGTTCATAGCTGCTAGACACACAGGGAGCGTGTCAAGGGGAGGGGAAGGGTGGGAGGAGGAAAGGCCAGGACCTGCTGTATCCTGTGGGCTCTCCAGCCCTGGGCCTGCCCCACCAGCACGACTCCACTAGATGGGCACAGAGGCCCATCATGGGAAAAATTTTGAAAAGGATGATAAAGAGGTGAAAATCACTTCTTCAGCCCTGCTGGCAGCAGCCTGGCAAGGCATAGGGATTTTGGAAGCCTCCAATGTTGGAGGCTTCTGTCTAGCAGGCAGCAACCTATTATAGGATTGTGCCCTTACAATAATGTATCTTTTGGGCATTACTGTATTGATAGTTTGGTCACGGAGGTGCTCTCCATTGACTTTAAGGTCTGCAAAGGAAAATAAGGGAGATAATGGTTTGTGAGGTATGTAGGGCCTTAGCCATTAAAGCAGGGCTCTACAACCTTGGGTCCCCAGATGTTGCTGGACTACAGCTCCCAGAATCCCTTGCCATTAGCCGTGCTGGCTGGGTATGTTGGGAGCTGTAGGCCAGCAACATCTTGAGACCCAAGGTTGGAGAACCCTGCATTAAAGGCTTTGTTGGTCTAAAACAGCACATTGAATAATGAGAAGTCCCTGCAGATACCGGAGTTACACGTTCAGGCCTTGTTACCTCAGCAAAGACTTCTTGTGAAGGTTACTTGAGGCTTGTCAAGAGAGCTGCAGCTTGCCTCCTGCCTGCACACGTTTGGCAGGAGGCAAACTGCAGCTCTCTTGACAAGCCTCAAGTAGGAGCTTAGAAAGAATCCTACGACTATGTGGACTGTGAAGCTTATGCTGGTCCCACAACTGTACCTGTCAGACATGTGGGCTTGTAAAGGGTATGAGGCTGCTGAAGCTAGTCTTGACAATGGGGACTGTAAATGATGAGACAGCACATCTGCTTGTATATGTAATAGCTGAGAGAACCTCTAAGAGAACATGACTATTTGTGCAGGACTTTATCTGAGCCGGTAGCCTTGGAACATGTTAAATTAGAGATTGCCTTTGGCCACTGCAGAACATTTTTCCTTCAGCTCTAAGTAAGCAAAACCAACCTCAGTAAATACAGGCCTTGTGTAAGGCCTTCCACATCAGAGTATATGACTTCCAGAGACACTTGTGATATACAACATTGAGCATCCCTGTTTGGATTATCTGTTTTCTTCTTCGCACTATTCAGATGGCATCAGAAGCCATTTCCTACCACAGCAAGCACCTTAAATTATTATCACTTTGTATGGTTTGTTAAAGAAAATGTGCATAACAACTCAGTGTTAAATCAACTCCAAAAACCTGTCAAGCAGCCCTTGCAGCCCAAGAGAGTACCTTAAGACTTTTGGCAACTTGCATTAAAATTCTGTCATCCTCTTTTTTCCACAGCTTCCCATCGTTGAAAAAATAAGAATCATAGCACAGAAAATCTATGGAGCTCAGGATATAGAGCTGTCTCCTGCAGCACAATCTCAAATAAATCGTTACAGTCAACAGGTAAAAAACAAGGGTGTATGCAACTGAATAGCTGTCATTTCCTGTTATTTTTTTAATTCTGTATTTTTCTTTGAATGATAGATTAGAATTGTCCGGTCTGTAATGTGGAGTTCCTATGTTGCAGGCTAGTCCAGTCAGTCCACTGGTGTGTAGGGCAGAGGTGTTGAACCGCTTTCAGTTGAATTCCATTTCGGAGAAGCTCGGGGGGAGGGGCCCATCCAGTGGTGGGTGGGGCCCAAAGGCAAAAAGGGGCAGGACCAAAAATACCAGTACATTTTAGCTTGATGCGAAGACTTTTAGAATGGGCAAAATACTGCACAAATGCCAAGAAAGCACCAGTCACCAGATGACAGGTGTTTGGGGGGGAAGGGGTGGGGCTAGGAGGAAGAGGACATGGCCGTTTGGGGGACCCTGGCAAGGTAGATTGGGACCTTAGAAGGGCGAGATGCATACCCCTGGTTTAGGGCATGCATGCACACACGTAGAAAGTAATTTTTGATGCAGCGCATGTGTGTATTTGATACACCCGTGTTCTCCAACCTTGGGTCCCCAGATGTTTTTGGCCTACAACTCCCAGCATGCCCCAGCCAGCTACACTGGCTGGGGCATGCTGGGAGTTGTAGGCCAAAAACATCTGGGGACCCAAGGTTGGAGAACACTGTGATACACACACACACACACACACACACACACACACACACACACAGAGCGCCCTGTGTATAATTTTTTTGTCAACAAAAAACAGATGCAGGAGCCCCACAGCTTGTTCCTACACTTCAGCCATTTATACCGGTCACAGAGTTCAGCCTTGCTTTTTGCAGAATAGGAGTTACTTTGGCACAGGGTCTTGGTTGGAGAGGAGGTTGTTTCAGAGCAGGGCACTCAAAGCCTTGACAATAATCCACCTCTTTTCATTTGTTCTGTGTCAGGGATTCGGAAATTTGCCGATTTGTATGGCGAAAACTCACCTGTCCCTCTCCCACATGCCTGAGAGGAAAGGTGTCCCCACTGGCTTCATTCTGCCTATCAGCGACGTGAGGGCCAGTATTGGAGCTGGCTTTATATATCCACTGGTGGGAACGGTGAGTACTGCATTTGAAATCTGTGTTTTAGCCATTATTATATGCTTTGTAAATCGCCCTGGGAACTTTGTGGTATAAAGTTGTATAGAAATTCCTAAAATAAATGACCACACGCTTCTGAGTCACTACCTAGTCCTAGATGACTATGCATTAACGTGCAAGTTACACCAATACATTTTGATCAAGGTATATTGGCTGGAATCCAAAGAATGGTGGAATGTGTTCCGTGAAGGAGATTTTGACTTGTGTTTCTTCAAAAGGCAGCTCCCTGATGCCACTTTTGAAATTGGGGGGTGGGGTGGGTTCAAAAGCTATTTGTGATATGCCATGAGGATCAACTGTAAAGTAAAGAATCACACTAGGGTAGCACAAGCCCCTGGCATAAGAGATCCCAGCAGTGTCTTTTCTTGTAAGCTTTTCAGCCTTTATTAAACATATAGAATATAGGATCCCTTTTTTGAGTTTCAGGTTGATATGATTTGTCTCATCAGTATATATAAGTAGGTGTGTGTGTATTTCTTCTTCTATAATAATAAAAGAAGATGTCTGTCTGTCAGTGCCATAGCTCCAGCACTGTGGAACCTAGACACCTGAAACATTGCATGTATGCTAAGAGGACCTTAAGGGTGTGCACCTTAGGATTATTTATTATTTTAAAATGTATTAATTTAAATTAATTAATTTAAATGTGTCATGCGTTTGAATCCTGAAGTACCATCTTCAGTCATTAGATGGAAGACTTCCCTAACCAGCACATAAGGTTTGCAATCAACACAGTTTGATCTGGTTCAAATGTAACACCAATTCATGGATTGTTTAACCCATGAATTGGCGGGGCCATAAGCAAGGGAGCAAGAGCACTACCTCCCGCATGCTTGTCACTTCTGCTTTCAGTCAGCTTTAATCAACAACCCAGGAAACCCCCATTCCTGGGTTGTTTTGATGTGATGTCGGAACCTGAACAACAAACAATGGGTGATTATTGGGTGAAACTCTGGATTGTTTAATCCTAAACAACCTAGAATGCTCAGTTCCTTGGTTGTTGATTAAAGCCGATTCAAAACGGAAGTGGCAAGCACGTGGGAATCAACATGCTCGTTCCCTTGCTCAAGACCCCAGCAACCCATGTTTTAAACAACCCATACGTAGTCATTATATGTGAACCAGATCAGTGAAACCAGGGAGGAGTAGTCCAAGGGACAATTATACAACCGTCCCTCCCACTTTCTGTGGAGCAGGGGCCCACCACAGCGGAATGAAGTAGACAAATTCCTCCCTCAGTGGTACACAATGACAGGGGCATACCTAGGGGTGTCAGTGACTTTACCCGAAGGCTTCACTGTATCAAACTTAGTGTCGTAAATCAGTCTGGTCCACAGATAAGCCGTCGTAGTTAACACAGTCCAAGGTTGAAAGCCAAGAGACATGTCCGAAACCAAGATAAGATGAAGCAGTGTAGGAGCAGGCTGAAGCGTGGTCAGGGCCGTTTCGAAGTCAAGACAGCAGGCTGAAGCATGGTCAGGGGTGTTCCGAAGTCAAGAAAGCACGAGTCTCGGTCTGGGGGCTGGCAGGAGTGTCTGGCTATGGTCGAGTGGCAATGCCAATTGCTTCCAGCGTCCGAAGTGTGTTTGGGGCCTGTCTTTTAAACAGGCGCTGATTGGCAAGGCAGCGCAGCTGGGCCAGGCTGCAGATGACATGTGCCTGGCCCCACCCCAAACACACTCTGGCACAGCTGCCCTGTGTCCCCATTCTCTATCTCAAGTGGGGGCACAACACTAAGGACTATTCCAACCCATGCAAAGCCAGCCCATTTGTGTGTGTGTGTGTGTGTGTGTGTGTGCGTGCGTGCGTGCGTGCGTGCGTGCGTGCGCACATGTATGCGTGCGTGTGCATGATTTCATGGTATGAGTTATTTCTAACTATGAAGATGTCTTACATAACTGTACTCGAGATGGAACCCAAGCACCAACCAACCATGTCAGAAGAAAGTGCTCTTGTGGTGTTATCTCATCACCACAGAGCACAGCCTAGTTTCCTCACATTAGCAGTAAATTGGAGAGCAACTGAGAGTATCTGACTTATTGTTCTTTGTTACCAGTGAAAGGGCACAAGGAAGGAAGTGATTCCTGGTGAGATGTGTTTCTGGAGTTCAGGAAATTCTGTCATGAGGACTTTCTGGCCTTGGAATATGCTTTCTATGTATATGGCCAGGAAACGTTCCTTTTTACCTCAAGTGCAGTAAAACTGTTAGCATTTCCGAAGAGGGAGGGAATCCACAGTGTGACCTCAACCCTTTTGTACGCTCTTGGGAAACTCGTTAATGATTTGTGGAATGTTATGAGCAAGACTAAATGTTAAATTACTACTAGACCCATTGAAATCACAGAGATATTAACTGGTTAAGTCTCATCCTCCTCCAAACTCACACTGTGCATTTCTGGCTTCCAGACATGCATTTCTAAGTAATATGTGGAGAGGAATGCTACTATATTCACGTAGACTGCTTTTGTATATTCTTATAATGTACAAATTTAAAGCAGCTTCTAACCTTTGGAGCTCTTTTTTATAATACATTGTATTTATAGAATGCAAACAGTGCTTGCATTGGGGATCTTGGTGCAGTAGGAAAGTCTTATAAGGAAGCGGGGGAAAGTACCACACTTTTTCAGAGGAAATTTAATTAATGCTGGCTTGGCTTTTATCTCATCTCCTGCTGTGACCCTGACCGAGAGGCTAGAGTATGCTCTCACAGGTGGACTGTTGACATCATGGCTTGGCTATACAGAGACAGGCAGGAAGGCTTGTCGGGTGCATGTAGGAAACTGGTGAGGTCATTGGTGAATTATGTTTGGGTGGAGAATTGTTGGATTCTCTAGTGCTTGTGAACAGACTCATCCCCACCCAAAAGTTATTGCAGCTTTGTACTTTCCCACATATTAGCTAATCTGCTTTAGTGGTGGTGGTGTATTCCATACAATATGTAAGTATGCAACTTTAGCTTACTCCAGAGACACCACTGACTAAGAGACTATTCACAGAGTTGTATTCTTTGCCTCCATGCAGAGCTGAGATAAACATTATTTTAATGTGCCAGCATTTGAAGTCACTCTTTATCAAGCTGGGTGGTTTTGTTTAAATGAAAAACTTTTCCTGTGTTCACTTTCTAATCACAGCATTATGAAATGTAAATATTTCCACCTAATTATTGTTAGTATGTATTTTCAATATATATTAAAGTCACACAAGTATTGGAATGTTAGAAACATTAGGTTCACTGGACCACAGTTTTCTACTCCAAAATAAGTCCCATTGAATTCAGTGGGTCTTCCTCTCAGGTAAGCGGGTAAAAGACTGCAGCCTAACTCTCCATTTGCAGAGGATTGGTTCTTTTTATTCAGTTGCTGGTTTGAGAGGTCTGGAGCTATTCAGATACCTTCTATACACCAGTGATCTGGAATGTATAGCCACCCTGGGGAAGTTGTTCAAGGGTGTGATATAAATCCAAGGAAGGCAGGAAGGAAGAGTTTTGCTTTTGTGGAATTATTGGGTTAGTTGATCCTGCCTTTTAAATAAAGGATGCCTCTTTGACTGTTGAGCTTCAGTGAAGAGCTGATTGCACATGCAGTTTCACTGCAACCACGGGTATAATTTCTTTGTATCACAGCTCACATTGGAAGTATGAAGATTCATTACATCTCTCATATGATATTTGTTATGTTTTTTTTTTGTTTTATTACTTTATAGATTTATATCCCACCTTTCTTCCATCATAAAACTCAGGGCAGCATATATGGTTTCCCAGGTAAATCTGCCATCCAGCCACCAACCGGACTCTGACCTGCTTAGCTTCAGTGGCTGTGCCATGTGCACTCAGCCCTGCCTTCCCTACCTGGTGCCCTCCAGATGTTTTGGATTGCAATTCCCATCAGCAGGGATGATGGTCATTGTAGTCCAAACTGTCTACTGGGTACAAGGTATGGGGAGGCTGCCTTAGTACATGCTTGGGACATGCTAAGCCATGTTTAAGCAAGACTTTAAATACAAATATAAACAATTAATATATGGGCACCCAACAAAACATGATCGCTTGGATCCTAGCTAACATTCCAATAGCAGGAGCATCCTCTCAGCAGAGTTCCACTCACAGTTCAACTGGCAGAAGAGGGCGGCAATTTTCGCCGATTCCCCCTCCCTTTTGCACCCCTGAAAATCTGCTCCGGAGGTTTGGGGAGCCCTCTGTAAAAGTGGGGGGGGGTACAGGAGGCTGAAGAGGGGAGGGAGAATTGGTGAAAATCACCCAACTCTCTGTTCCTCCAGCAGAAGCTTCCACTAGATCAGACTTCCTTCTGCAGACAAACAGAAGTCTTCCATTCGTGCAGCATTTGTGCAGAATTTGAGCATTAAGTTCTTTGTGCAGTTAAATGGAAAATAGCTACCTCAAATGTATGCTGAAAATAAACTTTTTAACAATATTCTGAGTTTTAAAGTGGTTTACAAACCTTTAGCAGTCATCTCATTGGAGCTGACTTAGCATTGTTTTACTGACGCCAGTTGAATAGAATAACATTGTTTCTTTTAATTAGTCATGTTCCATCAAATTATTTCCCCATCATTAAATGGATAATATTTTATTACTAATATATCAGTTGACAATAGAAGTAGCAGATTATTTAGGTTTATTAGCCAAAGTCATCAGGCGATCACTCGTGACCGAGTAAGATTGTCTTCCAGGATAAAAGGAGGAAATTCTAAAGAAGATTGTGTAGACTCTAGCGATGGGTCCGTAAGTGACTGTGGAGGCCAATTCTAGATCCACACAGCTTCCCACAGTGAGGACACAGGTTACCAGATAGAAGATGGTCCTGTAAAGGATTCATTTGACGTGCTTTTCGCTTAGCACGTTTCTCCCTTTCACCTTGCACTCGGGCTTCTTCAAAGTCCATGGAACCTTTGTGAAAGGCCAACCTCCATTTAGATCGTTCATGGGCCAGAGCTTCCCAGTTTTCGATGTTTATATTGCATTTTTTTAGATTAGCCTTATGAACATCTTTAAACCTCTTATATTGACCACCGATATTCCGCTTTCCATCCTTGAGTTGGGAGTAAAGTAACTGCTTTGGGAGACGGCAGTCAGGCATTCGAACAACATGACCGGTCCACTGAAGTTGGCGTTGAAGGATCATTTTTTCAATGCTAGTAGTCTTTGCTTCTTCCAGTACACTGACATTTGTTCGCCTATCTTCCCAAGTAATTTGCAGGATTTTCCGGAGGCAACGTTGATGAAACCTTTCAAGGAGGTGGAAGTGACGTTTATAGATAGTCCATGTTTCGCAGACATACAATAAAGTTGGTAATACAATGGCTTCATAAACCAGTGTTTTGGTCTTCTTACAAATATCCCGATCCTCGAACACTATGTTTCATTCGAGAAAATGCGGCACTTACGGAGCTCAGACGATGCTGGATTTCACTGTCAATGATAGCTGTAACAGAAAGATAGCTGCCAAGATAGAGAAAATGATCGACATTTTCCAGTATTGTCCCGCCAAGCTGGATAGATGGCATCACCAAAGGATTGGCTTGCACTTGCTGATGGTTTTTTTGATGTTAAGTGAGAGACCAAGTTTTTCGTATGCTTCTGCAAAAGCATTTAGGATAGTTTGGAGAGCATCCTCTGAATGTGCGGAGACCACATTATCATCAGCATACTGAAGTTCCACAACGGAGGTTGTAATTACCTTACTTTTTGCTTTCAGCCTGCTGAGATTAAAAAGCTTTCCATCTGTTCGATATATAATTCCCACACCGGTGGGAAGTTTCCCCTTGACAAGATGTAAAACCATGGCGATGAAAATGGCAAATAATGTTGGGGCGATAACACATCCCTGTATAACACCTGATCCCACTTTAAATGGAGCACCATGAGAGCCGTTGTTGTCCAAAACCGTTGCCGTCATGTTGTCATGGAGAAGTCGCAAGATATTCACAAATTTATTGGGGCATCCCATTTTCATAAGGATAGTCCAGAGAGCTGTACGGTCTACAGTATCAAAGGCCTTAGCCAGATCGATAAATGCCATATAAAGGGGTTGATTTTGCTCCCGGCATTTTTCTTGGAGCTGACGTGCAGTAAAAATCATGTCTACTGTCCCTCTAGAGGGGCGGAAACCATATTGAGTTTCAGGGAGGATCTCTTCTGAAATAGATAGAAGACGGTTTGCGAGAATCCTAGCAAATATTTTACCTGCGGTTGCTAAGAGAGAAATGCCCCAATAGTTTCCACAGTCTGTTCTATCACCCTTCTTAAAGAGGGTGATAATTATGGCATCCCTGAAGTCTTCTGGGATCTCTTCCCTTATCCAGATTTTTTTGATGAGTTTATGAAGATGTTGTACAAGTTCGGGGCCCCCTTCTTTAAAGATTTCAGCAGGAATCCCATCTGGTCCACTAGCTTTGTTGTTCTTCATTTGATTAATGGCTTTTTTTACTTCATCCAAAGTGGGGAGTATTGCAAGTTCCTCTTTAATTTGTTTTTGCGGGATTTGCGAAAAAATCTCATTATCCACCTTAGATTTACGATTTAAAAGGTCATAATAATGCTCTTTCCAACGCAGTGCAATAGACTCTTTGTCTTTTAAGAGTTTGGTGCCATCTTTTGATTGTAAAGGGTTTGTACCATAGGTTTTTGGTCCATAAATGGCCCTTGTGGCCTTAAAAAAGCCCAGTGCATCATGAGATTCTGCAAGTTGTTGAATTTCTTCAGCTTTCTTTTTCCACCAAGCGTTCTTAAGTTCTCTTGTTCTTCTTTGGACCTCAGCCTTTGCGCTAGCGTAGGTTTTTTTCTTGGCAGCGCAGTTAATATCATTTTGCCATATTTGGAAGGCTTTCCTTTTTTGGTCAATTATATATTTAATCTCATTGTCATTTTCATCAAACCAATCCTGATGTTTCTTAGTTTCATATCCAATAGTTTGTTCACAAGCTGCAGTAATGGAGGTTTTCAGCTTAGACCAATGGTCCTCAATGTTGTCAGGAGGTTCCGTAGGTAGATGTTCCTTAAGAAGTGATTGAAGACGAGTTTGCTTAATAGGATCTTGAAGGACTTGGATGTTCATTTTACGCCTTGGTTTCCTTCCTTGAAGCCTACGTTGGGGAGCAATGTTGATAACCATTGTGGACCGGATTAGTCAGTGGTCTGTCCAGCAGTCGTCGGCACTCACCATGGCCCTAGTAAGAAGTACATCGCGGCGATCTCTAACACGGACAATTACATAATCCAGAAGATGCCAGTGCTTTGACCGTGGGTGCTGCCATGATGTTTTAAACTTATTCTTTTGTCGAAAGAGCGTGTTTGTGATAGTGAGATTATGCTCTGCACATATAGACAAAAGTAAGAGTCCGTTCGGGTTGCTATTACCAACTCCGTCTTAATATCCTTGTTAATATGGGAGATAGAATCTGAGTGCCTGCTATTTAAAATGTTTAGTGGTGATATTCTGCCAGTGTTAAGAAGAGAAGAGAAATGCAGGGGTGTGTTGTTGTTGTTTTTGCTGAGTATTGGCAAAGCAAATTTCCTTAAGAAGAATTTATGGGGAAAGATCTTACTGCCAGTTTTGAAAAGATAATTAAGAAATATCATGTTTTATCATATGTTTCAGTGTACATTTAGTACAGAATTTAAGAACTGTGTAGGACACAGAGGTGACATGATCCCTTGTCTACCAGCCATATAGGTACTTAAGGTCATGCCGCCACATTTAACTGCCAACACTAATTCTGGTCTACAGAAAGCGAAGGGCTGGCTTGGGAGCACACTATGCTCATGCTGTTCCTTCGCCCTGTACAAATAGCAGCATGCAATCTGTTAAGTTATCTCAACATGTTTCCATGCTGCTTGCCCCAGGGTTAGAGCTGTGCTGTTTGGGCAATTGTGAAATCAGTTTTCAGCAGACCCCAAAAGATGGTACCATCTAAAAGTTCCCAAAGTGAGGGAAGCTTCAAATGTTACAGCTAAGGTGAGTGACTGCAGTCCCCACATGACCTGTGACAGCTCCATTGTTTACCATGGGCTTTAAGTCATACAAATGCTCTTCAAATGTTACAGAAAATGTCATCAAATAATAAAAAATTGACCCCTTTTTGCTTTAACGTATGACATATCCCTAAGACGGTCATAACAATGGTGAAATACAAGAGCGAGGCTTAACAAATAAGTAGTGATGACAGGGTAATATTAAAATGGGCAGAAAAAGGATTCTGGAAATACAGGGTAAGTGGGACAGAAGTTGTAGTTGAGTGTACTCCATGGTATGTTCCATTCTTCATATGTATGATGTGCCCAGCTCAGTCCCTGGCATATCCTTTTATATTTACAGCAGGGTTAGGCAAGATGGTGCTCCCAGACCCAGACACCTTTCTTGCCACCCACCGAGGTGCCCTACCCATCCTGCAGAGGAAGAGAAAAAGAGTTTGCTGTCTGTGAAATTGGTTTCTGTTGACCTTGAAAACTAGGTTCAAAGGAGTTGTTTATGTTGTGATATGAATCACATTGACCAGCTGTAGCACAGTGTTTACACATGGAGAGGAACAGAATGGCGGTAAACAAGTGTGTTGTGTCTTTCTATTTTCCCGTGTTCTTTCTCATGGGAAAGCTAGACCCTGGGATCATTATGAGCTAGTCACATGGTTTGTATGTTCTGATGACGTGCTAACTTGTTTTTCTGTCTGAAGCCATTTTAGGGAAGAGCAGGACTGCTTTCTCTATTCTTTCTCTCTTCTGGCTATTGCTTGCTGGACTTTGCAACAATGTAACGTCTTTGCTGAAGTGGAGTGAAGCTCAACCTACTCCACTGGAATTAATGCTTGCTATGCATTGTACTCTGCACATGGACTGTAACTAGGAAATGTATACCCTGTAGAACTTTACTTGCTAAGTGAATAAACAGGTAGAAATAGACCTGTGGTGTTACAGAGTGTTTCCTTGCTACTTGCTACTTGGATTAGTCTGCAAACCGGGGAAGCTAGAAGCTGGAGTCGGATTACAGGCAAGCTGGCTGGCAGCTTCAAACCGACACGCTGCACGCTGCGCAAAGGGGGGTGGGATCTGGAAGATCTGTGTGTGGAATAATGGGCCTCTATGCACAGACAGGATTTTAAATCTCCCATCCAACACACGCGGGGCTCTGCTGTCACTCACGCGCCTTCAAGGTTATGGGCCCAGGAATCGGGACCAGAACCGAACGGAACCAGTTCGGTACCAGGATGAAAGTCAATGCCAGCACCAGCAGCAGGACCTGTTTTCCAATAGCTATGTCAACAACTTCGAATCCGGGATTGCGATGATTAATGGCAGAGAAGAAAGACAGAGAAGAAAGGCAGACAGAGAAGAAAGGCAGACAGAGAAGAAAGAAAGACAGAGAAGAAAGGCAGAGAAGAAGGGCTGGCTTGGGAGCACACTATGCTCATGCTGTTCCTTCGCCCTGTGCAAATAGCAGCATGCAATCTGTTAAGTTATCTCAACATGTTTCCATGCTGCTTGCCCCAGGGTTAGAGCTGTGCTGTTTGGGCAATTGTGAAATCAAAGAAGAAGAAAAATCTCCTGGGCCTTCGTCCGGTAAGGAGGGGGAAGAGTGGGAGGTGTTCGCTGAACGCTTGCAGGCTCTGTTCAAGGCCGAAAGCTCAGAAAGAGAAGCCAAAGTTTCTGGAGGGGAGGAGGCAGAAAATCCCCCGGTCACAGAAATGGCGGCGGCACCATCTCTGAACCCACAGATAGTAGAAAAACTGTCTGGCTCGAACTATGTGTTGTGGAATTTCCAAATGCAGCATTATTTGACCCATGCGGGACTCTGGAATGTTGTAACACAGGATGCAGTTGCAGTGGGGGATCAAGCTTATAATGAATGGAAGGAACGAGACGATAAAGCCAAGGCAATTTTGTGTTTATCTGTTGAAAGTTCACAAGTGCCATTTATCCAGTTTGAAAACACTGCAAAACAGATCTGGGATACCTTGAGAGACATGTATCAGATGCAAATGGCGGGAAGTAGAATTCTGCTTGCACGTAAGCTGTACAAATTGAGCTTGCAACCAGGTGGGTCTATGCCAGAGCATTTGAGTACTGTCCGGGACTTGTTTAACAGATTGAGAGCACAAGGGATGACAATTGATCCCTTACATCAAGTTTCCATTCTGTTATCTAGTCTGGACTCATCATATGACACAATTGTTACATTGATGGAAGGGCAACCAGATCAGAACCTGACAATGGAATATGTGTCAGGCAAACTTCTCTCTGAGTGGGAGAAGCGGCAAGGGAAGAAAAACAATGCTGGACGTAAATCAGCAGACAGTTCGGCTGACGCGGGGCACAGCCAAGCTGGGAGTAGCAACAAGCTGGAAGCTACAGCTTTAAAAGTGAAAAAATGTTTTTCTTGTGGATCTACAAATCATCTGAAAAAAGACTGTAAGGTCAAACAGAAAAAGAAACGAAACAAACAGGAAACTACAAATGCACCTGAGGAGGCAATTAAAATGGGCAAAAGTTTGATTGCTAGGGTGGGAGTTTCTAATAATAATGTTTCGGTTCCTGATTCTGGGGCCTCACACCACATGACTAACTCCAGAGACATATTTCAATCTCTGGAAGAAGATGGATGTACAAGTCAGCATGTGGAATTAGCTAACGGGAAACGGATACAAGTTTCAGCAACAGGAACAATTGACTTTGCTACTTTGGGTCAGCAGAGGGCACTGCTTGTTCAGGAACTGGACACAAATCTGATAAGTATTTCTCAATTAGCTCAAAATGGTTTTGAAATGTGTTTTTCAGACAGCAAATGTGTGATTTCACGTGAAGCGACAGTCTGTGCAAAAGGTGATTTGCAGAATTCTCTGTATGTTATAAATCCATTTGTAACACATGATGAGAGTGCAAAGTATGCAAATTGTAAACCCCATGATAATTGTTTACATATTTTCCACAAACGTTTTGGACATGCCAACTACAGGAGCATTGAGAAGATGCCGGGTCTGTGTGAGGGTATGAAAATGAAACCTTGTTCTAATTATGTGGAATGTGAAGTATGTAGTAAGGCAAAGTCACACAGAACTAATATTCAGAAACACAGTGATAGAGTGAGCACAAGAATATTTGAGCTGGTACACTCTGATGTTGCTGGCCATTTGAGGAAAGCTATGGGGGAAATAGGTACTACATGACTCCGATTGATGACTTTTCTAGATTTGGATTTGTTTATCTTCTGCAGCACAAATCTCAGGTTCAAGAGAGATTTGAATCATTTGTGAAATGGGCTGGTAACAGATACAAACAATACCCAATAGGTGAATTGCTCACAGATGGTGGGGGAGAGTACATGAGTACAAAATTCAAGAAATTCTTGGAAAGTGAGGGCATTGGGCACAAAGTCATGGCCCAAAACTCAACTGGTGTAGCTGAAAGTCACAACAGAACACTCCAGGAAATGATGAGGGCTCAATTAGCTGACTCACAGGTGGGAAACCGTTTCTGGGGGGATGCACTGTCAAATGCCAATTATCTGCTGAACAGATTACCCAACACCACAACTGTGAAAACTCCATATGAAATGTTTCATGGGAGGAAGCCAAAGATAGCACACGTGCGAATTTTTGGATGTAAATGTTTTGTTCATATACAGGCTCAAAACAGAACAAAGCTGTCTCCCAGAAGCTTTGAATGTTTTCTGCTGGGATATGATGCACAAACAAAAGGTTACAGGTTGTGGTCACCACAACACAAGGTAATTCTGAGCAGGGATGAATTCCAAAGTGGGAAAACTGTTGTACATAAAGCTCTCAAAATAGCTTTAGAACCTCAAAATTTTGAAGAAACCCAAAGCATGGAACCAGAAGTGAAGAATGATTGGTTTGAAGCCATGCAGGATGAAATCAATGGCATGCATGATAACAAAACATGGAGTCTGGTATCTTTGCCTGAAAGGCGCAAGGCCATCACCTGTAAATGGGTGTACAAGGTGAAAACAAATCACCAGGGGCAGGTGGAAAGGTACAGGGCAAGACTCATGGCAAGAAGGTTTGCACAAAAACATGGGGTAGATTTTGATTCCGTGTTTGCACCAACAACAAGGTATGCAACTGTCAGATTGTTGTTGAAATTGGCAGCACAAAGAAAAATGATGGCATTTCATTTTGATGTAAAAACTGCTTTCCTAAATGGTGATTTACAAGAGGAAATCTACATGGTGCAACCAAAAGGTTTTGTAGAAAAGCCCAGTCTCGTATGTCGTCTGCACAAGTCCATATATGGGTTAAAACAAGCAGCTCGATGCTGGAACCAAAAACTGGACAGAGTTTTGATTAGTTTGGGATTCAAACAAAGCAAGGCTGATCACTGTCTGTACACAAGTCACACAAAACTGGGACATTGGGTGTATTTGTTAGTCTTTGTTGATGATATATTGCTGATAACAGAATCAGTAAGTCAGAAAGAATTGCAAAAGAATTGCAAGAACACTTTGAACTGAAAGATTTAGGTTTGGTGAAACATTATCTTGGAATGCAATTATCCCAGGATGAGGAAGGTTCTTTCTTGGTTGAACAAAGTGGAAAAATTCAGAAATTGCTGGAAATTCATGGATTGGAGAATTGTAACCCAGTTACCACTCCAATGACTCTTGAATATCAGAAACACACAGATAACACTGAATTTGAAGATATTGGAAAATATCAAAGTGTTATTGGAAGCCTGCTATATTTGGCAAATGTGAGTAGGCCAGACATCAGCAATGCTGTAAACATACTTAGCAGGAAAACGCAAAATCCTTCTATGTATGATTGGCTAGCTGTGAAACGTGTGTTAAGGTATTTAAAAGGTTCCATGAATTGCAAACTGAAATTGTCATCACACACAGAGGGAGGTTTTTGTGTGTACACTGATGCTGATTGGGGATCTGCAACAGATAGAAAGTCCACAAGTGGGACTGTGATAATGTATGACAACAGTCTAATTGACTGGTACACACGTAAACAATCTTGTGTGGCTGTATCTAGCGCAGAATCGGAATTCATCAGTTTATCTCAAGCATGCAATGAGATTTAATGGTTCAAGCAATTGTTTACTGATCTGCAGTTACCAGTAGGCAAGGCTGTTACAATTTTTGAGGACAACCAAGCTTGCATAAGCATGGCACAAAATGAAAAATGTAAGCCAAGAACCAAGCACATTGATGTTCGTTACTCTCATGTAAAGGACTGTGTGCAGAAAGGATGGGTAATACTCAAATACTGTGCAACAGGGGAAATGGTGGCAGATCTTTTCACAAAACCATTGCCTGTAGTAAAACACAGGAAACTAATGACGGCACTAGGCCTCATTGAGTAAGTATAAACAAGATGTACTACAGCTTATGGGGGGATGTTGTGATATGAATCACATTGACCAGCTGTAGCACAGTGTTTACACATGGAGAGGAACAGAATGGCGGTAAACAAGTGTGTTGTGTCTTTCTACTTTCCCGTGTTGTTTCTCATGGGAAAGCTAGACCCTGGGATCATTATGAGCTAGTCACATGGTTTGTATGTTCTGATGACGTGCTAACTTGTTTTTCTGTCTGAAGCCATTTTAGAGAAGAGCAGGACTGCTTTCTCTATTCTTTCTCTCTTCTGGCTATTGCTTGCTGGACTTTGCAACAATGTAACGTCTTTGCTGAAGTGGAATGAAGCTCAACCTACTCCACTGGAATTAATGCTTGCTATGCATTGTACTCTGCACATGGACTGTAACTAGGAAATGTATACTCTGTAGAACTTTACTTGCTAAGTGAATAAACAGGTAGAAATAGACCTGTGGTGTTACAGAGTGTTTCCTTGCTACTTGCTACTTGGATTAGTCTGCAAACCGGGGAAGCTAGAAGCTGGAGTCGGATTACAGGCAAGCTGGCTGGCAGCTTCAAACCGACACGCTGCACGCTGCGCAAAGGGGGGTGAGATCTGGAAGATCTGTGTGTGGAATAATGGGCCTCTATGCACAGACAGGATTTTAAATCTCCCATCCAACACACTCGGGGCTCTGCTGTCACTCACGCGCCTTCAGTTTAGTGTGTTGGGGCTTAGACCCTGTCTCTGTCTTATAAGTCTTTGAGTAGGTTACTTGTCCCTTGTGAGTAGCCATGCCTCCCATGGCAGCCATTTTGTGGTGGTGTCCAGGACAGTTTCTCAAATTGCCAGATGTGTCCATGGGCCCAAAATTAAGGTTGCCTACCTCAGGCTTAGAGAGCCCTGTGGCTAAAATTCTGGAGTCAAAATTGTTATTACTAGCCTGGATGGAGCAAAAGTCCATGCTCCTAATATCTAGAATCTGAACACCAGCTACAACATGTGTGTGTATTATTATTTTTCTCTTGGCAGTGTGGCTGCTGAAAAACATACTCTGAATGATGAAATGTCAGTTTCTACACTTGTGAGCAGATTTGTAAAGCTAATTTGAGAAGTTGTGTAATTAGTTGGAATTTGATGTGTGACAAACTTTCACATAATAAACTTTAAGCACAAGCGCAAAGTAGGCTATATTTCAATATAATTGCATTATAAAGGTCATTTGTGCTAAGTCTAATAGGTCAACAGTATTCTCATTTCCTGCTTTGCATTCTTGCCTTCTTTCAGTTGATTCTGATAATTGGTTCTAATTATACAATGTGTTAGGGTAACATACATGTTTATTATTTAACCTCCATGTATACTGGGCTACTCAGTGCAGTATTTTTTGTATATGTTGAGTTTTATTATATCATATTGTTGTGGTAGATGGGGGGGGGATCCACAGCTAGCTAGAAGCACTTTATAATACAGTAACATTTCTTTTCCTTTTAGTTGTTTTGGCAGCTGGAGGTAGTTTAATTTTGATAAGTTTGACATAAAGAATGGAATGTGTTCATTTTTGGAGGCCAGAAATATAGGGGGAAAGTTTAAAGAAAAATGAGACAATGAGACACTACCACTCTGGGCATTGTGAAGTTGATTGTTTGCTTTTCCCCAGAACCTTTTAAATTCTTACTTACTGCAACGTTAGTGGCAATTATGTGCTGCTCTGTTAATTGCACTTCAAAAAAACAACTTTGAAAGAATGACAGTGGAAGAAAAATAGAATCCATTGGAAATATATCCACCACAGTATGCCTGAATTAGAACAGGAAGAAACCACGAGGAGGAAGCTGAAATATATGGGGGGAAAGCACATGCACTCACATACTTGCCCTTCTGGAAAATTCCTGTTGGGTGTGCATGCACAAAATACTGCAAAATGACTCTTCTCTGTGGTCACTTATTCAGCATGAGAGATGGCTTAACTCTAGAACAATTTGGTAGCCGAAGCATGTTTCTTATGTTTGGTGGTCTTTATCTACCAGGCAAGAGACAGAATGACAGAACGTACAGTCAACACAAAATTCTCCACTTAACCTGCCAAAATGGTGTCAGTTATATGATGTGAATCAGGACTTCATTCAGGCCAATGCATACATGTATCACTTCAGGGCATCATATTTCACCTCCCTTTTTAATGGTCTTTGGTACTTTTTGCATGGATTGTTTTAAGGAGCCCAGAGGCCACAGAGAAGGAGACATGAATGTGCTTGTTGAACATAGGGTAGTTCTAATGTTGCCCTTTGAGTCGAGAAGCACCCACAGCCAAACATTGCAGTAGAAATGCAGAGAACCATTAAAATATAGGAAGCATAAACAATACAAAAGATGATGGGGGAGTGCATTACATTCATTCAGCAGTTTGCATTTTTAGATGGGACACCTAAAACAAACAATAGTTCGGAAATGCAAATTTCATACAAATACCCTATTTGCATACAATATGCAAATATCAAATATTATTTGTCAGAAAGCTAGCTCCCTGTTGAGTTTATATTTGCGGAAAAACATTTTAGCAATCTGTTCTCCCTTTGCTTGTCTTTGTTCTCCCAAATTACAAACACTTATAATATAATAAAGCATGTGTGTGCGCGCAACGTGGAAAGAATAAAACGAACTATGGGTCTGATACCTGTTACCTGATACCTGTTTTAGTAGGAGAGTTAAGCATATGCTTATTCCCCCCCCCCCCATGAAGTAATAGGATTTAAACATATTTAAATAGGACATGATCCAGCCAATTTTTTTTAAAAAAGAATACCTCTGTGGGTCAAGGTGTCCCTTTTAATCATAATTATTGAGAGCCAAAAATACAAAATCCCAAGCTACCCATGTTAACATAAATTAAGGTTTAACAGATCATGAACTTGGGGATGGATGTACTATTTTGCTTCACCAGCCCTATAGTTTGTCTTAATGGTGGTGGAATTTTCTGCTTGTGCTCTGGCTTTTAATTTTAAGTAAGTGGAGTTTAGATAGAAAGAGTGGCTGAATAATTTCAAAAGGCTTCACAGACCCCTCAGGTCTTGTCGCTTTCTTCTCCCAATCATATCTTATTACTTATTCTCCATTCTCTTACTGCCAGGAAAACTGTCAGCTCACACTCCTTATCTAATCCATTGGTAGAAAGGTTTGGCATGCCTTTGGCTGATGTGAAGGGTTCATTTCCCTCAGGAGGCCCTCTTCTAGCATTTTTTCATAATTAGCCAGCCATCTTTGCTCTGATTCACTTCATTTCAAGGAGAAATTCAAGGAAGGGTTTTTTTCAGTGAATATTACAAGGGGAAAGGAGGGTCATTTCAAAGAACTTTCTGGAAAATAAATAACTGAGGGAGGAAGATGGGTTTATCATTTATCACTTCAGTATATGATAGGTGAGGTAGTTAAGAGACTGTAGGCATTGCCAGTTCATTTGCTGAAGTGTATTCATTTTCTGTTTCTACAAATGGGTGACTGTTCCACTCATACATGGGGAGAAATTGGAAAAATAAACTCTCTCTCTCTCTCTCTCTCTCTCTCTCTCACACACACACACACACACACACACACACATGCAGAGGGAGAGAGAGAATTCCAATAAAATCAGAATGTCTACATGTCCTGAACAAAGTTCATTGTAGAGTGGGTGGTCTGAGAGTGTGTCTTGGCCTCCAGTTAGATTGCATATGAATGGCTCTAAAAGGAGTGAGCAGACTCTTACTTTTATGGGAATCTTGAGTTCAGTAAAATCCAGTCTCTTAGTGGAGACTGCTTCTTGTTTTGTCTAGCCATGTAATAATCTCCCTTTCTGATGTCAGTGGTCTAGCCAGCAAATCAGAAAATTACTTAGTGGTTGGACTCACCTTCCTAATGATGTAGACATGCATATCAAAGGGCTCAGCTGGTTTGAGCCAGCCAGCCCATTAATGAAATGTAGGGTTTTGGATGCATATTGTGGGGGTGGGGGGAAGGAGATGAAATAAGCCTATTCAGGCATCCTAGCATGCTGCCAACTTACCAGATGCTCTAGAGCAGGGCTCTCCAACCTTGGGTCCCCAGATGTTGCTGGACTACAGCTCCCAGAATCCCTTGCCATTAGCCATGCTGGCTGGGTATTCTGGGAGCTGTAGGCCAGCAACATCTGGGAACCCAAGGTTGGAGAGCCCTGCTCTAGAGGCACTATTGAGCTACATCAGTATATAGGGGCTTGTAACAAATACAATTTTCTTATCACTTACTACTGATGCTGTTCATCCAAGAGAGATCCATTACCAAAGATTGTGTTAGATGCACCTTTCTTTGTAGAAACACATGCACATTTGCCACATCCCTCATTGTAGGAACTCTTTCCTTGTGCTTCAGACCAAGATAGCTCTCTATACTGGAATCATGTGGTGGAACTGGGGAAGGGATGATAATTGAATTGCCTGTACCCTGTGGCTTCTTTATATAGAGGTGAATAAAAAGGGACCTTACTGCATGGAAGTGACTCCCATACCACAATGGTAATGTATGAATGTATAGAGTCCGCCAAATGCTGTTGCTTTCACAATAATTGTTGCTTCTGTATATTTTAGTGGAGCTCTGCTGAACTGAATTTGTACAGCAGTAGTGCTTGGGAGCTTGTGGCCACTACTAATGCATGCTGTGTCCTTTTTTCCTCTCTCAGTATAAACAGTTGTCACACCTGATTCAAACATTCCACATATATATATATATATATAGGCTGCAGAAAATTGTTTCCATATGGTGGAGCTCTGCACATGACTGTAACATTTGAAATCTGCTTATCATGTGGGTGGCCCCGAGGGTGCATAGAGGGTCTCCCCTCAACTGTCAGCGGCCATTAAGAATGTACAGAATGTGTAATATAAGTATCATTTGCTGGTCTCAGGGGAATTTGTCAAGCTTCTAGAAGTACCTGAATATGTAGGATCATGCTATCTTTTCTGTAGACTGTAACAATTTAAAACAGTTGTGTCCTTTAGAGAAAAGCCAAGGAACATTCCAGGTTCCTATGATCTTCCATTTCTCCCCAAGGTTATCTCCATCTTGCACACAAAACCTAAGAGTTGTCTAAAAATATTGTCGTAATTTTAATTTTATAGAAAGTTTTTGTTATCTTTTTTATGACCCTCAAGTTATATTGTCTCTTGTTTAGGAGGCCTCTTCCACATTTTGCAGGCAACATGAGTTCTGCATAGTTTGAAAAATACACATGGATTTTGTGTTCTGGCATGTTTTCATGGATATTGTTCTAAGAAGGAAAACAGAAGAATACCAAAGCCATGTGTGTTTTCAAGCTATTAAGAACACAAGCTTCCCACTTCCGATTTTGTTTCTATCTTTTCAGTACTATATTTAATATTTCTATTTGATGACAGTTAAAAACTATTTGATGGCTGGTTAAAAACTATTGCTACTTCTTGAAAAATGAATGTATGGAATATGGTCGCTTCTATCTCCCCCAATTCCTATATTTTTAAATACTCTAAACTATTAAGCCATCTGTACCAGACCAACAGGATGATCCTGTCTATTAATGTATGCATGTAGTTCAGTGTACAGAAGGTTACACAAGCAAAAAGGGCAGCCCTCCCCCATGTGGAGATTATACTGTGTACATAAGTGGAGGGGACAACTAAAGGAAGGGAGGGCTGAGATAAAGATAATGACAGCCAAAGTAAAAGAATCTTCCTTTCCTAAAACCTAGTTATACATTCCCTCTCAGCTCTGCGCATACAAAGCTGCTGATATTTCTAAGCAAAAAAAGTATGCTAGCTTTTAAAAAATGTAAAGAGTTAGATAGCTAGCAAATATAGTCACAAGCCAATTGCACATTCAGATATGGACAAGCATCCAATTTATGCCAATCCACACTATTTACGCTATCCACACTGTATTACTTACTTTTTGAATAAGCATTCTGGTACAACTAGTTATGCATAAGATGACCCAGATCAGGGCACCAATATTTTGTAAATCCTTCGTTATTGTTGATCATTTGACTGCCTGCAGTACGCTAACAAAGAGGGAAAGAATGAGCAAACAGGGCAGTGAGAAGGAGGAGGAGCAGGCTGGCAAAATGGCTCTGGATGGGATGACCGGCAGGTTGAGTTTGCCTGCAACTAAGAAACTGGGATGGTGACAGCTGTTTGACTAGCCCACCCTCCCCATCTAAGTGGTGAGAAAGAGAGAAAAGGGATAAGAATGCCCATTAGTGCACCCCCCACGCCAAAAAAAAACCCCAACAACCTGGAGCCAACTCTGTTGGTAGCCTTTCAGACTTAATTATGAGAGGGTACTTGTTACTAGTCATTTCCCCTTTTAATCTTATAATCTCCAACAGTAACAACATATTATGCATATGTCAGAATGCAAGTTCTAAAGGCTGATATATTCCAAGCCAGGGTTCATGAGAATCACACTGAACCTGTAGTTAAATTTCACACCTCCATATAACAAAAGCTTGCTTACAGTGATCTGGGGGAAAGTTTGAAGATAAAGATGTGTTGGCAAGTGTTCCTTGAATTGGAATCGAGGTAAAGGGAGATAGCTGGGTTTAATTTAGCATGGGTCATAGGCAGATGGACTTTCAGTAGGATCAGACTAAAATACCAATTACTGAAAGATATTTATTTATTTATTTATTACATTTATACCCCACCTTTTTTGCTGAAAGGAACCCAAGGCAGCTTACATAATCCTCTTCCTCCTCCTCCATTTTATCCTCACAACAACCCTGTGAAGTAGGTTAGGCTGAGAGTCAGTGACTGGCCCAAAGTCACCCAGTGAGTTTCATGGCTGAGCGGGGACTAGAACCCGGATCTCCCGAGTCCCAGTCCAACACTCTCACCACTATGCCACACTGGCTCTCGATATTATAATATTAAATTATAACTCCATTGGTTCCTATTAACATTAATGTTAGTAACTTATTTAAAACCAATTGTGTTAATTTAATCGATTTGAAATAATTTGTAAAATATATCAGGAAACAATAACAAATCCCAACCCCCGCGCTGTGTTTACAGTGACAGGCATCTTAAACCAAGATGCTCTCTTTCCTCTTTGATAGTATAAATCAGTTAGGCAAGGGACAGTCTCTAACATCATTGATGTAGGCTAGAGGCAATCAACTGATGGGCTGAATTCAATTCTAAAGGCAAGTTCATGTGGACGATGGTGTCTCTACCAAATTTTAATAAATGAGCGCTAAAAGGTTTCCATTGTGCTAAAAAAAAAAGCTCATTGTTCACTTATAAGGAAAAGAAAGATGCTTTCAAGTTGTAAGAAATAATTACTTCATATCTTAAATGTTACATGAGACAATAAAAACATGCATGTAACATGTATGTACATCTTCTAGTCCTCAGACTGCTGTCTGGACCATTAGAGTGACCATATCAAGAAGAAATAAGTTGGCCATCCCTAATTTAGGCCCAAGTTGACAATACCACGGGGTAACAATGGTCACATTATGCAAGGTCCTTATCTCAACAGGAAAGTATAGAGTTGCTCTCTTGATTGCTCTGGTAATGAATAAATATCACCTTTGTTTTCTAGCAGTTTGGTTCTTGGAAATGTTGCTCATTCTAATTTAATTTCCACATAAGTTCTGATTATATAAGACATTTTCAGTTCTTTGCAAGAGGAAAAAAGGCGGGATATAAATGTAATAATAAATTTAAAACATTTCATTCCTATCTAGGAGCTCATCTTGATTGCTAATAACATTGGTCTCAGTCTCAGTCAAAAATATTTTGGGCACAATTCTACAGGATACATGCCTGGTTAATAGAATGCTCGTTTGTTTGTTTGTTTGTTTGTGAATTTTTTAATTTCATTTCATACAAACACAAAAACACATATATAACAAACAATATACACAATTAAAAAGGACTTCCAATCTTCTCCACAGCTTAAGCAACCACAGTTATTCTTACAACATTTTCTGTTAACAAAACCTCACATTCAGTTACGGCAAACCAAAAGCAAAACAACATTTTAATCCAATTTAAAATCCCATTATTAAGAATATTAAGAATCCCTCTCTAGTATAGTACATTTACTCCTTGTTTCTTTCTATCTATCCATAAACCACTTCACTTTTAATTTTAAAGATATCTTTTTTTTTTAAAGAAAAGTTTGAAAGTTAAAAAGTAAGTAACAGCTAACCAAACAACAGAAGCACATAAGTCATCATTCTACTTGTAAAAGACAAAAAAAAAGAAAAGAAAAGAAAACCTCCAAAAAACAAAAACAAAGAACAACCTTCCCCTTCAATATGTCAAATCTTCCACACAAGATTAAAGACATTTTTAAGTAAATATTTCCAAGCAGACCTAATATGCTTATATCTTAATGATAATATTTTCTCTTACATCACCATTTATATTTGAAATCCAGACCAATCATATAAGCAATCCCTTTTCTTAAATGTTTAATGTCCATACAAATCATATAGGCAATCCCTTTATCTGAATAATTGAATAAACAACAACCTTGTATCTTTTCCCAGTCAAAACAAAATCAGATTTTTTTTAAAAAAAGCTCATATTTCCCTCTGTCAAATGGATAATCTTGCTCACCGGCTTCATAAATTTTTTCAGGCACATTCAGTCCAGTCCCGAGTTCAGAGCCTCTGTGGATCTCAGCATTCGCCATCTTGGGTTTTAAAAATTGCGTCATAACTTTTCTCCGAGCATTCTCCTTAAACAAATTCAGTCCAGTTAAAACTTCAGCGCCTCTGTGAATTTCTGGAAAGTCTCCAACATCCTTAATTACTTCTTTCTCCTCCTGTGTAGTGTCCAATTCTAGTCTTTTTTTTGTTAAGTCTACTTCAAAGTTTACATCCCAACCTTGGATTCTTCTTTCCAGTTTATTTAGAATATTGTTTTCCAACTTTTTCCAGAGCAACATAAATGCTGAAGTCATATTGCCCTTGTACTTCCAAAATTCCACTGCACATAAAAGAATTATAGCCCTCCTTCCAATTAGCACTTCTTATCTTCTTTGCCTCCCAGATATACCCACATTCAACTTACAGTTAATTATAATTCCTACTGTGCTGTAGAAAGATTCCAAATCGGCCAGTCCAGATATAATCCATCATTTTGGAAGCGAACACGTACATCTCTAATGATCGGTACAAGCCGATCTCCTGAATACGGCGCCTTTTGCTCCCCCCTCAGGTTACAGCGACAATCTGTCCGTCGAAAGGCAAACAGAAAGCGATTTATAACCCTGCAAGGTATTTTGGGGGTAACATCAAATCTTAGCTTCTTATCAGAAGTAGATTCCCCAGTCATAATTTCTCTGGCCAGGAACGCTGTATCAGTTGTCCCACAGAGATTCTGTGTGACTTCAAGACTCCATGTTCACCCGGAAGTCCTCGCCTGGTTGATAGAATGCTCTGATGTGAGAGTGCTCCAAGTATCTGACACTCTGCCGGCAAGAGCTAGAGGAACAGCACCCTCCCGGCAAGGCTGGAGAAACAGCAGAATATTTTGTAGCTTCTCCATCTGGCTCAGCTTGTCTGAGTGTGGAAAGCTAAGCAGGGTCAGGCCTGGTTATTACTTGGATGGGAGACCCCTCCTCTAGTTTCCTGCATTGAGCAGGGGGTTGGACTCAATGGCCTTGTAGGACCCTTCCAACTCTATGATCTATGAATCTATGAATCCTTCAAAAAGCCCTTTTGTGTTAGATGAGTCTCTGAGTCCATATCACACACATATCTTGCCAGTGATGGTGTCTTGTGTTTGGAAGTCTTTGGATCCAATGGGCCCATGGCCTTTCCTTGCCCCACCCCAATCACCAGCACACCCCCTTCCTTCCCTCCCTCTCCATCCTCTTCCTGTGGTCTGAGCTTTTACTTGAGACAAGGAGCTGCCGCTGAGCTTTCTGCAACAGGTAGGAGGGATTGTGGGGGTAATCCCCACTCTCATTTCCTCCTCTGAGGTTGTAGCTCTGTCTATGACCTTGGATGAGGATATCCCCAGATCCTATGGCCTCTCAGACACCATCTAGGGGCCATAGGAATGCACTCTTCTTTATTTTTCTCTGAACATTTTCTAACACTGGCAAGTGATAGATTTAAAATATTGAGATAGAATGGTAATTTTTCAACCTTTATATCTTTAGTCCATTGCTCAGAGGTATCTTTGGTAAATCTGCCATGAATTGTCTCCATTTCAGTCCAATTAATTTCGTCTGCTACGCTTCAGAACCAATTCACACATCGTGTTCCCTTTCTTATATATCCCTATATATCCCTTTGCAATCACCACATGATGGAAACCATAAAGAACTTGACACAGCTTCTTCACAGACCTGCTAGGTTTGCTTTAGTATTGCTGAATAATAGCTTGGAAACTAAATGTTGGATCGGCTTCCGGTGTGAGTTTAATGTCGACCTGACGCTTCCTCGAAATCGGGGGAGACCGATACTGCGTGAAATCCAGTCAAGAGGTTATCCTGGCTGGGTAATCTCCTCGGAATAAGAGGATGATCTAAGAGTGATTCCCAGCATATCTCTAAATGCTCTCTCTGTGAGTTATTTTGCAACGGCTTGGAGGCGGCTGCAGTCTCTCTCAGGGAGGGGTAGAGAGTGGGAGTATCCATCATCGCTCACCGCCGTGTCTGGAGTTCTTTTCTCAAGAACCTGAAGATCAACAACTCCATTTCTTAAAGATTTATTGCCAGTTAGTAACAAAGAGAAATTTTATCCACAATCAGGACTAAATACCCTTTTCTCGGGAATATTAAAAAGAAACTAAGTTTCAAAAACTACATAATCAGAAGATCAACAAATGTGCCTTGAAATGAGAAAGAAAGAGGTATTGTAACTCCTTTTACTTTGGATTTTGGAAAAGTATAAAGCAGTATAACGGACTGTAAATTTTTACTGCGTCACGGACAAGATGGCTACTTATGATTTGTGGCTGCAGCTAGCCGGCGAGTTAATGGGGATGTTTAAAGTATTTTTTTTTTAAATGGCTGGGGAGGTTGGTAAAATCAGAAATAAATCAAAAATTCCAGGACAATACTGAGGGTGACCAATCGTTTGTGAAGTCTGAACAGAACAGGGAGAATAATTGGAAGATTGATGTGCTATGAGAGATAACAACTGGACTTTCAAAGAGAGAAAGCAAAAAAGAGGAGATTGCCACTGAAGCGAACAGTGAAGATGTTTTTGAGAAGTCATTCACAGAGAACTGTGAAGATGATTGCTGCCGGAGGAAGCCAGCTATGGGGGCTCACAAGAGAAAAAAAAGTTTTTTGTGGAACATGAGCCTGAAAAAGATGTATATTGTGAACACTGTGTTTGATCGGGGGAAATGGTTTGTTGACTATTGGATGGGATAAATGGTTTGACCCATGATATGAAAAAATAATTAGCTTATTATTGGATGGAATACCTAAATGGTTTGATTCATATTATGTTAACTGCTGACTATTGGTGGAAGGGGGAGGTTCTTATGAAAGAAGTAAGAGGGTTCAGTTTCCCAAATGGATTGGTGGGAGGAATCCAAATGGGAGAAATTTAAAGGGATCACTGATAGTGATCCAAAGAGAATATTCATAAATCTGAACCTAAAGGGGTGGGTGAGAGGAACCCCTTTGAGAGAAAGGAGAACTTCTCCAGAGTGAGGTGGCTTTTCTTTGTATTTTTCATTAATTTGGTGGCTTTGATCTTGAAGGGGCATAGTTAGGAAGGATGGGATTAGAAAAAAGATTACTTGCTGAGTAAAATAAGAATAAGGTTTAATATTGAATTAGAATCTGAATAATAATTGGTCATTGGTAAAAATGTATTGAGTCTGGATGAAACCTAGTATTGAGAATGATTAATGGAAAGGAACTAACTAAATGTAGATTAAAATTTGGGTTGTGAAGTAATGTGGAAATGTGAAACCATTCTTAAAAAATGAAATAAAAGCTAGGCTGTTTGTTTTTATAAATAGAGGGAAAGAAGATAGATATTTTCATTAAATATACAGTAATACCTTGGATTGCAAGTAACTTGGTTTGAGAGTGTTTTGCAAGACAAGCAAATTTTAAATATTTATTTAATTTTTTTTTACTTGATATACAAGCTACGTCTTGCAATACAAGTACTGTAGGACAGCTTAAATTAAAAATCTCTGTACAATTTTTTTGGGGGGGATTTCGTTTTGATATAAGAGTGTTTTGGATTATAAGCACGTTTCCGGAACGAATTATGCTCTCAATCCAAGGCATGAATGTAAGTAGAAATAGTAAATATTGTTCAAGTAGAAAGATTATTTATGTTTAGGAGTAAAATGTTGTAAGATTTCGAGGCTTTGTGAATTTGTGAGGTTGATAAATAAGAGAGGGGGGAACTTATATATATATATATATATATATATATTGCTTAAGAGGGGGGGAAAGCAATTCCTTTATAATGATTATAAGATTTGATGTTACTTATACTTGGTTGTGGAAAAATTGGAAGTCCTTTTTAGTTTAATGTCGTTTGGTCTCTGTAATGTATGTTTGCTTGGTTCTTGTTTTGTTTTCCTTTTTGTATTTTGTTTTTATGGATTTTAAAATTTAAATTTAAATTTTTCAAAAAAAAAAAAAAGGAAACTAAATGTTGGATCCAAGAGCAATTTTGAGAGCTCCAGTTGGCATTGGGCTCCACCATGTGCCCAGCCATACTGGCCATTGATGATCAGCCTGGATCACAGGCCTGTGGCTTACGCTGGCTCAGCTTGTCTGAGTCTGGAAAGCTAAGCAGGGTCAGGCCTGGTTATTACTTGGATGGGAGACCCCTCCTCTAGTTTCCAGCATTGAGCAGGGGGTTGGACTCGATGGCCTTGTAGGCTCCTTCCAACTCTATGATCTATCTATCTATCTATCTATCTATCTATCTCTGCTTATCAAAGGATAAACAATTATTGAAGGGTGCATTGACATGTGGGTTATTTCTCCTGTCCCATTCCTTAATTTCACTGGCTCAGATTTGCATATATCGGTTGCCAGACACACTGTGAAAATAAAGCCTGATGCATGATTGGAATTCGGAAGCTTCTGTTTACCATAAGATCTACTTAGAGGAACAAAAGGAAAGAGCCATAAGCACATTAGAAATAAATAATTCCAGACTCTAACGTTATCCAGAATGCAGGAATGTACCTACTAAAAATCAAAACAGAGCACAATAGATCAAAGGTTAGTTTTTAGGAATTGATTTTATTTGTGAAAGACGTAAGTCATGAGATACTTGAAGGAGAGTTAATTGAATGTTTACAACATATATGTACTAGAGATCACATTCAGGCTTGTCAGTTGATTTTCATTTCCTTGAAATATCAGATGGTGTATTGTGCCCAGTTTTGGTCATGACACTTTTTAAAGAAGGAAAAAACTAAAATGGTTTTGGAAGAGAGTGACGAAGATGCGAAGGGGTGTAGAATGCATGGCTTGCAGGAAAATTATGAAAAATAGATATGTTTAGGCAAGAGGAAATACTGTTAAAAGTGAATAACAACCAGGAATTCCAAAATTCTGTACTAAAAGTACCCACAGTTATCTATCCCATGTGGTTCCTTAGTTTGCTCTAAAGCTGTCCTAATGACACATCTGTTTGTGTTGGTCCTTGGTTAGATAACTGCTGCAGAACACTGAAGGTACAATCCTATGCATGTTTAGACAGAAAAACTACTAGCTGGAAAATGTTGGGAGTTGTAGAACTTTTTTCTGTCTAAACATTTATTTGTTTGTTTGTTTATTACATTTATACCCTGCCTTTTTTCCTGCAAGGAACTCAAGGCGGCTTACATAATCCTCCTCCTCCTCCTCTCCATTGTATCCTCACAACAACCCTGTGAGGTAGGTTAGGCTGAGAGGCAGTGACTGGCCCAAAGTCACCCAGTGAGTTTCATGGCTGAGCGGGGACTAGAACCCGGATCTCCTGAGTCCCAGATTGTGCCCTAATTCTACTTGTCTATGTTATTTTTTCTGGCTTGATAGCCAAATGACCCCTAAATCCTTTTATACTTCCTGATTTAGCTGTAATTCAATTCATCCCCCCCCCCCCCGGCTTTAGCTAGTTACTCCTCAAAATTTACTCTTCTGCTGCTTTTTCTGTAGTTAGCTAAGATGTATTTTAGGAAAATGTCATATTTCACACTGCTTAAGATGATATCCTTCAGATGTATGCAGAATAGATGTGCAACTCCAGCTAATTTATCTTGAGTAACGGAAGTAGCTGGTATACCTTAGGCACTATGTAAAATTAGTTCTAATACTAATATTAGGAGGAGGAGAAAAGTACTATTTTTAAAGTTCAAGAACATTGACTCCACTACCCCTCCTTCCTCCAGCAGTCCCCATAGCACCCCCCAAAAAGCCTCTTCTGATGGTCAGGAGACCCTCACCTCAGGAGAGGCTTTTCAAGGGCCTCTGGGGGCTGACTGGAGGAGGAGACAGGAAAATCAGTTTGTGATCTCGCTTCCACAAGTGCAATGTTGGATACTAGCCAGTGTTTTTCAAGTTACTATTTTTCAATGTGCTGTTGTACAAAATTCTTAATGATATATTTCACTACTTAAATGCCTTTTTCATAGATTATAGATTTCATAGATTATAGCAGGGGTCTTCAAACTAAGGCCCGCGGGCCACATCCGGCCCGGCAGGTCTTTTCATCCGGCCCGGCGGCCGATCTAGAGGCTCCCTGCCCGCTGGGAATCCGCCCCGCCGGAGTAAGCTGCTGGGAAGAAAGGCGTGGGGGAAAACCCCAGAGCGGCGCACCCGCCAAGCCACTGAAGTGCGCCCGCTTCCCCTGGGGAATAAACAGCTGTTCGGCGCAGCCGCCAAACAGCTGAGAGGCGGACCGGAAGCAGGGGCCGGGAAGGAACACGTGCGCCGGCCGCAGCAAACTCTGCCCTTTGCCCCCTCCCGGCCAGGTGGGTGGGCGCTCTGCTGCCCCTTCCCGGAGGAGTCGCGCCACTGCATCACCATGCTGATGCAGAGCGGCCGGAGGATCATTCTGAGATGACGGGGGGGCAGCAGCGGCGGCGGCTCAACAGCCTCGCCGCGCGGCCTGTCACCGGCTGGCCGGGGCACCGCGTCACAAACGCTTGCCTGGCAACGCGCTGATGGCGCTGCCGAGTAGGCGCTGAGCGAGGCCTGGGTGTGCGGCCGGCCCTGCGGGGGCTCCGGCCAGGTGCGCCTGCGCGGGGGCTCAGGTAACGCCAGGGCGGGGGCCTCCGGCGGTATCGCACTCCTCACTCCCGTGCGGGTGCACCTGGCCGGAGCCCCTGCAGGGCCAGCCGCACACCCAGGCCTCGCTCTGCGCTTGCTCAGCAGCACCATCAGCGCGTTGCCAGGCAACCCTGCGGCAAGTGTTTGTGATGCGGCGCCCCGGCCAGCCGGCGACAGGCTGCGCGCCGAGGCCGTTGAGCTGCCGCTGCCCCCCCCCCCATCGTCTCAGAATGATCCTCCGGCCGCTCCGCATCAACGTGGTGATGCGGCGGCGCGACTCCTCCGGGAAGGGGCAGCAGAGCGCCCACCCACCAGGCCGGGAGGGGGCTGAAGGGCAGAGTTTGCTGCGACCGGCACACCCTGGCCCCTGCTTCCGGTCCGCCTCTCAGCTGTTCGGCGGCCACGCCGGGGAGCGGAGCCTTGCCGTCGGGCACTGGCCGGCCTAGCCCTGAACTGCCCATCCTGGAGGGGGCGCGGAGCAGGGAGCCGCCGGCTGGCCTTCCCTCCGTGCGGAGAACAATGAGCAATGAGCAACGGGGCCCCCTCTATCACAACCCACAACAACAATCAGCCAAGCCAAGCAACACAACACCAAAGTAGCAAATTTAAACCACGTCAAACACACACACGCTCACAGCCACAAACTCTCTCACAACCGGAACGATACCACGAGGGACGACAATTCAATCGGGCACTCCCTCCTCCAGGTAAGCAGGTATTGTTTTTTCCTGTTTTATTAAATTTTAAAAAGGTATAGAAAGGCTTGATTTGCACACTGCACATATCTTATTTGTAGTGCAAAAAAACAGGGAAAAACAATACAATATTTAAAATTGTATATGTATATAATATTTTAATGTATTTCAATTTTAGACAGCAAATTAATTTATAATTAATTTATTATTAATTAATAATAACTTTCCATTTAATCAAGTAAAAAAAAAGGACCCGGGTCCTTTTTTTTCCTTGATCCATTCGTTCATATTTTTTTCAAACTATAGTCCGGCCCCCCAACAGTCTGAGGGACAATGAACTGGCCCTCTGTTTAAAAAGTTTGAGGACCCCTGGATTATAGAGTTGGAAGGAGCCTACAAGGCTATCGAGTCCAACCCCCTGCTCAATGCAGGAAACTAGAGGAGGGGTCTCCCATCCAAGTAATAACCAGGCCTGACCCTGCTTAGCTTTCCAGACTCAGACAAGCTGAGCCAGTGTAAGCCACAGGCCTTAGAGCATGGGTGGGGATCCTGTGGTCCTCCAGATATGTGTTGGACTGCAACTCCCATCATCCCTGCCCTCAGCCATGTTTGTTGGGGCTAATGAGACTTGGAATCCAACAACATCTAGGGGGTCACAAGTTCCTGACCCCTGCCTTAGAGCTGTATAGGCTGATTACCATCTAAATTGGATTTGAAAACATAAATATGTTTTTAGAAATGCAACAGGTACTCTTGCAATAGAGTCAGTGCCCTTTCTTGCAGTACACCTTTAGGTGGTGGATGTTTGCAGGGATCTGATTCATGGAGCGTATAACTTCAGTGTTACGTGATTTCCACTGGCTATACACAATTTAAGGTGCTGGTGATTACCTATAAAGCCCGAAACGGTAGGGTATTGGACCATCTTCTCCCACATGAAGCTGCCTACCTTTTACAATCATCATCGGAGGTCTTGCTCCATATCCCTTTGCCTCAGAGGCATGGTTGGTTGTGACACAGGATAGGGCCTTCTCCTTAAAGGTACCAGGCTATGGATTGCCCTTTCTCCGGAAGCTCAGTTGGCTCCCTCTCTTCAGCCTTTTTGGAAACAGTCAAGGCATTCTTATTTCACCAGGCTTTTGGACTGTTTTAACTTTGCACCTTGGTGCTACAATTGGTTTATTGCTGCTCTGTTAACTCTCAGTTCTTGTGTATTTTTATTGTGCTATCACTGTGATTTTATCGTATATGTTTTTCATCTATAGTGGCTGTATTTGTACAGATTGCTGTCAAATCCTGCTTACCATGAATGAGCTGGGTGTTGGTGCATGCAGCCTGTTCGCTCCTGCTTGTTTCCTCCTGTTTGCATGAGTGGGTGAACCAAATGTCATTTCAACATGAGAGCCTGGCTTATTGTTCCCAAATAAGGCATGATTTGTAAGCCAAGAAGAACCCTAGCTTGCAATCCTGGTATGTCCAATGATTCACCAAACAGCTAATGATCAAGGCTCATTCTTACATTATGTAAGCTTCCTCAGGATGCCATCTAGGGAGCCACACAATCTTGGGGTACTCTTATTTTTTACTCCAGAAACGTGCGCTGACATCCCATTGGACTGGTAGCTGACAATGTCAAGACCGGCAGCCATATCCACCTGATGTCACCACCATGAGCGTCAGAATCCAGATTTCAACTATGAAATCTAACCTTTACCACCAATATTAGTTTCATCTGATTTTATAGCAGTTAGTATTTTCTCAGTTTGGCAACTGAAATTAATCTAAGCTTGAATATCCAAACTTTTAATTCAGTAGTAGTAGCTGTCACTCTTTCACAGTTTGGTTACCATATTGAGTAGTTATAAAATTCAGCAGTCTGGTCTGTAGGTCACCAGTGTGTTCACTGCTATGATATGAAAGCTGAGAGTTAAAGCCATGAGACAACAATGTTTTTACAACTCGTGGTTTATGTTTTTCTACAGTCAGTACTCCCTGCCCCCTGAATTAATCTGAAGTTCATTCTTTTGAAGGATATTTTGGCCTAACTGAAGTTAGAAAAGGCATAATAGAAGCCTGACTGTAACTTGAGAAGTTTAACTTGCAGCAGGATATATACACAATTAGGATTTAAATATTTAAAATAAATCTTAAATCATTGCAATGTGGCAAATTATTGTGGACAAGCATAATCTTTTTAATCACAGGTCTCGGAGCATAAATACCTAGTTACAACATGATGGGTTAAGGATTTTGCTGTGCCACATTTTAGTGAAATTTGATTTTTACTGTAAAAGTTGCCATTTCAGAACCTTCCTGCTTTGTACTCATGCAGTTTGTACTTCATGCAGTTTCAGTGCCCACCCACATCCATTGTTCACCAATCTGGGGAGAGAGGGAATTAATCCCTATTGGTGGATCAAATGGGCCCACACCCCTTTACATTGGGATGTACATTTAAATGTGATGTAATGCAGTGTGAATTCAGCTGTGCATCTAAATGTGGATGTTGTTCCTTCGCAATTTCATAATGTAAATTTGGATGTACATCTCATGCAAGTGAGTGTGGTTGCCTTGGCAATGGGAACACATTTCTCTCCCAGTCACCCTCCGATGCCTGTTCCCTTTTAAATGTTTTCACACCTTTTCAGCAAGGGGTGCTGGCAGGGCTAATTTCAAATGAGGCAAAAATGTCCATAATATGGGCGCCTGCTTTGTCTCAGTATTAGTTAATGGCATTATATGCTAGGCTCCTGGGCTCTTCAGGAGTTGTTTTATATCACGGGGGATTTTTAAATTTTATTTATTTATTATATTTATATCCCACCTTTTTTCCTGCACATATCCCAAGGAGGCTTACATAATCCTCCTCCTTCTCTCCATTTTATCTTCGCAACAACCTTGTGAGGTAGGTTAGACTGAGAGTGAGTGACTGGCCCAAAGTCACCCAGTGAGGTTCATGGCCGAGTGGGGACTAGAACCCGGATCTCCCGAGTCCCAGTCCAACACTCTAACCGCTATGCCACAGTGGCTCTAGGAAATGAAGGGGCTTCTCGATTAAACCTAGTTTCACACTGGGTGCGCACTTAGAGAGTCAATCAAATCTATTTCCCACTGTTTTTTGGTGGTAGAATGGGCTATGTCTCATCCTGTAAGGGTGCAATCCTCTGCAAGTTTAGACAGAAAAAGAGGTCTACATCTCCCAGCGTGCCCTAGCCAGCGCAGCATGCGGAAAGTTATAGGCCTTTTTTCTGTCTAAACTTATATAGGATTGCTCCTTAAGACATCTTTCTTTTCCAGAACCTGTAATCTATTCTAGCAATCATACATGGCATTATCTTGAATACGCTGCCCTACAGGGCAATGTCCTCTCTAGTCAGCTTACAAAGTTAGAAATTAAAAATGTTTAAAATACAGTTCCACATATGAAATCAAATAAACACAGGCTTCACCACCAATGAGCAATAGCCACAGATTAAAACAATATACAACACAAAGGTAATGTGAGAAGGGGTCCGTGGTGAATCAGAGCAGGAACCGAAGAGGAATGTACTCACTGTATTGCTTCTGCCTTACTGTGTTCCATTGAAGAAGGTATGCTTTCCATGGGATGCTGCTGTCAAAGGGCTAAGTTAGTTAATTTTTATTAGCTTCCATTTAATTGAATTTTGAGAGAGAGCTCTCATTACAAATGCAGTACAGGAAAAACATATGAGGAATGCATTACACAGCTATCCAAACAGATGTATTAGTTCCAATCTTCCCCTCCATTGTGCAGGAAATTATAACTATCTGTTTGGTAAAGGGAGATAAATATACGTATTGCAGTATTACTGTTGACCCAATGTGACCAAGGGGATATGTGACCAGCCCCCACAAAAGGCTAAATATGGATATAGACTTCAAGTTACATGAGTAGAAATTAGCCTGCTGTCTTTCAGAAATGTCGAAAAAGCAAAATAAAAACATTATCATCTCTGTGGTGTTATCATATAGCAAGAGGGAATCAACATGATTTAAAGTTTCACTGTCCTAAGCTATTTTTGCATAAGGCACACATTTTTGCATTTGAGTGAGTTTTTGAAAATATGCAGTTTGAATTATGCCTACCTCAAAAGTAAATCAAGTTATTTAAAGCTCGGTCTTGTCATGGTATATCTCCTTTGTAAATTGTTAAACACTGGAAACGTGTTTCATGAAGCAAAGACATATAGGGAAGGTTTTTACTGAGTTAACTTTGTGCAATACAAAACAAGCAGCCAAGGCAAAAATTATTAGATCAATTTTTACACACACATTTTTGGGTACAGCAAGATACAATCTCATGTACTAAAAAATAATTAGTACATGAGATTGTAGGAATGAAATGTATAGCTGTATTAATTGAATACAGCCATGGACTCTCTAAAACCCAGACCTTGCTTTAAGTGGGTCCTGCAACCCCACTCCACAGGAGAAAACGAGACGCTTGATTACTAGCTGCTCTTGGGTTTGAACAGCACAGTTGTTGAAACCAAAACATACAATCACAACTGGCTGCATTTTATAGTTTTTAACTGACAAAAAGTACTGCAACACAGTAATACATGACAAATAGAAAGAAGGTGGTACCATGTAACTTGTTAATGACGTTTAGAACATGAGATGAAGGCACAACATACAAGTTTACAAGAACACAGCTCATCCATTGCCAGTTACAGCTTTCTGCTAGCAGAGGTGACTCCTTGCTGGGAGTACTACACCTAGGGCTGGTTCGTACAACCCAGGCGGCGAGTGGGGGAGGCACCACGGGGCCATCCGCGGGGTCTGGCGGGGCGCCGCAGATGACCCACACCCCGCATGCGTGGGCGGACCCCGGTGGAGCCAGCAGTCCCCGCACCACAGTGCGGGCCTCCCAGCGCTTGGGGGCAGGGGCTCAGGATGCCCAGAGGGGCCGTTTATCCCTACAGGCCGGAGCAGCCGCAGCTCCGGCTGCTCTGGGCTGCTGCCTCTGTGCGGCCCCCGCAGGACGGCCGCCCGCTGTTTGCACGGCAGGGTGGCCACCTGCGATAGGGGCTTACCCCTCTACCGCCCATGGTCACTCTGCATGCTTCACACGTGCGCCCGTCCCGCAGGAGTGCCCCCAGCCTGCGTTCGCACGACCCTGGAACCACGGGGGGCTTCTGCTCCCCCGCGGTTTCCGTGTCGTAGGAACCGGCCCCTAGTATCTTCCCTTTACTTTTATCATTTTACACTTGAACATGATGTATGATGTGCTTGATTACTGTACTGTACCTCTTCTACTTCTTTTTTTTTTTTTTTTTTAAATATTTTATTAAATTTTAAAACAATACAAAGAAAATAACATACACACATAACTAATATTGTGCTCCCATCACCATGGGACCAAACAATCCAATAACTCTATAATTGTTCATTATTCCAAAAATACAACATATCTTGACAGGGTAAACTCCCTTTCCCCCTTTTAAACACATATTCCAAAAATAAACCCCAAATATCCTTAAAATTATTTTTCTTTAATTGACCCCTTTTGCATTTAATATTACAAGTCAACATATCATTCAAAGCCATATCCCATACTTCCTTATACCATTCAGTAATAGTGAAAACTTGCTGGATTTTCCATTTCCTTGCTATCATTAGTCTACCTGCCGTTAACAAATTTATGATTAATTCTTTAACATTTTGAGAACCGATCACCTTTTCCGTTATTGTTAGCAAAGCTAGTTTAGGGCATACCTCTAAATCAACTCCAACAATTTCTGATATTTCCTCAAAAATCATTTTCCAAAAATCCATTACATTTTTACAACTCCACCACATATGAGCATATGTACCCAATTCCTGACATCCTCGCCAACACATTGGAGAACATTTATTATCTATTCTATTTAATCTCACTGGAGTCAAATACCATCTCCAAATTAGCTTATAAAAATTCTCCTTAATTCTTATAGACATATTTTTCAATATTCGCCTATCCCAAATCTTATTCCACTCATCCTTTGATATTTCCTCTTCAAACTCTGTATCCCAAACTATTTTAAGATTTTCTGCTTGCTCTTCTGATTTCTGCAACATTTTATATAACATCTTTGTAAGACCCCTAGCTGATGCATTTCCTTCTACAAGTTCTCTAGACATAACCACCTGCTCAAATGCAGTGAAATCCCTTTCATGCTCATGTCTCCTCTTCCATTTCTTACCCCATTGTACTAATTGAATTAAATTTAACCAAGAAATTCTTCCTGCCCCAACCCTATCAATTATTTGCTGTCTTGTCTCCATTTTTTCCAGCCAATCCATTAAAGTTATCACCTTTTTCTCTCTAAAAATTCGTTCTAAATGTCTAACATTCTCGGGAAAATCTTCCATAACCACCACTGGAGTAAGCGGGGATATACCTGGTAAAAATATTTCCTTATTTCTACCCCAAATTTCTAACATATTTTTTAAAAAGGGATTTTCTAATCTTTTTGTCATAATATGTCCTTGTTTTGTAAATAAGAATTTATCCACCCTATTACCCAATTCAAATGCTTCTATTTCCCACCACATAAAATCTTTTCTAACAATAACATCCATGATATATCTAAGTTGATTAGCTATATAATACCATTTTAAATTAGGGAGACCAAGTCCCCCTATTTTTTGAGCTTTATACCATCTATTCTTAGTAATCCTTGATTTTTTCCCCCCATTACAATAGCTATTTAACATTACTTGCCACTCTTTAATTTCTTTCTCTGATATCTTATATGGTATCATTCTAAATAAAAAATTAAACTTCGGTAAAATCTTCATTTTAATCAAAGCTATCCTACCAAACCACGATAATCCCAATTTTTTATAATCCTCTATTTGATTTTTAACTTCATCTTTTAATTTTTTAAAATTACATTCCCCTATTTTATCCATATCTTTTAATATATCAATACCTAAATATTTAATTATATTTTTTATCTTTATATCCACTCTCCTTTGTTTAAATCCCCTTTCCTCCAGTTTACTATAATTAAATGTCATTATCTCCGATTTATCCCAATTAACTTTTAACCCTGTTACTTCTCTAAATTCATCTAAATGTTTCTCTATCCAATCCCAATTTTCTATAGGCCATTCTAATGTTAACAAGATATCATCTGCAAAAAGGTTTATCTTACATTTGGTCTCTATTCCTATCCCCAGTAATTTCTTCTCCTGTCTTATCGAATTCGCTAACAATTCCATAACTAACACAAATAATACTGGGGAAAGGGGACAACCCTGTCTAGTTCCCCGGCCTAGGCTAATAGTTTCTGTTATTCCATCGTTTACAATTACCGACGTGACATTATGAGTATATAATTGGTTAGTAATACCTATAAATTTTTCTCCAAACCCCATAGTTTTTATTAACATCTTTAATGCAGGCCATTCCACACAATCAAAGGCTTTAAAAATATCCAATGCAAGAACCCCCGCTTTCAAATTTTTCTATTTTTCTTTATTAAATAAATTATATTCAGAACCCTTCTTGTTAAATCTGCCATTTGTCTTCCTTGAATGAACCCACATTGATCTATCCCTATATACTTATTTAGAAAACTATTCATTCTTCTAGCTAAAATTGCTGTCAATAGTTTAGCATCTTGATTAATTAATGATATTGGTCTATAAGAACCTGGTTCTGCTAAATCCTTCCTTGGTTTCGGGATTAAAATAGTCAAGGACTGTTTCCATGACGGGGGGATCTCTCCCCCCTGTAAAATATCATTAAACAACCGTTTTAACTTCGGAATTAACATTTTTTTAAAGACTTTATAATATTCCGCCCCCAGACCATCCAGTCCTGGCGTTTTCCCCTGTTTTAATTTATTTATAGCACTTTCTATTTCAATTTCTGTGAATGGTTGCTCCATTTTCTCTCCATCTTCATCCTGGATTTTTATTTTTAAATTTTTCTCGATATATCTTCTACTCTCAGCTTCTGACCATTTTCCTGCCTTATATAACTCCGTATAATATTCATGAAAAATTTTCAATTTATCCTTTACTAGATTATATTCTTTACCCCTCTTATCTTTAATCATCCCCACTAAGCTTTTTTCTTTTTTTTTTTGTGCTAATCTAGCCAACATTTTAGAATTTTTATTACTATTCTCAAAATACTCCCTTTTTGTGTAAATCAAATTCCTTTGTACCCTGTCCAGTTCTTTATTCTCCAATTCTTTCCTTTTACCCTGTAATTCTGCAAAAATCTTTTTATCCCTCTTCTCTAAATACTTCTTTTCCAAATCCCTAATCTCCCCCTCTAGCTTTTGATAAAAAAACTTCTTGTTGTTTCCTCAAATTTATTGCCTCTCTCAATCCTATTCCTCTCATTACACTCTTCATTGTATCCCATATTATCGCTTCAGTACATTCTTCTGTTTGATTAAATTCCCAAATTTCCCTCAATTCCTTCTCTATTTTCTCTGTTAAATGTTTATAACGAAAAATATTACAATTCAATCTCCATCTTTTCGCTTCTCTATAATCCTTATGTATCTTCAAATCCATGTTAACCAAAGCATGATCTGTAACTTTTATCCCTCCTATCTCTGTGCCCAGGACCCTTGAAAACAGTGTCCTGGACACAAAAATAAAATCTATCCTAGAATAATTCTTATTTGCTGATGAGTAAAATGTATATCTTTCCTCATTCCCCTTGACCCCTCTCCAAACATCTAGCAACCCTTCCTTACTAATTAACTTATTCAAGATCGTTAGATTATTTCTCTGATCTTCTCTCGTCGGATTGGATTTGTCTTTTCTTCTATCCAATACCATGTTAAAGTCCCCAGCCATAATAACCCTTTGATTTTGAAAATTACCCATTTCTTTAAACACATGTTGATAAAATTCTCCTTGATTTTGATTGGGAGCATAAACATTAACAATAACATATTCTTCCCCTCCCAAGGTCCCATACATTATAATATATCTACCTGTATCATCCTTTTTCACCTTTAAAACATTAAAACCACAATTCTTTGAAATTATAATTGCTACTCCTCGTGATTTAGATGATCCACATGCTATCTCATATATTCTAGACCACCTCAATTTCAATTCATTGACTCCTTTCCTTGCCTGGTGCGTTTCTTGCAAGAATATAATATCTGCCTTATCCTTCTTAAGAAGTGCTTCTATTCGCCTCCTCTTAGTAACTGAACCTAGCCCCTTAACATTTAAAGTTGAAATTCTTAACTTATAATCCATCTATTAACATCATTTTTTCTTTTTTGGTCCCCAAAAGTGAAAATAATACACAATAACATACCCCTTAACCCACCCCCACATTCATCTAAACTATCCCCCCTGCTAAGCCAGGGCAACTTGCCCCACCCTAAACCTACCCACCTATCCCGGGGGGGGGGGAAAGGACCCATCACCAGCCCGAACTGCAGCCCCTCATTCCCTCCCGGATAACTTCTTTATAAAACATTTTCTATTTCTTTTTTTCTTCTCGTGTTGAAACGACCTCTTATACAATTCCTCCACTGGCTCCTTCTTCTTCCAGTTGACCCATCGATTCTGGACCCTCCGCATCATCATGAAGCCCCAACTCTCCCAGCAGGCCCATGCCTTGATCACATGATGAGATCTTGTATCTCTTACTGTTCCACACAAAAGTAAGAAATACTGGGTAACCCCAATTGTATTGTAATCCCTTTCTGATCAAGACTGCTGTACACGGTTTAACACTTCGCCTCCACTTAATTGTTTGCTGACAAAGATCATTGTAGATTTGCAAAGTAGCCCCCTTAAAAGCTACTTGACCTTTCTTTCTAATCTCTTTCATGAAGACATCCTTCTTGTATAAATTTGCAAATTTCAGTACAACATCTCTGGATGTCATACCACGCCTTAATGCTCCCACTCTATGCACAATCTCAATGTCCATATCATCCCAAAAAATTGTTTCTCCAGAGACAGCTTCATTCATCCATTCCAAAATACTGCCTCTTAACTTATATCCAGTCTCCCCCATCTCCATGGGGAAGCCTCTGATCCGAATGTTGGAACGACGTTGCCTGTCTTGCATGTTGATCATCTGTATTTCCATCTCATTAAATTTCATTTCATACTTTTCAAAACTTTTTTCATCCTTCACCTGGAGTTTTTCCACCTTATCCACTCTAACTTGCAGCTCTTTAACTTGAACCCCTAAATGATCTATGGTCTTTCGCATGTGCTTCATATCTTCTTGATGCAGATTTTGAAATTTCTCAATTGCTTCTATTTGTTTCTGCTGGCCTGCTTCCATAGAGCTTTGAAACTGTAATAAAATTTTCTCCCAATCTGGTGCTGTCCCTTTAAGCTTAGCTGGAGATGTTGACTTTGGCTTGGCACCAGCAGGGAATTTGCCAGCTGAATCCGCCATTTTTCCGCCCTTCCCCCTCGCTGTCTCGGAACTTTCACTACCTCGTAGCTTCTTATCAGGACCCAGTTGCTCAGTTTGATAAGAAAATTCAATATCTTTAGTGTCAAGGATCCTAATTAGCCTTTTCAAACTGTTATCCGAGGGATGCGCCCGATCGCGTTTCCAAAGAGGGGGTAGGGACTTTTTCACCCGTCTGGAGCTCATCAACAATCCAGAGCGAAGCACATCAAAAGAAAGCTATTCTTTTTATTTCTTTATTAGCTCTACATCTACATACCTTCCAGAAAGTAAACAGCAAAGGAGTTTAAACTCACGATTTGTCTTTCCTGTGTATTTGCAGATGTTTTCAAATCATTCCGGGAGCTCGGCAGAAAAGCTACTGCTCCATAGCCAGCAAAGGCTCCTCCCCCTCTTCTACTTCTTCTTACCTGTCATACCTCTACTTCATGTCATGTTTATCACCACTTTCTCCAAGTGACCTTTGTCCACTGGGGAAACCCCCCCAAATTCCACACTAAGAAGATTGCACTCTTATTATGTTCATGTACCTGTCTTAACTACAAGATGACACATCTCTAAACTGGCATAGCTTGTCCACAGACACCTCAGTTTCCTAACCGTCTGGTGTTCATGGTTAGTTTCTCTTTTCTGTGTCCCTTGTCCTAGGGCAGGGATGGGGAACCTGTGGCCTGGAGGGGTTACCCATCTGCCCCACCCCCTTCTTCCACAGGCTCATCCACTCCTAGCAGGGGAAAGCTCTTATTTCCAATCAGCAGCTGATAGGAGATAAGAGCTTTCCCCTCCTGCGCAGAGAAAGGGAGCCTTTGTCACTGTACAGTTGGGAAAAGCTCTCACCTCCAATCAGGTGCTGATCAGAGCTTTTCCCTGCAGGGGACGGGGGGGGGGGGCTGGGGAGGAAGCTGCTGAGTGATTCAGTCCTGCTTACATCTGATGCATATGCTACAGAGGCTTGGTACTTGGGATACTATTTGAAAGTGCTGCTGAGTTATTCGGTCCTGCTTATTTCTGAGTAGACATGCAGAGACTTATCCGGCTTACGTGTGAGTAGACATGGCGAGAGTCTTGGTATTTGGGATGTTACTTGAAAGTGCAACTGAGCGATTCAGGCTGACTTATTTCTGAGTAGACATACAGAAGCCTTGCCCTATTTACTTCTGAGTAGGCTTAAAATTGGCTCTGGCCTTGCCCACTTTGCCTTTGGCCCTGCCCACAAATAGAAGATGGCCTCCTTTCCCAGATTGGAATTCAGCCCTCAGGCTGAGAAAGGTTCCCTACCCCTGTCCTAGAGTTATCACGTCCTCTTTTTAATCAGCCTGCTTTTACTTAAGGCTTGAGGGTTCTCTTTTCTAAAGTCATCACACTTTGGCCAAGCTAAATTTATCTATTCTTCTGCCCTGCATCCTCATTTTTTTAAATGGATATTGTTTTCCTACAAGATGCTCTGGAGCAAAGGGAAATCTCCATATAAAGAGATGGACATTTTAGATGGATGCTATAGCTGCAAATACAGGAAGTGTCCAAGGGAAAGGACATTCAGTACCAACAGTGCAACCTGCATAGTGATTCAGCCTGCACCGTCCCTGTGTGATCATATGGCTGTAATGTCTGCATATTTATTTATTTATTTTATTGTATTCCTAAATCACCCATCTAGCCGGTACCCGGCCACTCTGGGTGATTTGTAAGTTAGACTCTCTCTTTGGCTGTGTGAAGAGAAGCATTATGCAACAAGCTTGTGCAAATCACAATCCTGACTGTTCCAAACTGTGCCAACGCTGTGTTCAGCGTGTTATCCGTGCAGGATTGCCTTGTGTGCAAATATAATGTAAAAGAGCATCCTGTCTTCTCCAGTTTGTGCTAGTAAAAATGTTTGCTATGGCATTAACATTTGTGCTTTCAAATCCCTTTGCTTTAAATTCATCTGCCATCGCCATTCAAACTGGGACTGTCTGTTCTTATACTCTGCCACACCTCAAGTCTCCCCTTCCCCACTAACCACAGAAGACACAGGGGGCAGGGAAAATGAACGTTTTTAATTGTGCTGTATATAACCCAGGCGCCTTAGGCTATATCAAAACCACTTCAACTGTGCAGCTGGAACCCCAAAATCTAATAACGAAGCCAGCAAATGTGTGTAACCCAGATGAAAGGAAATCCTGAAAATATGTAATTTAGACTATTCTTTACACAGCAAGCCAGCATGCCATTTTCAGTAGATTGACCCCATAATAATAGATCCCTTCCCCCCCCCCCCTTAAATAAGAACACACTAGAGTATCTGATAGAATGATGCCTATCTTCTTCAAGCGATATACTGGGTTGGCATAAATTGGTAAAAAATAAAAGTGCTGCATTTAAAAATAACCAGTCATAGTGTATAAATTTGTGTTAGTAAGGATAATGTACAAACTGGTTGGTGCCCATGTTATATTTAATTGCAGTACTGTCTGCATTCTTCACATCCAAAGTGAAAAATAATACTCCTTTCTGCAATTTCAAATGACACAGAGAGGGAGAGAATGGAGGCAGGAAAATGCCACCCCTCTCAAAACTGCTGTCTGACTCAGCAGCTTTAGATTGCTTAGTGATAAGGCTGGACCTTATCACAACATTTCTATGCTTTGATTCTTTAACTAGAATTATCTGGCATTTATCATCATAATCATAATCATCATCATTACATTTGTATACTGTATTACCATTTGTCCAAGGAACTTGGAGCAATGTTTCAGTCTCATAGCATGTTTTAGCCTCAAAGCAACTCTGTGAGAAAGACACAGCCTGAGAGATACTGACCTAGTTTGCATGTCACACTAACCAGGGGTGAGCAACTTGTGGCCCTCCAGATGTTTTGGCCTACAACCCATCAACCCTAGCCAGCGTAGCCAATGCTGAGAATTCATGGGAATTGTAGGTCAAAACACCTGGAGATTTACACATCCTTGCACTAAACCATGGTTTAGCAAGACATGCATGAGCAGGAACAAGCTGGACTCGCATGCTCCACCCTCCCCAATCCTTCTCCTCATGACTCTGGGAAGAGGACTTAGGCAGCTTTTTTCCTGCTTTCCCTGAATCTTGACTTGTCATATCTGGGTCAGGAATTGTGGTTAATAACCAACTCTGGTCAATTTCAAAACAAGCCTACTTCAAACCATGGTTCCTGAAGCTAACTTGTTAAACTAAGACTTGTATAGACAGTGAAAAAGCCCCCCTGCCAAACATCAGCAGGGGGGCGAAGTCCACACCCTACCACGGTCCCTTGAGGCAACAGGGTCTTTGGTGGGAGGTGGACTTCACCCCTGCCTCCAGCTGATTTTCGGCAGTGGGGCTTTTTCTCACTCCATGCCAATCAATGGAGAAATTGCTCCATTCTGTTGCATGAGGGGGGGGGGGAGAAAGAAAGAGACCAGAAAGAAAGAGATGGGGGGAGAAATTGGAGAGAGAGAAAGAGAGGAACAAGAGGAAGGAAGAGGAGCCAGAAAGACAGAAGGAAGGAAAGAAGCAGGAGAGAGAGAGAAGGAAGGAAATAAGAGCCAGAGAGAAAAGGAAAGAAGAGAGACAGACAGACAGACAGAAGGAAGGGGAGCCAGAGAGGAGAAAAGCCAGAGAGAGAGAGAGAAGCCAGAGTGGGTAGCACACACGCAGGGTATACATTCATGATAAGGGGGATCTCCTAACATTTTTGTGATTGCCCCCCCTCTACAGCAGCCAATTTGTGGTGGAGCTCAGGGCACTTATTCAAAAAGCCAAATGTGCCCATGAGCCCAAGAAGGTTGGAGAGCCCTGTTTCAGCTACTATATCACACCAGCTCTGCTCTTCAATTGGCTGTTCTGGTCAAGACTGACTGTTTTATAGATTATTCCAGACATATTGCAGAATTATTGTAGTATAAGCTTTCATGGACTCAAGCCTGTTTCCTCAGATGCATGAAGTATTATCCTCATACAGCTGAGACATACATACTAGGTACAGAAGGCAGAAATGGCAAGCACTGAAGCCAAATGGTCACAGACTATAACTCTTGTATTTTTTGGCCATTCAGAGAGTGAGAATCTGTCAGTTGAGGATATCTCTTTATGCATCTGTGGAAGAGATTCTAGGCCATGAAAGTTTATGCCACAATAAATTTGTTGCCACAGGACTCATTAAAGAACATTTACTAGATATATGGCACCTTATCCTGTAAGAATACAGTAATACCTTGGATTGCAAGTAACTTGGTTTGAGAGCATTTTGCAAGACAAGCACATTTTTAAATATTTATTTAATTTTTTTTACTTGATATACAAGCAACGTCTTGCAATACAAGTACTGTAGTACGGCTTAAATTAAAAATCTCTGTACAAATTTTTTTGGGGGGGATTTCGTTTTGATATAAGAGTGTTTTGGATTACAAGCACGTTTCCGGAACGAATTATGCTCTCAATCCAAGGCATGACTGTAATATGTTTCCCCAAACTAGTCATTCTTGTTGAGGTTATTTATATTCTCTAAATATCAGTTGTTCCCTAAAATATTGCTACTGTTATAAGTTGGCAAACCACTGAAATGTTAACTTGAGAATGACTTAAGTTGGAATACTTAATTGTAGAGATCCTAAAGCTCTTGGCATGTCTGTATGCAGTAAATCAGGAGTGGGGAACCTATTTCCATCCAAGAGCCAAATTCCAATTTGGGACAGCACTCAGGGGGCCATATTTCACCTGTGGGTGGAGCCAAAGACAGAGTGGATGGAGCCTAAATGTGTTTTTTTTAACCAATTTTAACCTTGCTCAGAAGTAAGCAGGACAAACCTCTACATGTCTTCTTATGGTACTACAAGTGCGACCTGCAGCAAAGTGTTGCAGTGTGGAGTGCTGCTGTTCACTGCTCCAGTCAGCCAGCTATACCCTTGTCCAGGATACTCCATGCCATTCCCCCCCCACACACAGTTTTCCATTTCCACCACACCACCCCCAAACGCTCAGCATTCCATGGCCACTGAGCATGCTCGTTGGACTTTCTCCCCTCCTCTTTTCTGAAGACTTTTTGTTCTTCTAACCTCCTTACAGAAGATCTGAGGCCCAATTATATATAGTGGCAAAGTTAATTGTATCTACAATTGAAGGTTGACTTTAACTTTGGAAAGTGACAGAGTGTAAGCTTAAATCCAGTCCTAAGAAAATCCCTTTATTTCAAAAGATCACATATTGCTATTCCCAGTCATGTAGAATGGGACTAATTGTAGTAGGTATTGGGGTGGTGGTGTCACTTTTAATTAGGACTACTACATATTTAAGATAGTAAACATTATGTCAACCTGTCTGTTCTGTACAGCTATTTTAAACTTGTAAAAAATCTTTATTAAAAATGAACATCAAAATATTATTCTCCAGTCAATATACCTCAAAACAAATGAGCTAGGAGTACTGGATGGCTATGAACCTGCACGCTTGCCAGCAATGTACAGGGAGTTAAGTTCTAGGAGGAGTGGTGAGCTTTCTTGGATGCCTTCTGTGGGAAAATACTTAAGTAGGTTGATGGCATCATTTTCCTTAAATATGCTGCAGAATTTCTTAAACTCTTGAGCTGCTTATTATTTGAGACTCGGTCATGATGGAAAACTTTAATTTACTTGAGGTCACAGAAGAGGGGGAGTAAGATGAGGGCAAGCTGAACTCTAGATGATTCCTGGCTGGTTATGCCCCTGGCTAAACAGTAAAAGTTGTAGAAAGGCTTCTGTGCCAAAAATGTTTCACTGGAAATTAAATTCTTTTGATTTCAGAAAAGTGGATCCATCGTCCTTTGGGTTTGTTTGCAGATCTTGGATCAGCTTAACATCATTTCTTTAAAAGTAGCCGTTTTCTTAATGCCAGGGCTCAGGCATGTATATATGCCAAGTATATGCAACTAGGGTTGATTATCAGTTCTGTAAAATAAGGATGTGTTCTAATCCCAGCTAACCTGGCTAATGCAATTATTAAAAAAAAAAACACCACCACCAATAGAACGGTATTTTTTTAAAAGAATATGCATTCCACCACTTTTTTGTTTTGTTCTAATTGCAAATAGATTTTTAAAAAACAACAGCAGCAGCTTAGTGGATACTTTCAGTCATAACATATTGAATAGGTAGTTTCAAAAAGCAAGAATTTTCTTTCATTTTAGATGGCATATTCATGAAACGGAGGCCAGGGAATGCAGAAAAAGAAGCTGAAGAAATTAGACAGCATTAGATTTCCTCCTAGTTAGTTGGGCAGTAATTTGCCATCATAGATACTGCACTTTAAGTTTCTTAAGGACATTCACACATTTCTCAGATATGTGTCCTCAACCTAGTCGTAGAACCTTGTCAGCTCCTTGGTATTCTGAGTTGCTGAGGGCGATGAAACAACTGTGTCAATGATTAGGGCAGAAATGACAGAAGACTCATAACGAATACAATCTAAGAGGTAAGAATCCGTTTTCGATCTTATTTTGCGGTGGTGATGGCGGCAAAAAAAATCTTACTTCTCCGCTTCCATTGCATCCAGTGGAGTTCTTTCGTATTATTCTGCATGTTTGGTTCTATTGTGGGTGCAAAGTGCTTCTGCATTCTTAGAACCGCCCCCTCCCGCTCCCCGGCTGAAATTTCTCCTTAGTTCAGGTTCTAAAGAGCAGAACTTCTCCTGCAGATCAGACCTCAAGTACAGAATGCTTTATAGCATTTATTCTTTGGACACTGGTGTGAGGTATGGGGCTGCGCTGCTGTTTCTATTTAACAGATGAGGGAGCTGAGCTTTGGAGAATAGCTTGCCTTAGGCCACCCAGTGAGTCCACAACTGAGCTGGGATTTCAACCGAGATCTCCAGGGGGTATATTTCGTACACTGGGTGAGATTACACTGGCTATTATTTCCTCCTTTGGTTATTCTGTTTAAACAATTTTGTTTGGTTGTTTAGCAGAACGCAGTCAAATATTTTATTAGAGAAGCAGTTAGGGGAATAATTTTTATAGAGGCTGTACTTGTGTTACATGTGAATGTTTGTACTGAGTAATTGGGACTTCAGGGAACAAATAGTTTTCTTCATATTAATAGGCCTAATAAATGAAAGAGTTTGGGACTTTTCATCTATCTTGCACATCTGCTGATACAATCTAATGTCAGGAAAACTGTTCTAATCCAAGAACTCGGCTAAAAATTTAGGCACACTGCCAAATTCCTACACAAATTGCTTTATTCCTACATGTAAATTGCAGTGTCTCAAGATCCTACATCCTGCATGTATGGTCCAAGTATCGGAAACTCTTTCCACATATGTAGGTATGTCATGTGTTACAGTCTATTCATAAAAATTGGCAGTGTGTGAATCATCTCTTACCTTTATTTCTTTGGTACAATGGGTATTCCATCTTCTTTTCAAATGCTGTTGAATTAAAGATATTGTGCTTGGAAAACTCATGTGTGTAAAAGCATAGAAGAATTACTGTGTAAAATACAGTCATGCCTTGGATTGAGAGCATAATTCGTTCCGGAAATGGGCTTGTAATCCAAAACACTCTTATATCAAAACGAAATCCCCTCAAAAAAATGTGTACAGAGATTTTTAATTTAAGCAGTACTACAGTACTATAAGAGCACCGAGAGCTAGAGTCTCATTCTTAGCTTCAGGTTTTGCTTGCATACTTAATGGTGGAACAACTCAATAATTTCTAAGAATGATGATTAGCTCACTTAGGGTGCAATCCTATGGCCTCCCAACCTTGTCTGGGGGGGGGGGCATAGGATAGGTCAGAGAGTCCCCGCTGCGACCTTGAAAATGCCTTCTGAGGTCGCAGCAGGGGCTCCACCCGCAGAGCACCCTCCTACCCGGGCTCACAGCCGGCACGGTTCTTTCCACACCGGCTGGGATCCAAAGACGGAAGACCATCTTCAGAACCAGCAGGGAGGCATTCCCGGGGGAGGGGAGGGGAGGGGAGGGGAGGAGCGAGGTACTGCCGACCTCAGATGAATCCAGACGGTGCCTCAGCCTCTCTTCCTCGCGATGAGGGAAAAAACCATTTAGATGGCCAAAATTGGCCGTCTAAATGTTTTGGAGGATGAGGGGAGTGCAGCGGCAACCCTAGCCACTGCGCTCCTCCTGCCTTCCATTGGATGCCCGTAATCCTCCAGGTTTGGAGGGTTATGGGCACCCACATTGCATGGGGCTGCCTATGGTGTTTCTGCAGAGTTTGTGTTTCTGAACTACTAACTCTTCTCCTATGTTGATGGCAAAAGGCCTCATACTGCACAGAATTTTTAAATGTCAGTCATACCTGCTGCTTTTCTTTGGTGGTGGTGGTTTCAATGGTCATGGAAGGACAAACTATTTTTCTTGTCTGAGTGAATAAAATATTGTTTGTGCATTCCAGAAAACTTGCAACTTTTCTAAGATAGCTCATTGTTAATATTTTTTGTGCATTTTTGTCACTCATCTGATGTTATGGGGGCGGGGAGAACCACTCATCCAATAGGAAGTAAACTGGATTTCAGGAAAGTCTATTTTCTACCCGTAGATATTATGATGAAAATAGTGTACTTTTTTAATGTTGGCATTCTATTTATTAAAAATCCTAGTTATCTAAGTCAGCAGCAAGTATCTCAAAACAGAGTCAGACTGTATACAATGTCGTTCTTCTTTTATAACAAATAAAAGTTTTGTTTTTATTCTTATTCTGGATCTCAATTTATTTATTTTAAAAACTTACATCCCACCATTTTTTGAAAAATAGATTCAAGGTGGCTTATTACTTAGCCATACATGGTAATACATAATGCAATGTATATGTACAATAAAATTAGAATAAAAACATACAACATAAAAATATTACATCAGGGAAAAGTGCCAGTAAAAAATTTTTAAAAGCCATAAACAGTTATCATCTGCCTTACTTCGGGTCGTCACAACTTGCCTCCTTAGGAAGGGAATTTGTTCTTTATTTTTTAATTCTAAACCATTTCTTAGCTGCCTTAACACAGCTCAAGGCGGCACTCTATCTATCTATCAATCTATATCTTATCTAAAAAAGATTATTATTATTTATTATTATATTTTTAAATCGCCCATCTGGCCGGTCACCCGGCCACCCTGGGAGATGTACAATCAAGATAAAATACAATAAAACACCATTAAAACAATATTAAAAGTTTTTTTAAAAAAAATCCTAACCCACCCCATATTCCTGCCTGAAAAGCCATGTTTTTAAAGCCCGGCAGAGGTTCATCAAGGAGGGGGCATGGCGAAGGTCACTGGGGAGGGAGTTCCATAACTTGGGGGCCATCACAGAAAAGGCCCTCTTCCTAGTCCCCACCAGCCTGGCTGCTCTGGCTGATGGGACAAGGAGAAGGCCGTCCATGGCAGACCTTGTTGAGTGGCCTACTTGATGTTGCTGGAGGCGCTCCTTGAGATAAGCTGGACCGGAGCCGTATAGGGTTTTAAAGGTCAAAACCAACACCTTGAATTCGGCCCAGCAGGCAACTGGTAGCCAGTGCAACTCCTTGAGCACTGGTGTGATGTGATCTCACTGGCAGCTGGCTTTAACAAGGTGAGCTGCCGTGTTCTGTACCAGCTGTAGCTTCTGGACCGTCTTCCAGGGTAGCCCCACGTAGAGCGCAGTACAGTAATCTAGGCGAGAGGAGACCAAGGCATGAACTACCGATGGGACCAGATGATTAGGAAGGTAGGGGCGCAGCTGCCATATCAGATGGAGTTGATACAGCGCCGCCCGGCTCACAGCTGCCACCTGAGCCTCCATGGACAGCTGGGAGTCTAGAATGACTCCCAAGCTGTGGACCTGGTCTTTCAGGGGTAGATGTACCCCATTCAGCACCAGGTCAACATCCCCTAACCTCCCCTTGTCTCCCACCAGAAGTACCTCAGTCTTATCGGGGTTCAGCCTCAGCATGTTCCTTCCCATCCAGCCAAACACTGACTCCAGGCACTTGGACAGGGTCTCAACGGCCAACCTCGGTGAGGACTTGAAAGAGAGGTAGAGCTGCGTATCATCCGCATACTGATGACACCGCACCCCAAACCTCCTGATGATAGCCCCCAGCGGCTTTAGGTAGATGTTAAATAACATCAGGGAGAGGATGGAACCCTGCGGCACCCCACAAGTGAGTGGCGGAGGGTCCGAGGCCTCCTCTCCAAGAACCACCCTCTGGTACCTTCCAGAGAGGAAGGACTGGAACCACTGCAATACAGTGCCTCACATGCCCAGCCCCTCCAGACGGTCCAGGAGGAAACCGTGGTCAACGGTATCAAAAGCCTCTGAGAGATCGAGGACTAGAAAAGAACATTCGCCCCTGTCCAAAGCCCTCCTCATATCATCCACCAAGGCGACCAAGGCCGTTTCCGTCCCATGTCCAGGCCTGAAGCCCGACTGGCATGGATCTAAATAATCGGCTTCATCTAAGTGTGCCTTCAACTGCGCCCCCACCACTCGCTCAATCAGCTTGCCCAGAAATGGCAAATTGGAGACTGGGCGAAAGTTGTTCAGATCTTGGGGATCCAAGGAGGGCTTCTTTAAAAGTGGTCTTACAACTGCCTCCTTAAGGGCAGATGGCATCACTCCCTCTTCGAGGGAGGCATTCACCACCGCCCTGATCCCCTCACCCAGTCTCTCCCTGCAGTTTATAACGAGCCTGGATGGGCAAGGACTGAGCAAGCAGGTGGTCGGCCTCACAGATGAAAGCACCTTGTCCACTCCACTTCATCAGAAGGAAGAAGCTGGAACCGATCCCACAAAACCGGTCTGCCATTGGCCTCCTCCCGCTCACTCCCTGTGTCCATGACGTACGAAATCCCACTCCTAAATAATGAATAAAACAAAAAACAAACAAAATACAAAAGGATAAGAATATTTAAAATCAAGTTATACCAATAAAACTGTGGCTGGGTCATTCAGGGAAAGTTTGTTTAAATAAAAATGACTTTCACTGTGTTGGCACCTGCCTGGCAGCAACTGACAGGGAATTCCACAGAGCGGGAGCCAGCACATGAAACCTTCTACTCCAAGGGGACTACAAATGGGCCACAGGTCCATTCGGAACCACCAGGAGCACCCATCCAGTGACCTCAGTGACTGGGCAGGCTTGTAAGAAAGAAGGTGCTCTCTCAAACTTACACCTAAAATACAATAAAATACCAATCAGAAACAAGAAAGAAGAAAGAAATGATCCTACAGAACTAAACAGAAAGACTTCAAAACTATCCAATCATAGGCTAAGTAAAAGAAGTGCCATTTACAATCATGCACCTCTAGAGAGAGATAATTCCCTAGCCTTTAGGCATTTGATGTAAAGGCAGGGCTTCTGGCCACAACAGTTCTCACTTTGCAGACTCAAAGAGCACAGCATGAACAAAGCTGGCATGGAATCTGATACAAGGAGAGAGAGTATCTGAGATATATGGGACTCAGGCTTTAAAGGTAAGCACCAGCACTTAGTACCTTTTCCTTTACAACTGACAACCTGTGTGCCCTAGCAGATAAGAACATAAAAAGAGCCATGCTGGATCAGACCAAGGGTCCAGCATTCTGGTCACACAGTGGCCAGCCAGCTGCCTGTGGGAAGCCTACAAGTAGGACATGAGTGCAATAGCACCCTTGCACTCATGTTCTCCAGCAACTGGTATACAGAGGCATACTGACACTGGAGGTAGCATATAGCCTGAACACTAACAGCCATTGAAAGCCTGATCCTCCATGAGGATTGCCTTATTGTCCAGATTATACTCAGATCAGGGTCTCTATTGTGAATTTCAGTAGGTGAAGGAGGTTCACATGTGGAAAAGTGCCTAAGGTAAAGACTCACTTTTGTCATGGCATATAAAATGGATCAGCCAAATACCTTTGTATTTTAACCCAGGAAATAAGGCATAAGAAATGACATCAAGCTCTGAATATTGCCAAATAACGTATGTAATAGTTTTGTTGCTGTTGATCATGCTTATCCTTCCATTTATATCTCACTAGCTTTCGTCAGATTGCATTTTCAGGATGGACATTCCCCTCAGATGCATTCACATACCACCTAGTCCAGGAGAGCCAATTATATATTTTTTAGGATTGATGCGGTACAGTCATGCCTTGGATTGAGAGCATAATTCGTTCCAGAAACGTGCTTGTAATCCAAAACACTCTTATATCAAAACGAAATTTCCCCAAAAAAATTTGTACAGAGATTTTTAATTTAAGCCGTACTATAGTACTTGTATTGCAAGACGTCGCTTGTATATCAAGTAAATAAAATAATAATAAATATTTAATTTGCTTGTCTTGCAGAACGCTCTCAAACCAAGTTACTTGCAATCCAAGGTTTCACTGTATAGAAAATCTCTTTTGTTTATAAGGTCCAGTGTGCCCCAACACATATATGCACCTGGTACATCAGGCTTTGAAGGATATTTTATCATTTCTTTCTTGTGGCTTCTTAATTTCTCACTAGCTTACTTTGATTTTGTTCTCTCAAATGTTTACTACACAGCCCTGGTCTGGCAATTACCCTAGGTGCCCAAACTCATCTTATTAAAAACATTTTCCTCATAATTGGCTTTTATCAGGTAGGTGGGCATCTCCTGCATATCATTCTAGCCTTATCTCACCGCTTCTCCCGATGCTGCCATACCTTCCAGGAAATAAGAAGCAAAGGGGAGAATCCCTTGGATCACTTCCAAGCCTGAAGTGTCTCTGATCCAGTATAAACATCTGATGGGCCCAGAGCTATAAATGTTTCAATGCAATATGTAGAGCTGTTTCTCCCCTTGCCGCAGCTATTTGTGCTGGGGCTCCTGATGAACTAGGGGTTGCCACCACGTTCTGGACCAAGGGGGAAAGCCTACTGATCTTTCTACTGCTTTCTCCCCTTTTGCCACTAACCACAACTCTCCTGAGACCCAAACCATTTCCATGACTGGGGTTGAGCATGGGACCTGCCAACACTAGCTCACCTCCATTCCTTCCATTATGATCAGATCAAGAGAAAGGGGGAAATCGGCATAATATCACTTCCACCACCTTCTGCAAACATGAGCAGAGTTCCAATGTCAGTATCCAACCATAGTGTTTAAAAAACTGTGTTGCTACTCTTCAGAAAACTCAGTACAACACATTGAAATTTAGATTGGCTAACCCCTATCTTCCTTAAAAATACACAATACAACTTAGAATGCAAGTGCAGGATATCATTCTATGTTCCTAATTTGAAAATTGGCCTAATCACCTACCTGTTTTTGAGGGGACAGGAAAGGTGTAAATCATATTCATTGAGTCCTCTCACCAACTGTTCTATTTCCAGAAAAAGTCTAAAATATCAAGATGATGGGGCTCTCATTGTGCAGATACCTACATTTAAAAAGCTACTTAAGTACCGTACCTCTTGTGTATGTTGGTCTAAGAGAGAGAGAGAGACTTGTAATTCAAGCACTGAATTACAAGTTCAACATTACACATGTTAAATGGGATGGATTTGGATTACCATGTACTGTGGAAGCATACATTACTTGCCGAGATGTAAATATCCATTGGAATTTTTACAGTCAGTACTTCCAGAACCAGAGAAGAATGTTGTTATCGTATTCTATAGTGACCAAGCTCCTGCTTAAGTCAAGCAAAACATCACTGAGCTGATCAGCACCTGTTGCCTACTAAGTAAAGTAGGATACTGGTTACAGATTATAAACATTTTAGAGTGTTTGCTGCTGTTGCTGTTTTTACTACCACCTCAGTTTTTATTATGTGAGTTTTATTGTTGTATGCCACCTTGGGAGGGCTCCTGCCTTGAAAGGCAGCCAAGAAATATTTTAAGTAAATAAATAAACATGAAAAATAAGGTTTTGATACTGGCTAGCTATAACACTCCAAGAAAGAAAGGGACTGTTTCCATTAAGGTAATACGTGGTGGTTACATTTTAACACTTACATTTGGGTAAACATGTAGTTAAATCCAAATAGATCTTCATAAAACCATATTATTAAGCCTTGCTTTTAAAAAAAGAAAAGAGAAGAAAACTGGTTAAAATTGTGATTAAGCTTCTTTCATAAACGCTGTATTTGTTTTGAGGTAATGTACATATATACAGAGAGTGTCATTTAAGAATAGGTATTTCAGTTGTTTTCGGAAAAGAATGCTATTTCAATGTCTGAAATCAAAGTTTTTAAAATGTTGATTCTTTTCCAAAGCAATCCCATCTTGTCTGCTCTAGGCATCTGTTTTTTCAATCTGAGGCTTCTTTTTTGAAGGAGAGGTCAGCTTGTGAAGGTCACTTATGACAACCTTCCCCCCCCCCCCTTTTACTTAAGCACTAAGTACTTTTGTACAGAGTGTATCAACCAGTGCTGAAATGTATTTAAGGGAGCACCATACCTCCGAGTGATTATGCCAATTTAAGGATCTGATGACAAAGTCAGGGGGCTATTGAGGTTCATAAAACTCTACAGAGCAGTGTGTACCTCACAGAATGGAAACTGGCATGCATCTTGTCATATTGAGAATCCCTGTTTCCATTTTTCAAAACATAAAACAAAAATCTGTTCCTGTTCTGGCCTGGAGCCAAAGAAAAGTCCACAGGCGGTGACTTCCCCACCCTCTCCGCATCAGGACCCTGCTGAATGGGATGAGCTGTGGCACAGGGGGCTGAGGGAAAGGGGGGCAATCTCCAAAAATCAGGCAGAGGTGCCTACAATGAGCAAAGGCTTCTGTGTTACCCTGTTTTGCTTGGCCTTTATTTATTTACCTTTATTAATCGCCCATCTGGCCGGCAACCAGCCACCCTGGGGGATGTACAAAATAAAATACATTTAACAAGATAAAATACGTTTAAAACAAGATAAAATACATTTAAAACAGTATTTAAACAATTTAAAATCTTAACCCACCCCATATTCCCACCTGAACAGCCAGGTTTTTAATGAGCGGCGGAAGCTCAGCAGAGAGGGGGCATGGCGGAGGTCACTCGGGAGAGAGTTCCACAGTACGGGGGCCGCCACAGAAAAGGCCCTCTTCCTCGTCCCCACCAGTCCAGCTGCTCTGGCTGAAGGGACCAGGAGAAGGCCGGTCTGTGGCGGATCTTGTTGAGCGGCCTACTTGGTGTTGCTGGAGACGCTCCTTGAGATAGACTGGACCGGAGCTGTATAGGGTTTTAAAGGTCAAAACCAACACCTTGAATTCAGCTCGGTAAGCAACTGGTAGCCAGTGCAACTCCTTCAGCACTGGCGTGATGTGATCCCGGCAGCGGCTGCCTTTAATCAAGCGAGCCGCTGCGTTCTGTACCAGCTGTAGCTTCCGAACTGTCTTCAAGGGTAACCCCACATAGAGCGCATTACAGTAGTCTAGGCGAGAGGAGACCAAGGCATGAACCACTGATGGGAGCAGGTGATTAGGAAGGTAGGGGCGCAGCTGCCGTATCAGATGGAGTTGATACAGCGCCGCCCGGCTCACAGCTGACACTTGACCCTCCATGGACCCCCAAGCTGCGGACCTGGTCCTTCAGGGGTAGATGTACCCCATTCAACACCAGGTCAACATCCCCTAACCTCCCCTTGTCCCCCACCAAAAGTACCTCAGTCTTGTCAGGATTCAGCTTCAGCATGTTCCTTCCCAGCCAGCCAGCCACTGACTCCAGGCACTTGGACAGGGTCCTCAACGGCCAACCTCGGTGAGGACTTGAAAGAGAGGTAGAGCTGCGTGTCATCCACATACTGATGACACCGCACCCCAAACCTCCTGATGATAGCTCCCAGCGGCTTTAGGTAGATGTTGAATAACATCGGGGAGAGGATGGAACCCTGCGGCACCCCACAAGTGAGCGTCCCCAAGAACTACCCTCTGGTACCTTCCAGAGAGGAAGGACCGGAACCACTGCAATACAGTACTGCCCAAGCCCTCTAGGCGGTCCAGGAGGATACCATGGTCAACAGTATCAAAAGCCGCTGAGAGATCGAAGACTAGAAAGGAGCATTCGCCCCTATCCAAAGCCCTCCTCATATCATCCACCAAGGTGACCAAGGCCGTTTCCGTCCCATGTCCAGGCCTGAAGGCCGACTGGCATGGATCTAAATAATCGGCTTCATCCAAGTGTGCCTTCAACTGAGCACCCACCACCCGCTCAATCACCTTGCCCAGAAATGGTAAATTGGAGACTGGGCGAAAGTTGTTTAGATCCTGGGGATCCAAGGAGGGCTTCTTTAGAAGCGGTCTTATTACTGCCTCCTTGAGGGCTGATGGCATCACTCCCTCCTCAAGGGAGGCATTCACCACCGCCTTGATCCCCTCACCCAGTCTCTCACTGCAGCTCATGATGAGCCAGGACGGGCAAGGATCAAGCAAGCAGGTGGTTGGCCTCACAGATGAAAGCACCTTGTCCACTTCATCAGAAGGAAGAAGCCGGAACCGATCCCACAAAACCGGTCTGCCATTGGCCTCCTCCCGCTCACTCCCTGTGTCCACGACGCACGAAATCCCACTCCTAATCCGATCGATTTTATCTGCGAAGTGCTTCGCTAAAGCCTCACAGGAGGCTTTTGACTGTTCCATTGGGTCCGGAGCGGCTGGACCGACCAGACTCCGGACCACTTGGAACAGCCTCCTGGGGCAGCACTCCGCAGACGCAATGGAGGCAGCATATAATCACATCAGGTCCTTAGGCTGGACACTGCTTGGGAGTGACTTTTTTCTGTCTTGTGATTTGTTGTTCATAGTTAATACATCTTTCTCAACAAACCATAGAAAATGAAAGTTGCCTACTTTCTGGAATATTTAACCCCACCCCCCCACCCCGCTCTGTGAATCTAGTTTTAAGTGTAGCAATGTATTTCAAATTATACAGCTTGTACATTGAGAGAAAGCCAGGGTAGGGCTCATTTCCCACCATGTGATTCTTAGGTAAGTAAACTCAGCAAGTAAATATGTGGTCCCAAATTTACTAAGGTAACAGGGGAAGGAAATATGCAGAAAATTTCATGGACAGGTGGGAGAGGTACGTAATCACAGTGATTCAGACACCATTTCCCTTCCAGCTGGGCTCACTGTTTCAGAGCTGGGGCTGCGGAGGCTAAAACTGGGGAGGGGTCATTTGCAGCAGAGACTGGGTGAGAAGGGTTGAGCACTCCCTAGCTCAGTGAAATGTTAAAATGTAGGAACAGCTGTATAATTTGTAGAAACTTTCTGACGAATGGCTTATTTTTATTTTTTAGCAGACACACAAGTACTTTGCAGTATCAGGCCCAAAATTAATTTTAACTAGTTATTAAATATTTTGTAACATTAGTTGTAGTAGTATAATTTCATTTAACTGAGGAAATATTTATGCTGAAAATGCTTTTGTATGGTTATTACCACGTGTGTGCTAAATAACATATTGGCAGTGAAAACTCACCTTCCAAAAGAGTTGGCTGGAAAATCTTAATAATAGCAGGCCTGCATTAGCACAGCATTTATCTGAATGACTTCAATTCATTGTTGTTAACTATTTACATTCCTAGTTCCTTTACCATAGTCTTTCCGAAGAAGTCTGGATAATTTTTTTAAATCCTGCACCACAGGGCTTCACATAGTACTGCCTTTGGTTTTCTTTTTCAGAAGTTCTTCTTTGCAAGCAATCTGAGGCACAAATGAATCTGTTTAAGGTTTAAGGTTTAACAAAGGGGATTGGAATAGCAGATGGTTTGATTCTTTTCAATGCATGTGAAGTTATGGCCCCATGAAGAACAATATGGTCTTTCACTTCTTCATGGGTATATATGTGCAGTGTGGTTATCAGCTTACAATCACAGGATCATCGTAACTTCTAGTTCATTGTTCCCCTAGATGAGCACTATGCCAGGATTGCCTACAAGACCTTGCTTCTATGATATTGACTTGGACCCTGAAACAGAGGAAGTCAAAGGGTTGTTTTGAACACAAGTACAAGCAAAAGCACATCAGGTGAGTTGTAAAATAGCAGCCCCTTCAGGGTTTGCTTCTTGAAAAGTTTAAAAACAAAACACAACAACAACTAAAAAGTTACTACAAAGATTTCAAACAGATTTGTTTCTTTGTTTTGCTGGGATCATGTGGCTTTCATTCAGTACATACCCAAATGTTCAATATACTGGTATATTAAATTGAATTTGTCTGCTGATAAAAAATTTCAGAGTATAAACATAAGTGCTTATCATTCCCTCTCATACTGAACTCGTAGTTGAGTGCCTCTCAGCTTGGAAGTTAAGTGGGGATGCCCAAAAGTAAGACAGTAGTTTCTACACACTTGGAGGATTCCCTAAGTACACTGATGTATGCAAGCTTGTAAAGAAAAATAACATTAAAAAACAAAAGGACATGTGAGCTTCTAGAACATATTGGATGTTGATGGCAGTTGAGGCTACAAAGGAGAAATTCTAGATCATAGGTCCCCAACCTTTTGGGTTGGTGAGCACATCTGGAATGTTGAGTATCATGGGTGCTCTCACAAAATGGGCAGCTTGCCCATGGGCAGCTTGCCCATTCATTAAAGTGTTGCCATAGTGGGTATGGCTGGTCACAAAATACTCATTTCCCAGAAGCCAAACTGGTGAGACTAAAAGAAAAGTACCTAACTTGCCTAAGAATCTTAAGTACAAGGCAGCGGTGGGGTCTGAGCTCCAAAACACAAAACCACTCTTTTGAACCAAAATGAAGACCGCGCTGGAGGGCAGCACTTTGCTTCACAGAAAGCCAGCCTCCCAGCTAAAAAATCTTATGAAAAAAATAAAAATCAGGAGGGACAGAGGAGCAGTGCTAAGTACCTAAAAGACCCAGGGCTCAGACCCATAGGACCCCCAAAAAACAAAAAAACACAAATTTGCATATGCTAATATATATATATATATATATATATATATACGCTAATATATGTGCATAATTAGAAATAATTACTATAATTTAAATTTTATGGAAGACAAGCTAATTAACCTCTTGCTCGCTTTCAGGACTGAACTGTGCAATGTCCCAAATTGTGCTTGCTTAAAACTTACCCTCGACGCACCCACACTTTTCCTTGGTCTTTCGGGCCCAAATTCAGATGGGGAGGATGGAGTTCCTGGGACCAGCAAAGAGTTCTATGGCGCCTTAAACATTTATCAATTAATTGCAAGCTGAACACGGCACACTGGCAAGGGAGAGTTTGGGAATGTATTATAGACTATAACAAACCATGCTCTTAGGCTGCAAACTTACACAATTACTAGGGAGTAACCCACTCTAAGCAAGTGGGATTTACTTCTGAGTAAATCCTCACTCGCTCTTCCAACCCATCCATCACCAACAAGCACAACAGCACCAGGCAGAGACCTCAGGACTGGAGAATGTTGCTTTGCTGGTCCTGGTCCCCAGAGCAGATGAGTTGGCAGAGAAAGTCTCCACCAAAGGTGGCTCATTTTATTTCAAATACTTTATTTTGGTAGTTTCTGGGATTCTAGAACACTTTTTTTTTTCAGTCCTTGGGTTCTAAATTTTTGAAATCCTAAAAACTACAACAAATATTGCAATATTAAGTTTCTAGCAACCTTATCATCATACAACTCTTACAGTACCAAAATGCATAGTTGGATACCTTTATTAGGACCAGGGCTTTTTTTCTGGTGGAACTCACCGGAACTGAGTTCCAGCACCTTTTCTTCTATTAATTGCATTACAATTTAATCGCCATCTACTCCCGAGGAAATGTAATCCAAGAGTTCCGGTACCCTTTTCTCCAGAAAAAAAGCACTGATTAGGACTAACCAAAATTTCTAATAAAAGGTATTGCCCGCCTATGGATTTTGGGGTTTTCTCACGGATCAGCATGGCTACATTTGGTTTTGGTTGTTTGTTTTTTAAATTCCCAAAATTCTCAATCCCGTTTTCTCTGTAGATCCAGACATCGGAACAATCTTCAGAGAGGATAAGGCAGATTGCAGCTCTAAGCACATTTACTAAGGAGTAAGACTCCAATCCTACATACACTTACCTGGGAGTAAATCCCACTGAACTCAGTACAATTTACTTCTGAGTAAGCATGTTTAGGATTAGTAAATTTTATATAATCCTGAAAATGTTTCCCCATCCACGCCTCTCTGTGAAATAACAAGTTGTTTCCCTACCCCACATAATTTCCTATACCATCTCAGCTACCTTTTCCCACCCCACAGGTACATTTTGCTGCCTAAGCCAGAGCAGCAAATGGCGCCTCCTAACACCCCCCCCCCCAGTCAAGGTGCAGAATAGTACTCAAAGCTAGTCAAGTTGTTTTGGCCCCTGAGGCAGAAATTTCTACAAGCGCCTCTCCCCTTCCCTGACAGTAAAAATACAATAATAATTAATACATAAAATAATAATTCACTGCTTTTTTATGACGTCCCAAATCAGCTGTCTGAGGCAGCTGCCTCAGGCTCTAAAGTGTGTGTGTGTTTGAAGGGCCCTGTCTCCTAAGGACACCCCTATTTGTAAAAAGGGATGTATGCACAGGGGAGAGGAGGGCATTTGATTTCAGAAAAAAACAGGCAGAAAGATTCAAGGGAGGCAATAGGATGAGATGCCATAAAGCCAGCTAGTCCAGGGGGATCAGATGCAACAGAGATCATCAGGGCTCCTGTACCTTTATTTCAGCAAGTGCCATTTTTCTCCAGTCACATGAAAAGCAACATCTTTCCAAATAACTTCATGTACAGTGGACTCCTGTCCCTGAAAGCTTATTATGCCACAGTGAATTTGTGAATCTTTAAGGTGCAACAAGGCATTGTGGCTTTTGAACACAAAAGAGCAAGATGCCCCTATCCTCCTCCCACATCTGTTCACCCTTCTCTAGCCTACTGCACCCCCCTGATGCCAAGGAGGAGCATGCACCCACTAGAATCTGGCCACATGGATCATGCAAAAAGCAGGTGCACACTAGAAAGATGGTTGCAGAGCCAAGGAGCTCCAGACACACTCAAGCCAGCCAGCAAGCCATACACATATGCATTACCTTGCCCCAAATTCAGACACTGCTGCTCATTCAAACCCTTTTTGCAAGCAAACCCACTTTTGTTTTCCCCCACGGTAAGGGCCTGGGCCAGCTTGGCGGAAGCAACAGATGAGGAAGGCTTCTGGCACTCCATTTGTTATGTGAGCAGACAATGCACCTGCTCTTCCTCTTGTGAGGACCTCACTGCCATACAGCCTATGGCCCAGGGCACAAGTGCAATCACCCAATAGCAACGGGCTGGGCAGGTCTCTGCAGAGTCAGGCACACTCCAAGAAAGCCAGGTGACAGTGGTACTACTAGGCAATTTTGGACTCTGGACATAATGAAAATAATAAGCAGACTGTGGAATGAAAGGTGGCAGTCTCCCCTCTAATCCCCACTTTAGTTTCAGCTTCCTATGTTAAAGGGAAAAGGACGCCTTTTTTCTTTCCCACTCTTTAGAATTTTCCCCTTCCTGCCTGCTATATAGCAACAAAAGGCTGGTGCTAACCAGCAGGGGAAGGTCAGAGGTGGATGTAAAAAAAACTGTGTCATTTATCTCTTCCCCCAATTGCACTGTCCTGAGTGGCCTGAACAGGTCCTATTCAAGGTTGTCTGAAGCCCTGACTGGAACACTCCTCTTAGAGGCTGATGCAAGTTCCACTTGTACATATATAATTTGGACTGACAGATCAAGTGATTTAGCTAGCCTTTTTCCTTGTTTTGTTGTATAGCTTCAGTAACCCCAAAATAGAGATCTGTAGCAAATATCTGGCTGGTTGGTGTGAAATGTAGACCCCAATTCAGTGTTTCCTGTCCTTCTTAACCCATAATCTTCCTTCCTTGAACTTTTAACTATATTCTTTCAAGAGCAAAGTATTTCCTGGCTGTCACCCCTGCATGAGATTTTTTATCTCTTTTTGTTGTTGTTGTTTTCTTCTTCTACTACTACTACTAGTACTAGTACTACTACTACTACCTCCCTGCCTCTGCACCTCTTTCCATAAGAGGTCTGCCTCCTCCTTCCATAGAGTCCTGCTCATCAGCCTATGGCCTATTTTACTTATTACATTTATATCCCACCAAGAAGCTCACAGTGGCACACATGGTTGTTCTTCATCCCTTTTATACTCTCACAACAACCCTGCGAGATGGTGACTGGCCATAACAGCTGAGTGGGGATTTGAACCTGAGTTTCCCTAGTCCAACACTCAAACACTACATCACACTGGCTCTCATTTTTGTCAGCATTCTTGTTTCTGAACACTGTTTCCACACATCTTTCCTGCTGCTTTGACCATCCTTCAGCTTCTACCATACTCCTGATTGACGCGACCTTAGCTTCTACAGGTCCTGCCCCCTTTCCTGACAGCAGCACATGGCTCCTCCTTTCCCTAGTACCCACACACAATCAAATGACATGCAGCTATTCTGCATTTTCCTCCTTAAGACATTTTTTATGGAAAGAAAAAAGACAGAAATGGTGGGAAAACACAGGATGCTTACAAACAGGAGACTATGTCCTCTGCCCGCCCCCCATAAAATGAGACAGGGCAATTGCACAATAAAAGGTTCTTTTGGAAGCACCCTCAGATAATGACTAGAGGGGCTTGTAGGTGACATCCGGTTCTAACACCATTATCTAATCATTTTATCTGTAGTCCAGCTTCTGTTAGAAGCCCTTTTGTGGAAACGTTTCGTATTCCGCCTTCTTTATAAAGTACATTTTCAAGTTATACTTTTTATTCCTCTCCTAATGAGCATCTTGGGAGAGAGAGATTGTGAGTCAAAATATTGACTGCATTTTCCAGATAATTCCAGCAAGTATTTGATAAACAAGTTTATACTTTCCTTGCAAAAGTACTCTGGATTATTATTATTTTTTTAAAAAGGACCTTAAGGATGCAGTCACAGCCTATTAAAGTCAACTGCAAAACAGCCATTGATTTTAATGACTTGGCATCGCACACAAAGTGTTTAAGTGTTGGGGAAATGGTTATTAAGAGATCCCAGTTGTGTGCACCTTAGCCATTTCATTAAGTCACCCCTCATCACCTAGCCCTACCTTACTGATCATGGCCAGCCTGCCTGTATTGTCTCACTACCAGCATCCACAAACCTGAGTGTAAGTTTTCTTTTTCATACAACCTTCCACAAACTAAACTGGTACTGCTGCCTTTCAGTATATTTGTGCATTTGCCTTGTTTACATGTGAACCATACCTCATTTTGTGGGCTCTGGGCAAAGAGCCAGTATGGCGCAGTGGTTAGAGTGTTGGACTGGGACTCAGGAGATCCGAGTTCTAGTCCCCGCTCGGCCATGAAACTCACTGGGTGACTTTGGGCCAGTCACTGACTCTCAGCCTAACCTACCTCACAGGGTTGTTGTGTGGATAAAATGGAAAGAAGGAGGAGGATTCTGTAAGCCGCCTTGGGTTCCTTTAAGGAAAAAAGGTGGGGTATAAATATAATAAATAAATAAATAAAGATGGGCTGGATGGATTGAGAGAGAGAAAGTCCATAACCAGGACTTTTGAACCTAAACCTAGAAAATAATAGGGATCTAATACAGATACTGGTGCTCCCAGCATTTCTCCCCCCCCCATGGGGGACCAGACTGCAATGACCAGACTGAAGGTTGCAGACCATCATCTAAGGCAGCTCATCAGTGCAGTACTGCTTTGTAGCCTTGAGGTTACAAAACAATAGCTGACAGGTCTACATCTGATAAAACTACATGTACTTATTGGCTGCAATGAGCTGCTATAACTTCTCTACTGCTGTTTATAAGCAATGAAACCTACAAGATGACTATAGCAGCACACACACACACACATCATAGAATCTCCCCCAAAATGAAAGTAAAACTTCTCATGCTAGGTTCCATTCACTTGTAATATTCCTGTCTCTACCATTTATAGAGGAATCTACGGTGGAGGGGAAAAAATGTAGAATTTGACCTTAGGTGGTATTATAATGGGTTGTATCCAATGGTGGCTTCCAAGTAGTGAAATGTACTTCCGTTTATGCAAGTTAGGGCATAAAATTGCCCAAAAAGTTGCTCTTTGGGGACCCTGTGGAACAGCATGGGAAATGACATAGACTGCAGTAGATAGGTAAGGTCAGCAAAAATGGGTTGACCCACTTTCACAAAGCCACCATTGGATAAAGCCCTATCATTTTCTGCAGCATCAGTAATCTTAATTAATTAATCTATATATACTCAAATTTATCATTTAAATATGGTGTTAGTTGAGATAAGGCAGTCACAAACTTGGTTTTGTGCAACACAAAAATTGTGGTTGTGTGTTTTAAGATCTTTGCACTGATACTGGCTTTTACTTTGGTTTTTACTCCAACTTTATTCTGTTTTAGAATTTTTAATGTTTTTGTGGAGGACTGCCGCTGGTCCTTTGCATGAGTTTGGGAGTTAAGGGGTTAACCGGCACCGAGAAAATGCCCTTTACGCGGCTCCCGTAAGAGTTAAACTCAGCCGCGGCAAATATTGACACTGAAGTGTATTGAGACAGAGAGAGCTGACTATGTTTATAATGCCTTTAATGGAGCAGAACTAATAGACTACTAGGAATTTCACATTGTCAACGGAAGAGTCCATAAAATTCAATGGAGCGTAGTACTCCAATCCACAAAAAGGGATCTATAGCAGAGTTCATACAAGGTAACAGGCTTACAAAATACAGGGAGGTAATTGGCATACAGCGAATGAAACTTACTAGGCTAACTTAGCTGACCGGACAGCCGGTCTCTGGGCACCGCAGTTGGTGTAGCTTCGTCTCTGACCAGAGTCAGGGACCTGATCCGTGCGTTCCTGCACCATGATTCCAACAACCCGTTCTTCTGGGAGGTTCCTTATTTACCCCTCCCTCGCCGCCTCCCCTTCTTTGATGACAAGTTGGGCTGGTTCCGCCCAGCGGGGCTGTGCTTTTTTGGGTACTTGGGGATGCTTTGCAGCTCTTCATCCCCTCCCCACCTGAATGTTATGCACTTCCTTAGGGGTAAATGTAAATGTGCCCTATTGAAGTAGATGTAGATGTAGCCAGAACTGTGTCTCCTCTGCCTAGGGTGAGGATTATGCAAACAGATGGAGGGAGATGGGTGGGCAACGGAAAGGAAAAAGTGTGTCAGGGTTCAGAAAGTATGTGGTCAGGCTTTCTCTCCAGAGCTTTCATATTACATTTTATTATGTTACTGCATTTTATGTTTTTAAGTCCTGTTTGTGAACCATTGAGAGCTTCAATGTTATAGAAATGTAATAAATAAATACATACATAGTTCAGTGAATGAAGCTGGCATTGTTACAGTGAGGTAACACAAAATATTAGAAATAGAATAAATTTTTCTTCCTTGATTAAAAAAAAAATGTTTAAGCTACTTTTAAGGGCAGAATCCTTGTCCTTGATCAAACGTAATAGATAATACACTGCCCTGTTGGGATACATCAGGGGTCTGTATTATGTGAAACTATACCATGTGGAACTGTTAAATGTTTTGCTTCTCTTATCCTCCTCGCAAAGTAATTCTGACACAGTAATATTACAGTTCATTTGTGAAATCTGGCATCTTTTTTTTAAAAGAGAGCCAAAATAAAGACTTCTCTTCAAGCAATGAAAAAAGGAATTCTTAAAATACTTACCTTTTCTCTCCCCCCCCCCCCCATTTTCCAGACTTCTGAACATACAAACTGCAGCTTCTGTGTTTCCTGGAGTAGGAGACAAGCATAAATTTGAAGAATGCTTACAAAACGTCTCTGGAAGAATATTGGAATAGACAAAAGCAGAAAAATATGTTCGTCTGACGCCTTTCTGTAATGAAAACCAAAGCAAGAGCAATGAACAAAAAAATTAGTATTAACTAATTTATTCTAAAGTATAGTGTAAAGGAATGTTTTGCAAGACATGCAATTGTTTACTCTATCAGGTGTGGGGACAGGGAAGTGTTATGAAAAAGAAAGGAGACAGAAAACATTAAGAGTGGAAACTACACTCTATTTGAGGTGTGAAATCAAATTGTTACCCTCACCTGTGTCAGCTTAGAAAATCAACATTAAAATAGTAGTGCTGCTTGATATAGTTTAATGCATTTTATAGAGTACAGTGCAGCTTCTTGCATTTAGCAGCTGAAGCACCAAATAAAATAAGCTGGAAATGTCTGAGAGATTGATCAGTTTCCCCTTGGGCACTGCTGAGGAGCAGGGCTGGGCGAAACTAGGGCTTCAAATGAGGGATCTCATTTCAGAAAACAGCCCAGGAATATCATAAATGTTGAAAATGAGCAGTGTTCCCACCCCACCCCACCCCATGAGGCCAAACAGTAAAGTGCTCTTAACGTCATCTGTCTCCCCAGTATTGTTCTCTGCCAAATGAGTTTGGGCTTACTGCTTTGAGCTATTGTGTATGACACTCCTAGATATCCCCAAAGTCAACAAGCTTTCTTTCTTTTTACAGTCAGTGGAAGTAAACACGACTTTATCTAAAAGCCTCCAGCCCCCACTGTTAAAAAATGTACATAGGTTTAGTCTTTGGCTCCTCAGAGGTGGTTTGCCCTTTTTTTGGATAGTACTTTAAATTGGACATTTGAAATACATGAATGGATACATGCAACGTAGGACACAGATGAAATCAACATACAGTCATGCCTTGGATTGAGAGCATAATTCGTTCCGGAAACGTGCTTGTAATCCAAAACACTCTTATATCAAAACGAAATCCCCACCAAAAAATGTGTACAGAGATTTTTAATTTAAGCCGTACTACAGTACTTGTACTGCAAGACGTCGCTTGTATATCAAGTCAAAAAAAATTAAATAAATATTTAAAAATTTGCTTGTCTTGCAAAACGCTCTCAAACCAAGTTACTTGCAATCCAAGGTATTACTGTAACTGTGCACGGCTTTACATAGCCTAACATTAAATAGGAGGAGTCAAAATACTAGTGTCTGTTGGAGGATGTATTTACTTCTCCTGCTCACCTGTAGGTACTGAAAGTCAGATCTATTTGAGTTGCATCCAATGTCCACTCTTTCAAGGGGGCTTTCAATCCCTTCCTTTCCGCTGAAGCCCCGAAAGGCTTCCTCTTAGGCTTGGGGACATTTAGGAAACGTGCAAGGGCTTGCAGTGGGAAGGAGCAATCCCCCCAAACCAGGCAATCTTCCTGATTTTGAGCAATTCTTCTGTCCCATTGCAGCTACCCCCACCCATGGCACATCTCAGGCCTTTCCTGAAGGTCTCCCAACCTTTAGGAGAAGCTTTTGGGGCTACAGTGGCAAGGAAGGGACAGAAAAGCCCCCTTGCATTAGTAATGTCTAGCACAGCATTGGATACAACCTTTTAATTTGACGTTATAATTTCCAACCACAAAATTTTCCTGCCTTTCCAAAAACTCTAAATTAACCCACTTTTCTGAATTGATGTAAAGTTTCCATTGATAGACGTACCAGCCATATCCGTGTGTAATACCATAATTTAGCGCTATGTTCACAAGCAGAAAGGAGCCTGCCTAAAGCCTGGGGTTGCATGCTCCTCTCTTCTCCTTCCACATGAAATAGGGGAGGAACGAGCCAGAATTCAGTTTCGCTTTAGCAGATTCCTGATTTGTAATTGACCTGGTTCGCACGACACGATAAGCCACATTGGGTTGCCAGCCTTGTTTGTTTCAGGCTGGCTTGTCACGATGTCCGAACCTGTTAACCACACACAAGCCATGCTGAGAACCCATGGCTTGTTGTTGGGTTGTTCTGGGTAGCTTGTTTTCAGGGTGGCTTGTCGTGATGTCTAAACCTGGCAGAGTGGCTAGTGAGTGGGTTGTCAGCACGGGCTACAGAGCCTCCTGGTTTAGAGTGGTAAAAAACCCGGCCGCTCCTCATGATCTCACTAGTGCTGCCATCCCCCCCTCCCTCCTCCATCATCCCCTCCACCAATACAGAAATGACACTTGGGAATGTGCTTAATGCGTTTACAACTTTTTCTTTTTTGGTCATTCTGAAGTATGCAAATAGGTTCTTTATATATATAGATATGCATATAGATATAATGGTCTCTCGCAAGTGCCTATATTCACTGGCCCACTATTTATTTGATTGAACATGAAATTTGCGCTAATTTCCCATATGGAATTTGCGCTAATTTCAAAAAAAGTACACTAATTTTCTCCATAGACTGAAGTGGGGCTTATTTAGTCTATGGGGGACATTTGCGCAAGTTTCCATCTTTTTTTTTTCTTTTCATTTTCTCGTCATGCGCAAGTGCACAGATTCAATTGACCACTTCTATACATATTGTATAGAGTACCGAGGACGTGGACAAGCTGCTTGGCCGAGTGAAGAGGACTACCTGCCCTCTCGATCCCTGTCCTTCCTGGTTGGTTGTCCAAGGAGGAGATGCAGTTGGACTACAAGTACAGCGTATTGTTAATGCATCTCTCCAGGGAGGGAATTTTCCATCATGTTTGAAAGAAGCGGTGGTGCGGCCGCTTCTGAAAAGGCCCTCCCTGGATCCCTTGGACCTTAACAATTATAGACCAGTGTCCAATCTTCCATTTTTGGGCAAGGTGATCGAGAGGGCGGTTGCCTTCCAACTCCAAGCAGTTTTGGATGACACCGATTTTCTAGACCCATTTCAAACTGGCTTCAGAGCAGGACACGGAGTTGAGACTGCTATGGTCGCCTTAGTAGATGATCTGCGCCTGAGTACCGACAGGGGGAGTGTGTCCCTGTTGGTGCTTCTGGACCTCTCAGCGGCTTTCGATACCATCGACCATGGTATCCTTCTGGAACGCCTGAGGGGACTGGGAATCGGGGGCACTGTGCTTCAGTGGTTCCGGTCCTACCTCTCGGGTAGGTTCCAGATGGTGATGCTTGGGGATAGCTGCTCCTCCAAAAAGGAGCTGCTATGTGGCGTGCCACAAGGAGCTATTCTTTCCCCAATGCTATTTAATATCTACATGAAACCGCTGGGAGAGATCATCCGGAGGCATGGGGCGGGGTGCTATCAGTATGCTGATGACACCCAAATATATTTCTCTATGCCTTCGTCAACAGCATCAGCTAAGGATAGTGTGTCTCCTCTGAATAAATGCCTGGAGGCAGTAATGGGCTGGATGAGGGAAAACAAACTGAAATTGAATCCAGACAAGACGGAGGTGCTTGCTGTCAAAGGCCACAACCTGGGTTTGGAGGTATGTCAACCAGTTCTGGATGGGGTTACACTCCCCCTGAAAGACTGTGTTCGCAGCTTAGGGGTGCTCCTGGATCCGTCGCTCCAAATGACATCCCAGATAGATGCGACGGCTAGGAGTGCCTATTATCAGCTTCGGCTGATACGCCAGCTGCGCCCCTTCCTAGAGTTGGAAGACCTAAAGACGGTAGTGCACGCACTGGTAACTTCGAGGCTCGACTTCTGTAATGCGCTGTACATAGGGCTACCTTTATACCTAGTCCGGAAACTTCAATTAGTGCAAAATATGGCAGCCAGACTGGTTGCTGGTACACCTAGGGGTGCCCACATCACACCAGTTTTAAAAGCACTCCACTGGCTGCCAATCAGTTTCCGGGCGAAGTATAAAGTGTTGGTTATTACCTTTAAAGCCCTACATGGTTTGGGTCCAGGCTACCTACGGGATCGCCTTCTCCCGTACAATCCACCCCGCACACTTAGGTCCTCTGGGAAGAATCTGCTTCAGTCAGCCAAAACTAGGCTGACTAGCATTACCCAGAGGACCTTCTCTTCTGCTGCTCCCAGATTATGGAATGGCCTGCCGGAGGAGATACGTCAACTTGTCAGTCTTTTGGACTTTAAAAAAGCCATAAAGACTGAACTCTTCCGGCAGGCCTATCCGGCGGAATTTTAGGATGTTTTAAAGATGTTTTTAAGATGTTTTAAGGATGTTTTTTAAGATGTTTTAAGATGTTTTTAGGATGTTTTAAGATGTTTAATAGTATATATTGTGTTGTTTTAGTTTAGGTATTTTATATTTTCTGTTGTTCCCCGCCTCGATCTAGATGGAGAGGCGGGTAATAAATAAAATATTATTATTATTATTATTATTATTATTATTATTATTATTGGGGTTTTCATGGAGAGAATTCCTAAGAGTTAAACCAATTTGTGTATGGTATAGGTACACCATGGCTGGTTAGCTCAAACTAACCTTAGTTCCCAATTTTTATAAAACTAGCTTTGTTGCAGGGCTCATACTTCTTTCACCTGGATATGTACTTTCTTTTTTCTTTCTTTCCTTTTAGAAAAATATGTATGAATTATAGGGAAGATAAAGTAAAAAAGCAGGCTACCCCTTTAGAAGCATTTGGTGATGATAAAACAGCTTATGTGGTGTGGCTGGATAATTGCACAATGTGGTTTTTCCATCAATTCATTTATCTAACAAATCAGTTACATTCAAATATTTCTCCAAGTGTCGTCATAATAGCAAGTCCCAGATCAGTAATCCAAAGTGCAGTAGATTATATATACACATTCAAATGTGTGTGAGTTGATGTGCATTTGCGAGAAGTTTTTTCATGGAAAAACTCAAATATTTATTCGTAAAGTAAACCTTTTTCATTCAAAAGGTTTAAAGGACATTTGGAAGAAATTAACTTGCATAAGCTGTCATACAATAAAGGACTTTGCAAAAAAAAAAAAAAAAAAAAGGAATTACCAGTCTGTGAGTTTTAAAGAGCAAGGAAAGAAAATGGAATTGTGTGCAATATGAACTCGGAACAAAATGTTCATCAATAATATATTTTATAGGAGCTCAATAAACCTATTTCTGTATACAAGCCACAACCATTAGTTTATGACAGGAGGAGGAACACAGTCTCTCTTTGGATTTCCAACTTTCCCTGCTGCCTCCGCTGTATCTTACAGGCCATTTAAAGTAGACAGCCTCTTTACAGATCAACACTCCTAAAGAAACAAAAATCAATCAAGTGTTAAGACTGGGATAGGAGTCACTGGAAAGAGAAACCTTAGATCTTAATGCAGTTTATTTATTTTTATTTATTTATTTATTACATTTCTATACGCCCATTAGCCAAAGCTTTCTGGGCAATTCTATCAATTGCTGAAAAGGATTCAAGCACCCTCACACAACCCTTTTTTTCCTCCCTGTTCTGTCAGACCACAGGTGTGGAGGAGTCATATTCCACAGGTACATCTGTCTCAACAAATCCCCCTGTGTGTTTTGCTTAATCTCAGCTATGTCATTTATATTAGGAATCAGTTTTTAGGTCTGAAGTCGGAAATGCAATGAAAACCTACGTTAGTTCATATCACAGGCATTCTGAAACAAACGGTAAAGGGCTGAGAGATAATTGTATCACATGTCAGCTTATATCTTTGAAGTGACTCAAGAATATATATTTTTTTATTTTGGGGGGTGTGTATTTTTTGTGGTATTATCAGGAGAAATCCTCCCTCAGAACAAAGTCCTGTGATTCAAAGTTGTGCAGGGCTTTGCCCTGTTCTCACATCTGACCCTTCCCCATAGTGATACAGCCAGGGCTGGTGCTTGGGGCCAAAGTCCAAGACCCCACAGCCTAGAAGGGACCCAAGAGACCATCCAGAGAGCAGAAGGTGATGAGGCAAAATCAGAAGCTAACTCCATTTTATACCTGTAGTCATGAGAGCCACCATGGTGTAGTGGTTAGAGTGTTGGACTGGGGCACGGAAGATCCGGGTTCTAGTCCTCACTTGGCCATGAAGCTCACTGGGTGACTTTGGGCCAGTCACGGACTCTCAGCCTAACCTACCTCACAGGGTTGTTGTGAGGATAAAATGGAGAGGAGGAGGATTCTGTAAGCCGCCTTGGGTTCCTTGCAGGAAAAAAGGCGGGGTATAAATATAATAAATAAAATGATGTTGCTATGTTCAGTGTTTTTTTTAAATCGGAGTTGGTAAACAAGTTTTGTTGTATAATGTATCAGGAATGTAGAAGCACTTGTAAAGCAAGGAATTGCAGTTTTGGCAGTGGGGAGAAGAGAAAAGTTAGTTGTGCACTTCACAACTGAAGTAATACACATGACCATCTGAAAGGGGGGGGGGCATAAGATCATTAAATTTAGCAGCTAAAATTACCTAGCTGCACAACTGGACCCTCCTCCTCTTTGGTAGGGTGGCCATGTGTCCTACTTTACAGAGGACTATACTGTATTTGAAGGGCTGTCGGAGAACCATCCTCTGTTTCAGTTTGAAGTTCAAGAACCATAAGAAGGGAGAGCAGGGACATGGAAGTTAGCACCTAGAGAGCAGACTTAGCAAGCACACCGGTCACCTGTTCAGTCTTCTGCACTATTTAAATTATAGTCATTATTTCTATATTAGCATTTATACATATAAATGAGCATATGCATATTTGATACAAATATCTATGCTCTTTTATTGGTGCCATTTCTCGCATTTTGGCTACTGTATCTATGGGTGGCTAAGTATGCTAGTCAGTTGGCTTTTCATTTCCTCTGTCCAGCCTTCACAAAAGGATGATGTGACCACAAGGTTCTTGTTCCAGGCTGCCTGGAACCCTAGACAGGAGCAGTCTTCTTAGGGGTTGGAAATATACTACAACATTGTTCCAGGCCCAACTTGCATAAATTTAATGTAAAAGTTAAAATCACTAAAGGATAAGACAATGGAGCAGATTAGCAAAAGAAAAGCCTCAGATAAAAGAAAAACGGATAAAAACACATGGCAGCAGAAGGCAGTCTAGAAAAGGTCAAACAATGATGGGCCAATAAAGGCATGAATAGAACAGACATCATTTGGCACCTAAAGGATAACAACCTACCTCACAGGGTTGTTGTGAGGATAAAATGGAGGAGGAGGATTATGTAAGCCGCCTTGGGTTCCTTGCAGGAAAAAAGGCGGGGTATAAATATAATAAATAAATAAACAAGGCACCAACAAGCAACCTTGCCTATAGAGGGAATTCCACAAGTTGAGCACCACAACAGAAAAGGATTTCTCCATTTATGCTAGGGATCCTGGTTGAATGGACTGCACAGCTTGTATTGCTCCTTAAAACTGTATACCTTATACCTCAAGCCACTTACAATGGAATGGTCCTGTTGTTTCTGGAACACTATGCTAGAGAACTGCGGTATATGCTGCTACACATCTTAACAGAAGAGAAATGGATCCAAATAAGTTATTCATCCCCTAAAAAACTTAAATAATAAATAAATACATAAATGAATAAATAACTGCATATATTTTATTTTTAAAATCCAGAGTACCCACTGCAGCAAAAACAACAAAGAGTCTTGTTGCATCTTAAAGACTAACACATTTATTATGGCATTAACTTTAGTGGACCAGAGCCATAATGTGTTCGTCTTTAAGGCTGGGCTACAGAACCTCTTTTAACCCAAAGCCCAAATTCATTTTTGGAGAAGCATTCATTAGTGGCCAGGGTCAAAGGCAAAAGGGGTGTGGCGCAAAATACAAAAAATACCAGCATATTGTAGCTTAGGGAACAATCCTATGCATGTTTAGACAGAAGTCCTACAACTCCCAGCATTGCCCATGCTGGCTGGTGAATGCTGGGAGTTGTAGGCCTTTTTTCTGCCTAAACATGCATAGGATTGCACCCTTAAAGTTCTTACTGCCAGCAACTGAGCCTTAGGAGAGACATTTTAATCTTTTAGAATGGGAAAATAACAGGAAACCACCAAAGGATTGGTGGGTGGGGCCTTCTGGGGAACACCCCCCCCCAGCGGCTGTATTTGGCCCCTGGGCCTGACGTTCCTTATCCCCACTTTAAGGTGCCACAAGACTGTTCCTTTTGCTGCAACAAACTAACATGGTTACACCTCTGAAAATTGTTATAATGGCAGGCACCAGTTTTAGCCATATAGAGCAGAGGCATCTGATGAAGTGGACTCGAGTCCAGTCCACAAAAGCTTATGCCATAATAAACCGGGTAGCCTTTAAAGTGCCACAAGGCTTTGTTGTATCTATTAAGAAGTTAGTCTTTATTAATGCTTTGTATGTTTAGAACACTATGCAGACCTAAAGCAGGATCTGATTGTTTATGAAGCTTCAAACATAACAAGTCCACTTTTACTTGATCTGATCTTAGTTGCAGGATTCTCTACGGAGATAATAGCAGGATTCCTATGTGTGCGTTAACGTGCAATTACCGGTCAAATCTGATTTTGCAATGAATCATTCTTCTAAAGATAGGAAAGCTACAAATCAAATTTCAGAAGCCCAAGACACCCATTCAATCTCTCTTTGGTTAAACACCAGTCCAGTTGCATAAATGTGTATCAGCCCCAATTTGCAAATGGGTGGCCCCTGATATGTATCACTAAACGTTTCTCTTTCTTCTTGAACCAGTCCCTGGCATTTGTCAGAGTTACGCTATATGTCTGTGCAGAAACCTTGAAACTATGCCAGAATCCTGCAGCTGTTATTAGTGCAACACAAACATAAATGATAAATTGTTTGATCACAGATAGCTACTACTGAGCAGATGGGCTTAAGACTTGCTTAGAAGTTGATTAATATGAAAGGAAGTCAAGTTCTGTGTGTATTCTATGTAATTCCTTAGGAAGCACCACAAAAATAGCTGCGTTATTTAAATCACTGTGACTCCAGTTATACACCACTGGCTAAATTCTGGTATTTATTGGATCTCCTTTTTTTTTTAGTAGAAAATCTAGATCATTTCATCAGTTTCCAGAAAGCCAACCAGTCACACATATCTAACACGAGAGAAATCAATGTAAAATTAACAGCAGATTTTGGAAGCTCATCGGAGCATATTGAGTCCCTTTCAAGTTAATGAGATTGAGGCTACAATCCATAAACATAGATTTCATATAGATCATAGAGTTGGAAGGGGCCTACAAGGCCATCAAGTCCAACCCCCTGCTCAGTGCAGGAAACTAGAGGAGGGGTCTCCCATCCAAGTAATAACCAGGCCTGACCCTGCTTAGCTTTCCACACTCAGACAAGCTGGGCCAGCGAAAGCCACAGGCCTGTATAACAAGTTAACTCAAATGAATGAAGGCCAACTGGACACAGAGAACAGAACATTGGGCTTGGATGTGGGTGATCTGTATTCTAATACCTGCTCAGTCATAGAGCTCACCAGCGTAGGCCTGATTAATAATAAATAATAATCAATAGTAAATCAAGATAGTAGGCCATTTGTACCACACGACCAAAGCCTCTATTTTCAGAATATATACTGGCATAGTTAAAATTAGTTTAACCACATGGGCATCATTTTGCACAAAGGGCTTACCAGGCAGAAAAGTGCCTATGCAGTTTGAGTCTTTAGGAGCAACCACGCTGCAGCTGAAGCAATAACATGAATCAAGCCTTCAAGTGCTTTAAAGCATTCCCACTCATTTCAGTGGGGAAATCAATCAAGAGGAAATCAAGGGCGCAATCCCCCACGTGTTTAGGCAGAAAAAAGTCCTACAACTCCCAGCATTCCCCAATCAGCCATGCTGGCTGGGGAAAGCCAGGAGTTATAGTACATTTTTCTGTCTATAAACTTGCATAGGATTGCGCCCTAAGTGCACTTAACTTTCTAGCTCTCATCTTGGAAGGCACTGCGGCAGGGGAGAGACTGCTGTTCCACCAAGGGTGAGCCATTCCATTTGCTCTCCCTGCCCAATCACCCTACCTGGGCAAGGGGCAGCTCTCCTTTGGCATTTTTGCATTTGGCCATGAGGAAGGATGCATTTGGGCTTTAGGGTTTTTAAAATTGCTTAAAATTTGCTTAACATTTGTATTTTATTATATTGTTTCAATGGTGCATTTATACGTGAGCCGCCTTGGGAGTCTTTAGGCCTAAAGGCAGTGTGAAAATCAGCTACAGTCATGCCTTGGATTGAGAGCATAATTCGTTCCGGAAACGTGCTTGTAATCCAAAACATTCTTATATCAAAACGAAATCCCCCCAAAAAAATTTGTACAGAGATTTTTAATTTAAGCCGCACTACAGTACTTGTATTGCAAGACGTCGCTTGTATATCAAGTAAAAAAAAATTAAATATTTAAAAATTTGCTTGTCTTGCAAAACGCTCTCAAACCAAGTTACTTGCAATCCAAGGTATTACTGTATAACTTAACAGCTTCCATAAGTGCAACTGAATGTGTGAAGGGGTGGAATGAGATTGTGCGTGCTGACCCTGCCCCCAACCTCACTGGCCCTAACCCCAAACTCCGTGTGTTCATGAAGGTGTGAAAGGAGGTTCTACATATGTACAGCTGCATATGTGTAGGCTCTTCCACGCAATCAAGAGCCCTGATCGCATGGAAGAGCCTATATGGGTACAGCTATATGTGTGTGGAAGACGCTTGACCCCTTAATGTGCAGAGGCTGGGAACAAGGCCAGTGAGAGCAACCCCATTCCTCTCCCCACAGATTTAATGTGAATATGCTCATATAGAAGCTATAAACAGGGCTTTTTTTAGATAGTAAAAATTTATCCCAATCTTTGGTATTTGTGCTTGTATAATATTTTCACAATGCTAAAGTACTGTTTTATGCTGTTGTGTTAGTATCACTAAGTACCCAGTCCTAAGTACTTATAAACTTCAACAGTAAAGTGTAGACCTGGGCTTCATTCCTTTTTTAACTTAGCTTTCGAACTGTTTTCTTGGGCTCCAAGACAACACCCTGATTTTCATAGAACTAAATTTGAATAGACACAAACTCCTACTCTATGAAGAAGATGCCCTGGTGCTTTTGCTCCTTTGTAATCCAAAACACACTCCAAAATTGACAAGCATTTGAAACCAATCTGTCTACCACTCCATATATATACAGTAATACCTTGGATTGCAAGTAACTTGGTCTGAGAGCGTTTTGCAAGACAAGCAAAAAAAATTTAAAAAATTGACTTGATAAACGAGCAAGGTCTTGCAAGACAAGTCGTAGGGATGTAACCGCTCGCCTCAAGTGGGCATAGCGGGCCGAAATCGGCTCCGCTCACGCCCGCCAGAAACATGCTTTGATATAAGAGTGTTTTGGATTACAAGCTCGTTTCCGGAACTAATTATGCTTGCAATCCAAGATATTACTGTACTGTGAACTGGGGCAAATCTAATGCCACAGGGAAAAATGTATTTCACAATCTATTTTTACAGAATGCAGATTGCAGTTGGAACCCAAGGAAGTAACCTATCACAGTAATTTTTATCTCCAAAGACATAACATGTTGTACTTAACCAACTGTATTAGCAAACAGTTCTTCATATGGAAAGTTGCCAAACCATAGCAGTCAATTTATAGAGGAAAGCTGACATCATTAAAATGAATATTGTCCCCTGTCTAATTTATATTCTTCATTACACAATCATATTTCACCATACTAGTCAGGAATTTTCAAACCTTTCTGTAGAATATAGAACATCCACAGTTTTCTTTGATAAGAAGGTAGTTACAAAACAAAGTTTATCACAGTGGATTCATATAATCTCAGACCCTGCAATGGCAACTCCTGCAAATTTCACAAATGCCTGCTTGAGCTATTCTGGAAATGACTACAGTAGATCCCCTGAAAGGGGGGGGGGGAGCATTAGGTTCCAAACACATTGCTGAACAATTCAAAAAGCTCCCTACGATTTAGACAGCCAGGAAAGTCTGCTTCAGTCTGGAAAAGACAGTTTGCTTTTGATCCTTCTCCACTTCCTGGTAAACTAACTCAGGGCAATCCAGATTTGAGAATAGGAGAAACCTATTCCCTTTGGCATTCCTGAATTCAGACTTCAACTCACTTATTAAGATTCAGAGGATGGATTTCTCTTGCTCGACTTAATTGCAACCTTCTCAAATGAGCGCAACAGCAACATATCCAAAATTAAACACATACAAAACATTGTAGTTCCGCATCTTAGAATTGCCACGTTTCCTAATCTTTTCTTCGATCTTGAGATATCTTTGATTGTGCCCAGCCAAACAACATGTCTACATAAACAAATCACAGACAAATATAAACCTAACTTGCGGACAATAAGAAGGTCCCGGATAAAGGATTAGAGAGCGAGCTCACTATCCCAGGGTATGTAGAAAACAACACTGTGCCCCATCAAAATCTCCTTGCTCAACCTCTATCCAAGACCTATGCAACAGAAGTTTCTACTCCGGTCTGTCCAGCCCTGTAGAGTGTATTTGTAAATAAAACATGTAATTTGAATGATGTCACCTTAATCCATATGTTGTGGTTCTGCCCTGTGGTGTCTTCCTTCCAGTCTGAAGTGATCATTTGTATCAATTTAGTGGTAAAAACGGCCCTTTCAATGTTGGTAAATAATGTATTCTTTGGCCATATCCTGGTTACCTGTGAACTCCAAAAGGGCAATACCAATTGGATCGGGAGAGCTGCCTAAGGCTGCAGTCCTAAACTCACTTATCTGGAAGTAAGCCCCATTGAAATTAATGGGACTTACTTATGAATAGACATTATAGGATTGCACTGTAAGTGGCTAGGAGGTGGGCTCTGCAAGGATGGAAGTCTTCATATTCACCCGCAATTAACAGGTGGCCTGAAGAACGTCTAAACTTGACAGTATGAGGTCAATCAGGTAAAAAAAGGAAACAAGAGACCATATACCTTGCTGTTTGGAACCTGTATGTTAAAACCTTTGATTGACTCTTTGTCAGTTAGTCATTTTTTTTCTTGCACACTATGGATATGTCAGAGGAATGAAACCGATATGGTGTCCTTTTGTTATGCACTACATATATTTCCCTCTTACTTTCTCCCCTCCCCTTTTATATTGTGTGTTGTTGCACACATACTTAGTGAGCATAGAATCAAAGGTAGAGTTGGAAGAGGCCTATAAGGCCATCAAATCCAACCCCCTGCTCAATGCAGGAATCCAAGTCAAAGCATCCCTGACAGATGGCTGTCCAGCCGCACTTTGAATGCCTCCAGTGTGGGAGAGCCCACTACCTCCCCAGGCAGTTGGTTCCATTGGCGTATTGCGCTAACAGTCAGGAAATTTTTCCTGATGTCCAGGCGGAATCTGGCTTCCTGTAACTTGAGCCCATTATTCTGTGTCCTGCAAACTGGGATGATCAAGAAGAGATCCTGGCCCTCCTCTAATAGAGTTGGAAGGGGCCTACAAGGCCATCGAGTCCAACCCCCTGCTCAGTGCAGGAAACTAGAGGAGGGGTCTCCCATCCAAGTAATAGCCAGGCCTGACCCTGCTTAGCTTTCCACACTCAGACAAGCTGAGGAGCACTCAGTCACGTGACTCCATTCCCACCTGCACGCTGCAGTAGCACAGAGCGGATACAAGTTTATTACTTCAGTGAGAAACTAGGCCCTTGACTGCAGAAATATCAGAATAAGGTCTCTAAAAATTTTACTGTGGGGGACCCACACATTGAATTGGATATTTATGTCCCATCTATAGGTTTCAACCCCTGTTCCAGAAGTGAAATATGGGGGTTCAACCCCTTAAAGCTGATAACTCACAGTGGTCTTGAACATCAGTGAGCCTCAGTCATTACATAAAATGCATGGGTGTCAACTGTGCAATCATAACTATCAAATATTAACAGCAAAGGTGAAGCTCAGGTGTTAACCTAGTGGAAATCACACTTTAAAATTTCTTATGGCATAAATGTAGCTCCTAGAGGTTTACCCTATAGTATATAACTAAATTAATTTACCTGCATCTTTATGTACTGCAGTTTGAATAAGCACAGCAGGGATTAACTGCAGCCCTGTCTTTTCCAAACACCAAACACTTCAAATTCAGGGCTTGCTCCATTCTAAGCAAGCTGCGCTTTCCAGTCTTTCCACCCCCGCCTTCCCATGTGTTTAGGAATTAGAAAATGTACGTCACATACTCATGACTCCACACAGCTGATACTTCTAATTGGGAGTCAAATTGGATAAATCTAATTTGGTTGGCAAGCAAGATAATTTTCCCAGAAAGCCCTACTTTTTGTGTTTTTCTTTCCTCATTAAAACACAAAGCAACCCAAGCTTTACAGGATAGTCTGTAAACAGCTGCACTTTGGAGTAGTTGACATACAAACGTCTGGTTTCCAAGAAGATGTTTTAATAAATCACTTAGGCTGATCAAAGCCAGTGGGTGAGGACAAAGTTACAGTAGACTAAGGTATTAATAGTAATACAAATACAGTGTGAAGGTAAGGAGGTGATTAGGCAACAAAACGGGTTGATGCTGTTCTGTACACCAATGCTGAAGGCAAACATTTTAAGTGTCAAATGTCTTTTACTGTCATCATGAGCCTGGAAACCTCAAACCTACACTAAAAAAAAATGGAGGGGGCTAATTCTGGCACTTGTTTATTTTCCAGCCCTGAGACAGAATTACTAAAAGTGAAATTGTTTGGTTCATACAATTGTTGGCAACTTTCACAAGGGGTTGCCTGCAGCAATTAATAAAACAAGTATTAGTCCAAAAGTCACTGGTCTTTTGTCCAGAGAGATAAACTGGAGGAATTATTCAGAAACAGTCTGTAACATTCCAAAATACATTAGTGTAATGCCTTTATAAGGCCAACTCAAAAGTCACAAAAAATGTGCAAGCTTCCAGAACTCTAAATCTCTTAATCAGGCAAGATGCTACAAAAAGCAGGTTGGTGGGGGGATAGGAGGAAAAATCCCCCTTTTTGTAACTTCTTGCCCGATTTGGAGATCTTGAAAGCTTGCATATTTTTGTGACCTTTGTGCTGACTTAATAAAGGTATTATAATGATACGGATTTTGCCATTTTTCTTATGGCCAACATGGCTACCTTTGCTGTTTGTATGACTTGCAGAATACCAAATTTAGCCATTCAACAGTGGAACCCCGCTGAGGATTTTATACCACCTAAAGCTGGAAGTTTGTTCTCTTGAGGGTTCATCCTGTCCAACTACTAGGTAAAGCTACTCAATTTGGCTTCTGTTGATTCGCTTTTACCTAGTACAGGGCCAAACCACAAGCTGGATGTGTTATTTGAACAACATACTAAATAAATCCTTGTGTTTTCTTCTGAATAAGCACAAGGTCAGTGGAAAAGTTGTTACCCTTACTAATCCATCCTGCCTGGTGAGGTAACAATATTGGGGCGGCCACTTGTGCATTTCCAAAAAAGAGGACAGATTTGCACAAAACTTGCATATGCTAATATATATGCAAACTCAGAAATAATTATCATAATTAAAATAGAAATACAGTACATCACATCATAGTGGGGAAAACTGCGACTGAGTGACCTGCTGTGTGCCTTGCTCAGTCTGCTGTCCAGGTGGTGTTAATGGGCAACTTCAAGGCCCAGCTCTTCCTTCTGATGATTCTTTATACTGGACTTGGACTGGAGAGCAATTCAAATGGAGGACAATTCAAAATAGAGGACAGTCCTTTGGCAGCCCTTCAAATAGAGGACTGTCCTCTGTAGAAGAGTACAATGGCCACCCTAGGATGCTTGGCATTTTCACAAACTTTCCAGGACCCCTGCTGCTTTACTATGGATGTACTTCCCACTCCACACAACAAGAATGAGATACAGGTCGTTGTGTTACAGAGGACACAAATGTGTTGCTAGGCCATCGCTGGGCAAGCAATCTGCGAATGCGCCTTCATGTCAACACATCCAAACAGGGCAGGTGCAAGGCAGTTTGGTGCCCTAGGCAAGATCAGATATTTAGCGCCCCCCCTTTCCACTTGAGAGCGCTGTATTTTTTCCCCCCAAGGCGTTTCTGGCACCCCCTTTAGCCCTGCGCCCTAGGCAGCTGCCTAGTTGGCCTAATGGTAGCACCGGCCCTGCATCCAAATTGTCACAGGTAAACAAACTAATATTGACAGCCAGGAAAGGCCTTTGTGTGCACTGCTTACTTACTAGTATTATTAGTCACTAATATATTGGCCTTTCTTTAATAGTTGGTAGAAACATTGAGGTCAACGCTGTTTACATACCCTCCAACTGTCCCATTTTACCAAGGAATGTCTCAGATATCCACTTACGTTGTCGGTATCTTTCCCCTCCATTGCCGCTCCAGACCTGCGCTGTAGCGGACCCTGTATCGTTGGCTTCGTTTTTCCACGAAGCAACAGCGAGGGTAAGGCCAAGGCAAGGGACATGTAAATAGATTAATGGTCCACGTTTTTGAGGCAACGGAAAGTGCGACTGCCCTAGAGTGAGGGCTTCTAAGCCATGTTAGACCGGCGATATCCTTTTATCTCCTCACACAGGCAGGTTTAAGGCGCAATCCATGCACGTTTAGATAGGGAAAAAAGCCCTACAACGCTGGGAGTTGTAGGACTTTCCCCCTCCCATCTAAACATGCATGCATCGGATTGTGCCTTGAACGGTTTTAACTATTCCCATGCTGGGAGTTGTAGGACTTTTTTCTGTCTAAGCATGCATAGGATTGTGCCTTTAATTGTGTAGGAGAGTTAGCTGTGAATTGCCAAATGTTGGAAACCGTCACCCACCTTAGAGCGGTTTAAGTGCTTTAAAACATTTTTGAGGTGATTAGCATAACATTTAACCGATCGAGTAAAGGGGGTGGGTGGAGGGGAAGTGCTTGAAGATCGTAGTTAGTAGCTGAGGAAGGAAGCAAGCGTTGCTCTCGTTTGTTTTATGCATGCGGCCTTGTCTTTACATTGGAATCTGCCTTTGAAAGCGAGGCCAATAGACATGTAAATAGATTAATGGTAGGGTGCTATCCCTCCCATTCACTACTAACTGCAAATTATTCCTCCTTTTCTCCCCCCCCCCTCTTTTTAATTTGGTGTCTTGCAAGGCAAATACTGTGGGATTTTAGCTTAACAGTACTCCTATGATCCTCAATTACTTGTCCCAATCTAAGAGTTTAAGAGGAGACAGATTCCAATTCTTGTTAATAGCAGAACCAGTTACCTAGGCAGTTTGATAATGGAACCAATTATCTGGGGGGGTGGGGTAGAAGGTAGAATTTCATGTTTTTTGAACTTCAACTCCCAGAAGGCCCTAGCTAGCAGCATGGCCAGTGTTCAGGAATGCTGGGAGTTGAACTCCAAAATATCTCAAGATCTTTCTGCCCACCCATTTCTTAAAGGGTAGTGGACTCCCCTTGAGTGGAAGCCTTCAAGCAGGGGCTGAACAGCCACCTGTTGGGAATGTTCTAATTCTGGATTTCCTGTGTTGAGCAGGGGGTTGGACTAGATGGTCTATAAGAACCCTTCCAACTCTGTGATTCTCTCTTTTTATACCCCTCTTACATATGTTGTTCTGTATCCTAGATAAGGGAAACTAAATTAAGTAAACTTTTAATAGTGATTCATAATGCCGAGGGAACTGCACTGGCTGTGTATTTGCTACTGGGTCAGATCTAGGGTTTTGCTACTAGTGTATAAAACCCTAAACAGCTTGGGATCAGGATACTTGAGAGAGTGCCTTATCAACCTGCTGTTCACTGTGGTCATCAGATAGGATGCTCCTGGTGGTTCCGCATGGATCTATGGCCCAATCGGAGTCCACCTGGAGTAGAGGCTTCAGTGTGGTGGCTCCTTTTCTATGGAGCACCCTGCCTCTGGAGGCCTGGCAGGCACCAACATGGTGTTGGTTTTGGTGCCTCCTGAAGACATATTTATTTCAAGAAGCCTTACTTGATTGACCAACTACAGTTTTATTGGTATTCTGTCTGCTCCAGAATCTGTTTAGATGTGGAGTGGTATATAAGAGAATGATCCTATGGCCCCTAGACATTGTCTGAGGGGGGCATAAGATTTTTTTTTATTCCTAGCTCTGAGATTGGAGACTGCAGTCTGACTTTGAAAGTGGGAATCTGAGCAATGCCCCTCCCGTTCCTCACAGCCGGTACAGAAAGAACCGCACCGGCTGCTCTCCGCAGTTAGGAAAGAGACCTCAGAGAGAGGTAAAGGGGGGAAGGAGGCAGGAGATTGGAGAGGCTAGGGAGAGAGGGAGAGGGTGTTTTGGCACCACTGGTATTTTAATTGTACATCATCCTGAGTCCCTGTTAGGCAGTGAGTGTGATTCATAAATGTATTAAATGAATAAATATCCATCCCCATCTGAGTGGAAACCTTTCCTTTTTACATAACCAGTTATGGGAAATGCATATACTTGAAATCTTGAGAATTATGCCCAGTATTTCATTGTGCTTCTATTTCATCTAGACCTAACTTGACTTCATCTCAGCCCAGTGGCATGGTCAGGGAGCTGGTAATGGCACACCTCCTCATTAGTGGCTTTGGCCCCTCCAGTTCTTCCCTGGCTATGCTGCTGCTTCCTTCAGCTGTGCTGTCACTACCTCTTCCTCTCCTTCTCAGCTGTATGCAGGGAGATTGTGGAGAAAGCCTGACACACATACACTCACACGCACATACACCTACCATCTCTCCCCGAGGGGGCGAGAGAGAGGCACCGGAGATACAAGGAGGTAACCAGACAGATCTGCATACCAACAATGGGGCACCTCGGTCGGAATCCACAAAACCCAGGAAAGGGCCATCAAAATGGCAGAGCAGTCTCAAAGAGCTGTGAAGTACCCAGTATGTCACCTTTTCCCGGGCAGAATAAGCCCACCTGATATGAAGGGGCAGGGCAGGATAAGCCCACCTGACACAAAGGGGCAGGCATAAACCCCACCTGACCACGCAAGGGTGGGAGAGCGGGAAACTGGGGGTAGAGAACCCCTCTCCCCACCCTTAGGGGGTTGTTGGGAACACGGGTCGCTTCGGCAAGTTCATCCCCAGTGGTGGCTGGGATAAGCTGATCTCTTCCCCGGATCAGGCGGATCCAGAGCCAGGCATGAAACTGACCAGCGCAGAGTCTCTGGTCTAAGGTAACTGACTTTCCTCAATACGCTAGCCTGGGAACCCATTCATTGATAAACTCGGAGATCACGTCAGGTCATGTTGACGTTGTAGCATACCTAGAAAGATATTAGTTCCGCTCCATGTAACTTGTAGTAAATAAATGCCTTATATGGTCATACAAGGCTCTGGAGTTTCCTTTTGCAGCGCAAACCTCCTAGTCAATTTCAATCGCTTGTACGGGCTGTAGCTCAGTGCCGGTTAACCCGTTAAGCGCCGAACTCACGCAGAGGACCCGGGTGCTGGTCCTCCACAGAGATCCTGCCTGTCTGCCAAAAGTAGACTTCTATGGGCGGGGGGGTTGGGGAGGACAAGAAACAGAAGCCAAGGCTGCCTGTTGACCATGGCAATCTGCAGCTGAGTTTGCCTTATGTGTAAAACTCCACTTGTCTTCAGACTGGTTCACATTGGCCTGAAACTCTGAGACATAGGTTCAGGTCCCAGTTCAACTTTGATTGAACATGGTGTGACTTTGGACAAATTGTTCTTCTTGCTGAAAGTCAATTTGTTTTTGAGATTCATAGCCCACCACTTGGCTCCAAAGGAGTTGTGGTGTGCACATGGTGGAACCTTTGTGTCAATTGGAGTGTATGTGCATAAATGTAATCCACAGGGGGTTCTAAATCTGAGATTCAGAGGATATCTGATATCAGTTTGTGTATCACCAACAAGCTCTGGCCAATGAGGGAATCCCAATGAGATCAGCAAGATCATCAAGAAAGCTTCCTAACACCAAGTGGGTCAAGTGGTATTGCCTGAACTTCGTAAACGATTCCAGGTTGGGATTGATCACTGGCCTGAGCAACAAGATTCCCTCACCTTTACCTTTATCTTGTTCCCCTTCCTCAAACAAGACATCTGCTGATTTATCTGTCCACTCTTTTGTGATGAATAGATTGTGTGAATCAAACCTGATGCACAGGTCTAGTTCACATTAAATCTACATGAGCTTGAGGCTTGCTTCCATATTCTGCTGCACAGACATTCTAAAGCTGGGGCAATGCGTGTGTTCTCGGTTCAATATCTTAAAGGAACCAACCTCGCAGGGTAAAAATTATTTCCTGTACACTGAGAGCTCCCCTACCAATATAATATGGGGGTGTGTGTTTGCATTCTACCTCTCACTTGGGACTCCAAAGATCAGCCTTAAAATCAGGTAACAACAATGGCAGCAGGAGAGTTCAGATGGTGTATGCTGATTAATTACAACCATATGCTTAATCTGTAATCAACAGTTCAGCCAATTAATCACTGACTAATTGATTAATGCCTTCAGCTATAATTTTAACTAACTTATGTTTTGACAGTTTGCTAGAACACAAGAAAAGGTCATAACTTTTCCCATGGAAAATTGGATTATTAATAAATGTAATCCATATGCTAAGTTTGTACTGATATATAGAAATCAGACACAGATGTTTACTTGATAATCATTGATGGGTTGCAAGATTCTGTTTTGTATCACTGAGATTCCTACCCTTTTGCCCTGATCCAGCAAGGGAAGTGTGCAGAAGTGAATTGTAGATGCCTCATCCACAACACAATGCTCATCAGGGCTCAGTTGAACCTTATGGATGCTTCTGTTCATGCAGGTATGTGATTGAATCACCATCTGGGTCCAGTAGTTGTGCCCAACGCAGCTGACTAGAGCTGGATTGGTGCTTTGAGTTCACATATATTTTATTGATTTATTTATTTACTATGGTTTTCAGGGTGGCATACATGACCTCTACCCACCTTTTATCTTCACAACAATTCAGCTATTTACAATTCTTATTCAGTGATGTGAGGAAGAAAATTTTCCAGTCTTTTATTTTTCCGCAGAATTTTTTTTTTTTTTTCATAAGTTCATTAGTAACAATGAATGGATGCCAATCGCAGATACAATATTAGGCAAGTTGCAGCTTCTGGTTATAGATGAGTGGTTGTCCACATATGTTTAGACAGAAAAAAGGCCAGCAACTCCCAGCATTCCCAGCTCCCTTAAGGTGCAATCCTATGCAAGTTTAGACAGGAAAAAAGGCCTACAACTCCCAGGAAGTTGTAGGCCTTCTTTCTGTCTAAACTTGCATAGGATCATGCCCTTAGACTGTCAACAGTTTTCAGTACCTTTGTCCTCCCCCCCCCCCATAAATTTAAACAACGTAGGGGAAATCCATGCTATTGTCTTTAACATTTTTACAGGTATTTTAATAAAAATGTCTATATAATATAACATTTTAATCTCATTAAGTGTGCTTTAATTTCCCCCCTCAGATATTTCAGGCCAAATACTTGTGGTGTACTGAAACAAAAAAATTAGCATGGGGTGCTTCTTTTTAGCTTTGTTGTCTATTAAATAAAAGTAAAATAAACATGCCACATTAGATCACTCTCTAGGGCATCAGAAATTTTTCTGATGGAAACTGAAAATTTTCCTATGTAAATTATCTTAATTTGTTTAGGAACATTTTCTGTGAAACCTCCATCAGTATTCCTATTGTTTAAGAAGGTCACGCTGAAGAAAAGTCAAAATATAACAAGATTGCCCCGGCTGGCTCAGCCTAACAGAGAAGGCTCTGTAATGATTAAAAAGCAAAATGGTGGCTATGGTTGCAAGAGTTTAGCAACTTGCAACACATAAAACTCCAACCCTTCAACCAAAACAAAAAATCAGATATGTGCAATACAGTAATACCTTGGTTTGAGAGTAACTTGGTTTGAGAGCGTTTTGCAAGACAAGCAAATTTTTAAATATTTATTTAATTTTTTTTAACTTGATATACAAGCGACGTCTTGCAATACAAGTACTGTAGTACAGCTTAAATTAAAAATCTCTGTACACATTTTTTGGGGGGATTTTGTTTTGATATAAGAGTGTTTTGGATTACAAGCATGTTTCTGGAACGAATTATGCTCTCAATCCAAGGCATGACTGTACATGGCATGTTTAAACAATAGCATTGTTTGAGGAAGCTGAAGAAACGTGTCTGTGTTTGCTTCTTCAGTCATCACAATTCTGCCATTTCTTACAAATAAGGTTTTATTCCCATGTAGGAAAATGCCTTGTGTGAAGCAACACCTGGTTTTATAGAGGCCCCCACTTTTTAATATATAAGTGAACAGGAAAGCATGCCCAAGCTGAAATAGCTGGGAAATCTACGGTAAATCAAATGAAAGATGAATGGAAATACAAATCATTCTGTGGTGCTTTCAGTTTTCATGGGAGGACAGAAGTATTGTTAAACAGATGTTGTTGTTTTTTACATTGGGGATCCTTTGGAACTCTGGAATCTAGTGCATAGAACATTAAGCAGCTGGGGCAGTCACAAATCATAAAGATCCAATATGTCCCATACCATTACTAAAATGTGTACTAAGACGAATTGTCCAATTCACACCATCTTCTGGAAGAGCTTTTTTCAAACTGGGTTGGCTTCTTTCTGTGAGCCAGCCTATTTTCCATCATCATGGGGCAGCTAGCCATGTGCATATGCTCACTATCCACCCACGTTCCAGAATACCAGGCAGCGGTTGTCAATTTTTTGTTTGTGGTTGTTCTGGAACCTGGGCATATGGTGAGCATATGTTGTGAATCGCTATATCACTGTTCAAAGTTGGTTGGCAGGGAAAAATAATAGTCTGGTTTGGAGGGGGGGGACTATGTTATTTGGCTTTAATTTTAGGAAAATATCCAGAAAAAGGATCTGGATCCCAGGGATCATCCCAAACACCATTTCCATCCACCAAACTGACAGTAATTGTTCTAGTTCCTAGAATGTAGGACCTAGATTCAACTAGAAGCTAGTATTTTAAACAAGCGATGTATTTCATAGAATAGAGTTGGAAGGAGCCTACTAGGCTATTGAGTCCAACCCCCTGCTCACTGCAGGAAACTAAAGGAGGAGGTCTCCCATCCAAGTAATAACCAGGCCTGACCCTGCTTAGCTTTCCACACTCAGACAAGCTGAGCCAGCATAAGCCACAGGCCTCCCCCCCCCCATAATCCTTTCTAAAGTTTGTACAACTAAATGACAATCATAGGCTTGCTAGTATATTCTTGTGTAAATACTTTTTCCTTTCCCTGCCACCACTTTGAAATTTACATTTTGCAGTACTATGTCTGACAGAAAAATGAGATAAGAAGGTTACCAAGGAAATGGAAGATGACCCAGTCTTTCAACCCTGCCAGCAAGAAAAGTATTTGTAGTATCCCAATATATCCTTTCACTCCATATTTCTCACTGTTGCTAATTTTATCCTTGTTTAAATGCCTAGGATAATGCATCTAGAAACTTGAACTAACTCTTAACTCAGCAGAAAGTTTCTGTCAGATCTTTCCTTGACTGCTCTGTGAAAGGAGAAATGATTTGTTTAGTAGGAGTGTTCTGCATGTTACATTTTCCACTCAGTCAGACCTCCAGTTTTCTGCTGTATTACGATAGAGTATTGAAACCAGTAATTGGAGGCATATCCTGCAAATAAATAATAATCCTGGGATGGCCACATCAGTCCCATTCAAACTGACCCAGACTGGTGCCTGACATGCAAATAGGGTCTAAATAGGGCACTCCTCAAGTGCACTGATCTGTTCCTATTTATTTTTTATTTTATTTTTTATATTTATACCCCGCCTTTTTTCCTGCAAGGAACCCAAGACAGCTTACATAATCCTCCTCCTCCTCCTCTCCATTTTATCCTCACAACAGCCCTGTGAGGTAGGTTAGGCTGAGAGGCAGTGACTGGCCCAAAGTCACCCAGTGAGTTTCATGGCCGAGTGGGGACTAGAACTCGGATCTCCCGAGTCCTAGTCCAACACTCTAACCACTACGCCACGCTGGCTGTTGATAGATATAGCTGAGTCAGACTCTTTTCCAAGTTGGCTAGAAGGCAATAATGAATTCCATTACTTTTTAATTAACCCATAAATGAACTTGGAACTATTGGGGCCTGAAGAAATTAAAGAGGTATGCATTTGGAGAGTGCTATATGAACTATTATATTGGGGGGGGGGAGTATCCGTTGTGGATAATTGGGAAATTGATGATATTCCCCTGTTGAAGTGTATTGATTTGAAGACAGACCCTTAGGGGAAGAAGTTGCTTTTGTCCAGTTTCACTTTCCTCCTTGTTCCAATTTTCAGTTTTTTGCCCAGCCAGCAGTCTCCCACCATTTCACACTGAGGGTGCTTCCAGATGGAGCGCTCTTCTGAGTGCAAACAATTCTGCACTAAGCTATTCCATCTTTTTCTCCTTAACAGATTTTCTGCAGTAAGAAAAAAGACAGAAGAAGTGGCGGGAAAATATGGGAGGGTTATAAGTGGAAGACAATATTGTCGTCTCTAGACAACCCAACCCACCTTGTACAACTCAGTGAATGAGGCAGGGTGAAGACACGATAAAAGCCTTGTCTTGAAGCACCATGGGTGTCTGTAGAATGATTACATGAATGACTTCTTTAGTGCTCCGAACCAGGCCTGAGCTAGGCTGCTGCATCTTTTAAAGTCATTTTCTGAAAACAACTTGCCCTAACAGAATAGTGCATAAATAACAGAATAGTGCATTTTAAGCTGTGTGTGGTTAAACACTGAGCCACAATCAGTCAAAAGATCTTCCATTTGTAGTAGCCATAATCTGCTCAGGGAACAGCTTTTATTTTTTTGCGCTAGTATCTTTCAAATCAAATACAATATGTCTCTGTACACCAGTTGCTGGGGAACATGAGCAGGAGGGTGCTATTGCACCCATGTTCTACTTGTTGGTTTCCCACAGGCATCTGGTTGGCCACTGTGTGAACAGAATGCTGGACTAGATGGACCGTTGGTCTAGTCTGGCATGGCTCTTATGTTCTTAATGAATGCTACCTATAGTTTATTCTGCAGGAGAGTAATATAGTTGTATTATTCAAAATGATTGAAGATAAAGCTGTTTCTTAGGGCTGTTTCTTTGGGTTCACATGACATTACAACCCATCGTGGGTGACAAGCCATGGTGGGTTGTTATGTCATGCGAACCTGAACCACTTCCAACACGGTGGCTTGTTCATAGGCAATAAGCCACCTTGACAACCCATGGCTTGTTCTAGCGGTTGTTGGACCACCGATGGGTTGTCATGTCATCCAAAACAGGAGCTCAGTCCAAGGAAGCAGCTTGAGGCTTGCCGAGCTTGCCTGGGCCACTGACAGTGCCAGCCACCCCACCGATGCCCAAGCAGCGCAGTGGAGCAACCGTCATTGGCTCAGTGTCCCTTTCACAGCAAAATCCTCTACTTTTTTTTGGCTGTACAGTACCTGACTCTTCTCAGTGTCCTGCATCTTTCCCACCCTTTCCCAAGACTCTAGGTGCTCGGGAAGGTGGAAGAGTGTGAGCCACCCCTTTTATAGGAGCACAGAACTTTGACAGCTGTCAAAGCTCAGGCTTCCTTTTAAAATGGTTTTTTTGACAGGGCTAAGCAGGGTTCTTTGACAGGGACATATGCATATAAATATGTATATGTCCCTGTGAAAAAAAAACCTGATTAGCCCTGTCAAAAAATCCTTTTAAAAAGGAACCAGAGTTTTGACAGCTAGCTGTCAAACCTTGATGTTCCCGTAAAAGGGGTGGCTCGCACTTTTCCACCTTCCCAAGCACTTAGAGTCTTGGGAAAGCGTGGGAAAGATGCAGGTGTCTGAGAAGTGTCCGGTCCAGCCAAAATAAAATAGAGAATCTCGCCGCAAAGGGGGTGATCCACTGGCCACCCCCTTTCGCGAGCAAAGATCATTCATGGCTTTGCTTTCCCTTGACAGCTCGTCTTTTGACAATTGTCAGGGCAAAGCAAAGTAAAAAAAATAAACTTCTTTGCAGCCTCTCTGGGTCTGTGTCCATGGTGGGTGCCTGGTGCACCTTGACAGCAGACATCTGCCAGGACATTGCCCAGGCAAAGCTGCCCATTTTGGGCCAACAAAAGTGTTCAAGTGCACACTTGCACAAGTCCAACTAGAATTTTTTTTAAAGAAAAATTACGAAAATAGTTGCACACATTTGGGGTGCAAAAAAAATAAAGAGTAGCGAACCAGTGACAGCCCCTCCAATGTGCCACTTGGACACTTCAGAAGTGCTGTCACTGGCTGTCAACTTGGAGATCACAAAAAGTGATCTCTGAATAAAAAGGGGGGGAGGGGAAAAAACAAGTGTAAACAGGCTCAGGATTGCGACGACAAAGTGACTTTAGCCGCCAAGTCCCCTGGGATACCAGCTGGAGGACCGGGGGAGGGGAAGGAGGTGGGGGACAGCTCACAATGAGCCCGGTCGTCTGTCAGGCACACCGTGGGTTTCACAACAGCCCACCCTGCATAGCTTATTGGAAGGGTGGGTTTTCGTGACATGCGAACCCGCCCATTGTCTGAGATCAGCTTTTGCTCATCCACAACCTCAATAGACAGATGAGAGAGTAACTATGAAATTTTTTTTTTTAAGGGGGAGGATCATCCAGTTCTGTTTCTTTGTCCCAGCAGCCCTTGGTACAGCCTGAAAATCTGTGTAGCACCTAGAAAAGGCCAATTTAATGAAGTTTGCACAACAACTTCAGGAATCCATTTTAAGTGTTTGAATCTGCAGGTATCCTGGCTTTATTATATCAGCTTGTTCTCTCCCCCTCCCCCACTGCTTTGCCTAACATCTTGCCTGATGAACAGTTCTGGAAAATTCAAAACCTTTCCATTTTGTAGCATTTTGGTTGGTCCTAATAAAGCTATTGCCCTACTGTACAACCAATTAGGAGTCTTATGGCAGTGTGATGTTTCCTTGTCATGCATCTGATCAAATTCAGCTACATCACAATGTAAAAATCAGAGTGAGGGCAGGAAGCATTGCCTTGGCTCTAAGTAGGCTTCTGGACTATGCCAAGTGCCCAGTCAGATTTGGCTATATGTCACAAAGCCAAATGAGAGTGAGAGCCCTGAAAAACTTTGCCCTGTTTCACAGGCCTCCCCTGAAAAATCGCTGAGAGGACAGGGTGCATTTCTCAGGAAATGAGGACTGTTTTTGCCCAAAAAAATTCCCTCGCCCATTTTGATTTAATCCTAATTATAAAATTTGGGGAGGGGGGAAATTGAATTTTATATATTCTGGTTAATATTGTTAACTTCCTTGGCTTAGCGGGAATGGATTGTCTCAGCTCACTCTTTACCCTGTGGACTTGGATTTGAGCACAAATGTGTTTGTGTGTTTGGGGGCCAGTTGCTTTCAGATTCATACATTGGAGTAGGAGTGTACCGTATCTGTCTTATTTCCTTAGAAATAAATTTTAAGCAGCTGTTGGTAACTATGAAACAAGACCCTTAAGCCTCATAACTCTGGGCAACATTTTTTTTCTTGAGACAGGAAATCTACTGAAAGATTATAAAAACAGTATATTAAACTCTGTAACTAGAATATATTCATATATTACAAGCTACAGGGGTGTAATATTCCATGGAAACCATAGACATGATTCAGCCAAAGTTGAGCAATTTCAGTGACAGAAATAAGCACTCTTTCTTAGGAATCAAGGCAGATTTAAAACTGCCTTTTTTGGCTGGGTTGTGCCCTCTATATTCTGTGAATGTGTGAATGCTTGTAAGTAAAAGTTGGTTGCCACTTCATCCCTTTCTCTCTTAAAAGTTGCGAGAAGAATTTGCCATAAATTGTTCTTAAAGTGTGGCTGACCTCTTTTGTTACTATTTTCCTTTTATCCATTCATTTTTATAAAGGTTGCATAGTGTTCCCATACATATGCAAAGGAGTAAATGTTAAGACTTAAAACATCTTTGAAGCCAAATCTTTTAAATGCTGTTTTCCAGTGGATGAAAACAGACAACCTTGTCTGTTGTGGCTACTTGCCACAGCATTCATGTAACCATTTCCTAAACTTGTCACCTGTCGTCCTGCCAAGTGGTGAGGAGAATTTTACCACTTCCCCATTTCTCCAAATTTTTGATCAGATATGGAAGTGTGGTGAAATTCTCCTCACGACATAGCATAGGGGTGGACAACCTCTTTCCTGTTGAGGCTGCATTCCCTTGGAGGTGATCTGTCAGGAGGCCCATGTCAGTGATGGGCAGGGCAAGGGCCAAAGGTGAGTAGGGTTACTCACTCCCCACTCCTCTTTCTGACACCCACATATCTCTCTCCCTCTTCCTCCCCACACAGTGAGCTGCAGGGAAAGGGACAGGACCATTGCCAGAGGTCTGAACTAATTGAGGCCTGAAGTAGAGGCCACTGTTGCTAGAGGTCTGAACTAATTGCTTGCAGAGCTGTTTTGAAATTGGGCAGAGGGCTGCATGAAATTATGTGAAGGGGCGCAGATTGCCCAATGCTTAGTAGGGCAGTAAAGATGAATGGGTTAAAAAATGGTTGCCGGCACATTGAGGTAAGTTATCAGCAGGGGCACCATTTAGGAAGGGTGGGTGTGTATGTATGTTATTGCTTATGTTTCAGACCTCAGAGAATTTATTATGAGTATAAAAAGGACCACAACAAATGCTTTTAAAACTGAAAAAAAAATTGTATTTTTTTTTTACAATTTATTCTTAAATATATCCAAAAGCAGGCCTTTGAACTTTGCTGTGAAACTTGCCATGCCTCCAAAACCTGAAATTGTACCATTTATTTCATAAATGGTTATCGATCAGCTTTTCTGAGCCTGGCAAGCTAAGCAGGGTCAGGCCTGGTTATTACTTGAATGGGAGACCCCTCCTCTAGTTTCCTGCATTGAGCAGGGGGTTGGACTCAATGGCCTTGTAGGCCCCTTCCAACTCTATGGTCCTATCCTATGAAAGATGAGGGCAGCACACTTTTCAGTTGCACAGGACTCTTCTTTTGTGAGACTCATGCAATAATGGTGGTAGCATATCCCCAGTATTAACTCCTATTGGAGTGTAAGCACAACCCACTATCATAGTAGTTATTAGCAATAGTATTACTTTTGTAGTAATTGTAAGTTGGATCCAATCCAACTTAGGTCCCATTAGGAGCAATGTGAAAATTTTGTCATTACTAACTTAAGTCCCACTGATTTCAAAGGAACTTGTGTGTGGTTGGTCTGGATCCAATCCCATAGTGATTCCTTTGGGACTTTGGGATTTGTAGGACAGAGACTCACAACTTAAGGATCTAAATCAGGCATTGTTCAGATGACAATACCCACCCAACAAAGTAAGAAAACAGATCAACAAAGCCAAATACATACCTAGAAACAATCAACTACAGGACAGGCCCAGAAGAGCAAACAAGAGAACACCACTTGTTATCACCTACAGTTCCCAGCTAAAACTACTCAAACATATCATCAATGATCTACAGCCCATCTTGGACAATGACATGTCCTTCTTGCAGGCTTGGTTGGTAGGCCAGTACTTGCTTATAGACAGCTCCCCAGCCTAAAACAGCTACTTACTAGCAACAGACCACATAACAAGGATACAAAGTCAGGGACCAGACTCTGCAACAAGTCAAGTAAGTCTAGAAGTTAACCACTTGCCAGAGTTGCCCCCATATTTACTCTGGAAACACTATTGCAGGACCTAGTAATGTCACCCACAAGATATGGGGCTCATTCACTTTCTCATTTTCCAATGTGATACATGCCATCTTCTGTCAGCAATGTCCTTCTGCATTCTACATGGGGGAAACAGGCCAGTCTAGGAAAAGAATAAATGGACACAAATCTGACATCAGAAATGGCAATATTCAGAAACCAGTGGGAGAACGTCACAACCTGGCCAGGAAACTATCCCAGATCTTAAAGTGGCCATTATGGAGCAAAGGCACTTCAAAAGCAGATTAGAGCAAGAGATGACTGAATTAGAATTCATCAACAGGTTTAATTCTATCACCAGAGGCTTGAATTGGGATTATGGATTTTTATCACACTGCATGTGTTAATTGGCTCACCTAATGCCAGGATGTTTGTTATCGGCAACAGCTGCACTGTAAATGACCACTGTCAATAATATGATTGTCACTATTAGTGCTTACTCCATTGTATTTCCTTCTGACCTCACTTTAAAATTCTCACCACCACCACCACCACATGTGCTGTATAAAAAACCTGAAGCCCTCCGTAATACTCCATGCATTTGATAAATTGGACTATACTCCACAAAAGCTTATGCCAAAATAAATGTGTTAGTCTTTAAGATGTCATAAGACACTTGTTTTTTCTGCAATAGACTAACATGTTCGCCCTCTGGAAATTGTTACTTTGGGACTGGGACCTTCCTTTTGCCACCGCCCCCCCCCCCCCTGCAATTTTCCTTTGCTATACCAAGGAAGTGATTATAAAGAAAACTCTGCAAATCAAATACACTACTTTATCCAACCAGCAAGAAGGTGCTGGAGTATATTCTTTTCCTTAGAGACAAACAAGTGTATTTCACAAGTGACATTATAAATGCTTTTTCATATGGAATGTGTCACTTTCCAATGATATTAATGAAGGAAAGAAAGCAGAAGAGAGCCATTTTTAATCTGAATGTACATTCTAGCCAATGTAGATGTTAATGCCAATTTAAGGCTCATTTGTAAATGCAGCCTAAATGCGTTCAAGATGGGGTGTGTGTGTGCCTGTTTGGGCAAGCTTAGAGGAAGAATTTCTCCCTCTAGGTAATTCTGTTAGGCTTATGCCATCTTCCTGCTTCACAGTTTAGTGTTAAATTCTTGTTGGATTTAAGCTGATTAGATACTAGAAATGGTATTAGATACACAAATGGTTAGAAATGGTATTAGATACACAAATGGTTAGCCTGCCTAGAAATTAAGATGAAATAATGTCACACTAAGGTTGTCTAGGACAGGAGTGGGGAAGAAATGTAGACAGATACATTTATTTATTTATTTATTTATTTATTATATTTATACCCCACCTTTTTTCCTGCAAGGAACCCAAGGCAGCTTACATAATTCTCCTCCTCTCCATTTTATCCTCACAACAACCCTGTGAGGTAGGTTAGGCTGAGAGTCAGTGACTGGCCCAAAGTCAGCCAGTGAGCTTCATGGCCGAGCGGGGACTAGAACCCGGATCTCCCAAGTCCCACTCCAACACTCTCACCACTACGCCACACTGCAGTCATTATATTGCCCAGAAAGGTGCAGAAAAGGCCAACCAGAATGATCAAGGGGCTGGAACTACTCCTCTGTGAGGAAAGGTTATCATGTTCAGGACTTTTTAGCTTGGGGGAAAGGTGAGTGAGGGCAGGGTGACATGATCGAGGTGTATAAAATTATGCATGGAGTGGAGAAAGTGGATAGAGAGAAGTTTTTCTCCCTCTCCCATAATGCTAGAACCCAGGATTATCCCATGAAGCTGAACAGTGGGAGTGTCCGGACAGATAAAAGGAAGTGCTTCTTCACACAGGGCCTAGTTAAACTATGGACTGTGCTGCCACATGATGCTCAACTAGATAGACCTTTGGCTGCTGGATTAGATACACGTTTGGTCTGATCCAGCAGGGCAATTCTTATGTTACGTTCTTAATACAAGATACAGTTGTCATAGCTATTGTATCAAACATACAGCAGGGGGGGGACGGGGGGGACGCTACTACATACTGCCTGAAAAAGCTAGGTTGTACCAATGTCCTCTTTGCATCTATAACTGTGATATGTAATGTGGTCTCAGTCTCAACCAAAACATCTTTCTCTCCACCTGATAGAAGTAATACTGCAAAAAATAAAATGCAGGGAGAGGCCTTCATTTTTAATGTATTACTTATTGTTTGCTTTCTTTTCCAAAGTTTTAGTATAAGCCTGAGAAATATTTTAATCCTCTCAAAATCTACATCAGTAAACATGCTTGCAATAAAGCTGTTTCTGCACATTAGGTTTTTACAAATGTACCCTGCAATACAGAAAAAGAAATGTTTGTGGGCTTAGAAATGTTGTATCCTTAAGTTCCATACTCTCTAGTGATAGTCACATAGATGGAACACCCTGAAAACTGATACATTATTTTCTTTCTTCATTCCTTAAAAAAAAAAAAAAAACTGTCAAGGCCACAGCACAAACAAAGGATCAGTGTGTTTAGATAGGGGCAAACAAAATATCACCTTTTATCCTTGACGTCTCTTCACTGCAGTAGTTTATCACGCTGATCCTTTCATGTGATTCATGTCTTAACTCACACAGGGCACAATTCACCAGGATGTTATCCTGTGCAAGTCCCATTGAAATTAATTAAATTTGTTCCAGGCATCATTCATTTCAAGGACCAAGCAGATACGGTGGGCCTGTTCACACACCACAACAGCCCATCATGGTTGTCATGGGTTATTTGAGGATTGTCTAACTCTCAAACAAGCCCTGCCACCTGGGTTTGAATGGTGCTCACAGGCACCCAGCACATTGTGACAGGCTGTTGTGTCCTGCAAACCAGTTCAGTGTATCTATGCTATCTCTGAATTCCCAGTTGTCATCCCTTCAAAACCTTTCACTTCATGGATCATCCAGTACTATTCTAGTAGTGATTGTTCCATTCTTACATAACTGACTCAGAGGTTCTCATCTGGGTATTAAATGATTATCTGATGCAACTATTTACTTACAAAAGATAAACATCCAATCTAAATGGTCAGTTGCTGCTACTGACTTGTGAATTTACCTTTTGGATAAAAGGGATTAGTGAAAGTTTTCATGGTTCTAAATAGTATGCATACCGCATGTTACCTTTATTTTTATCTAACAAAAAATGGGCCAGGCATATGATTTGGTTAGAGCACTATGGGCTATCTCTCAAGTGGCTCAAGCAAGTAAGGCAGGAAATTCCCATCATTTTATATAGATTTTGTATGAAGATTGGATGCTTGACTTTCTGGTGTGCTGGGAACCAATCAAAGTAGATGTGAGGGAAGGGAAGTCTTGTTAAGTGCCCCCTCCTATCTACATGGTATACCAGAGACTCTTATTTCAACCTGTCCTGACCTTCAGGGTAATTTACACAGCTAATTGGCACGACTAGGATATAGACCGACTACATCCTGGACAAGTTGTGGTCATGTGATTGTGAGAAACTCGATTCACATTTACTATGCCAGCATTCAACACATTTGGGGCAGCTTTGCAGTGACATGAGGAATGGGTTGCAAGTTGTGTTCTGGGTGACCGCAGAACCCAGCTCAACTAAACACTTATCCAAATAGCCCCTTGATTATGGATCTATGCAATGTTTATCACTGGATGAATCAGTTTTCTGATATACCCAATTTATAACTCAAACTACATTTATTAACCCACAACAAGTCTGCAAAGTGTGGGTTGAGCAAGGCTGGGGAAGATAAATGTGGATTGAGTTGTGCTAGGTTATGGTGAACCATGTGTTTCTCTGATAGTTCCCTCACCTAATGTGCTCCCCCAGGAACCAAGAAGTGATGATTCCAAAACTTTTAACAAAATGTTCGTAGCTGAAGGAATCGGCACTACAACCTCACAGTGAACATCATACCATGCCAAGAGGAGAGGTTCTCTGTTATGCCCTACCTGCACAAGCATGCCATCCACCATGGATCAGGTCCAAAGTGTACACATTTTAAGCTTCCACCAATGGAAGTGTTGCTATTAGATAAGTTCATTAGCACTCATATATAAACACTATTGACATGGCATGGAATACAAGCATGTTACAGCTACTGCCAAACAATGGTTATGAATCTACAGACTTTAGAAAGGGTGTTGGAGAGAAACATTGAAGAAAACACAGTGATAAGAAACACACCAATTTTTATGAAAATAGAGAGTAGAACTGATAACTACCCACCCACCAAAGAGCATGTGATGTTTAAATCTAAAAATGCCTTTGAATTGTGGGTTGTGAATGTATCGTTGTTAGTATTAGCAAAGTACTATCTGGAAAATAACATAATCCATGTGCCTCACTAATACCACTGTCCAATAATTCCTCATATTTGCAGTGGTAATTCCATCAGTGCATGGTGTAAAAAAAATAAATAAAAAGGCATAGAGTTGGAAGCCAGTTAATGGTTAATGTTGAGCCAAGCCCCACGAGGATTATCCCTAGGAACTTTTTTCAGTGTCAAGGCTCAACCCTGGAATGTGTGTTGTAACAGTAAGTGGTGAGCGTGTTTAAACATGGGCTGTGTGCCTTCCTCGAACCACTGAGCAACCACAACCCGCTCCCGAACATGTGAGGAAGTTGCCAGGTTACCAATTTTAACTTCTAGACTTACTTGACACCAGATGTCCTTCATCTGAGAAAAGTTAAGTACTGGAAGATACCCCAGAGACATGAAAAAGCACAGGTTGTACAAGAGATCTATCTTTAAAGAGAAGGATCTAGATGGTAAAAATGGGATGGGGGGGGGAACCCAGTCTCCGTAGTGGAGATATAGCCTGCTTCTAGGCGGAGGGCTCTTAGTACTACCAGTCAGATGGCACTGTGCAGCTATTCCATCTTTCCTTCCTTAACTGATTGTGGTGGTAAGAAAAAAGACTGAAGAAGTGGTGAGAAACATGGGAGGGTTATGAGTAGATGATGATGCTATCTGGATGCCCAGTGAAATTGTGAGAATGAGGCATGGCAATTGAGTGATAAAAGCTTTGTCTAGAAGCACCCACAGATTGGGTTTTTTTGGTCACATGTGTTTTAAGCAATATCAACCAAGAAATATAAATCATTGCCTTGATTGGTGAGTCTTGAGTAGCATAATGGGATAGAATTCCAAAAAGGGCTGCTTTTCATGTAAATACAGTTTTACCACATACTCTTACACTTCAGCCATAGCCAAGAGTCTAGAATGTTCCAGAAATGTTCCTTTGGCAGATGATTTAAAATGTGCATCCTCCCCCCTCCGAACACTCTTTTGAAAAATTTAGTTCAAAAGAACGCATGTGATTATGATAGGTATTGTAATGGCCACAACCATTCTCATTACACAATTGGAGCCATTGGGTATTTTACTGACAGATAGCTGTATTTAATTTAACTTTAAAATCTCAGACTTGAGCTACTTGTTGGAAACAATACAGAAAACCGCAAGGTCTGATTTTAATAAAAATTACATCTGTTAACATGGCCGCAACAATAACATGCATGTGGATTGCTACTCAGAAGTTTGTTTGCTGTTATTATTTTGCATCTCGGATTTCTGTGAGGTTTTGAGAATTGTCCATGTGCAAAGAAGTCAGCCTAAATGCACTTCAGGAAGGATTCAGAGCCAGTCTCACTATATGGAGCTGGCTAGTCTGCACTAACATGATCCTCCTCAAGGACTCTGGTGTAACATCATGACTCATCATGTTTCTTGAGGATCATGTGCAGAGTTTCCTCAACAGTTCCAGATGCTGTCAGTAATGTGCAGTGCTGGGGTGGAAATTTTCCGCTTGATCTGGAAGAACTAGACAATGTACCAAACTGCAGGTTACACTGGCAACAAAAAGCTGATTCTCTCTCTCTCTCTCTCTCTCTCTCTCACACACACACACACACACACACACACACACACTATTTCATGACTGCTGAAACAGTTTTATAGTAACCTACATGTTTGAATGAGCCAACAAATATAAAAACCACAGATAGAATTTGCATATATACTAGAGCCAGGAGTTACAGATTGCCCAGCTACCCAGATGTCCCTATCCCCAAGGGGCAAAATATCTGCTGTTATTTGCCCTGGTTGCTAGATAGCACTTTTCCAGGAGTGGGGGCTATTTTCCCCATGGCTGTTGTGTAATCTTTAAAGAGCAGCAATTGAAGCAGACCCACAGCAGCAGGTGGTGTGTGTGGGAAAAAGAGAGAATGAATAGATGATGAACGGGAAGAGAAGGTGTGTGTGTGTGCAGGAACGGTGCAGGGCTGTTTGGCGCCCTAGGCCAAATTATATTTAGCGCCCCCCCTCTCGTGCCATGGGGGGGCTCCGGAGCAAAGCAGCCCTGCTCTGCAACCCCCGCGCCGCCGCCACCGCCACCACCACCACCTACCTTCCCCCTGCCCCCGCTGCTGGCTGCTGCTGCTGCCGCCGCCTCCTCCTCCGACGCGACGGGACCCCCACACTTTTTTTTTTTGCCGGGGAAACCAGGGCAACAGGGCTGTTTAAGCCCTGTTGCCCTGGTTCCTCCTCCCGCCAAAACAACGCCGGCGGGGCTCCAGAAACGACGGGAAGGTAGGTAGGTGGATGGCGGGCGGGCGCGCGCGGGGGGGAGGTGCGGCGGCGGCAGCGGCTGGCAGGCGGGCGGGGAGGCGCGGCGGAGGCGGCAGGCGGGGCAGGAGCGCGGCGGAGGCGAGGAAGGGGCGCAGAAATGCTGCACCCTCTTCCGCCACGCGCCCTAGGCAGCCGCCTGGGTCTGCCTAGCGGTAGCGCCGGCCCTGCGTGTGTGTGTGTGTGTGTGAGAGAGAGAGAGAGAGAGAGAGATGTTCTTGCCCACTTTGGCTGTACCTCTTTTGCCTTTGGCTCCACCCAGTGCTGAACCGTGCCCCCCCAAACACTTTCCCCCAAGGGAATATGGCCTTCCACTTCGAAAAGTTTGCCTACCTCTAATCTAAATAGAGGGGAGTGAAGATTTTACATCATTGCCCTTTTTAACCTTCATCAGTAACTGCTGCCTTGGGAAGAGCAAGGAGCTGCAGACTGAGAAGATGCCCTATCCCTAGGGATTAAAACATCTAGTGGCTCAGGTTGCTAAGCAGCACTTTTTGGAGGAGCTAATTTTCCCCCTGGTTACGACAGCCTGCCTACCACAATGGTTTCCCCATCCAGACATTTTCCTGGCCGCTAAGGCATTTGCAGGTAATCTATCTAACAAAAGACAGGTATAGCTGTCAGGCTTGACTGGTGTTCAGAACACTATTTTAAGCAAATAAATTGAATAAATATATTTCATATCAGAAAAGCATTCACATCGTGCCCCTTGGTTGGTGTACCATGAACATTTACTTCCAAGTAGGTACCACAAGCTGTTTTATAAGCAGTGAATAGAGATAAAGCCACTTTGGGTATATCTTGACTCTGATAAAGAGAATGAGTAATATAAATTATTTAATAAACACATCAAATAAATTGCTGGAAACAATATTCTAACATGAGGTGCTATTTCCATCTTATGCTTCATGCACCATGAGGACAGAGGCAGAGCTTAATCTGAATAATCCAAGCCCGATTCAAGATGCTGGTTTTAACTTATAAAGCCTTATACAGTTTAGGACCGGAATACATGTTGGAGCGCCCCTCTTGACCTAATTCTACCCGGGCACTACACTCAACATCTGAGGCCTTCCTCTGAGTGCCACCTCCAAGGGAGGCTCAGATGGTGGCAACAAAGAAGAGGGCCTTCTCAGTGGCGGCCCCCCAATCTTGGAATGCTCTCTCCACTGAGGCCCGCCTAGTGCCAACTCTGTTATTCTTTCGGTGCCAGGGTAAGACTGCCCTCTATGCCAAGGCTTTTTAATGGCATATGGCGGGCTTATGCGAGCTGTTTTTTCTTTTAATATGTCTAGTATATTGAACTTGTTTTAGTTGTTCAAATCATTTTAAATTCTGTTTTATATTTTGTATTGAAATTCTGTGCTGTTTTTATTGTATTTGTACCTTGTATTGTATGCATTGTTGTTAACCACCCAGAGAGCTTTGACTAGTGGGCAGTATAAAAATTAATTAAATAAAGAAATAAAAGCTCAGACGTTAAACCTGTTTTCAGTGCCAAAACCGAAATGTATAAAGTAATATTAAGAAGAGAGTCCTTGTTCTATTGAGCCCCAATTTATATGTTACCACCAGCAGCCCTCACATGGTGAAGGAGTGGGTAGGACTCTTACTCCTCCGCCACACCCTTCAAGACATGCGTGAGTGTCGGCCTCAATGCTGGTGCCTGATACTATGGAGGCCGGAGGATTTCTTGCACATCTTGTTTTTGAAGGCAATCGCAGGAGTTGGATTCCCATGCAAATGGTTCTCACACATTCCTTGAAGTAGGGTGGCCACTTATGGCAAAAAAGAAGAGCTGCATCACCAAGAAATAGAACAAGAGAGGACATAAATTTGTATAAATTGCATATGCTACTTCATATGTATAGATGAACATTTAGAAATAATAATAATAATAATAATAATAATAATAATAATAATAATAATAATAATATTATTATTATTATTATTATTATAGAAATACAGTACATTTTACCATGGTGTGGAAGACTGAGACCTGGTGACCTGTGGAAATGCCTCTTCAGTCTGCTGTCCAGATGCTAACTGTTGATGGATGACTGTTCTTATGGTTCAATATCTTTAAACTGGACTTGGACTGGACAGCCCTTCGATGACAGGCTTGTGGCTTATGCTGGCTCAGCTTGTCTGAGCGTGGAAAGCTAAGCAGGGTCAGGCCTGGTTATTACTTGGATGGGAGACCCCTCCTCTAGTTTCCTGCATTGAGCAGGAGGTTGGACTCGATGGCCTTGTAGGCTCCTTCCAACTCTATGATCTATGAAATAAGAACACCTTCAAATAATGGATGGTCCTCTGGCAGTCCTGCAAAAAGAGGACTGTCCTCTGTAAAAGAGGACACCTATCAGGGCCCTTAAAGTGGAGAGGAAGGACCCCCACAACACCTGTTGTTCCACAACCTCACTTATGAACCAAGGCTGATTCACGACAACCAACCCATGCACAGCATAGATAGAGGGAAGCAGTCAAGGTTAAATACTTAACCTTGCATTTTTCATTTTAAAAAGCAAACTCTGACACAACTCTACAAAAAGAGGAGTGCCAGTGGAGGAAATTATAGGGATCCTCTCTCCCGAGTGGTTCTGATCAGGATGGATTTTTTTTTTTAAAAAAAAAAACAAACTAAGAGGCAACAGTCTCATATTTCATCATGGCGCTTAAGTGCAAGCATATCTTTGTATGCATCTAGTGACTGCTTTCTCCAAAAGCGTTCAGGCAGGATTGATACATGCCATGTGCAGGTGATGAGAGAAGCTGAATTGCAGCAATCGACCTGTAAAAAATGTAAACAATTTTGCTCCAAGCTGTCAGTGCAGCAAATTTGACCCTACTGCAGTCTCTGATTCCTCTCTCTGTAGCCAAAGTGCTATAAGAACATGGAAGGCAACCACTGTGGCCATGCTCAGGCTTTCTTCCTCTTTCTCCTACAGCGGGCAAATAGTTTGGCATGCTAGATGGTCAATCAGTCGCTGCTGCCATCCAGCCCCTCCCTTGGCATTCATGATTCTGAAGGTTTATATTCTCTGTTTGGATATGATCTGCCGTGCGGTAGAAATGTGACCGTCCGTGTCTTGCTGGGGATGCTGCTGAACAGCTGAAACACGCCCCTTGCCACTCTGTATTATGATGAAGCAGCATCTCGGAATACCTGCCCTTGGTCATCTTTTCCAATTTTCAACTACTCTTCTTGGAACCTTAATTCACCTCTTCCCTAACTCTGTTATACCGTACTTGTTCATTCATTGATTCATTCATTCATTTCTAACGTTTATAAACCACCCTTCATCCGCGAGGAATCCCAGGGCAGTGTACACAACATTAAAAACAAACAAATGCAATAGTAAAACTATACCATTACACATTAAAAGACAAATTAAAACAGCAGCTCTTGAAACCAAACAAAAACGGCCGCTCTTGAAGCCAAACAAAAACACGACAATCAATTCAGTTTTTTTAAAAAAATTACATTTCAAATGGTAAAATTCTAAAATACTTGGGCAAAAAGAAACATTTTAATATAGCACCGAAAAGAAAACTAAGTCTGTGCCAATTGTATCTCCTTTGGGAGGGCATTCCAAAAGTCAGGGCACCACCACAGAGAAGGCCCTCTCCTTTGTAAATACAGTACATAGTGTTATGTCTCCCACTGATGGTATTCACTTATATCAACTCAATTCATCTGGAGAAGGTGGGTCACAGCACTTTGCCTCCCCACAATATCCCCACCATTCCCTGTGTGAATTTTAAATGATAAGCTGCCATACACACACACACACACAGAGAAAGTATATCTATATCTATATAGATATCAGTGGAAGACCGACAACCTGGTCTTCTGCGCGGGTTCAATGCTAAGGGGGTAGCGAGTCCTGGGGTGGGCCTTCTCCGAGGTCCCCAGCACCTCACCCTTAGCCCAGAACAAAGGGATAACTTATGGCCACAAAAGTATCTTTTAGAAAACAAGTTTATTTACAAAATTACCTTCACAAACTCAGACCCACGCCAGCAATACAGCTTATCAGTATGGTACAAAGTAACAAGCAAGAAGTCTCAAGGACACCGTGATTTCAGGGCTCTCAGCTAGTTAGTTCAGCTCGGGCCCCAGCAGAGGCCCGGTCAACCGCACGCGGCTAGCTGGGTTCCCGGCAGAGGCCCAGTCTGCCCAAGTGGCTAGCTGGGTTCCCAGCGGGGGCCCGGTCTACCCAAGCGGCTTGTGAGTGATTTCAGCTTGGTTTCCCGGGGGTCCGGTCAACCCAAGCGGCCAGTGATTCCAGCTAGCTGGAGCGCGCCGGGTGCTGCTACCCGGGGTTGCGGATCCTTCGTTCCCTTACCCCAGGCATGGGCAAGATTGCTGAACTGCCACCAGTTCCCTTGCGCAGGGTGTTTTATACCTTGGTGTTTCAGGTAGCCCCTCCCTCCGTGATCAGGTGGGTTGACACCCTCCCTGAGGGGCGGCCTTTTGGGTCAGGTGGGGTGACGCCCTCCCCCCCCCCCGTGGGATGGGGCCCCTTTGAAGCCACTTGCTTAATGGTCCCATCCTATGGTGTTGAGTGGCCATTTCTTAAGGGTGCCGAAGTGTCTGCTCTGGAGAGGTATTCAAGTCTTATGTAGATGGGGCTGATATGCGAGAGCATTGACAAACCTGGTGATGCTTCCTGCCTTCCCCCCTGGGGTGATTCTATGCAGATGTTGTTTGTCCCCTTTGGCATCTGTGGAGACTGGCTGTCTCCCCCCTGGGTCTCCTTCCCCCCTCCTTGGTGAGTGTGTGTGTGTCAGGCAGGGGGCTTAGGTTGGCTTTCTCCACAATATCTATATCTATATATAAGAGTGGTGGCTCTATATATAAGAGCCAGTGTGGCGTAGTGGTGAGAGTGTTGGACTGGGACTTGGGAGATCCGGGTTCTATTCCCCGCTCGGCCATGAAACTCACTGGGTGACTTTGGGCCAGTCACTGACTCTCAGCCTAACCTACCTCACAGGGTTGTTGTGAGGATAAAGTGGAGAGGAGGAGGAGGACTATGTAAGCCACCTTGGGTTCCTTTCAGGAAAAAAGGTGGGGTATAAATATAATAAATAAAAATAAAATAAAAACCTACCTCACAGGGTTGTTGTGAGGATAAAATGGAGAGGAGGATTATTATGTAAGCCACCTTGGGTTCCTTTCAGGAAAAAAGGTGGGGTATAAATATAATAAATAAATAAATAAAATATCTATCTATCTATATTCAGAGGACTCCCCTCCAAAATATGTGACTTAGTGAAATTCTACACCAATATAAGTTGGCCCACTAATAGCCAAATCAGTGTTTATCTTTTGTAGAAGTCTAGGAAAAGATAGTTGTGTTTACTTAGGCAGACTTCTTGTCTGTTTGTAAAACCTAATACAGATGCCAGTTGCAGTAATCTAGATCAGCTGTGCTTTTCTTTAAGACTGCATAACAAATACATTCTGGCTTAAGTACAGTGTTGTTTTTCAGATGGAGATCTCAGATTTGGGGGGATTGTCATTTAAATACAGTTCCAGGGATCCTCAGGCAGAGTAGCCAGGCACATTCTTTCACTTCTATCTGATCAGGTATCACTATCAATGCAAATTGGTGAACCCCAAGAGGAGAGCCTGTTCAAGAATTCCAGCCTATTGTGCGAGAATCTCTTCCCAGACTCATCCGCAAATATTCCTCACAGATTTGTGGTTAAATGACCCCCATGGAGCCAGAAGCCCCGTGAAACAACTCACTAGATGTCTCATCTCCTAGTCTAAGTATGTACTCCACAGAGTGGTAGCTGAGCAGACATTTCAAGGGCCTTGACAGTTTAGTGATATGGTCTGAAAGAAACCAACCTTTCCAACCTTTTGGCTAGAAGACCGCAAATCTGGAGCCTTCTCATCAGCTATAATTGTACTACAGATCCTTTAGATTTAAGACCCTTTAGCTGTCCCATAAAGTAGTTGCATAATTTCTAGCAGTGTCTCACAATTAATATCTTAAGGGTAGGGTGATTTGTTTCCTCTGTATTTTTTACAGATCTACATATCTATAGGTGTGCACTTGATGCCTGCTTGCTAGTTTATTTATTTATTTATTTCTTATATTTATTAATCGCCCATCTGGCCGGTCACCCCGCCACCCTGGGCGATGTACAATTAAAATACAATAAAACAATACAATAAAATATAATAATTAAAACAATATAAAAAATTCTTTTAAAAACCTAACCCACCCCATATTCCCGCCTGAACAGCCATGTTTTTAATGCACGGCGGAAGCTCATCACGGAGGGGGCATGGCGAAGGTCACTAGGGAGGGAGTTCCATAATGTGGGGGCCGCCACAGAGAAGGCCCTCTTCCTAGTCCCCACCAGCCTGGCTGCTCTGGCTGATGGGATAAGGAGAAGGCCGTCCGTGGCAGACCTTGTTGAGCGGCCTACTTGATGTTGCTGGAGGCGCTCCTTGAGATAAACTGGGCCAGAGCCGTGTAGGGTTTTAAAGGTCAAAACCAACACCTTGAATTCGGCTCGGCAAGCAACTGGTAGCCAGTGCAACTCATTAAGCACTGGCGTGATGTGATCACGCTGGCGGCTGCCCTTAATAAGGCGAGCCGCCGTGTTCTGTACCAGCTGAAGCTTCCGAACCGTCTTCAAGGGTAACCCCACGTAGAGCGCATTACAGTAGTCTAGGCGAGAGGAGACCAAGGCATGAACCACTGATGGGAGCAGGTGATTAGGAAGGTAGGGGCACAGCTGCCGTATCAGATGGAGTTGATACAGCGCCGCCCGGCTCACAGCTGCCACCTGAGCCTCCATGGACAGCTGGGAGTCTAGAATGACCCCCAAGCTGCGGACCTGGTCCTTCAGGGGTAGATGTGCCCCATTCAGCACCAGGTCAACATCCCCTAACCTCCCCTTGTCCCCCACCAGAAGTACCTCGGTCTTGTCAGGGTTCAGTTGTTTCAGCATGTTCCTTCCCATCCAGCCAGCCACTGACTCCAGGCACTTGGACAGGGTCTCAACGGCCAACCTCGGTGAGGACTTAAAACAGAGGTGGAGCTGCGTGTCATCCGCATACTGATGACACTGCACCCCAAACCTCCTGATGATAGCTCCCAGCGGCTTGAGGTAGATGTTGAATAACATCGGGGAGAGGATGGAACCCTGCAGCACTCCACAAGTGAGCAGCCGAGGGTCCGAAGCCTCCTCCCCGAGAACTACCCTCTGATACCTTCCAGAGAGGAAGGACCGGAACCACTGCAATACAGTGCCTCCCAAGCCCAACCCCTCCAGACGGTCCAGGAGGATACTGTGGTCAACGGTATCAAAAGCCGCCGAGAGATCGAGGAGGACTAGAAAGGAGCATTCGCCCCTATCCAAAGCCCTCCTCACATCATCCACCAAGGCGACCAAGGCCGTCTCCGTCCCATGTCCAGACCTGAAGCCCAACTGGCACAGATCTAAATAATCGGCTTCATCCAAGTGTGCCTTCAACTGAGCACCCACCACCCGCTCGATCACCTTGCCCAGAAATGGTAAGTTGGAGACTGGGCGAAAGTTGTTTAAATCCTGGGGATCCAAGGAGGGCTTCTTTAGAAGCGGTCTTATTACTGCCTCCTTGAGGGCTGATGGCATCACTCCCTCCTCGAGGGAGGCATTCACCACTGCCTTGATCCCCTCACCCAGTCTCTCCCTGCAGCTCATGATGAGCCAGGACGGGCAAGGGTCAAACAAGCAGGTGGTCGGCCTCACAGATGAAAGCACCTTGTCCACTTCATCAGAAGGAAGAAGCCGAAACCGATCCCACAAAACCGGTCTGCCATTGGCCTCCTCCCGCTCAATCCCTATGTCCACGACGTACGATATCCCACTCCTAATCCGATCGATTTTATCTGCGAAGTGCTTCGCTAAAGCCTCGCAGGAGGCTTTTGACTGTTCCAGAGTGGGTCTGGAGCGACTGGACCAACCAGACTCCGGACCACTTGGAACAGCCTCCTGGGGCAGCACTCCACAGACGCAATGGAGGCAGCATAGAAATTCTTTTTTGCTGCCTTCACCGCCACCCGGTAGGCTGAAGATGCAGCTCTAACCCGTGTTCGATTGTCTTCGGAGCGGGAATTTCGCCATCGGCGCTCTAGCCTTCTCACCTCTTGTTTCAGAGCTCGCAGTGAAGGAGTGAACCATGGCGCCACGCGAGCTCTGTTTAGGTGAAGAGGGCGCTTCGGGGCAACTCGGTCTAATGCCCTGGTGATTGCAGCATTCCAGTCATCCACCAGGGTCTCGACCGAGCTACTGTTTGTGTGCTCCAATTCCCCAAGCAGTGTTCAGGAATCCATCCGGATCCATAAGACGCCTGGGGCGGACCATCCTAATAGGTCCCTCACCCCTGCAGAGGCACCGAGAAATCCAACCCCACCAGATAGTGATCTGACCATGACAAGGGGGTGCTGGATATACCCCCGATTTCCAGATCATTTCCCCCCTCTCCAGAAACAAAAACCAAGTCCAGTGCATGACCGGCTACATGGGTAGGTCCAGTTAATACAGGGTGCAGCTCCCAGGAAGCCATGGTCTACATGAAGTCCCAAGGTGCCCCCGTGAGGACAGCCCCCGAATGCACGTTGAAGTCCCCCAGCACCAATGGCCTGGGGGACAACACACGCACATCAGAAACCACCTCCAGAACCTTGGCCAGGGAGTCTGTCGTGCAGCGGGGTGGACAGTACACGAGCAGAATCCCCAGATTGCCCTTTGGGCAGACCTCCAGTACATGCACTCAATAAACTTGGTCTCCCGGAGAGGGAGTCTGGTAAGGACCAAGGACTCCCGGTAGATAACAGCCACTCCCCCTCCCCGTCCCCCAACCCTTGGCTGCTGGGCATACGAGAAACCAGCCGGACACAAGGCCGCCAGAGTTGGAGCAGTGGCCTTGTCCAGCCAGGTTTCCGTAATACATGCCAGGTCCGCACCCTGATCCAAGATCATGTCATGGATTACAGATGTTTTTTGGGTAACGGACCTGGCATTACACAGCAGCAAATGCAAGGGTGGGGAAGGAGCCACCCCCCCCCCCACTTATCCCTTGGCTCTGGGCAAGCCTGGAACAAGGGATAGATATTAAGCATCGATCCCCTGTTCCCCTTAATCGGCATGGCCTGCCCCTAGCACTCTGCCAGTGTCTGCCACTCAACAATGGTATGTTTTGCCCCCCGGAACTCCCCCCATCATCTCCCTGAGATGAACACATGCCCCCCCTGCTTCCGCCGATCAGGCGGGAGACCCACCCCTAAAACCAACCCCTAAAACCCCAACGCAGCTCAGACAGGGGGGTAGGCCCTCGCCCTCGTGCCACCCCCCAAGTGGCTCCCCCAAAGGGGCGACCCCTTTGGTGTCGTCCCCTTCGGGGACATCACCGCTGGGGCGTCGCCGCCCCGCTCCGCAGGCCGGCAGATGAAGATGTTGGCTCTGCTGGGGCAGCTGGCACCCCTCCCCAATCAATCCAGGGGGCAGCTCCTCCTGGCTGCTGCAGAGGCAGGGCCCCAGTCCAGCAGGGAACCACCAGGGAGGGGAAAAAGCTGGCTGCAGGTGGAAGTCACCAGCTTACCTCCCTCCCTGGAGAAGCCCAAAATGCTGGCTGGGCCGCAGGTCTTCAGGGCAGTTGCCCCACTCCTCCGCAGGCCGGCAGATCTGTAGTTGTTGCTTACAGATGTTTGTTGCTGCATGGGATCTCAGAAATCTTTTTTTCATAGATTCATAGATCATAGCGTTGGAAGGGGCCTATAAGGCCATCGAGTCCAACCCCCTGCTCAATGCAGGAAACTAGAGGAGGGGTCTCCCATCCAAGTAATAACCAGGCCTGACCCTGCTTAGCTTTCCACACTCAGACAAGCTGAGCCAGCGTGAGCCAGCTAGAAGTGTGTTCTAGTTGGGGGGGGGGGGGAGAAGGTAGATCTCCAGATAATTTGGACTTCAACTCCCAGAAGCCCCTGCAAGCATGGCCAATGGTCAGGAATGCTGGGAGCTGAAGTTCAAAACTTTTAGAGATCCACTTTCTACTCACCCCTGTTCTAGGCAAATTGCAGTTTTCCTTGCACCCAAGTAAGGTGTATATTTCTGTTTGAAATGTTATGTGCAGTGTACAGTGCAATCCTATACATGTTGTCTACTCAGAAATAACTGCATTAATGGGACTTATTCCCAGGTAAGTATGTATAGGATTGCAGACATAGTAACTTATGGAAGTGTCATGGACACTCATAGACTAGTCACATCACTAGTGAATGACAAAAACCACGGCTTATTTGGAGGTATCTTCTTCTTTTTTTAAACATCTGTATAGGCATTAGAACATTTTCTGCTGTACTATTTCAACCCTCATGTACACCTTTAAAAATGGCAAAAACAAACAAACAAACCAGCTAAAATCTTTCCCCTTCCCAGCAACCCACCATGCCAAGCCCTCCTTGGCATCAGTTGAGAAAAGAGATAGAGCTAGCTATCATCAGCATAATGATGACACTCAACCCCAAAACACTGGATGATATCCCTCTAGCACAGGGCTCTCCAACCTTGGTCCCCAGATGTTGCTGGACTACAGCTCCCAGAATCCCTTGCCATTAGCCATGCTGGCTGGGTATGCTGGGAGCTGTAGGCCAGCAACATCTGGGGACCCAAGGTTGGAGAGCCCTGCTCTAGCAGCTTCATGTAGACATTAAATAGCAGAGGGGAGGATCCCCATAGCAATAGGGGCCAAGCAGTAGTTCCTCAGCACCATGTTTGGAACATAGGAAGCTGCCTTATATCAGGTCACTCCATCTAGCCCCGTATTGTCTACACTGCCTGGCAGCAACTCTCCAGGGTTCCAGATAAGGGTCTTTTCTAGCCCTATCCGGAGAAGTCAGGGACTGAACCTCTCAGTGGCATTCAATACCACCAACCAATGTTTTCTTCTGGGAATGTTCAGCCAAAAAGGACCGGAACCAGCACAAAGCAATGCCCCAAATCCTATATCAGCCAAATGTCCCAGAAGGATACCATGGTCTATGGTATCAAATGCTGCTGAAAGGTCCAGCAGAACTAACAGGTATGCACTCCCTTATACCATCAGACTGTTCGTCCATTGAGGAAGCAATCCTATGCTTCCTGGGAGGGCTTCTGAGGGGCCATAGGAGGCTGGGGAGCTCATTCTCCAACTGCAGAGTGGGATGTCCACTGCCAGAAGCTCCCCAGAAGTGTGGCAGCAGAAAGCTCTATTGCCATCAATGTACTGCATCTGATGGAGCACCGATGGTGATGGGGCCCAAAACAAGGTGTTAGAACTTCAGGAGTCTACATTCCCTCATTCCCCTAACATGCTCCAAATCAGCCCTTGAGCCATGCCAGCCCTGGAGTTGATGTAGTAAAATGTTGGAGTCAATGGGAGGGGGACAATAAGCTTAAACCACCACCAAGCTGATAGGGCTTTGGATGTGACAGAGTCATCAACATGGGTTCTCCCCTCCCCAACCCATGTAGGATTGCTCTGTCAGCCTAGTATCTCAGGCAGAGAGACTGTTCACGTGGCCCAGTCCTTTCAACTGGAGAGACTTGGGATTGAACCTAGGACCTCCTGCTGCAAGCACAGTAGGTGCTCAATCACTGGGCAGGCCCAGCCCTGCCATTACACAGAGTGAGGCAGTCAGTCACCTCAGGTAGTAGGTGCTGGGAGGTGGCAGCAAGGTGTTGGAGGAGAGAGCTATGGGCCCGCCTGCTGTCTTCAGGTGTGGTGTAGGATGCTTCCCCACTGACAGTGTTGAGGAAAGATTCAACGGTGGATCCAGTCAGCTTTATACATGGAATGGGGTGGCCCTTCCGTCACTGGGCCATTAGCTCTAAAATAACCATTTAAAAAATGTTAATTCCCTCCCCCCTGCCATACAGACCCACTGTGTTATCTTGAAACACCCCTCACAGAATAGAAGGATGAGACAGTTTGAACTGTTTATTTAATTTGCATTTGTGGAACCTTAAAATACAATTCATGTGTTAAAGCTTCCCTGCCAACATACATCTGACCTCCACTTGAAATTTGAAGGAAGTGCCGTACAACTGTGCTGCCCTCTCCCAGCATTAAGTAATCTTTTTTATCTGTAAGATATGTTTGAACAGACGTATAGCAAGCCATGTGGAAATAGGTCTATTGCAAATTTGCTTTTGTGCAGTCTACACAATGGTCACATTATCACCTGTGGTAATAAAATCCAGTTAACCAATGTCAGTGGAGCTCCCTTGCAGAAGCTTTTCTGCCTGCGGTGGAACCCGACCTACCCAGCCTGCACAAAGTTTGCAGGAGGAAGCATAACAGCAAAGGCCATCTTTCTGCAAATTCATCAGGGAATCCTCCTTAAAGAGTCCAAGGCATTAAATGGAAATGCCCCAAGGATGAATAAGCTCTAGGAGTTTGCCCTCTGTCTGCCTTGGCCACTTGCTGGCAGTATTGATTCACTGCAGACATGCTCATTGTTCCCATTGTCTGGGGCTGCTGGGAGTTGGAGTCCAACAACATTTGTAGGGCCACAGGTTGCATAAAGGGTCAGTTTTGATGTAAGATCTGTGACCAAAAGGCAGGTGTTGAATTAAGAGGGGCGGGGCGGGGAAAGGCTATTATTATTATTATTATTATTATTATTATTATTATTATTATTATTATTATTATTATTATTATTTATTATTTATTTATCGCCCATCTGGCCGGCAACCGGACACCCTGGGCGATGTACACAGAATAAAAGCAATAAAATACATTTAAAACAATATAAAATTTTTAAAAGGTTAACCCACCCCATATTCCCGCCTGAACAACCAGGTTTTTAATGAGCGACGGAAGCTCAGCAGAGAGGGGCATGGCGGAGGTCACTCGGGAGAGAGTTCCACAGTATGGGGGCCACCACAGAAAAGGCCCTCTTCCTCGTCCCCACCAGTCTAGCTGCTCTGGCTGAAGGGACAAGGAGAAGGCCATCCGTGGCAGATCTTGTTGAGCGGCCCACTTGGTGTTGCTGGAGACGCTCCTTGAGATAGACTGGACCGGAGCTGTATAGGGTTTTAAAGGTCAAAACCAACACCTTGAATTCGGCTCGGCAAGCAACTGGTAGCCAGTGCAAATCCTTCAGCACTGGCGTGATGTGATCCCGCTGCTGGCTGCCTTTAACCAGGCGAGCCGCCGCATTCTGTACCAGCTGTAGCTTCCGAACCGTCTTCAAGGGTAACCCCACGTAGAGCGCATTACAGTAGTCTAGGCGAGAGGAGACCAAGGCATGAACCACTGATGGGAGCATGAACCACTGATGGGAGCAAGCAAATCAACTGCACGTTGAAGAGCCCTTGCACTTTTTTAAGCTTCAATGATGCACACACATGTACACTTTTTTAAGGGTGCAATCCCATACATGTTTAGACAGAAAAAAGGCCTACAACTCCCAGCATGCTGCAGGAGGCATGCTGGGGGCTGTAGGCCTTTTGGCCAGTCACTGACTCTCAGCTTAACCTACCTCACAGGGTTGTTGTGAGGATCAAATGGAGAGGAGTAGGAGGATTATGTAAGCCGCCTTGGGTTCCTTGCAGGAAAAAGGTGGGGTATAAATACAATAAATAAATAAATAAAAATTCTGTCTAAACATGTATAACATTGCACCTTTAATTATTCTTTTACCTTCTGTAGAAATTTATGAAATTTTAATGTTTCCATGTGCTCCCCACAAGATGCATTTAATGAGATGTCCGTCTTGCATATATTGCATGTCTCACTGGCACTGCAACCCTTTTTTGTATCAGGGCGCTTGCCTTAGGGCCAAACTGAATGGGATGGGCCAGTCACACTTATCTTACCCACATGTCTGGCCTATTCACATATAAAGCCTGTTCACATATAGAGCCTATTGTTTACATATAAAGGAGCAAGAGGGGAAGGAGAGCAAAACCTGCAATCTGCCCTTCCCCCTTCTTTATATCTCAATGGGTAGTTTGTCCCTCAGAGTAGCACCCCTTCTTTTATAGCTTCAGCCATCATATATTGTACATGAGACCAGGTTGATGTGCTTCATAATACCAGGTTTCTTTGGAGCCAGGACTCACTGGAGATGAAAAATGATGGGTTGGATCCAGGATCTGCCTTCCATAAGAGGAAGATAGCTTCCATGAGTGCCTTCTGCCAGATGTTTGGAGATCCCCCATCTTCCCCTACTATAGCTCACCCCATTCAACAGGATCCCTTGGCTGTGTAGCATTTTCAGGGGGCTGGAGGGGCTGCCGTGGGAAGGAGAAGGCGAGGAAGTCCATTTCCACCAGCGCAGTTGATCCAGCTTAAAGCTGGAGCCAGCCCTACAGATATAGAAGCTTTCCAGAAGGCTTCTGGGTCTGCAAGGCAACAGGTTTGAAAGGCTGTTTCTTACAGACTTATCCAGATGATTCCAGGTTGGCCAGAGCACAGCATGGTCTGTATTTCAGTGTAGTGTGGCTAACGCAGAATATGCCTCAGTCAGCTTCTGCCATTGAATGAAGTCTACTGGCATACAAGGGGATCTGTATGAGCACATGATTATTTATGTTTTTCTATTACACAAATCAGCTTGACCAGGTTGAAGAATGTATTCGTGAAAATGTTCTTTGTTTCAGGACTCTCAAAATTTAGAGTTTGTTGGGGTCAAATGAGAGGAAAATTTTCTTTCTTCATATATATACAGATTTGTTTTAATCATTGAATTACAGGATTAAAGCTCAAATAGAAGTGAATGCTTGTTGGTCCCTTGGCCTTGCAGTAAGCCAGAAGTGTCCATTGTCAAACATTCCTAACAACAGCTCTAACAGAAATATGCCATCTCTGATATTCCATAATATAGCATGTCGGGGAGGAAAGAAAGAAAGAGGCAGGCAAGACTTTATAGGCATTACATTACATGAAGAATTCTCCACATAAGAAAGAAAGAAAGAAAGAAGAAAGAAAGAAAGGCCATTACAGGCATTACATTTTGTGGAGAATTCTCAATGCAGTGGCCTCATTTGAATGTACCACTCAACTAAGGTTTCGTATTATGGAACAAGCCTTGAGCTTGTCAGCTCCCCATTCCTTCTGCTCCTCCAGTACAGATGCAAGGAGGAAATGGAAAGTTTTCGCTTCTATTTTTAACTTGCTGCAGTTTAGTGTTATGTCCAAAGCTGGACAAACTCTGGTTAGACTTAACTATGGTTTGCTGAAACAACATGCCAACTTCAAAACTTGGTTTATGAAGCTGGCTTTTTTCAGTAAACCATAGTTAAGCTTAACTACAGTTTAGGGTTTGGCTGTAATGCTGAACTGTGCTTAATTGAAAACAGAAGTGAAAACTTCCAATCTCCCCATGGCTGCACCAGAGAAGGAAATGGCAGAGGGGTGCATTGTGCATTATGTACATTGTTTAGCATTATGCCCGAACCTGGTGAGTGAGTTCTAAGTGCCTGTCCCTATGGACAAAAAATAATGTACTTCAAGTAAACATGATACAGCCCGAGTTCATACATAATTTTAGTGGTTATTGTGTCAGACTAGGACCAGAGCAACAAGTTGAAATCCTCACTCAGCCATGAAGTTCAGTGGGTAACTGTGGAGAAAGCCTGAGTACACACACAGTGACATGAGCCCTGACATGAACCCTGACATAGTTTTCCCCTTGTACATTGGCAGACCTTTTTGCATAATCCCCACCCGGGGGACAGGAGACACAGTTCTGGTCAAATGAGTTGTACCTGACCACATCTGCATACCCTCAATAGGGCACATCTGCATCAATCCACATGGAGAGGCATGAACAATCCCAAGGTGAGAGGCAGTCTCAAAGAGCTGCCAAGTATTCCAGAAGGGGGCCAGTAAATCCAAGGCACCACCTTTTCCCGGGCAGGAATAAGCCCACCTGATCGCCAAGAGGCGGGGAGGGACGGGCTGGGTAGAAAAACCCGCTGCCAGAGGTACTGAGTTGTTGAGAACACGGGACGGGCTGATCTCTTCAAACCCCAGCGCCAGCTAGGGCCATGCAGTTCTCTTCCCCGAGTGTGGCAGGCTCGGAGTCGGCGATGCAGACCGCTACGCAAAGTCCGTAAGTCCAGAGTCTCTGGTGTGAAGTGACTCTCTCTTACTGCAATACGCTACGCCTCTGTATTCAAGCTTTCTAGCGATTCAGGTCACGACCTGGTTTTGTTTATAGTGCAACATTCCTGGAAGTCTATTAGTTCCGCTCCATTAACCTTGTAGTAAATAAAGTCTATTCTTTGGTTTAAATACAGGACCTTAAACCTGACCCGGTAGTGAATAGGCAGCCAGTGCAGTTCCTTCAGCAAAGGAGTTGCATGCTGAAAAGGGGCAGCTCCTGACAATAGCCGAGCTGCTGCATTCTGTAAAATGCAAAATGGATACCTAACTGAGAGTTTTCCCTGGAACACAATGCCTCAACAGTCCCCAAAGTAAAAGCAAAGTATGCAAATATAAAAAAGAAACAAGAAAAAAAGCTCATGTTTGCTAATCCTAGTCATATTCAAACAACATGTTTCAGGTGGACTACATCTTTTTGTTTTTAATACACCTTTTAAAGTACAGTCTCTCTGAAGAAATCCAGTTTTGTGATTCAAAAGTGAAACTGTTCAAACACTGTAGTTAAGATACACCACAGAAAAACCCTGGAATGGGAAAACAGAACACCCATTTCTTATTTTTATTTTTTTTAAAAACAACTTCTGTGGAGAATTTCAATTTTGAGATACAAAGTATCTTGAAAATAAAATATTGTATGAAAAGAATTGAAAACAAAACTTGGGATTATCAAAATGAAATGAAATGCATTAATTAATTAATTAATTTCTATGTTGTGGTAGGATAAAGAGAAGGAAAACCTCCTGCGTTAGCAACCCTGACCTAGAGGAGAAAGTAAGGGAGGCATTTCAGGGGGACACCCCACCCCCCACAATACAGGATAATTTCATAAGGGAAACATGGATTTCAACAACTGCCAGAGAGGCACCTCCTCGGACAGATTTGTGGGGTGATATGTGCCATCATCCATGAAAAGGATCAACGCTGGCTTAGCTTGTCTGAGCGTGGAAAGCTAGCTAAGCAGGGTCAGGCCTGGTTATTACTTGGATGGGAGACCCCTCCTCTAGTTTCCTGCATTGAGCAGGGGGTTGGACTCGATGGCCTTGTAGGCCCCTTCCAACTCTATGATCTATGAAATCTATGAAACTGAAAAGCTAATGGGCAATGTATGCCTGCCCTGCACACTGTGATTAGCAAGCGTATTTGTTCAGATGATGTAATGCCTCTAGCCTGAGATGTCATTGTTTGACTGCGTTGCAATTCGATATCCTGCCCTGGAAAGCTTTGTTGAACCTCCTTCCTACTGTACTGTTCAGTTTAAGCAATAAAAAACAGCCAGCATTCACCTACTTTAACTGTTTCTAAAACCATTGAGAGTCACAATCTGAGATGCTATCTTTTATTAGATCTATTTTTTAAAAAAATCAAACTCATAGCCTATAATCAGTGGAGTTTTACTAATGGCCAGGGATGTTGAAGAGTCCTTGGTCTCGAGTCACGAGTCGAGTCACAAGTCTTTGGACCCGAGTCTCGAGTCCGAGTCCGAGTCCTTGGTCCAAAATGGTGACTCACGAGTCACGAGTCACGAGTCACTCCCAAAGCTGACTCCACGAGTCCCTATTAAAATCAATGGGGTTTTTGCCCAACAAAATAAGGCTACTTCAGATTTCAAAACTCTGCAACTGATTTAGGCAAGAACAGACCAGGCAGAAAAACGCAAAATAACCAGGCAGGCAGAGGAGGCAGGGAACCCCAAAGCAGGCAGGCAGAGGCCTTTGTCTTGGACAATTCAACTGTTGAACTGGTCAAGAAGAGACCAGGCAGGCAGAGGAGGCTGGGAACCCGAAACAGGCAGGCAGAGGCAGCCAAACCCAAAATGTCTGAAAGGTTGCATTTTAGAAAAATGATTTAAAACAATAAACTTGCTGTACTTCCTAAAACTTATCCATGTTGCATTTGAGGAACATGATTTTTTCTAAATGTTTGGCCCCCATTCTGGAACGGTGAGATCTCATCACAATTCCACCCTCACTGAACACCCGCTCCACTGGTGATGAACTTGCTGGAACCAGAAACACACTCAGAGCAGCCACACAGAGTAATCTCAGGTCCTTCTTCTGCCTCTCCCAAGTACACAACACATCAATCAAAATAAATCTTGACACACTGTTGGGGCTGCGCTCCTGGTAGCTGTCCATAGTGGCCGAGCAGTGGCACACCTCGCTTCCATGCGCTCTTCAACGGCAACCACGCTCCTCTCCACTCCTTCTGGCACAGCCCAGGGATGTTGAAGAGTCCTTGGTCTCGAGTCCCGAGTCGAGTCTCGAGTCCCATTAAAAATATTGGGACTCGAGTCCGAGTCGAGTCAGAGGGGGGACTCAGTCCGACTCACGAGTTGAGTCCTCGAGTCCGAGTCCCCATCCCTGCTAATGGCATCAGTTGTATCAGCCTATAGGAAACCATATTCCTTACTAAGCTACATTAAGCTGTGAGTCTTATGGTGCCTGCTGTATTACCTCACTTTTTATATGGTTGTTTGAAAGGATTATCAGTATCATAATGAGACATGGAAAATGTATCTCGCTAGGAAGAAGACTCATTTTCAGATCATCTCTTCAGTGTAGTAGTTTTTCCATGCAGATTCTTACACACAAATTACTGTTTATATTAAACCCATGGAATATTAAGTGGAATAGCCCATGTCTGATGACTGCACCATCTCAAATTTGAACAGATTTTTTAAAAAAAGTTTTATTTATTTATTTATTTATTTATTATTAATATTTATTTATCGCCCATCTGGCCGGCAACCAGCCACCCTGGGCGATGTACACACAATAAAATACATAATACAATAAAATACATTAAAACAATATAAAAATTTTAAAATCTTAACCCACCCCATATTCCCGCCTGAACAACCAGGTTTTTAATGAGCGACGGAAGCTCATCAGAGAGGGGGCATGGCGGAGGTCACTCGGGAGAGAGTTCCACAGTACGGGGGCCGCCACTGAAAAGGCCCTCTTCCTCGTCCCCACCAGTCTAGCTGCTCTGGCTGAAGGGACAAGGAGAAGGCCATCCGTGGCAGATCTTGTTGAGCGGCCCACTTGGGGTTGCTGGAGACGCTCCTTGAGATAAACTGGACCAGAGCCATATAGGGTTTTAAAGGTCAAAACCAACACCTTGAATTCGGCTCGGCAAGCAACTGGTAGCCAGTGCAAATCCTTCAGCACTGGCGTGATGTGATCCCGCCGGCGGCTGCCTTTAACCAGGCGAGCCACCGCGTTCTGTACCAGCTGCAGCTTCCGAACCGTCTTCAAGGGTAACCCCACGTAGAGCGCATTACAGTAGTCTAGGCGAGAGGAGACCAAGGCATGAACCACTGATGGGAGCAGGTGATTAGGAAGGTAGGGGCGCAGCTGCCGTATCAGATGGAGTTGATACAGCGCTGCCCGGCTCACAGCTGCCACCTGAGCCTCCATGGACAGCTGGGAGTCTAGAATGACCCCCAAGCTGCGGACCTGGTCCTTCAGGGGTAGATGTACCCCATTCAGCACCAGGTCAACATCCCCTAACCTCCCCTTGTCCCCCACCAGCAGTACCTCGGTCTTGTTGGGGTTCAGCTTCAGCATGTTCCTTCCCATCCAGCCAGCCACTGCCTCCAGGCACTTGGACAGGGTCTCAACGGCCAACCTCGGTGAGGACTTAAAACAGAGGTAGAGCTGCGTGTCATCCGCATACTGATGACACCGCACCCCAAACCTCCTGATGATAGCTCCCAGCGGCTTGAGGTAGATGTTGAATAACATCGGGGAGAGGATGGAACCCTGCGGCACTCCACAAGTGAGCAGCCGAGGGTCCGAAGCCTCCTCCCCGAGAACTACCCTCTGGTACCTTCCAGAGAGGAAGGACCGGAACCACTGCAATACAGTGCCTCCCAAGCCCAACCCCTCCAGGCGGTCCAGGAGGATACCGTGGTCAATGGTATCAAAAGCCGCTGAGAGATTGAGGAGGACTAGAAAGGAGCATTCGCCCCTATCCAAAGCCCTCCTCATATCATCCACCAAGGCGACCAAGGCCGTCTCCGTCCCATGTCCAGACCTGAAGCCCGACTGGCAGGGATCTAAATAATCGGCTTCATCCAAGTGTGCCTTCAACTGAGCACCCACCACCCGCTCGATCACCTTGCCCAGAAATGGTAAATTGGAGACTGGGCGAAAGTTGTTTAAATCCTGGGGATCCAAGGAGGGCTTCTTTAGAAGCGGTCTTATTACTGCCTCCTTGAGGGCTGATGGCATCACTGCCTCCTCGAGGGAGGCATTCACCACTGCCTTGATCCCCTCACCCAGTCTCTCCCTGCAGCTCATTATGAGCCAGGACGGGCAAGGATCAAGCAAGCAGGTGGTCGGCCTCACAGATGAAAGCACCTTGTCCACTTCATCAGAAGGAAGAAGCCGAAACCGATCCCACAAAACCGGTCTGCCATTGGCCGCCTCCCTCTCACTCCCTGTATCCACGACGCACGATATCCCACTCCTAATCCGATCGATTTTATCTGCGAAGTGCTTCGCTAAAGCCTCACAGGAGGCTCTAGACTGTTCCAATGGGTCCGGAGCGACTGGACCGACCAGACTCCGGACCACTTGGAACAGCCTCCTGGGGCAGCACTCCGCAGGCGCTATGGAGGCAGCATAGAAATTCTTTTTTGCTGCCTTCACCGCCACCCGGTAGGCTGAAGATGCAGCTCTAACCAGTGTTCGATTGTCTTCGATTGTTTTTATTTCAAAAGTGGGAAAGCAGGCACACTCCGGCTGCACAAAGTTGGGCCACCACATGAGAGACTGTTATTCAAAAGCATAAAAACAAATGATAGACTTCCAGTAGATCTAAATCTTTATGATATTGTCTTGCTGGGGAGGTGGGAGAGACTTTTGCTCTTCCTGAAATGATTCTCTATGCCTTGAAACACAGAGAAGAGATGAGAGCTTAGTTCATGCCCTGTTTGCTCTCAAGCAGGAAGGGAGCGGGTTAAGCAAAAGAGGTGTATTGTATTGGAGTTTAGCTCCCCCCTGATTGTTTCAAGAGCCCCCCTCTTCACTCCCATAATCTGTGATAGCTATCATCATGTTAATTTGTTGGGAGCCGATGTGGCAGATGGATGGAATCTCTCCCTGCCAGACACATAGAGCAATCAGTTGCCAGGAAAGGGCATGGTTTCCCCCCCCCCTCCTTCTAGACTCACAGCTCATTTAAGTCATCTTTGCAACCAACTCCTGAATATAATATGCCAGCCGTTGTAATTATTGGAACTATTGAAAAACTATTATTATTGAAACTATTGGAAAAGACGGAGTTGGTAATAGCAACCCGAACGGACTCTTACTTTTGTCTATATGTGCAGAGCATAATCTCACTATTACAAACACGCTCTTTCAACAAAAGAATAAGCATAAAACATCATGGCAGCACCCACGGTCAAAGCACTGGCATCTTCTGGATTATGTAATTGTCAGTGTTAGAGATCGCCGCGATGTACTTCTTACCAGGGCCATGGTGAGTGCCGACGACTGCTGGACAGACCACCGACTAATCCGGTCCACAATGGTTATCAACATTGCTCCCCAACGTAGGCTTCAAGGAAGGAAACCAAGGCGTAAAATGAACATCCAAGTCCTTCAAGATCCTATTAAGCAAACTCGTCTTCAATCACTTCTTAAGGAACATCTACCTACGGAACCTCCTGACAACATTGAGGACCATTGGTCTAAGCTGAAAACCTCCATTACTGCAGCTTGTGAAAAAACTATTGGATATGAAACTAAGAAACATCAGGATTGGTTTGATGAAAATGATAATGAGATTAAATATATAATTGACCAAAAAAGGAAAGCCTTCCAAATATGGCAAAATGATATTAACTGCGCTGCCAAGAAAAAAACCTACGCTAGCGCAAAGGCTGAGGTCCAAAGAAGAACAAGAGAACTTAAGAACGCTTGGTGGAAAAAGAAAGCTGAAGAAATTCAACAACTTGCAGAATCTCATGATGCACGGGGCTTTTTTAAGGCCACAAGGGCCATTTATGGACCAAAAACCTATGGTACAAACCCTTTACAATCAAAAGATGGCACCAAACTCTTAAAAGACAAAGAGTCTATCGCACTGCGTTGGAAAGAGCATTATTATGACCTTTTAAATCGTAAATCTAAGGTGGATAATGAGATTTTTTCGCAAATCCCGCAAAAACAAATTAAAGAGGAACTTGCAATACTCCCCACTTTGGATGAAGTAAAAAAAGCCATTAATCAAATGAAGAACAACAAAGCTAGTGGACCAGATGGGATTCCTGCTGAAATCTTTAAAGAAGGGGGGCCCGAACTTGTACAACATCTTCATAAACTCATCGAAAAAATCTGGATAAGAGAAGAGATCCCAGAAGACTTCAGGGATGCCATAATTATCACCCTCTTTAAGAAGGGTGATAGAACAGACTGTGGAAACTATCGGGGCATTTCTCTCTTAGCAACCGCAGGTAAAATATTTGCTAGGATTCTCGCAAACCGTCTTCTATCTATTTCAGAAGAGATCCTCCCTGAAACTCAATATGGTTTCCGCCCCTCTAGAGGGACAGTAGACATGATTTTTACTGCACATCAGCTCCAAGAAAAATGCCGGGAGCAAAATCAACCCCTTTATATGGCATTTATCGATTTGGCTAAGGCCTTTGATACTGTAGACCGTACAGCTCTCTGGACTATCCTTATGAAAATTGGATGCCCCAATAAATTTGTTAATATCTTGCGACTTCTCCATGACAACATGACGGCAACGGTTTTGGACAACAATGGCCCTCATGGTGCTCCATTTAAAGTGGGATCAGGTGTTAAACAGGGATGTGTTATCGCCCCAACATTATTTGCCATTTTCATCGCCATGGTTTTACATCTTGTCAAGGGGAAACTTCCCACTGGTATGGGAATTATATATCGAACAGATGGAAAGCTTTTTAATCTCAGCAGGCTGAAAGCAAAAAGTAAGGTAATTACAACCTCCGTTGTGGAACTTCAGTATGCTGATGATAATGTGGTCTCCGCACATTCAGAGGATGATCTCCAAACTATCCTAAATGCTTTTGCAGAAGCATACGAAAAACTTGGTCTCTCACTTAACATCAAAAAACCCAAAGTGCTTCATCAGCAAGTGCAAGCTAACCCTTTGGTGATGCCATCTATCCAGCTTGGCGGGACAATACTGGAAAATGTCGATCATTTTCTCTATCTTGGCAGCTATCTTTCTGTTACAGCTAACATCGACAGCGAAATCCAGCATCGTTTGAGCTCCGCAAGTGCCGCATTTTCTCGAATGAAACATAGAGTGTTCGAGGATCGGGATATTTGTAAGAAGACCAAAACACTGGTTTATGAAGCCATTGTATTACCAACTTTATTGTATGCCTGCGAAACATGGACTATCTATAAACGTCACTTCCACCTCCTTGAAAGGTTTCATCAACGTTGCCTCCGGAAAATCCTGCGAATTACTTGGGAAGATAGACGAACAAATGTCAGTGTACTGGAAGAAGCAAAGACTACTAGCATTGAAAAAATGATCCTTCAACGCCAACTTCAGTGGACCGGTCATGTTGTTCGAATGCCTGACTGCCGTCTCCCAAAGCAGTTACTTTACTCCCAACTCAAGGATGGAAAGCGGAATATCGGTGGTCAATATAAGAGGTTTAAAGATGTTCATAAGGCTAATCTAAAAAAATGCAATATAAACATCGAAAACTGGGAAGCTCTGGCCCATGAACGATCTAAATGGAGGTTGGCCTTTCACAAAGGTTCCATGGACTTTGAAGAAGCCCGAGTGCAAGGTGAAAGGGAGAAACGTGCTAAGCGAAAAGCACGTCAAATGAATCCTTTACAGGACCATCTTCTATCTGGTAACCTGTGCCCTCACTGTGGGAAGCTGTGTGGATCTAGAATTGGCCTCCACAGTCACTTACGGACCCATCGCTAGAGTCTACACAATCTTCTTTAGAATTTCCTCCTTTTATCCCGGAAGACAATCTTACTCGGTCACAAGTGATCGCCTGATGATGAGAATATGCCAGGCTCCCAGCTCTCTTTCATGTGCTCCCTCTATCCGAGGTAAGGGGTGTGTCGTGTGTGTTCCATGTATGGGATTCCTTTCCCAGAGAGGCCCATGTGGTGCCAACCTTGTTATCCTTTTGGTGCCAGGAAAAATGTTTTAATACTCCCATGCTTTTTAGAAACATGAATATATATTTTTTTAACATGTTAGATTTATTTGGGCATTTTGCCTTGGTTTTGCAAACCACACTAGAAGCAATGCTGAAGAGCAGTATTTCTATGAAATAAACAAACTACATACATAAATTACACGCACACTCTGGGTGGAGAGATTGGAACAAGGCTGTAGATTCTGCACAAACATCCTTGATCCCCCCCCCCCCCCGGTTCATCTATAGTTAAAATACTAGCAAGGGGGAAGCATCGTTATAGATTGCAGGGACATATTTTCAAAAGACTGAGTGTGCACAATGGACATGCAAAATTACACCCAGAGTTTTGTCCATAACTACTGAGCCTACCAGTCATAAATGCAAGCATGGTCATTTATTTGAATTAGGCTGCAAATTTGGGAGTAAGCTCTATTGAACCCACTGGGACTTACTGCCAAATAAGTAGGATTGTGCTGTTAATTGTGGAACGGTATATTCACTGTGCACAGTATCTTGCAAACTCATCTCAGACTACCATGGTTAGAGATGTACCAACCATATAGCCATCTCTCATTCTTCTCCTTTCTAACACATATATACCCACATTACAAGAGTTTGATGTCTTTAATTTGATGTGTGACACAGCCTGGTCTAGGAATAGACATTTCAGCAGTGCAAAAACCACCTAAACAGCAAGCTAAGTAAATGTTCTTGAGTTTGCTTGTGGCTTAATTTTACCAAACAAATGGCTGTGTATTAGATATGCTTCCTTGTCCTCATTTCCTCTACATCAGCTTTGCTTCCCCACTCCTCCCATGTGCTGTTCTCTCTGTGTGTTGCCATTTTTTCCTCCCTTATCTCATCCCTGTGCCTTTCTGTTCCTCTTCTCTGTGCTATTTCTTTCTTCTCTGTACTGGCTGTCTTTCTTTGCCCTTCAGGTCCTTGCTACCCTTGTTCTATTTGTTCACAACTTGATAACTATACATATGTCACCTGTCAGCTGCAGAAGGTTTCTGCACAAAGACTTTCCTCCTTTTGGGAAACTCTGGATCAATTATCTCCCATCCTTTAAAATTAGTTTCTGCCCACTAGGAGATAGATTGTAACTACCATTTTCTGTCCATAAGCAGGTGATAAAAGACACTGATTTCTAGAGGTGGAATTCTAATCTAAGGTGGTGATTACAAGTGCAGGACCAGTTTGTTGTGTTGTTATTCCACTTTTATTACCCCATGCTAAAAGGGGTGGTCCAGTTCATTCAGTTTCTGAAGATTCAGTTTCTGAAGACCCTTTCCTGGAGCCCATGAAGTTTTACTCCATTCATTAGAATATTTATATCCTGTCTCTCCTGCACCTGAAACAGCTCACAACAGTATTGTATAAACACACACATAGGAAACAAAATACTAAATGCATGACAGCATATTATACACATGCACATACAATTTTGTGCATGGGTTGCCATGTCATTCAAACCTGGGGGTGGTTTCCAAACTTCCCCAGAACCCTGGAACAAGCCATGGGTTGTGGGGTGGTTTGGAAGCCACCACCACCACCCACCTCGCTGGGTTTGGATGACATGGCAACCAGTGCACGGCATGGTTTATTATAGAAATGAGACGCTGTGTGACCGGCATGCACCAGATGGAGAAAAGAAGCCACCACCGCGGCTTCTTTTCCTCCCCTGATTGTATGAACCTGGTCATTTACTCAAAGAACTTTGAGATCTTCACATTAAAGCTACTATTCATGAGTAAAATATTGCTTTTCTAGTCTTTGTTCTATCAACTGCTTTGCTTCTTCTTTGCAGCTGTTGGATACCTAAAGAAAACATGCCTCCCAGTGAGCAGTTCTCTGCAAATATGAGTTCAGAGCACAAGAATATGTGAACTCCTGAAATACCTGCCTGGCTGTACACAAGTCTGTTGCCTGGTTTCTGTGGGGGGTGGACGGGGACACTTATACAAAGTAACATGGAAAACAAAAGAATTACAGAGATCATGAGTAGATCATATGGTCTTCCACTGTCTGCTTGCAATTAAGACTGCTTTTGGTCAAGGCTTTTGAATCTGCACTGCATATCAAAACAGAAAAATAAAAGAAGGGTTATAAAAAGGTGACCCAGTTGCTGAAGTCTTAGTGAATATACAGAAAGGCCTTGGTATCCCATTTGACTTTTGCTTGAAACAGACTTTAGAGAGAATTTCAAGAAACATCCCCAGTTCAATAACTTTCTGATATGAAAGCGGCTCCTAATCTGCTTTGACCTTGCTGAGAAATTCACATCCAAATGTAGTAGTATAGGAACTGACAGGTCAGCCAAAAGAATTTGATGCAGGGAGGGGCAAGGGGAGAGGACAGGAAGTATTCCTACTCCTCTACTTTTTTCCTGCTTTAACTCTTATCAAGTATTGCTTGACATTCTAGGGCCATTCAGTTGACTGAAATAACAACACCAGTAAGGGTGCCTTTGAAAACATGAGATACTGTTTACCAGGCACTCATTAGCCAAACTCATAAATGTATTTGCTGTTTAAAACTTAATAAAAGGGGGATTCTTTTGTGCATTTACATATTCAGTTTATACTGCTATTTTTAAAAATATTTGTATAAGTATCACAGTTGTGCACAATGCTACACCATTTCTACACTCTAGGAGCTAAGATTTCCAGTAACTTTTTCCTATATAATCATCATCATCATCATCATCATCATCATCATCATCATCAATTTATAACGCTCCTTACACCAAAGTGTGGGACAAATAATATATACAGTAAACATAACAATACAATAAAATAACCAACACCAACAGGCCTGTGGCTTACGCTGGCTCAGCTTGTCTGAGGGTGGAAAGCTAAGCAGGGTCAGGCCTGGTTATTACTTGGATGGGAGACCCCTCCTCTAGTTTCCTGCATTGAGCAGGGGGTTGGACTCGATAGCCTTGTAGGCTCCTTCCAACTCTATGATCTGTAACCACTTACTATACAGTATTGAATCCCAGCAACCAACACATTAGCCCAACCACTCATTCTGGCTGACTAAAAAGATAAGTCTTTAATCCTGTATGAAAGTGGGAAAGATCCTCCTCCAATTGGAAGTCCATGGGAAGCCTGTTCCACAAAAGTGGAACCAGGTTCTGAAAAGTTCGCAGCCTTGATGAGGCAGAGTGTGTCGGTGGGACCGCTAATAATCCCTGACCCACCAATCTTAAATTCCTACCAGGAACATATCAGGAAAGCCTAAATGCTAAGTAATGAGGGACATTAAAGCGCAAAGCCTTGAAGGCAAGAACCAATAATTTAAATTGGGCTCTAGTCTGAATGGGTAGCCAATGAAGATTCCTACGGGCCATAGTAATATGGGAGTATTGGGGCAAGTTCAGGACAACATGAACGGCACTGTTCTGAACCAGAACCAATGGAAGAAGCACAGAAGAGGGCAAGCCAGCTATTAAGCTATTACAATAAGCGGGATACCACCAAAGCCTGAACAAGCAGATGGGCTGTTTCAGGAGACAAAAACTTGTGAATCCTGCAAATGTTCAAAAGGTGAAAATTACATGTCTTGGCAGTCCTATTAATAAAAGGATGCAAAGGCAAACGATCATCCAGCAAAACACCAAGGCTCTTGGCAGCTGAAACCGGGGCCACCACTGAGCCCTGGATATGCAAAGAAGGACACAATAAGGGAGCTGACACACGACCAGGTTGAAAAACCATGGATAAGAATTTCAGTCTTATCCATGTTCAATTTCAGATGATGTGCGGTCATCCATGAGGAAACGCCTGACAGGCATTCCTTCATAGACTGCCACACTGCAGTATCAATGGATGCAAAACTTTGATATATCTGTGTATCATCTGCATAGGTGTGATACTGAAAACCCTGATCAGAAACCAAACATCCAAGAGGACAAGTGTACAATGAAAAAAGAAGAGGACTCAAGACTGAACCCTGTGGAACTCCCACTAATAAAGGGAAAACATCTGAAACTGAATCTGAATCTGGTGGGGACTAGGAGGAGGGCCTTTTCTGTGGCAGCCCCCAATTTATGGAACTCTCTCCCCAGTGACCTCTGCCATGCCCCTTCCTTGATTAGCTTCCGCCGGGCATTAAAAACGTGGCTTTTCAGGCGGGAATATGGGGTGGGTTAGGATTTTTAAGTTTTGTACTGTTTTTAATTGTGTTTTATACTGTGTGTGTGTGTGTGTGTGTGTGTGTTCCGCCCCTCTTGTATTTTATTGGACTGTACATCGCTCAGAGTAGCCGGATGTCTGGCCAGATGGGCGATTCATAAAATAAATAAATAAATAAATCCCGAAACAAAACAGAACAGGAGTGATTAGAAAGGAAAGAACCAAACCAAGACAAAGCATTGCCCTTGATTCCCAGTGATGCCAACCTTGAAAGCAGAATATGGTGGTCGAGTATGTCAAAAGCTGTCGTAAGATCCAGCAGAATCAACACAGATGTTTGACGCTGAGCTTTTGCCACTAAGATATCTTTCATCACATAAGTTAAGGCTGTTTCTGTGGAGTGGCCTGAACCCCTGAACGAAACCCTGATTGAAAGGAATCTAGGAGATTAAATCTAATTAAATAAGTTATCAAATGGGAGAGAAGAGAACTACTCTTTCTAAAATCTTAGAAAGAAAAGGAAGAAGTGAAATTGGGCGGTAATTAACACAAGCTGAAGGGTCTAAATTAGGCTTTTTTTTAACAAAGGGCGTACAAAAGCATGCTTGAAGCATTCCGGAAAAATACCCAGTGAAAGTGAAGAATTCACCAGATAAGTTATATGAGCCAAAAGCAAAGGTAAAAGCATCAGATAAAGAAAAGACGGGAAAGGGTCAGCAGGACACGAGGTAGGGGGAGAAGAGGAAGGGCTTGTTCGCATGACACGGAAACCGCAAGTCCCCCGCGGTTCCCATGTCGTGTGCACGCCGATCGGGGGTGCCCCCACGGGACAGCTGCGGGCGGGACGCACGCAAAGTGACCATGGTCGGTAGAGGGGTAAGCCCCTACCGCGCGTGCTCACCGTGCCGTCCGAACAGTGGGCGGCCGTCCCGTGGGGTCCCCACAGAGAGGGCAGCCCAGAGTGGCCGGAGCCTCCGTCGCTCCAGCCTGTAGGGGCAAATGGCCCCTCTGGGCATCCCGGGGCCCCACCCCCTAGCGCCAGGAGGCCTGCACTGCGGTGCAGGGACTACGGGGTCTGCCCACGCACGCGGGGCGCCGGTCATGTGCGGCGCCCCTCCAGACCCGCAGATGGCCCCGTGGTTCCTCCCCTGCCGGCAGCCTGGGTCGTGTGAACTGGCCCGAAATAAACTGTGCCACAGTTGACTCAGTAACTGGAACAAAGTCAAACCCAGTCTGAAGTGACGGGTCTGCAAACTGAGCTGAAGGCTGTGGCAAACCTGCTGACAAAATATGTAGGATCTGAGGTCATGAACAAGCAATGGGATACAGCCCATTGAAAAAATAATAATACACAGTTAAACTCAAGGCAATGAGTCAAATCCACAATAATTACAATCCAGATGAGATTGCTAATTTACTACAGTGCTATGTGGACCACATCCTTTGTTTGATAAGCTTTGGTATGATTTGTAACATATATTTTTTAATGTAAATAATGACATTTTAGAGGAAGAAATAAGAGAGTTGCCCCCTCTAAAGTTATTGCTCATTTGCTCTAGTTAATTTTGTTAACATGTGTGCAAAATTGAGACTAACATTTATAACCAATCAACTGAAAAGCATCTGGTAGAGGAAAGAAAAAAGCCAAACAGAAAACGCTCTCTTTAGGAAGCACTTTATTTCTTACAAGTCATGTTACCTCCTTTAAGTCTTCTACAACCCAGTTCTTTACAACTGTCCCCTTTCTGTCCCATACAACTCTTCTCCACTTTGAGGCCTTCTAGTCACTTGCACTGCTCTGTGCTGCCTCTATTGCCCATTCATCTCCAGGTCCCAATACTTTTGTATTTAATGATATTTATTAATCGCCTATATTAAAGAAATTTCTAAGAAATGTGCAGAAGACAAGATTACCTTCCTGGGAATGCCAGTTGGAAAAGGTATGGTTTTTGTAGGTGCCGAAAACTGAGAAGGGTTAGAAACTGCCTAATTTGTAGTAGTAAGGAGTTCCGGAGAGGAACTTCCCACATTCCATAGCAGGACTGGTGTCAGATTCCTTGGGGTCCTATAATATATGTTCCTCCTGGCATATTCATGGAGGAGGGAAGTATATACAGTGAGAGTATAAAGGGAAGTGGTACTTCAGTTCTGAATCCTTTAAGTGAGAGGGGCCTGTCCAAAATGTGTGTAACCTAATTATGTAAATAATAATTTCCTTGGTGTCCTATGGTAAGAATCACCACTAGGAAACTAATTTTATAACTAGTAAGTAAGTGTAATCTTTTATCTCTCTTTCTCTTTCAGACTGACTCTGTGCCACAAATGACTAACACAAGCATGTGTGAGGACTGGAGTAATGGTTGTGGACTTATATGTAAGATAGTTGCCAAAAGTGGGATGGTTTTGAAGGATTTGGGATGTTTTCAAAATGGGAGAAAAAATGGAAATGGGATGGTTTATGTCCACCTGAAAAATAAGTGAGATGGTGTTAGGGCTACTTGAAAAGACATGGGGTGGCATTCCATCCCATTCCACTCCACTTTGACTACTGGCTGCAACTTATCATAAACCATGTCATAAGGTGGGAGATAAATAAAAGGCAAAAGTGAAGAAATTTATCTTGTGGTGACCCCATGAACATTTTTATGCTAGTGTGACTTATTTTCTTAATAATCTATTTGTTTTCCTGTTTTCTACTGATACCTGATCTTTGTTCAGATTCTTTACCTTTATTTCTCTTAGAGCACATTATTATTTCCACATCTCCAGCATGTACCTCTGCCACAGCTTCTATAATGCATTAATTCATTTTCTCTCTCTTACACTCACCTACCCACCCCTATTAACAGACAATGACCCCAGATCCAAGCTGTTATGAGAGATTGTGCCTTTGGGTCTATGCACAGAGACAATCCACAACAAATTGGTTGAAGTCAGTTTTGTGAATGTTCTTACTGAAGTAGATACTGTAGCAATAAATATATAGCAAGATTGTTGGCAGTACAGAGAAAATAGGATTCAGTGGATCCTTAGATCCAGATGCTTAGTTTAATTTGTTCACTGCTAAGCAATTCCAATGATTGCTTCACTTCTTAATCATTTGCACTTGTATCTTAAGTGCCCAGTAATAAATCTTAAATGTTTGTGTTCCTAAAGTAGAGGGCAGCAACAGACACTACCAGTCATGACTAGAGTGGCATAGTATCGGGGTACCCTGCAGTTTCATAGAAGTCCAACTACCACAGTAAAAGTATTCCAGTTATTTAAAACATAAGTTATTGCTAAACAACACTTCCAAGATGCAGGATTTTTAAATAAATAAATAATGTTAACGTTTGGTATTTCCACTTTTTAAAAAAACTTAGCATGTTAAAATAAGGAATAAGAAGTCATGGCATGGCCCTAATGTTCAATTGTTCTAAGGAACATTTACACTGAGATTGTGAATGGACCTCTCAATATGTGCATACATCTAATTAAAAAATGCTTTAAGGCTTATTCACTCACTCCAAATAGTGTTCTGTGGTCAGGATTGGTTCAAGGTTTTTTGTTGTTGTTGCCCTAAGCAAACTCAATATTTTGCCTCCCTTCCTTCCATACTTGAATCTTCTTGTTTGTTGAGAAGCATTAAATCATAAGTATTTACCAGGATAACATTTTTATTGTTTCAATTAAAAAAATATATCAGTGACTTAAAACATATTCAGAAATCAATTTGAAATCAGTCTGAAGTAACCTAACCACATAAGAATGAAAGAACAGGCTGCTGGAGGAAACCAAGACTCCATCTAGTCCAGTAGATACTTCTGGGCATGCAATACAAGAGGGCAACAGCCCATCCCCTTATGTTAGTGCCCCAGCATCTAGTATTCAAAAGAAATGCTTCAAATATGCATTTGAACAGAACAGGCAGGCAGGCAGTACCTGGAGAAGCTGTCTGCAGTATAAAATTAAATATCTTATGCTAAATTAACAACAAAATCTGATCAATGTTGTTTCCATTTCTAGTTGTTTCAATTTGCAGCACCCTTTTATGCTCAGATCAAAGAAGTCATCTTTTCCCAAACCACCAGAGCCAGTGTGGCATAGTGGTGAGAGTGTTGGACTGGGACTCGGGAGATCTGGGTTCTAGTCCCCGCTCGGTCATGAAACTCACTCGGTGACTTTGGGCCAGCCACTGACTCTCAGCCTAACCTACCTCACAGGGTTGTTGTGAGGATAAAATGGAGAGGAGTAGGATTATGTAAGCCGCCTTGGGTTCCTTTCAGGAAAAAAGGCGGGGTATAAATATAATAAATAAATAAATGCCTCCATACCCCTTTGTAGCCACGAACACTCCCTGGTTTGAAAGTCATCAGGATATGATATGCTGTGCCATTCTGTCCTCCAAAGGTTTGTTGGTGACATGAGCTGGGGTAGGCAATGGCATAACATTGCCCTAAATGTGCATGTGGGGGAAAGAGAGGCTCCACTTCCCCACTCCATAGAAACCCCTCTTAGATGGTGAAGAAAACCACAGGATGCTGAATCATTGCCTCATCCACAGTAAGTTCAACAGTCATGTTAAAGGAATGAAACCATGTCTGACAACCGGCATCTTTCCCCTTTCCAGTAAATTTAGTGAGTTAGAAGTGCCTATGAATCCTAAATACCGGTACATACCGGGGCGGGGGTGCGGGGTTATGGGAGCTAATAATATCCTTCCTAGTACTTAAGGCGAGGTGCAGGGGCAGATACATATCCTATAATTATTTCTATGGCTATAGGCTCAAGGTCCACAGTGTGCTCAAGTGGACTTTGCTAACATTCTAGTGTAGCAGTGACAGTTGGAAAACAGCGGTTAAGGACTTAGCAAAAGCACCAGTGGGCCAGGGAAACAGAATCTAAACAAAGCAGAGGAGATTAGATCTTCCTTCAGTGGTATTCTAACAACTATTCAAGACTTGGTGAGTGTTTAAATATAATGGAGTGTCAGTCTGATGTTGTATTATGTTTTACAATAATGATTCCTAAACATGTTTATTTGGAAGGCTGCTTGGAAGTGCAGTGAGAAAGAACCATATTTAGAAATGGTTGGTAACTGTTACTGCCTTTATTTTCAGAGCTGAATTACTTTTTAAGACATTTACCCATTTCTTATTCTTAACAAATAAGAAATTGATGCATAGCAAGAGTTATATGGGGTGGTGTTAGCAGCAAAATATAGGTATTTTGCAGTGCTAGCATGCATCTTGGTAGAGGCAGATATAATTCTTCGTAAGTGATATGTACTTGCATCTTAGGGCATATGTGGTTGCTTGGTCTAGCCTAGGAAAATGGTGGTGCAGGAAGTTGGGCTGTTAATCACTTAGACTGACTGGATTTGCACGACCTGACAACCCATTGTGGATAACTAGCCATGATGGGTGGTCATGTTGTCTGAACCCAGACTGCTTCCTGCAGGCCAGGGTGCCTTCTTTTTCAGCAACAACCCCCCTGACAGCCCATGGCTTGTTCTGGGGATTTTTTGATCTATGATGGGTTGTCATGATGTTTGAACCCGGGAGAGCAATTTCATCATGGATTGCAGGGGTTGACTAGCGAGCTGCTTTGCAAGATCAACAAAAAACCCTGCTGCTCTTCATGATCTCACCCTTGCCACTGCCAGTGACAGCCCCTCCACCATGCCAAAGTGGCACTATGGAATGACTGTCACTAGTATTTATTTATTTATTATATTTATAGCCCACCTTTTTTCCTGCAAGGAACCCAAGGCCACTTACATAATCCTCCTCCTCCTTGCCATTTTATCCTCACAACAACCCTGTGAGGTAGGTTAGGCTGAGAGTCAGTGACTGGCCCAAAGTCACCCAGTGAGCTTCATGGCCGAGTGGGGACTAGAACCCGGATCTCCCGAGTCCCAAGTCCAACACTCTCACCACTTCGCCACACTGGCTCTCTTTTGTCACCTTTAAAAAATAAAATAAAATAAAGCCCCAGAAAATTGCACAATTGAGTTAATAATTTTTTAAAAATATTGTTTTTGGTCAGTTTTTTTGCAAGTGTGCTCTTATGGCTGTCCGATATGTGTAGTCTTGCCTGGTCAACTGTTGATTGAAAAACACTGCTAAAGGGGGGGGGGGAGTGACAAAAGAAGGTGCACCAAAATGGGGGGAGGACCCACTTAGCAATGTAATCCTCTCAATTTTAAGTGTCGAACTGACACTTCTCAGTGTCCTCCATTTCAACACTTCCTCGAGTCTCCAGCTAGCCCAGAAAGGGGACATATTGGCTCCCCACCCCTTTTTCGCAGCTCCTTTTCAGTGCACTTACTAATGCAGTTACAGCGGTTCCCTGGCAGAGTAAATGGGGCCCCATTGGGGGGCGGGTGTAAGTACTGCTCACAGTACTTTCTGCCATCTGTGAGGGCTTTTTAAAAAAAAACTGTCAGGAATATTTGCACAATTTTTTGGACTGGGAAATATACACAAATTTAATGGCTGTGAAGTAAATGCGTGGAAATTTACACCAATTTAAGGGCAGGGCAGAACATGAAAGAGAAATTTGCGCACCTGCAGTAACAGAGCAGTTAATGCTGGTGCACAATTTTCCTCTCCATTACTTCCCAGCCCTTAAATTGGCACAACTTTCCTCTCCATTTATTTCATAGCATTTGAATTTGCGTATATTTCTGCATTATTATTTTTTAAGAACTGTCAGGGAACCGTAGTAACTGCAGCAGTAAGTATTCTGAAAGGAGTCATGAAAGGGTGGGGGAGTTAATATCTCCCCTTTCTAGAGTAGCTGGAGATTCGGAAAAGTGCTAAAAAGGTGGAGGACACTGAGAAGTGTCAGATCAACACTTAAAATTGAGAGGATTACATCGCTAAGTTGGAGATATTGTCCCCCACTCCGCTTTTGATGCACCTTCTTTTGCCACTCCCCCCCCCCAATTACTGGTGCATTTCAATTGACAACTCAGTAATTGGTCCCTGGCAACTGTGCGCAAATTAGCCTATATGCAGTCTTGCCTCGTCTATTTGCATGTATGTTACCTTCTCCTCCACTTTGCAGCTCCCTTTGACAGCTGACACAGACAAGGAAATTTACCAGGCAAGACTACACACATCCAACCGCCGTAGGAGTGCACTTGCACACTTGCAAAAGACCAATTTTTTAAAAAATATATATGAACACAGCTGCACAATTTTTCTGGGCCAAAAGAATAATAATTAAAAAATACAACCACAGTTGTGCATTTTTGTGGTTCCAACCCTCCCCCCCACCGAGTGAACGAAAAGGGTAGCGATCAGAGTGGGGAGGGGTAGACAAGACGGGTTCTGCCACGAAGGTCACTGGAATACCAGCTGGAAGACTGAGGGAGAAGGAGCTGGAGAACAAGCCACAGTGAGCCCAGTTGTCTGTCGGGTGCACTGTGGGTTGTTCCATGAACAATCCACACTGCGTAGTTTATTTGCGGGGTGGCTTAGCATGTTGTGTGAATGCGGCCACTGTCTCTCCTACATCTGAAAAATATAATATGCTGACACCTTTGAATCTGGTACATTAAAGAATTCAGTACTGTTGAACCCTTGCTATGCCACTTCTCACAGCAGGTTGGGGTGCTTACCATAAGTAAAGGCACTGAATGGGGGAGGGGAGATTCCAGCCTGCCACTTCAAATGGAGCACTTCCCAGCTGGCAGATCTGTTGCAGCTCTTATCAGTTGTTCAGGCATCATCAAGTGTTGGGAACATCATAGGGAAACTGATTCCTTTTTAATGTGGAATGACTTTCCTGCAACCACAACTGAAAGTGAGGTATAATCAGTGACTCCACGCAGGATGTTGTGCAGCTGTTCCTAGGATATATTCAGGGGCGAGTTGGTGCAAAAAGAGTAAGACTTACATTATAAATGGAGTCTTTCTGTCACCCTTTGAAAGTCATTATTTATTTAGAAAGAAAAATAGGAATTTCACATTGGACCCAGGGACAAAATACTGCTAACAAGAATGCCCGTAAGATGGGCAACCCATGAAAACAGAACTATATGAATCAAAAACTGGAGAAGGCAATAGTATAACATGAATATTGAAGGATTAAATGTTATAAAAAATTTTAGACAACCCCTTTTTATACTCCCATCCAATTTTTAAAAGTATAAAATTGTGATCATTCACAATTCTGTTCATAGCTCTCTCACTGATTTAACATGTAATTTTGAGCAAAACACATTCTGAAAATAACAGTGTCACTCAGCCCCTTATTCTAAACACCTTACTTGGAAGGAAATCTCATTTATTTCAGTGGCACCTGACCTGCTTCCAAATAGGATTAAGACTGCATTTCAGTGATCCAATTACGGTACCTCTTCTTGTTTTCTACAACCATAACTATTTTTTCAGTGAATTATGGGATGGCAACTCCACTTTGTAATAGTACAATCCTAACATCCCTATCCTAATTATCTGTATTAGCTGCTGCAGTGCAAAGAGCAGATAAGCTTGATAATTAGTAAAGAGGCATTAGTGGACCTGATTGTTGTTTTGGAAAAATGGATTTTTGCATATACAAACATCTGTAGAAATAAGTGTTGAAATAACTCTGAGGTTTTAACATGGAAGGAAGGGATATGATAATAATTTAACGGATATTGTGGTTTTCTACAATAATTGAACACAAAGTGGCATACAAAATAAATGTACCGGTAATCATAAATATAAGAAACCATAATATTACTGAATATAGTTTAAAAATTGCTATTAGCGGCTATCACTGAGTCAAGTATCTGTGCTGAAATCTGACAGGCAGAACAATCCTATCCTTGTGGGGTAGAGATTCCATGGCAACGCAACCACCACATCCATAGCCCTGTCTGCTTGCTGCACCCAGGACAGGAGGTGAGGAAAATAACTACACCAACCCCAAGGCTCCTGTAGTTTCACCCCAATGTTATGGGAATGTTAGGGGAATGAGGGGGCTTTGGATCCGCAGCCACCCACAATACACCTCTGGAATGCCCCCATTTGCCCCCAATGCTGGTGGAGGGTGGGACATCAGTGCCAGCAGAGCTTTCCACTGGTGTACCGAGGGGTCTCCGGTGGTGCAGGTGTCATCTCATGGGTGGGTATTCCTCTCTACCAGTGGAGCGGCACTTATGCCACTTCCTACGGCCCCTCAGCCAGTCTCCTGGAAAAGATAGGATTGCTCCCGTAACCTTTTATAAAAGGATCTTATCTTTTAAACACTAAAACATATAAGATCTTTTTAAAAAAAAGTTTAGTTAAATTCAAACACTTGTACACTTAAAAGATATAAGATCCCTTTTAAAAAAAGTTTAGTTAAATTTATACACCAGTACACTTAAAATGGTGAACTGCCCATTATTCTGTTTGCATATTGTCTCTGATACATATTTAAGATAACAGTTGCTTCACACTTTACAGCACTATCATAGCCATAGGTACTTGTGTTGAGCCAACTACTGTGCCATGGGAAAGGAAGTTGAATTAGTTCAGTATCGGGACACACAATCCCATGTTCCTTGTTTTGTTTTGTTCACCACTGTAACTTAACCTGAACTTGGAAATAGCATAAAGAACCTGCTCTGCATGAAAAGAAATCTGTATTTATCCTGATGCAGCCTGAGGGGCTTAGACCTTGCTTTGTTGGCTTCTTTTCTTGTTAGCTTTCTAGCAAACAGAACTTTACTAATTAGATATTAGAGCTTATGGTGGTGTATAACTGCCTGCTGAAGTTCAATAGAAGAAAAAAAAATCATTAAAAAAACAGATAGGCTGTTAAGGTGTCAAGTGAAAAAACCCTACCTTTAACATTACCTGTTTATTTTTCTTACATCAACACACATATATTTTATATATTCACTTAATCATACTTTCATGAAAGCATGTCCCATTGGTATCCATAAAACTTATTTCCACGTGTGCTTAGAACTGTGGCCTTAACTTAAAAAAATAAAATAAACTTCAGTCTCATTACATAATAAGGAACTGTATAACCATTTCTCTAGCCATTTATTTATTTATAATAAAAGCAATTAATGTGTTTGCACTCCATCTACACTCTCAATATGGAAAAGACTTGGCTCAATGTAAAACAGCTTGTGACCCCCTAACACTTATATTTCAATCTGATGCAGACTTCCCAACATGAGAAACTTAGTGATGCAATGAGTCTACTTATCTAAGTATGCTTAATTCTGGATCCAACCCAATGTCTCATCAACAAACACACTTTTGTAAAAATGGGGGAGTGGCAGATACTTCTATAATTTTTATAATGAAAATTAAAACAAAATGGAAACTGTTCCATGTGCTACAGTGAAATCCAACTATTAGGTTTCTAACACTGTAGCATCTTCTCTTTAGGATCTAAAGTTCAGCAATTGGTTAGTCTGAAAAGTATTAGTAGCACAATATTTTTAGAAGTAAAATATCAACTCTCAGCCCAGAGAGCCTAGCATGCAGCTGAAACAATGTTCATTTGGGACCCACTGCACTCAGTTAATGCATCTATTGATGCAGATAGATCATTACCATCTGTACACTATACACAGCTAGAGCTGGATGAGAACCCCCTTTCAGAATCCATGGCTGAGTTGTTAAGGACTACCCGAAAGGGATAGATCATGAAATGGAGTACTCTCTTAGAACCAGCAGCACAACTGCTTCTTTTAGGTAAGGAAATGCATCTTAAATGGAAAATGCAAATGCAGTTGGGTTGGGGGGGGGGGTGTCTTAGCTTGGACAGTGCCCAGAAGTGGCATGTATAAAGTGCTAGGGCTTTTTTTTTTTTTTTAATAACTCAAAGTAAACAAAGTATCTCAGGTTAAAATTTTATTGAAATACAGTTCTGTCATTGCCAATTTAATATCATCTTATGAAGAAATTTAAAAAGCCATTAATATTGTTGTATATTTCAGCAATTGCATTTTCTTGTCAATCTCTGGAAAATCTCCAAACATCAAAATCTTATCCTGGTGATTCAAATTAGGGCTGTTTGTGTGGCTTTGGCCTATTGGCCAATGCAATGTTTACAGTTTAAGATTTGACTGCCAAATCTAGCAGATTTATTTATTTATTTATTTGTTGATGCTGTTTAGAGATGTTGATCTCTAAACATCAAGAAGTTCATATTAGGTTAATTATTGTGATAGTGGTTTGGTGTTGCACATTGTGTAACCGTTAATTTACAAAGATTGGAAGATATCCAGAATGTTTTGATTATCATAGATGTGTATAAACAGGAGAACAGGCCTGTGGCTTATGCTGGCTCAGCTTGTCTGAGCGTGGAAAGCTAAGCAGGGTCAGGCCTGGTTATTACTTGGATGGGAGACCCCTCCTCTAGTTTCCTGCATTGAGCAGGGGGTTGGACTTGATAGTCTTGTAGGCTCCTTCCAACTCTATGATCTATGAGATCAGCAGTATGGTTTCATGGTGGACCCACTGTGAATTTGGATAACAGATGCATCTTATGTGGTGGTGGGTGTTACGCAGGAATAAGTGTGGACTGCAAAGAACAAGCAAACCAGAATAAATGGCTTACAGTACAGCACAGCTTAAGAATTGCTGCTTTGGTACAAATAAAGAAGAACAAGAAGCAGTATCTGAAAGAAAAGGTACCATAGCAGTTTTGCAAGCCATTTTTCCTCCTTTTTTCTGCAAACTGTGCCACTTATTCTGACCCATTTGCAGCCTATGGCCTAATTCATATGCCACCCTGTTGCTGGATCCCATAATGTTCCAGGAACATTGTTAAGACAGATTCATGCAGGGTTGCCAGGATCATATGGATACTACCTATGCCAGTGTCAGTGGCCTCCATGGATATGGATGCTGGAATGCTACTTTCTATGTGGTCTGACCCTCCACACCTGATGTGATCCCCCCCTCTCCACTTCCTTCCCCTTCAAACATTCCAGACCAGCAGTGGGCCGAAGTACAAATTTGGGCCTCTCTGGATGCGTCATCTGTGCATAATGCATGGAAACACACATTCAGTTTAAAAGAATACCTTCTAGACATGTCCATAATCGGACTTGTGTCCAGTAGTAGTTTGGCCATGGATCTTCCTTAGAAAACCATCAGAGCAGACTAATGTTAGAGGGAGAATTGTGTTGCTGGCTTTCAGGTAGTTGTCAATGGAAAAATCATTAGGAGACTGTGTGTTTAGCTTCATTTGCATAGATGTAGCTCCACCTTGTATCCCCAAAAGTTAACAGAGGAATGACTATAGTTAACAGAGGAATGAATATCATCTATAGACTGGGTCACCAACCTGCAGTACAGTACCACAGGTTTCATAGGTAGCAACCATCTGCAGTGCTCCTGAACTTGAACAAGAGGGTCAGGTTTATGGGTCCAGCTATGGCATAGTCAGGCCTGCCAGCGTCTTCTGTGCTATATTGCTGTCTGCTCTCCAGTTCAGAAGACGAGAAGCAAAACCACCCCAAGGCTTGGAGGCAGGGCCGGTGCTACCATTAGGCCAACTAGGCAGCTGCCTAGGGCGCAGGGCTAAAGGGGGCGCCAGAAACACCTTTAAAAAAATACAGCGCTCTCAAGTGGGAAGGGGGGCGCGCGCTAAATATCTGATCTTGCCTAGGGCACCAAACTGCCTTGCACCGGTCCTGCTTGGAGGGCTACATATATATTATGGTATGGACTAGAATGGACACTATACTTATGTCTGGACTCATAACATGGAACACTTGCTTTAAAAGTTGTCCACCACTGAGCTATCCCCTCGCCGGATCGTTGTGGAACTTCAGTATGCTGATGATAATGTGGTCTCCGCACATTCAGAGGATGATCTCCAAACTATCCTAAATGCTTTTGCAGAAGCATACGAAAAACTTGGTCTCTCACTTAACATCAAAAAAACCAAAGTGCTTCATCAGCAAGTGCAAGCCAATCCTTTGGTGATGCCATCTATCCAGCTTGGCGGGACAATACTGGAAAATGTCGATCATTTTCTCTATCTTGGCAGCTATCTTTCTGTTACAGCTAACATCGACAGTGAAATCCAGCATCGTCTGAGCTCCGCAAGTGCCGCATTTTCTCGAATGAAACATAGAGTGTTCGAGGATCGGGATATTTGTAAGAAGACCAAAACACTGGTTTATGAAGCCATTGTATTACCAACTTTATTGTATGCCTGCGAAACATGGACTATCTATAAATGTCACTTCCACCTCCTTGAAAGGTTTCATCAACGTTGCCTCCGGAAAATCCTGCAAATTACTTGGGAAGATAGGCGAACAAATGTCAGTGTACTGGAAGAAGCAAAGACTACTAGCGTTGAAAAAATGATCCTTCAACGCCAACTTCAGTGGACCGGTCATGTTGTTCGAATGCCTGACTGCCGTCTCCCAAAGCAGTTACTTTACTCCCAACTCAAGGATGGAAAGCGGAATATCGGTGGTCAATATAAGAGGTTTAAAGATGTTCATAAGGCTAATCTAAAAAAATGCAATATAAACATCGAAAACTGGGAAGCTCTGGCCCATGAACGATCTAAATGGAGGTTGGCCTTTCACAAAGGTTCCATGGACTTTGAAGAAGCCCGAGTGCAAGGTGAAAGGGAGAAACGTGCTAAGCGAAAAGCACGTCAAATGAATCCTTTACAGGACCATCTTCTATCTGGTAACCTGTGTCCTCACTGTGGGAAGCTGTGTGGATCTAGAATTGGCCTCCACAGTCACTTACGGACCCATCGCTAGAGTCTACACAATCTTCTTTAGAATTTCCTCCTTTTATCCCGGAAGACAATCTTACTCGGTCACGAGTGATCGCCTGATGATGATGACTATCTGAAATACAGGCTGAGCTGCACGGCAAGCACCACCTGTATTATTGTGTTGTGCTGCATGACAAGCTGTGAAATAAGGGACATCTAGCTATTCTAGTCCCTGGTTTATGCTTCCCCAGTACAAGAGGATGCATACTAGCCCGGCTTTGCTGGAAAGCACCTCAAAAAACGCCTCCTGAGAGCGTCCTTCACTTTCCAAAGCGAGGAAAGGGAGAGCTTGTTTAGCTGAAGGTCACAGGCGCGCGCTCTAACGCCACGGAGCCACTTTCCCTCCGGCTCTCTCAATAATGGAATTAAGGCCCACTAATCTAGTGCAATGGGGGAGGCGTCTCTTCTCGTATTTATTGTGGGCACTTAGAAAAGTCAAAGGAACTAAACCGGGTTGGGTGGGGGAGAAGAAGGCCCAGACCCCAAAGCCACCTTGGTCAGAGGTGGTGGTGGTGGTGGTATGTTGACTCTTCGCTGTCTCTCCCCCCGCTCTTTCTCGACTCCAGGTTTGATGCTGCAAGGCGTGTCTAGGGCTCTGCTCATGTGATGGAGCAGGAGGGGGAGGCGGGGGGACCAGGGAGGAGGAGGTGGAGGAGATGCGTGTGGGGTTGGTTTGCTTTTCTTTCTTTTTTTTCCGAAGGAGTTTGCAGAAAGCCGCTGGGTGCCTTCAGTCGCAGCCTGAGCGGCCGAGATTGAGGAGGACGGCGCAGCTGCCCGGACATCTTTATTCTCGCTATAATCTCTTTATCGTTCCCGGGTGGGAAGCCTCGGAGTCTCTGGGCAAGAGGAGGTGAGGGAGACGAAGCCGCAAAGCAGCTGCTGGCCGCCGCCGCCACACGTCGGAGGAGAGCCATGGGAGCGGGCAGCTCTGCAGAGCAGCGGAGCCCGCAAGACGGGGCCACTGCAGCAGGAGAGTCCCAGCCCGGCAGCCCCGAGGGGCAGACGCCGACAGCGCCGGCGGCGGTGACCGAGCCTGAGCAGCCGGAGGACCCCGAGAAGGTACGAGCCTCTGTCCCGCAGCGCGTGCCTCTGAGAGGACTGGAAGGCGGGCGTTGATTCAGGCCGCTCCGCCTCACGTCGCAGTCAGCGCAAACTTTCTGGCGGCGCCCAAACACCTGCGCAGGGGCGCGCGGGCACCTGCCTCCCCTTTCTCTCTCTCCCACCCGCCCGGCTCTCTGTGTGTGTGGGGGGGAACGGGGGGGAAGTTTGGCGGGGTAGGGCGTGGCGCGGCGCGCGCTTGCCTCTGAGGGAGAGAACTGCGCAACTGGCACCTCCGCAGTAATAAACTCCTGTCTTCCCTTTGTCTGTCAGAAGAAGGGCGCCCCCCCCCCAAAGTCCTTGTCGCGGGCGAATGAGGAGCAGCCTCCGGGCGCTTCCCGAGCCCCCTGGCCCTTCAGGAGCGCGGCCTGCGTCAACGCGCGGCGGTCCCATCTCGCTCCTTCTCCCCTGGGCGCTATTAGGGCGTCCTAACTGAATGGGCTCTCTTGCATCTTGCTTAGTTCAGTCTCCTGGGCTCAAGGTATTGATGAGGGGAGGAGTTACGGCAACCTCCCTTCTTTGCTTTCCTTTTGTGTGTGTGCGCGTGTGTGTGCGCGCAGACAGAGTCGTGTGGAAAGACCCCACCCTATGGCCGGACGGTAGGGACTGTGCTGTGCCAAGATCCTCTTGACTGCAGTCCTGCAGTCAGCCAGTGCTTGATGGTACCTAGGGCTGCTGTAATTGTAATCTCTTGTCTTCTTTAGAGGATGCAAGTGGGAGGTGTGCTAATGCAAGTGGGGGGGGGGAGAGACACACAAAACAGAACACACACACACAGACACACACACACGCCTAGTCCAACACTTTGGTGTTTCTTGCATTGGCAAGTGTGTTAAACCCAGATTCCCTTTCTACCCCACCCCCCACCCCTATTAAAATCGACCTGCTTCAAAGTGCAGCACGTGTGTAGAATAGACAACCTATTGGACACTCTTCAGTGCTGCTCCTATGAGTAATGTGTACATTTTGTTTACAGTGAAGAAGACTTAAAAATAAATGCGGGCAGTTTCTAGAACTACTTCGCATGAGAAACAAGCTGTATCCCCTGTCGATTTGACTGAATGCTTTCATTTATGTGTTGCATCAGAGAATTAATGTAGTATTGGACAAGCAAACAGGATCTGATTAAACATGTTTCTCTGTACATTTTTGTTAGATTTATGATCTAGACTACATTTCTGGTTAAGAGGGAAGATGGTTTCTTGCATTATGTTACTTCAATATTTTTAGAGAGTATTCAGGTTTATTATGCATACTGATTTTGTTCAACATTTCAAGTTCTTTAAAAATAATTTCAATACTTCCTTTAAACTATAGGTGGAATCTTTCAAGCTTACTGTTTCCTTAATCGAATGTGTGGGTGTTTCTAAAGCTTGAGATTTGGTCATGACTTTGTTTTTGTGACCTTGGGTCTCAGATTTTAACTCCCAGCAAGAATTTTCCATAGTTGCTGTCCTCCACTACATACTGTTGAGAGTGGTATTTTAAAAAGTGTGTGTGTGTGTGTGTGTGTGTGTGTTTAAAAAGTAAAACAGAACATAGCATTTAATAACTTGAAAAATAAGTCTTCTAATGTCACATTTCCAAAGCAGAAATTTCACAGTGAGCTAACAGTTTGTTGTGAGATTATTCAGCTATAGAAATGTAACCACAGAAATGATGAAATGCGTCAGAAGTATCTGACCATGGTGATAAAATAATGTTGGCTTCAAGCTTGAGAAAGAAAAAATCCTGCTGAGAAGGTCAAGCCAGCATCTCTTAAGCTATGTGAAAAAATATAAATTATTTACTATGTTTCAAATTATCTTGAATGTTAACTTCTAGGAAGGGACTTAAGTATTTGTATCCACATGAATCCAGTTGTCAGGATAAGGACAAACAATGTGATTATTTTAATATTAGCTCTTCCACCATCCAGAAGAAATTATGTTTTTATTTTGAAACATAAATCAATTATTTTAAGCAACATTTCACCTCTAGCCAATAATAAATGCAATTATTGTCTGAATGAAAGCCAATAGATGACATAAAATCAACTATAGCACAGGTATTACAAACTCCTCCTTAAGCTATTCAAGGACCAACAAAATATTAGCCTCTAACTAAAGGACCATAAAATTTGTGGGTTAGGGAGTAAGAAGAATTGAGAGTTCCAGACTTTTCTCCAACTCCATTCACATACTCTCCCATCCACTGTTGAAGTCATTGCCTCAGCCAGAGCAAGAAGCAGGCCAGGTCTACTTTCTCAAACCTGGTCCTGTTTCTCCAAATGGAGCATGGCTTCCAGGAACATTTCCCCACCATCAAACCTGGAAACAGTGTTTGGGATTGTAGTGGGGAAAGAGGCTCCATATTTTCTGCTTCATGGCCCAACCTGCTTCCAAAGCTAGTTCACTTGGAATCCTGCAGGATCAGTCTAAGGATCCATCTAGTCCTGTTTTCAACTGATCAGCCAGATGTTTCTGGAAAAGCCAAAAGCCGAGTGTGAAAAGTATTGCACTCTCATTGTTGCAGCATCTGGTATTAGGAGATATTCAGGCTCTGGGCATGGAGGTTTGATTTAGTCATTATGGCTAGTAGCCTTTTATAGACATCCTCCATGAATTTGTCTAGCACTGAAAAAAAGTGATCTAAGCTAGTAGACATTACCACATCTTGCAGTGATGAATTCCATGAGTTAATTAGGTGGGTAGATAACTTGGGGTGGGTGTAGATTTGGGGTGGGTAGATTAATCAAACATATTGCCCCTGCCTTCAGAAGGCAAGAGATTGCTGGGTCCCTTTTAGTGATAACCAGGCCATTCAGTGTTGGGGATGGTCAGCAGGCTTTGCCTGAATGGCAATATAGTAGCCAAGTCACACTTTCCCCCCTGCGAATGAATCATAGCTATTCACTTGTATGGAAGAAAATAAAGGCATACTTTCAGGACTACTATTGAGGTAGGGAATCACTCTATCCCCAGTCCATGATGATTCCAGTCTATGATGGTCTGTAATATGAAGCAGGATATACCTCTCATTTGTCCCAATCTGCAGCCTGTTTATCCACTAAAACTCAATGGGCCTCACTAGGGAAGCAAGATAGCAACTACCTGCATACCTGGATGGTTTTTTCTAAACATGGGACAACAAAATTCAGACTGGAGTTGATAGTTGGGAACCTGCTTTTGTATATGTAGATTATAACATACAGGCCTGTGACTTATGCTGGCTCAGCTTGTCTGAGCGTGGAAAGCTAAGCAGGGTCAGGCCTGGTTATTACTTGGATGGGAGACCCCTCCTCTAGTTTCCTGCATTGAGCATGGGGTTGGACTCGATAGCCTTGTAGGCTCCTTCTAGCTCTATGATCTATGAAATCTATGAAACAAGTACTCTGGGACTTGGAGAGCATTTCAAGACCAAAGGGGCCCTCACAACAGATACAATACACAATAATAATTAAGCTCTGTTAGCTATGTTACTATGCTGTAGCATAACTAACAGAGCCTAAGTGTGGTGTTAAGATACATAAACTGGCAGACTACTACAGAATGTGAGTTGGAAATTGTCCTGTCATACTAGGATACATGTTTGTTCCATATATTTTATCCATATAAACTTAGCAGGCACAGTTGCAGTAATTTTGAGCCATACATTACCAGCACAGAAGGAAATGATTATATCCCCAACACTGAGTATAAAGATGTTTATAGCGTCTTTGTCACTGCCCTTTGCTCAATATGGTGTAGAAGACTGTAGTAAGGGTATATTAAGAACTACTGATAGAAAAGTTAATTGCATCGATTGAAAACAATCCAGTACTACATACACAAGATTACATCCTTATATATGCTGAAACTACCGGTAATTATTGTAGAACAACTTATCACTCCTGGTTCTGCACCCACAACCACTAACTTGAGTTAAAATTTGTACTTAATATGTTTATGTTTTTATAGTGCATATACCACCTGTGAGTGTTATACTGACTTGGAGCAATTAAGGGTAATTAATTTCTGTTGAGTGGTCTTAAATATGCAGCCCTCAAAACATGGGATACCCATACCCTATTCCACAAAGAAGGGCACATAATTATTACATTCTCAGAATGAAAACAGGAGTTCAGAAAATTGCATGCAAAATATCCCAGTCTACCAGTATCAATATCTTAAGGTTAGTTTTTGCTAGTGTTATTTTTATTCTGGAAGTATAAAATATATTTTTTCCCCTGCAAGAGTTTACATATAATGAATGGAAAATACATCACTTCCATTCCTGTATTTCTGTAGCACTGGAAAAGGTTTCAGTGATTCCTTTTTCAAGCTCTTTTCACTAAACCTTTTCTGTATCATTGACCTGGTTTGCACATCACAGAAGCATTTGGCAGCAAATTGTGGGTTAATTAATTAACCCACAATTTGTGGGGATGTGTGCTCCCTGTGAGCTGCTTCTGGTTTGCAGAAACAACCTACAGATGCCCTGTTCGTAGGTTGTTAGTAATGTCTGAACGAAGACATTTCAGGTTGTTTGTGGGTTAAACAACCCAAAGTTAACCTACGATGTGCTCTTGGGTTGACCTACAATTTGCCACTGCATGCTGCTGTGATGTGGAAACAGTCCCAATGTTCTATCTAATTCTTAGGTATAGAATATGCATACTTGTATTATCCTGGCTCACCAATTAAGTCCCCCCCCCTTCCAGATATTTTCATCCCTTTTAAACTAGGACATTTTGGACTTTCTAATAGGCCATCCTTAATTTGTTTACAACACCAGTACTTTAGTTGACTAGTACTAATATATAAATTCAGATAATAGTTTGCACATTTTGAATTGAAGCATACAGCAAAACCATTCCTTCACAATTTTGGAAACTTTTTAAAGCTCATCCAAACTAAGTCGTATTTGGCAGGTCAATTTCAGGGTAATACTGTGCAGCAGTCAAATCTGAATCCCTGGTTCTGTTCCAGTATTGTGCAATCTGACAGAAGTTTCCTTTCAGTTCTTGCTCTTAAAATGATTTATAATGTAAAGTCAAAGGTTGTTTAATCCTACTGAAGTTGTTGAGTTAAGCACACTCACCCCACTCCTCAAGGAACAGCACTCTGTAACAGTGGACCTTGGTGTAGGAGAGGCAAATTGTGGCCCATTCTGCATCACCACCGCTGCCTTTCCTGGCAGGAATTGCAGGGAAGTGTGTGTTTTCCCATGCCCATGTTGAACTTTGCTTTCCACTACAAACAGAATGTATTCAAAGTAAAGTCACTCTGCACAACACAATCCATTGAAAATCCTGCACTATTTAATGGTATGAATCCACCTCAAATCAGAATTCTCCAGAATCTATTACGGGTTTATCTATTGTACAGAATAACATATTTATCTTTTGAAAGATGGTGTTGGTACTGATACCAACACTAATGCTCAATGTTTTGGTGTCAACTTAGCTGTACTAACAATGTAATCCTATGCATTTCTTCATAGGAGTAAGTCCTATTGAATTTAATGGAATTTACTCCCAGGTAAGTACATACAGCGTTGCAGCCTAATACACTAATCTTCACATTTGTCCAGAATATAAAAGTATATCCTGTTATATTGTTTTCCAAATTACAGTGATAATAGCAAAATTAATAATTAATGCTAATGTAACTACTGAGGCTTTCAGGACCATATTTTTGCTCGATCAAGTGAAAAGCAAAATGGAAGGAAATAATTTAGCACTTACCTTTAGTCTTTCCCTTTCCATAGTTTGCATATTTAATCTTCAAAAACAAATAGTTCCTATACAGTGTGTTTGATACAGCAGTGGCAAAGAGTGGATCCTAATGGTGGTATCCAAAGAGTTACTTTAGGGCAGGGGTGGGCAAGTTGTGGCCCTACAAATGATTCGGCCTACAGTTCCCAGCATCCCTCAACATTGGCTACACTGGCTAGGGATGAATAGGACTGAAGTTAAACTAACATTGGATACTACCCAGTATAATTTTATGAAATTTAATTATTTCTGTCTAAACATGTAATCCTATGCATGTTTAGACAGAAATAAGTCCTACAACTCCCAGCAACATTACTGGCTGGGGAATGCTGGGAGTTGCAGGACTTTTTTCTGTCTAAACTTGCATAGGATTACACTCTTAAAGGTATAAATGTCTTTGTTTTATTCAAACAATAATAACAAATATACCAAAATGGAGTGGCAAGCTGCTGCATCCTAAGATACCTCACTACATCTTAGTTTCTGCTAGCTGGAGAAATAAAATTGAAAATAGGAACTGTGACATTTAAATGAAAGGGGATTTTAATATCTAAGTTTAGAAACAGTGGCCTCATCCAGATGTCACACTGAACTATAGCTTTGTGTGATGAAAATGATCTGCAGTGGACCTCGGGCTTGCTCTCTTCCCCCTTCTCCCTGCTGCAGTGCAGCCATGAGATCAGATGCTTCCTTTTTTTATTAATCACACTTTAGTGTGTTATCCGAACCTTAAACTGTGATTAATCTTACTGGTTTGGAGTTGGCGTCTTTTCATTAACCATAGTTTGTTGGTGTCAGACTATGACCTAGTTTGCACATAATGACAGCCCATGAGTTAAACAACCCATGGGCTGTTGTGCATGAACAGGAGAGAGTGGGCACGCTGCTTCACCCACCACATCAGCTTTTAATCAGCAACCCACAAGCACTCCACTGTAGGTGGCTGAAGGCATTGGCTGGACCTGGACCACTGGGTTGTTGGTTAACCCATGGCTTGTTGTTGGCTTAACTGCTGGATTGTTTAACCCCTAAAATGCAGCAGTCTGGGTTCAGACAACACGCTCAGCAACCTACTACAGAGCCATTCATGGTTGCTGATTAAAAGTGGACGTGCTTGGTGCGCAGGAGGCAGCACACCTGCTCTCTCCCGCTTCTGCATGACAGCCCATGGGCTGTTTAACCCATGGGCTGTTGTTATGTGCAAACTGGCTCTATATGACAAACTATGGTTAATGTAAAACTGAAGCAAAAGCTCTTGAACTCTTGCTCATGACTGTGCCAGAGAAGGAGGCTTGCTAGTTTAGCATGATATCCAAACAAGCCTGCGGCTCACGCTGGCTCAGCTTGTCAGTGTGGAAAGCTAAGCAGGATCAGGCCTGGTTATTACTTGGATGGGAGACCCCTCCTCTAGTTTCCTGCATTGAGCAGGGGGTTGGACGCGATGGCCTTGTAGGCCCCTTCCAACTCTATGATCTATGAATCTATGAATCTATAACGTCAGTATGTATAATTCAACATTATCATACAGAAACAAAATAAATATTTTTAGAGGAAAAAACTCAGGAAATAAATAGAGTAGCAATACTTTGGGACATTTAGCTCATAGTAACAAAAGATAGACAAAATTAGCCATCCTTACTTATTTGTTAGGCTATATCCCACCTATCCCAATACATAATATATATTCTTGAAAATTATAGCATAACTGAAATTTATTTCTTTAATCAGAGTCAATATAACTGAAAGACCCACAGTTATTCATCTGTTTACTTTCAGTTTCACGGATGTCAGAAAACTGAAGGTTTGCATGGATTGAAACAAAATTCTTAACTCTTCTCAAATTTTAGTTTGTTCCTTGATTGTGTGAGTGTAATTTCAAACATCCATTGGTTTCTTTCACTTGATACAGAAGGTGGAGGAATTTGAGGCAAATGAGAAGAAAGGGGGCAAAGGCTGTGTTGGACAGAAGCCTTGCCACCATATTAAGGAGCAGTATGCTTGGCAGAATCTATGATTGCACATCTGCACCAAGTTCCTGAACTTGTTTTATATTCTGCAATATTTGAAAGTACTTTTCCAATATTAAGATCTGTGAATGTTGCTTGTTTAATAATCCAGTTAATCACAATACCAGTGCTATCATAACTAATCTTACTATCTTTGAATCCTGAATTTAAGGTATTTTCAGCCATGAGAAATTTGTAGCAAGTATTTTTTAATAATGCTTTAAAAAGTATTTCATTCACCATTCTGAAAAAAATACATGGCATGTTTCCCCCCCCCCCCGCCCCCATTTCCCCTCACATTTCCAATTCTTTCAGGCCTCATAGTGGAAATGGAGTGGGGAGGGAAGGCACTGTAATGTTCTGGATTTTTCTTTAGTTTCTCCAGGCCTTCATATCTCTAGCCCCATGTAGCATGGGGAGCTACTGTTTGAGACTGTTTGAGAAACAATATCAAAACCCATTTGAGCACATCCAGCTAGTTGTGTGGGCCACCTTCCTAATAAGGTTAAGGCTTTTTATTGTCTGTAGCTTCCAACATTTTGCTATTGTAACTACGTATATACTATCTTGACAAATTAGGAAATGAAAATACTGAAAATAAAGGTAGTATGATGAACAGACATTGGATTTATGGCCCAGCACAGTATGTGTAAGAACTACTCTCATGCCCTTCTTTCTCCTTAGCAGCTTACTAACATAATTTAGCCCCTCCGAGGTACATTAATGTGTGTTCTCAAATTTTTTGAACTTGGAGCCTCACTTCTGAATTAACTTCATTTAACCCAACACCAGTGATCTGTCCCGCAGATGAGCATGTGGATTTTTTCCTGTGTAATGCATGGACTGAGAATACTAATTGGCTTTAGAAGAGTGGTACAGGACATTTCTGAATATTGCAAGGGAAACAGCATTAGAACAAAGTAGCAGCTCTTCTTCCCCTATCTTGTTGAGACAATGTCATCGTAGGGGAGCATTTATTCCCCATATCCTATGTGGATGAGAGTGAGTCTTCTTTCAGGAGACATTCAACCCATTCATGTGACAATTCTATCTTTCCCATGTCAGGTATCCTGTGGCCCCAAAGGGAGCCCACTGCACAGTTTCAGAACCACTGTGTTAGTGGCAGCTTTTCTTAATAAGTACAGAAGCTGAAGTGTTTCTTAAACAAGGGGTCTTGGTAGAAGTAAGTAGGAAGCTCTTCCTTTTCATTCAGTCAGGCTAGGTCATAGTAAATTTGCAACCTTCTCCAAAATATATTGGCTAAAATTCACAAGCCTACACAGCCAGATCCACAACTGGGTACACAATGGATTTTCTGTCCATTTCATATTTATTTATTTATTATATTTATGAATCGCCCATCTGGCCAGACATCCGGCCACTCTGAGCGATGTACAGTCCAATAAAATACAAGGGGGGGGGAAACACACACACACACACACACACACAGTATAAAACACAATTAAAAACAGTACAAAACTTAAAAATCCTAACCCACCCCATATTCCCGCCTGAAAAGCCACGTTTTTAATGCCCGGCAGAAGCTAATCAAGGAAGGGGCATGGCGGAGGTCAGTGGGGAGAGAGTTCCATAAATTGGGGGCTGCCACAGAAAAGGCCCTCCTCCTAGTCCCCACCAGCCTGGTTTCTCTGGTTGATGGGACAGGGAGAAGGCCGTCCGTGGCAGATCTTGTTGAGCGGCCTACTTGATGTTGCTGGAGGCGCTCCTTGAGATAAACTGGACCGGAGCCGTACAGGGTTTTAAAGGTCTACGCCAACACCTTGAATTCAGCTCGGCAAACAACTGGTAGCCAGTGCAACTCTTTGAGCACTGGAGTGATGTGATCACGCCGGCGGCAGCCTTTAACCAGGCGAGCTGCTGCATTCTGTACCAGCTGCAACTTCTGAACCGTCTTCCAGGGTAACCCCACGTAGAGCGCATTACAGTAGTCTAGGTGAGAGGAGACCAAGGCATGAACCACTGATGGGAGCAGATGACTGGGAAGGTAGGGGCACAACTGCCGCATCAGATGGAGCTGATACAGCGCCGCCCAGCTCACAGCTGACACCTGAGCCTCCATGGACAGCTGGGAGTCTAGAATGACTCCCAAGCTGCGGACCTGGTCCTTCATGGCTAGATGTACCCCATTCAGCACCAGTTCAACATCCCCTAACCTTCCCTTGTCTCCCACCAGAACAGGTATTGAGCTGCTGAAGAGGAAGTGGTTGTAAGATATGGATGGAACATTTTCCACTATGATTCCCCCCCCCAGCCACATATTGTTTCATATAATTAATTGTAACATAATGAATGAACAAAATACATATTAATTTGTGCGATTGGAGTGGATACTGTACTAGTCAAATCTAAAATCAATTTTTTAATTAACTTGTTTCCAGGTGCCTATGCCTAGGAAGGACATATTTATGTGCACAGATCTTCAGACATTCTAAAATTAATATGTTAACAGTTTTCAGGGTTTTCATTTTTTCCCTTAAAATCTAAATAATGTAAGAGACATACATGTATGCTATTGAGTTGCCATTTCTTAAAATATTTATAAATATTCTAATAAAAATAATTTCCATGTAAAACACTGAATTTGTTTGAATATGACATTTAAACCATACAGTGTACTTTACTGAATTTCAGATATTTTCAGATATTTATTCAGCATGTAAAATTAACTTGTTATACTTTTTTAGTTTTGTTAACTAAATGTTAGTCAAATAAACATGCCGAGTCAGATCTCCATTGATTTAGGGCAGTGGAAATTTTTTCCATGGTTTCTCTTTCTCTCTTTTTTTTTTAGTTAAGCACTGGGTTGTTAGAGCTAAACAACCCAGTGTTCTGGGTTTAGATGTCATGCTCTACAACCTACAAAGGAGCTAATAGCGGGTTGTGGAGTAAAAGCGGAAGAGCCAGGCAGACTGATTGGTTGCCATTACATGCAAACAGGCCCTATGGGTTGTATCCAAAGTTAAGTGAATGGAAGTCCATTTGTGCCATTGATCTTTCCCACCCAATAAGAGCCATGTAGGATCAGACCAAGGGTCCATCTAGTCCAGCATTCTGTTCACACAGTGGCCAACCAACTGCCCATGGGCTGGCTCAGCTTGTCTGAGTGTGGAAAGCTAAGCAGGGTCAAGCCTGGTTATTACTTGGATGGGAGACCCCTCCTCTAGTTTCCTGCATTGAGCAGGGGGTTGGACTCGATGGCCTTGTAGGCTCCTTCCAACTCTATGATCTATGAAGTCTATGAAAGTAGGACATGAGTACAACAGCACCCTCCTGCCCAAGTTTCCAAGCAACCCCCTCTTCCCTACTGCAACCCCTGATTATACTTTCCTGACCCTCGGGAAACGCTTTTATTTATTTATTTATTTACCACATTTTTACCCCATTCTTCAGCCAGAAAAGGCTCCCAGAGTGGCTTACGAAGATTAATATTTGACAGTCCCTGCCCTCAGGCTTACAATCTAAAAAATATGACACCAAAGGAAAAGGGATTGGGAAGAAGGAGGAAGAAAGCAAAACTCAGGCACCAGTTCTTAGTTACAAGGTTCTTACAGATTTTTTTCCTCTTTTTTTTTTCTGGCAGAGAAAGGCAAAAAAAGCTCCCTGCAGCTGTTCCTTCTTTGGCCGATGTATGGGGCCAGGCTGGTCTCCCCCTTGCTGCGATGTTAATCCTGGGAGGCATGGGGCGCAGCCTCCCAGTGGCCCTTGGTTCTATGGCCGATGGATGAGACCAGAGTCCGCTGCCCCAGGGAACTGTCAGTTGGAGCTGTGTGTTCCTTCTGGCAGGGAGGGATGAAGCGAGCTCCCTGCAGCTGCTTCCTTTCCAGATTATGTATGGGGCCAGGCTGGTTTCCCCCTTGCCGTGATGTTACTCCTGGGAGGCATGGGGTGCAGCCTCCCAGTGGCCCTTGGTTCTCTGGTTCTCTCTTTTCATGGGGTACACAGGGCTGTAATAGAGCGGAGGGAGTAAGAAGCCTCGTCCTGTGAGCAGACTTCTACTCATGTAACTACGGACACAACTGTATTATCTGCAATTGCATACCGTAAGTTTGCTTGTTCAGACAAATGCACATCTAAGGAAAGTCTGGACTGCTTTTGTAGACATTGAATGTATAATGTAAATCAGCCCTAACTCTTCAAATATTTGTGTGAATGTTATCTCTGTAGGGCCATAGTTATTTTGCTAAAGAAATCTGTAGGGTTTATGTGTTATGCATGCTGGTTAAATGTTAATTACAGAGTTTCTGCACTTTTATCAACCAATCAGATTTCATCTCAACTGCTTTATAAGCATCAATGAAGTAAATCGGATAGGATTATCTTTGGTTATCAGAAATCCTATTAAGCAGGTCAATTTAATGTAAGAAGAATTTAGTGAAGCCTGTATTTGTTAATCTATACTGTGTATCAGCTTTTGTGTCTTTATTTCTTATGTAGTAAGAAACGAATGCATTTGAAAATATAAATGTATTTAAAACTTAGTCCCATAATGTTGGAGACAGAGCGTGAAGTGAATGGAATATTTAGAATAGGATCTATTATATGTTACTAAAATTCACATTACTGTACTTTTTTCTGCCACTTTAGTGGGTAATAATTTGTCTCTAGACCCATGACATATTAATTGTTTACAAACGACTGGTAGGTAGTTTATTTTCATAAATTGGAAAATATTTTAGAAGGCTGGATATCTGTGGTCAGTGCAACAATTAAGGCTTATGCAACTGTTGATTAGTGTGTCTATTCAAGCATCAGAGGTTAAGGCAGAGCAAGAATGTGGAGTACTGTGACCCACCATGTCCTTGGCAACACTTGTCTATATAGCCTAATGGTGCATAAGCAGAGGGTCTTATGTGCTAATTTCATCCATTGTTAGTATGAATTGTCATAACATAAAATCCTTCTTGGAGACAGGAGGAAAGGGCCTTCTTACCAAAAAAGAACCAAAAGGTTCCTTTTCATTAGTGGATGTGCATGGGAATGTGGCCCTGGATAATTTAAATTTTGTGAATTGTAATGAAAATATGCAATACTGGGATTTTATTTTAAGCTTGATTTTGCTAGTGCTTCTTGAATGCATTTCAGAGACTCCCATTCTGTATGAAGTGTTGTGAATATTAGACTAAACCTAGACTAGATTTAATAGATTTCATAATAGAGTTGGAAGGAGCCTACAAGGCTATTGAGTCCAACCCCCGGCTCAATGCAGGAAACTAGAGGAGGGGTCTCCCATCCAAGTAATAACCAGGCCTGACCCTGCTTAGCTTTCCACACTCAGACAAGCTGAGCCAGCGTAAGCCACAGGCCTGTATAACAAGTTAACTCAAATGAATGAAGGCCAACTGGACACAGGGAACAGAACATTGGGCTTGGATGTGGGTGATCTGTATTCTAATACCTGCTCAGTCATAGAGCTCACCAGCGTAGGCCTGATTGATAATAAATAATAATCAATAGTAAATCTAGATAGTAGGCCATTTGTACCTTAAATTTGCAAAGAATTATCTGTTGCCAGCTATTCCAGGGCATTTGTGGAACTGCGACTGATAGTCTTTTAGCGATGGGGAAGAATGCCGGGAATGCTTAAGTGCTCTTGAAAATAGGTCATGGTTTAATAGGTCATGGTTTTACAAAAGTGAATGAAAGTTTTTCAAGAAGTTCCTGTGATCCTTGAAACTTACTATTAATCTACCTGATTGAATAATAAAATTAATAGGGTGACTGAATCAATTTACTAAACTTCCGGAGATACTGAACATGATGTTGGCAGAAATTATAATATGTTATTGTTTTGTTTTTATAAACCATTGTAACTGCAGTGCAGATTAAAAATGTTAGTTTTGTAACTTAAATGAATTCCTTAGCAAAATCAACTTTACATGGGTGAAAGCTTTTTTACTTCCAAGTTGGTCCTCAAATAGATGATTATTTGATAGTCCCTCCCATGCTTATATTTTAAATAGAGATACCGTAGCTGTTGCAGGGGGACCCAATCTGGATTGTGACTGCAGTGCATTTTAAGTTTTTTGTTTTTTTTAAACCCTTTCTTCCTGTGCCATTTTCCCATGGGAAATCACCCTCCTTGCTGCAGTTGAATCCTTGGGGGCAAATAGTAGCTTTGGGTGTGGGTGTGATTTTTTGTGGGAAATAGGTCCAGGGAGAAAGGTCAACCTCCTCCTTCCCCATGCACTGCAGTCCCAATCTGGACCCCTCCCCGCTGCATGGGTGCTATTTCCAAACAAAAAACAAGCATGGGATCAATTATCACATGATAATGTTTTGTCCATTCAGGGCCCAAGTTGGAACATATTTACATGTAAGAGTACTTGGGATTCTATGATTCTGTCCTCATAGCACAATCCAGTTTATTTTTTTTCTCAGATGCAAGTCCCTTGTAAGTGTGCATAGGACTGCAGCTTTAGCTTTCCAGAGGCACAATGATCAGAAGATCATTAATTACTCTTTTTCAAAGGAAATATCACTGTGACCTTGTTTGCACATCTCATGCTGCCTGGCCTCTCCCACTTGGCTCCTCCTGCAAGCAGGAGCAGCTAATCAACCTATGGACCCGCCATCAGTGGTTTGTTTATTGTGATGTCTGAACTGGGAACTCTGGCTTGTCTCTCCCCAAACAAGCCAGAGGCATAACCAACAACAATTAGTGGTTTATGAGTCTGGCTTATTTGGGAAGTGACAAGCCAGAGTTCCAGGTTCAGATATCATGATAAACCACAGAGGATCTGTGGTTCTTCTTCGTGGTCTCTGTGCATCACACACATATGGGTTCTCTGCGCCTGCGCTGAGATCGATCGGAACTTCTTTAGCTGAGCTGAACTGGGCGGGAGCCCCTCCCCCTCGCGCGTGCTCCTTAGCGCGGCTCCCGCCCGTCTCCTCAGTTCCTCTTCGACCGCCTTTGCGACCAGTCGATAGGTTCTTCTTCTCTTCACTCGATTCTTCAAAGCTGAGTTTGTTAGTCTTTCTACTAGTCTTTAAAACTTTTTTCTCCTCATAAACTTTCAAAATCTTTATTCTCTATCGAACTATATCTTTATTTTCAAAAAAAAAAAAAAAATCTTCAAAAAAATCCTACCTAAAACCTTCTCTCCCCCGTTCTTGTCCTAGTTACTGTATTATTCTCTATTTTTCTCTCTTCATCTAACCTTTAACTATGCCTCTCAAGGCACCATTTAGAAAATGTCAGCGGTGTGGGACTAAAATCCCCCCCGCTGACAATCACTCACTCTGCCTGCTGTGTCTCGGACAGGGGCACGTCGTGGAGTCCTGCAAGCATTGTCAGGCCTTCACTAAGCAGGCCAGAAAAGCCCGCCAAACGAAATTGAGGGCCCTTTTGTGGGAGCAATCCCTGTCAGCAAAAGGCCCTACTCCAGAGGAACGGCCTGGGGGATCCCAGCCTGCCAAGAAGCCGTTAATGGACACGCTAACGGCAAAGAAACTGGCAAAGAAGGCTCGTAAAGATAAGGCGAAACGCCTTAAGGAGAAAATGGCGGTTGAGCCTGAGGAAATGGCGGGCCCGTCGACTTCGTCCACTGTGGTGGTATCGAAGCGTACGGTGGCGATGATTGAGGCTCTGGCTGGTGCTCGAGATCGAGCTTCGGGACCGATTGCCCACCAGTCCGCTCCGGCCCCGACTACGTCTCCTCGGGGCCGAGAGATCACAAAAGAGCCGATGACTGCGGCAGCTTCCCTGTCGGAGGGAGAGCTTGTGGCTTCGCCAACCCAGCTCGAGGAGCAGACGACATCGGACAGACCCCGTTCGGGCTCGAGGGGTCCTCCACCACTGCTGTCTCCGTCGGTTGGGTACGCAGAGGAGCGTCAAGAGCACCGCCGCCGATCACGATCCCCGCATTATCGGGCTCGTGACTCGGTCTCCATGACTTCGAGCCATCGATCTCGTCTCTCCCGATACCGAGATGAGAGATCAAGGTCCCGCTCCTACTACTCGGGATCGAGTTCTAGGAGTTACTACTCGAGGTCGAGACGCTCACCAAGACGCGAGAGGTCTGAACGTCACTACTACCACAGGCGTTCAGTTTCTCCGGACAGGCACCGTAGTCGGAGGCATTCTCCTTCACCTCGACGAGATGCGGCTGTGTCTCGTGCCCCGGCTGAAGTGGTGAGAGAGCCGATTGCATCGACATCGACGGCTCAACCACAGACTCTCGCACGTCTACCGGTTGCGACTGATGTTGTTGGCCACTCCTCGTCGGGATCGGCATACCTGTCGGATTCGGACTCGGCGGCTTCCTCCTCCCATTCCACTTCACCGGACACGCAGGTGGAGTCCAAAGACGCGGTCTCCCCATCGGAGGACATGGGGAGTTTCGCTGAGCATGTCAGCCGGCTGGTGACTGCTCTGGGAGTCGAGGCGAAGTCTTCGAAAGGAAAGGCCAAGGATGACATTTATGCTGTCCTTAGGACGATGCAGTCGAACCAGTTGCTCCTTCCATTCCTGCCGACACCGTTGGAGACGGTGCAGGAAACCTGGAAGACTCCGGCCTCAACTAAACCGACGGCCAAACGCCTGGAGTCAATGTACAAAATCCAGGAGGAAGGAGCGAAATTCCTGTTTTCTCATCCGACCCCGAACTCGCTTATAGTCAAATCGGCGCAGTCTCGTGGGGGGAAACAGCATACTACTCCGGCAGATAAAGAGGGTAAGACACTAGATTCCTACGGCCGTAGGATCTACTCATCGTCTTCCCTCGGACTCAAGATATCTAACTACGAGGCGTTGTTAGCTAGATATCAGATGTACATCACAGAGAAGCTGGGAGACCTCTGTGATTTTCTGCCGGACGACAAGAGGGACCTGGCAGCGCAATTGGTTAAAGAAGCGACTAGCATCGGTGCCCTTCAGATGAATACAGCAAGGCACCAAGTCGACAGCCACGCCAGGTCGATGGTCGGTTCCGTGGCTTTAAGGAGGCACGCATGGCTTCGCTCTACCGCCCTGACTCCCGACGATAGGGCGAAGATCCAGGACCTCCCTTTTGACGGCGAGGGGTTATTTAATTCCTCCACGGACGACTCCCTCGACTCTGCCCAGAAAGCTCTGACGACGGCGAAAAAGATGGGGCTTATCCGCCAGCAACCGTCCCAGAGCTTTAGACCACGACGTTGGTCTCGATTCCCGTTCCCAGCCAGACAATACCAACAGCCAGGACAGTATAGAAGCGGGAACCGGAGGCCCGGAGCGCCACAACCGCAAGCGCCACAACGTCCGTTCCAGCAGCGGTCCAGAGGCACCAGGAGGGGAGGCGACGCCGGCCGGCGTCGTCTTTGACTACCTCGCCGTCCCAACCATACTGCCACCGACTCACCACCTCGACACCTCTGCACTACCTCAGACTACTCTCTTCGGCTCTCGACTTTGCCACCACCTCCAATCGTGGAGGACCATCACGACGGATCGATGGGTACTGCGCATCGTGGAGCACGGTTACAGGATCGAGTTCGGAGTTCTCCCCCCGTTTCTCGGGATCAAGACCACCCGTCCAACTCGGGTGCTGATGGAGGAAGTTTCTACCCTCCTTCAAAAGGGAGCGATACAGCCAGTCCTTGCAGAAGACTCTCAAGACGGGCTATACTCCAGGTACTTCATCGTGAAGAAAAAAGGAGGAGGACTCAGACCGATCCTGGACCTTCGGACTGTAAATCTTTTTATACCACCGAAAAGATTCCGCATGGTCACGCTCCAGTCGATCCTTCCGCTACTCCAAAGGAGCGATTGGTTCGCATCCATCGACCTCAAGGATGCATACTTCCACATCGCCATCCACGAGGACAGCCGGAAATACCTTCGGTTCCGAGTGGGGGACGACTCCTACCAGTTCGTCGTTCTTCCGTTCGGACTTTCCACCGTGCCGAGGGTATTCACGAAGTGTGTGGCGGTGGTGTGCGCAACTCTAAGGGCAAGAGGCATCACCATCTTTCCTTACCTCGACGATTGGTTGCTGGTGGCATCTTCGAGGGTCGAGCTCCAGAGGGCTCTCAAACACACTCTCGATCTCATGCTCGAATTGGGACTTTGTCTGAACGCGGAGAAGTCGGTTCTACAGCCGACAAAAGAGATTCAATACATAGGGGCAAGGCTAAGCGCATCCGATGGTCGGGCGTATCTCCCGGACGACAGGGCGTTCAAACTGATCTCCCTTGCAAGCAGAGTGTCCAAACAATCGGTGACATCAGCTCATCTTGTACAAAAACTTCTGGGGCACATGGCCTCGACCATCGCGGTCGTACGCTACGCGAGGCTTCGCATGCGACCTCTTCAGACCTGGTTTGTTCGAGCCTTCGAACCAGAAAAGGACAGACCTTCTCTTCGTCTACTACTCCCACGAGCCGTAAGAGAGTCTTTGAGGTGGTGGCAGCAGGAATCAAATCTACTCGACGGGGTACCATTTCAACCGCCGGTACCGAGCAGAATTCTGACGACGGACGCATCCCTACTAGGATGGGGGCCCCACTCCGACGACCACGTCGTACAGGGCACATGGTCTCCGACGGAGGCCTCCAAGCATATCAATTGGCTGGAGCTGATGGCTGTTTGGAGGGCGCTCCAAGCAATGGAACATTATCTCACCGGACATCACATACAGATCGTGACGGACAACACCACAGTGGTGGCTTATATCAACAAGCAGGGAGGCACCAAATCCATGCGCCTCACACGACTGACTATGCGACTCTACGAATGGGCCCTCCTTCGTCAGATGTCATTTGTGGCGATCCACATCGCTGGAAAGACGAACGTACTGGCGGACGCACTGAGCAGAGTGTCTCTGCAATCACACGAGTGGGAACTGAACAGGCAAGTGTTGACTTCCCTATTTCAACAGTGGGGTCGACCGGACATGGACTTATTTGCAACCAGCGAAAACGCAGCCTGTCCACTGTTCTGCAGCAGGGCAGGGTCGGACCCGAAGTCGATAACCGACGCGTTCCTGTTGCAATGGAGCAACGGGTTTTACTACCTATTCCCTCCAATTCCTCTCCTAACACGAGTGCTAGCCAAGATATCGCTAGACAGGACAAATTGCATACTAGTTGCTCCATGGTGGCCGAGACAGCCTTGGTTCGCCCACTTGCTCAATCTGTCCCAGGGAGATTATCTGCATTTACCGATTCGAGACGATCTGCTGACACAGCATCAGGGCAAGGTACTTCATCCGAATCTGCATCACTTAAGCCTCACAGCATGGAGGATCAGATAACGATGGATACGGACCTGTCTGAGGCAGTTAAAGACGTTTTGCTGGCAGCACGCAAGCCTTCGACAAGGCTTTCTTATGAGAGGAAATGGCAGGCTTTCTCTAGCTTTGTCGCGGCTTCGGGTAAAGACCCTGCAGCATGTTCAGTATCCACTGTCCTCGATTTTCTGCACTCGTTGATGACCCGCGGACTGAAATTCTCATCAATTAAGGTTTATTTGGCTGCAATTACGGCTTATCGCACAACTCCTACCAGCATATCGCTGTTTGTCCATCCATTAGTGAAACAATTTTTGAAGGGATTAAAAAATTTATGTCCTCCAACGAGGAATATTACACCGGGATGGGACCTTCAACTGGTTTTAAAGGCACTAACAAAAGCGCCGTTCGAACCCATGGCGAAGTCAGACTTACGCCTTCTGTCCCTCAAAACGCTGTTTCTTGTAGCGATTACATCTGCAAGGCGCGTTGGCGAAATAGCCGCGCTCAGAATTGATCCTCCGTATACTACCTTTCACAAAGACAAAGTCGTTTTGCGGCCAGATATATCATTTCTTCCTAAGGTCATTTCCGAATTCCACCTGGCTCAGGATATTATACTTCCAGCATTCTTTCCATCACCAACGTCGGATGTCGAGAGACTTTTGCACAGCCTCGATGTCCGTAGAGCCCTAGCCTTTTACAAGGCGCGTACAGAGCCCATAAGACACACTCAACAACTTTTTGTCTGCTACGGCCCACCGAAAAAAGGCTACCCCGTGTCGAAGCAAAGACTGTCCTCATGGCTGGTCGACACTATTAAATTGGCCTATCAACTTGCCGATCGCGCTTTACCGGGCTCGGTAAGGGCACATTCTATGAGAGCCATGTCGACTTCGACGGCATTTGGCAGAGGAATTTCTCTATCGGACTTGTGCAGGGCGGCAACTTGGTCTTCACCCTCCACCTTTATCCGGCACTACCGCCTCGACGTTCGAGCCAGGGCACAGAACGCTTTCGGAAGAGCGGTCCTATCATCGGTCACCATCTGACTACCGACACCGACCCACCTCCGGTAAGTCAGCTTGCTAATCTACCCATATGTGTGTGATGCACAGAGACCACGAAGAAGAAGGACAGGTTGCTTACCTGTAACTGTAGTTCTTCGAGTGGTCAGCTGTGCATTCACACAACCCGCCCTCCTTCCCCTCTCGGTGTCTGCATCGAGTTCGATGGATACCCAGGTGGAAATGGGATGGTCTGTTGTCTTTTGGTTTTTTTCTTTTTTTTTCGAGACGATCTCGATTACATCGGGATCGAGACTTTTTCTATCGATCTCGTGGACGTCGAGTTCGATAGCCTATTTTTATTCTGTCTTTTCCTTCTAAGATCTCGATTAGCTCGGGATTGAGACTTTTTTATAATCGATCTCGTAGTCATCGAGCTCGAGGGGGTGTAGTAAGCTCCTTTTTTCCCCTGGATCAGCCTCGGTTCCGAGGGTCGCAATAGGCGGTCTCAGGGAACTGAGGAGACGGGCGGGAGCCGCGCTAAGGAGCACGCGCGAGGGGGAGGGGCTCCCGCCCAGTTCAGCTCAGCTAAAGAAGTTCCGATCGATCTCAGCGCAGGCGCAGAGAACCCATATGTGTGTGAATGCACAGATGACCACTCGAAGAACTACAGTTACAGGTAAGCAACCTGTCCTTTGTTTAGCCACTTTTGCTTGCAGTGTGAGCAATTGAGCAGCATGCACGGGCACAATACTCATAAATTATAAGCCAGGATTCTCTGGAATGAGATATGGCTTCTGTGGGGAAAAATGTTTGTGCATATGAGAAAGGAAAGGGAAAGCATCCTGACCAAAATTATCTGAACAAATATTCCATCAGTATGTGTGATCATTTGTTTCCATCCTCTTTATTTGAATATACCTACTCTTTATAAAAGAAGCAATGACTTGATCCTTGTTACAAGCTACTAATATCACACTTTTTGATTATGACATTTTATTCTTATCTCATTTATTCAATTGGTTCCTTTAGTATATTTTATATACCGGTATTTATTTATTATATTTATATCCTGCCTTTGTGCCTGCAAGGAACCCAAGGTGGTTTACATAATCTTCTCCCTCCTTCTCTCCATTTTATCATCACAACAACCCTGTGAGGTAGGTTAGGCTGAGCGTCAGTGAGTGACAGGCCCAATATTCAATGAGCTTCATGGCCAAGTGGAAACAAGAACCCGGATCTCCCGAGTCCCAGTCCAACACTAATCTGCTACACCACACTGGCTCTCATTACGCCACACTAGCTCTCTATATGTATATGTAAGCAAGGTGACTCCTTTCTTTTGACTACAGTTATATCAGATCTTTTAGGTTCATATTGTTCTTCAGATAATGCCATTATTTTCTAGGAGATTTCATGGTTTGGATTCAGGGCTGGCTGCCCTGAATCTGCAAATTTTGCATCTATCTACAAACCATTTATACCCATGTTAAAATATAACTTTTCTGGGACACAACAACAGTCCAACCCCAACATTTATTGTTTATTGCATTTTTATTCTTTTTCTCTGCCATGGATCTCAAGGTGGAGTACATATGATTTCCAGGCAGTCTTCCATCCAGCCATTGACCAGACCCACACCTGCTTATCTTCAGCAAGGTTGCTATAGCATGTGCCTTCAGACTATGCCTGGGACCAAGTGTAATTCAGGGGGGAAGAAGGTAGATAACCCTAGCTCTGCCTCGATCCACTTCAAAGCAAATGTCCCAAGGTAGATGTCTCTTCCACAGTTGGATCTCAGCTTTCCTGAGGGCTGTTCTGGTCTTCCTGTTACACTTCAGATCCATTTTGATGTTGGAATTACCACTAGCAGATATGGGCTGTTTGTTTTTTTTAAAAAATGTGGGAACTCCATGTTTATGAATTTATCTACAACAGCTAAACATACAGCTTCTGTGTTCAGAGGCAGAGATGTCCATCAGTGCCTTCTTATGAGCTTCCCGGGGATATCTGAGTCACTGCTGTTGGAGACAGAATGATGGATTACATGGTCCTTTTGCGTAATCCAGCAAGGTTCATTTATTTTGAATGAACCTCCTCTCTCCAGAATGAAGTAGCTTTGTTTCCTTGCCTGAAATGGGTAGTTTGTTCTTTTCCAGAACAAAAACCTGGGACTTTGGCATTATTTTAATAGATGTCAGGTATAATAGAGCAGGTGGTCACTCATTTGAGAAAAGGCAATCCCTTTTCACCTCAAAACAGAGGGCTGAGAAATTGAATTTTTGAATGCTCCATGAAAAGAAAACTCTCCCTGTACATGAAATAAAACTAGCCTGTCATGGATAAAGGTAGTCTAAAACCTTCCTGACATGCTAGTTTCATATATGTATTTTATTTATTTATTTATTTATTATATTTATACCCCGCCTTAGCAGTTGTTGAAATATCTGGAAGCACTCAGACATTTGATTCTCCATTCGCAGTATGGAGTGATACAGTCCAGGAACATATACATCAGATGGGGCTGCTAATGGTGTGTTTTGCCTCTCAGTTTTGGTTGTTGTGAGGATTAAATGAGGGGAGGAGAATCATGTCTGCTACCTTTGAAGAAAGGCAGGATATAAATGTAATAATACATACATACATACATAAAATAGTAAGTAAGCTTCTTCTATTTTTCAGCTGAAAAGTACACAGATTCAGGTAATGGGTGCATATACTTTTCCTGATTTGAGACAAGCTAATATGTCACTAAATTTCTAAAAACACTTGTTTTTCTAAAAATTAAATCAAATTAGCTCTGTTTTTAAATGTATATCCAAAATGCTAACACATGAAAACTCTCTGGCAACTTCATGATATAGGTCAGCTTTAGCTTACCATAGCATAAACTGTGGTTTCTGCTGTGGTTGCTACACTCTCTTGTCTGAAAGCCAGACAGAGATGTCCTGCACTATTTCATCTCAGAAAGTCTACAGGGTAATGAAGGAATATTTTGGCATAATTGTTATCAATTCCTGGACCAATAATGAGCCATAGGATGCCAAATAAGAGTACACCCCTGACTCCGCTCTATCCCTGCCTTGAAAAATAGGCTCACATTGCACAGCTTTGCCAAGCACAGATAGGCGATCAGCACTGTCACAATGCACTGAGAGCTGCTCCTGTCCCAGTACTTCAGCTGGAGCCAGATATAGTACCTTGTGGGATCCCTGTGGGAGGGGACCAATTATGACAGAACTGGGACATACCGTATATGCCCGATCCTATGATCTGGTGTTTCAGTATGACAGCTCAAAGGAGTCAGCTGCTAAGATTTAAAAACCTTGGACCTGTGTGTTAGCTGTAACGATATAGGTTACTCAATTTCCTTGAAAATCTATATTTCTCATTTTTAAAATTGACCATTATGATTTACATTAACTTTTTAATGACATACTACATTTTAACTTACACTATAAGCCTCCATGTATGGCAACAATAACTTCTATGCAGAAGAAATTCTTTGCATTTTTCACTAGCAAGGGAGGAATGCTTTGGGATTAGACTCTCAACAGGTGACAAAAATGCTCAAATTGCCTTGGGACTTGCTACCCCACCCCACCTCTCTCGTTGAGTGGTGTTTGATTTAGGCAACTTTATCACTAATAGAGGGAGTAGCTATAATGCAGCTGCAATTTTGTTTTGTTTTGTTGGCATTATATATATTTACTGTAGATACATTGCTTCCAGAGAGTTGGTCCTACACTGCTGTAGCAATTAGGTGCTTCCTTTTTTACTAGTGAAAAGCTGTAATAAACAGCTGTAATACAATAAATGCTGAACATGGTTGTAATCCACAGTGTATTTGCTATGAACTGGTTCTATGTGCAAATAGCCTGTATTGCAACACTTCTTCTGTTGAGGGTTTATTTCCAGTCTCCTGTCCTTTCTGTAGAGTTAAATTGGCCAAGGACTCCTGTGTGCTCTTTGGCAATGAAGCATACTATAGACCGAACGGCTCTCTGGACTATCCTTATGAAAATTGGATGCCCCAATAAATTTGTGAATATCTTGCGACTTCTCCATGACAACATGACGGCAACTGTTTTGGACAAGAGCGGCTCTCATGGTGCTCCATTTAAAGTGGGATCAGGTGTTAAACAGGGATGTGTTATCGCCCCAACATTATTTGCTATTTTCATCGTCATGATTTTACATCTTGTCGAGGGGAAACTTCTCACTAGTGTGGGAATTATATATCGAACAGATGGAAAGCTTTTTAATCTCAGTAGGCTGAAAGCAAAAAGTAAGGTAATTACAACCTTCGTTGTAGAACTTCAGTATGCTGATGATAATGTGGTCTCCACACATTCAGAGGATGATCTCCAAACTATGCTAAATGCTTTTGCAGAAGCATACGAAAAACTCGGTCTCTCACTTAACATAAAAACCCCCAAAGTGCTTTATCAGCAAGTGCTTCATCAGCATGTGCAAGTGCTTGAGTTATCTCAAGGAGCACCTCCAGCAACATCAAGTAGGCCGCTCAACAAGATATGCCACAGACGGCCTTCTCCTTATCCCATCAGCCAGAGCAGCCAGGCTGGTGGGGACTAGGAAGAGGGCCTTCTCTGTGGTGGCCCCCACGTTATGGAACTCCCTCCCTAGTGGCCTTTGCCATGCCCCCTCCGTGATGAGCTTCCGCCGTGCATTAAAAACATGGCTGTTCAGGCGGGAATATGGGGTGGGTTAGGATTTTAAAAGAAATTTTTATACTGTTTTAATTTATATTATATTTTATTGTATTGTTTTACTGTGTTATTTTGGTTGTACATCACCCAGGGTGGCGGGGTGACCGGCCAGATGGGCGATTAATAAATATAATAAATAAATAAATAAATAAAAAGTTAACCCTTTGGTGATGCCATCTATCCAGCTTGGTGGGGCAATACTGGAAAATGTTGATCATTTTCTATATCTTGGCAGCTATCTTTCTGTCACAGCTAACATTGACACTGAAATCCAGCATCGTTTGAGCTCCGCAAGTGCCACATTTTCTTGAATGAAACATAGTGTTCGAGGATTGGGATATCTGTAAGGAGACCAAAACGCTGGTTTATGAAGCCATTGTATTACCAACTTTATTGTATGCCTGCGAAACATGGACTATCTATAAACATCATTTCCACCTCCTTGAAAGATTTCGTCAACGTTGCCTCCGGAAAATCCTGCGAATTACTTGGGAAGATAGGCGAACAAATGTCAGCGTACTGGAAGAAGCAAAGACTACTAGCGTTGAAAAAATGATCCTTCAACGCCAACTTCAATGGACCGGTCATGTTGTTCGAATGTCTGACTGCCGTCTCCCAAAGCAGTTACTTTATTCCCAACTCAAGGATGGAAAGCAGAATATCGGTGGTCAGTATAAGAGGTTTAAAGATGTTCTTAAGGCTAATCTAAAAAAATGCAATATAAACATCGAAAACTGGGAAACTCTGGCCCATGAACGATCTAACTGCAGGTTGGCCTTTCACAAAGGTTCTATGGACTTTGAAGAAGCCCGAGTGAAGGGTGAAAGGGAGAAACGTGCTAAGCGAAAAGCACATCAAACGAATCCTTTACAGGACCATCTTCCATCTGGTAACCTGTGTCCTCACTGTGGGAAGCTGTGTGGATCTAGAATTGGCCTCCACAGTCACTTACGGACCCATTGCTAGAGTCTACACAATTTTTTTAGAATTTCCTCTTTTTATAATTTTCATTTTGTAATTTTATCCTGGAAGACAATCTTACTCGGTCACGAGTGATCACCTACTACTATGTGCAAATAGCCTGTATTGCAACACTTCTTCTGTTGAGGGTTTATTTCCAGTCTCCTGTCCTTTCTGTAGAGTTAAATTGGCCAAGGACTCCTGTCCTGTGTGCTCTTTGGCAATGCAGCATATATCACTACATACATCTCACAAACCACTGAAATGAGAAAAGCTCAAATATGTAAGCATACAAGTTGAATGATCACTCAAGCTCTACTTGTTAGGTCTCTTGGTAATATTCTCTTCCCCTCCCCAACCACCCATATTCGTTATAATGTACAACATGATTCCCAATGTTGTATGCCAGGTGAAGCCCCATTGCCTTGACATTTGAGTAGCAAAAGCCACAGTTTGATCCTGGTTTGTTTTAACTACCTAGAATTAGAATAAAGTCAGTTCCCTGAGCTCATATGTAGTGGGAAACTTTGGTTTATTAAAAAGAGGAAGTGGAATATTCTATTCATCAACTGGTGTAAATATAACTCAAGGTTAGTTTCATATATAACATTATGTAATTATATCAACTGGTCCTATTTGTTGAGCTGGTTCTACATACAGAGTTGGATTTTTTTCAGAGAATACACAAGGACAATGGGACAACATTAAAGGACAACAAATGATATTAATTCTATGTATATAAGGAATTGATCATATTAAATTTATATTTGTTAATTTGAATAATTCTGTTAGCAAGATTCAGTTTTTCAAAGAATTTATAATTATTTGGCTGGAAATGGTAGATAGAGGAAGCGTGGAAGACAGCTGAGGGAGAGAAAGGAAGGGGTAATGGAGATTATGTGATGGCTTTGATGGAGAGTCAGGGAGTAGAAGCAGTGGCACGGAAGGAGTTATGCTGACCATTTCTTCTATCTGTTGACCACTGGAATTTCTGAGAATACATTAGTAGTAGGTGCTCAATTCAGAAGTAACAGCCAAAACTTGTTTCGCCATTGGAATCATGCTACATGTGCACTTCCTCCTCCCACTGGGCTAACTTGTATTTACTCTAGGAAGAGGAAATGCTTTTACCAGGAAAGTCTTAATTTTTTGCTAATACTCTTGAAATAGTTTCCCATCCCACCTTATTTTACTACTATAGAATTGTAAGTATCTAATAGAAATATTTTTCAAAGTTTTTTTTTAGTTCTCTCTCTCTCTCTCTCTCTCTCTCTGTTGTGCTTCTTGGAATTCATTGGGAAATGAAGTTAGCTCCCCTAATCCAGGATCACTTTGATGCCTAATGAGAATATTTTACTATTAAAGAATGTATTGTATCGCCTTCATGGACTGAATGACTTGATTGTTATTTGTTCTGACACTTGCCAGTTGTATTTTGACCACAGCAGTATTTGCTTTGCTTTCCAGTTTTCCTTAATTGGAAACAGATACACAGGGGAATATTGCGTCTTCTCCCAGCCATGAACAGTTATGCAGTGTACTAAAATTCCCAAGGGAAAAATAGTTAACGGTTTGAAACTCAGCAGTGTTTTCAGGCAGTGCATATGGCAAATGATTCTATAGTGTTGATATAGTCTTGTCTTTTCACATATTAATACAATGAGCTGTGATACAATGAGTTCTTATCCTGCTATATCCATGCATGTGTAAAGCAAAGTACTTTGAAAAATATGGAACTTTTAAAACTGGAATACCGTACTTTATTCAGAAATAAATACTGAACTTTCTTGAACAAAGGTTCTAAGTGAACCTGTTTTTATCCATTTACGCTGGTAGTACTTACCATTAACAGCTACATTCACATGATGTGGAAGAGACTTAATTCATGCTTACTAACATTTAAAAAATCGGTTCTGTATATTGATGTTTTAGTGTACAGAGATGGTCTTAGTGTACAGAGCAGGGCCGGTACTACCATTAGGCCAACTAGGCGGCTGCCTAGGGCGCCGGGCTAAAGGGGGCGCCAGGAGCATAGGGCTGGAGGGAGGGAGGGCTCAAGTGGGAAGGGGGGGCGCTAAATATCTGATCTTGCCTAGGGCACCAAACTGCCTTGCACCGGCCCTGGTACAGAGAAGTTGCTGCCTGAAGATTAAAAAATAAATAAATGATAAACTGATGGTGTTTTGAGATATTAAGCAAATGTAGTTAGCTTATGCAAGCATATGTAAAAGATTTCTTTCTTCCATGTTCCATACAGCCGGAAAGTAATGCTTGCTGTGTCAGCACACGTGTCTGTTTTAAGTCTAAGAGTGTGCCTTCATTAGAAGCTCTCTAGTACCATTCTTTTCATTGGCTTGGATCCAACAAACCTCAAGCAGGATTCCGTGCATGGAATGGAGCTTTCCCACCCCTTCTCTCCCGAAGACTGCAGGTGGAGGGAGGGACTGCAGATGACCCCTTCGTGGAAGTGCCCTCTGCTTGTAGCCAGGATCCCTTTGGACTTGTTTAGATTTTTCCTTCATTGTCTCTGTGAAACAATTTCTGGATTTGCAATGCGTATACATTTTGGGATTGTGGGCTTGGATTATAGTTGTTTAAAAATAGCACCAGTGTCTTGGTAGCGTTGTGCAAAAGAAATAAGGGTTGTTTTTTTTTTACATTATTGTAGGAGTGTGAAATAGCAAAGGTTATTCGGGTTCAGAACCCCACCCCTCCAATAACAAAGTACTCATAGTATATTAATGGATATGCAAAATTAGGCTACACTTTTTAAAATGGGAAAATGGGGTGTGTTAATGAAGGCAGACAGGGTGGGACAGTAGCCAGAATCAGCAGTATATATTTATCAGCACACAAACAAATGATACAAAAGGTTAGTACCTGTTTAATAAGATATAGTACCTGTTTAATGAGATACTAACTTTCATGCAAAGAAACCCAGAAGAGAGGATTGATTCCGGTGATGCTACGCAATAATATGTAGACTGTGCAAGTCAATTGTGGCATTTCCAGGTACAAATCATGAGAAGAGGTTGATCTGGAATACCCCACTGGCTGATTCTCACTACAATTTTTGTATTTGTGTATAGAAATATACATTGCATACAAACTATACATGCATCCTATCAAGTGCGAAGAGCACACATGTACAGAGTTATATGTGTGTGACTTTTAAAAACCCAGAAATATTGGCCTACTATCTCTGAATTTTTAAAGAGACATGCTGCATAGTGCACATTCTTCACATTTTATGGGTTGCATATGCATTTAGTACTTGGGTATAAATACCAGAGTACAAAAAATAAAATGTGAACACTCCCTAAAATCCTGGCAATTATATTGCTACATTATTACAAAATATAATTCTGTTACTCTGATGTTGCAGCACAAATATTTAGTAATCAGGGATGAGAGTGCCATCGCAAACACACTTGACTGGGTTTGCATGACATGGCAACCTATTGTAGGTAACTAGCCACAATGGGTTGTCGTGTTGTGTGAATCTGAATTGCTTCCTGCAGGGTGGCTTGTTTTGGGGCAACAAGCCAACCTGACAATAAATGACTTCTTGTAGGAGTTCGCTCCACAATGAGTCTGAACCCAGGCTATCGACCCCCTCGTGGGTTGTGGGAAGTGGTGAGCAATCCGCTTGGCAAGAGTGGCAAAAAACCCTTGCCATGCTCACCTGGGCCACCTCCAGTGACAGCCTCTCCACCAAGTGCCCAACCGGCACTTTGGAGTGACCATCAATGGCTTGCTCTCTCCTGCTCTGATTGTGACCTCTTTTGTGGTCGTCTTGATTTTTTTCCCCTTTCCGCCCCCAGAGATAAGGAAAAGTGCTGCTTGGGCATTTTGGAGGGGCTATCACTTTGGAGATTGCAAAAAGTGATCTCCAGGAAAAAAAAGGGGGGGAAGCTGCAGCGACTGCAAGAGGGGTCGTGATTGGAGCAGGGAGAGGAGACAAGATGGGTTCTGTCACGCAAGTTCCTGGGATACCTGGGGGAGGACTGAGGGGGAAGCAGGGGGGACAACCCACGGTGAGCCCAATAATCTGTTGGGTGCACTGTGGGTTCTTCCATGAACAACTCACACTTAGTAGCTTATTTGCAGGGTGTGTTGCTGTGTTGTGTGAACTTACCCACTGGGTCAGAAGTAAATGGAATTTTGGCATACTGTACTTCTTGCACCCTGATTTTATTTTGAAGTCTGGAAAAATGTGATTAGTGCTTCATCCTTAGGAGTATTTAAAAACAACCACAACACAAATATCTTGTGTGAAGGAGGGAGCCTTTGGGGGTTTCCACACGCACACTCACACACACACACACACACACACACACCTCATGTGTGAACCGGCTGGAGGCTGGGGTGGGGTGGGGTGTGCATAGTTCCTCTAGAATGGATGGCGCCTGGAAGTCCAGGCTAAAAGTGCAAATGTCATGAGTTCCCCTCCCTGCCTGGCCAGGTGAAGTGCATCATGATTGGCTGAAGGCAGCAGAGCTACAGGAAGGAGGGGGGAGGGGGAAAAGAGCTATATTTCCCAACGTGTGAGTTTTAGTCTTTGTCTTTGTCCATTGCGTGGCTGCCAGGCTGTTGGAGCAATGGCGGCAGCGCCAAGGAGAGGCCCAAGCCTTCGGGGGGGGCCTCAGGATCCGACCCCAGGTAGCTCCTGGTGAAATTAGCTGAATGAGGGCTCTGGTAAAGGCAAGCCTTGTTGGAGGCTACCCATCTCGGACCTGCGGGTAGATGTGGTGAACTCCATCGGGCAGCAAGGCTGTGCTGGATCTAACGCTGGAAGAGAACTGGCCCTCAGGTAACAGAGTGTGTGCCTGAGAGATATTAAGAATCAGGTTTTGTTATTTTGCAGCTTTACTGTGTATCAAAGTCTCTCTCTCTAATTTTGTGTGCTTCTCTCATTTCCCACCTTTTGTTGTAAAATGCTACCAGAATAAACCTCCTCTTGGTTTTACCCCACATGGGTTTTGTAGTCACTCTGCTTGGTTCAGTAACTAAATCCAGGTTATAGACAAAGGCAAGTTCCTGAACAGAGATTCAAGTAGGATTGCAGACAGCTGAGGCTGGCAATCTGATACCTTGAGATCTCTGGGGGTCTTGGTTCCTTTGGGGTAGGAAAGGGTGGGGGTGTGGCGGGTCAGCCAGCCCCCTTCCTCCACATCTTGAATAAACAATGAATAAGAGACAGTATCAGTTGAAATGTTTTAAAATCCAACATTCTTTAGTCCTTTGTTTCCATAAATACAAAGATCAATGTAACATGCAGAGAAAAGGATAAGTACTGAAAATTATTGTTATTGAAAATATACTTGACTTTTTAAAGGTTAATGGAAACATATACAAATGTTACATCGAAAGTATAATTATATAACAGTCATTACATATTTCATTTATTCTTTTGCATCTTTTATATTCCAAATATTATACAAATTATAAATATTTATTTTAAATATTTGTTTTGTTTAAGACATAGTTGGTTTAAAATAGAATTAAGTAATGGGTTTACAGAACAGCTGAACATGCTTTCTTTTGTTGAATGTCCAGAAGCAGACAAATCAATAAACTACGTTTGTGTGTGGCTGTTCTTAGTAAGGCTGCTGTACAGGCAGTCCCCGAGTTAAGAATGTCCGACTTACAGACAACCCATACTTAAGAACAGACTTCTGGGTTCCCCAGCACTATGTCATTTACGTAGAATACATAGCGTAGTATACTACGCAATTTGTGAAATTTACTCAATTTGCGTAAATGCCGATTTTAACATATAGAACGCTATGCTGTTCCGACCTACATACAAATTCGACTTAAAGACATTCTTAAGAACGGAACTCGTTCATAACCTGGGGACTGCCTGTATTTCAATTTGTTTTTATCTTAGGAAATCATGTTGCTATCTATTCCGGTGGCTTCAGCAGAGTTGAGACCACAGGGAACTTGGAGCCAGTGCCATCACCTCAGAATAAGGAAGTTTTACTTCGGTGCCTGCTTGTTTGTTTGTTTGTTTGTTTATTTTTAAGGGCACAATGCTATGCAATGCTGGCTGGAGGATGCTGGGAGCTGTACATTTTCCTATCTATAAACGTGCATAGGATTGTGCCTTTATTTATTTATTGCACTTTTAGATTGCCCAATAGCCAGAGTTCTCTGGGAGGTATACCTGTAAAGTATGAAGGATTTAGGGCAGGCAAATAATATTTGAGACCTGATACTTATTTTTACTTGCAATGAAGCTTTCATACACCCCCCGCCACCCCGCAAACTATTATAATTTTGCTGTGGAGACAGCAAATCCATTTGATAGAAAATTCTGCTTCCTGTTTAACCTGTCTCTTAGTACATGAGTGATATATATAGTATTTTAAGCTGACTTTGGTGAAGATGCATAATTAAAGCTTTCTTAGTAAGCAATTCTTATGTGGTTGAGGCAGTGGAAATACCATTTGTACCTCCATCCACACTCTCTTTGATCCATCAGGCAGCCCCTCCTGTCTCCATGTTTGTAGTGCCTAGGCATACACAAAAAAAATAACAGTTCAGCAAAACTGGGAATGGTTAATGGCAGACTCTGATATCTTTTGTCATTTCCCCCCTTTATAAAAGGGATAATTTAATTTGGGTTGGATCTAAAGGGAACCTAGCATGAGGGGGAAAGTATGAGGGGAAGGCACTTCCACTTGTATGTGTTGTGTGTGTCTGTGATTTCCACCAATTTCCTCTTCTTACTGGAGCCCTCTGTGCCACATCCCACACTGGGACCTCCTGACTCAGCTTTTTGGAAGGCTGCAGGAGGGGGCATTAAAGCCCCTGTTCCACAGCTCCTGAATGTCAGGATCCAATCCATTTTTTGTTAATTAATTCTTTTGCAGAGTTATTTGTTGCAGGCTATAAATTACGTTTTCTAGACATCTGTGGAACAGCTTGGGCGCATCTTTCCAGTAAAGTCTGACAAGTTCACATTCTTTAGAAAAACGGCTAAGACACAGATTTGTCTAGCTAGTGCCTTGCCTTGTATGTTTTAGGTAACTGGCAGAGTGTTCTAATTAACTATATTTTTTATTATATTCATAGTGGTTTTAAATGATGTTTATTTGTAAGTCATGTTGTGGAAAAATTGATCTACTGCGTTGTGTTTTGGAAAGGTTCTTCTTCGTGGTCTCTGTGCATCACACTTATGGGCTCTGCGCGTGCGCGGAGGCCGCTTCGGGAAAGTTCTATAGCTGAGGCAAATTTTGGGCGGGAACCCCTCCCCCCTGCGTCTCCCTTGCGTGGGTTCCTGCCCTCTCCCTCAGTTCCTCTTCGACCGCCATCGCGTGTGGCTGTTTCTTCGAGAGGTTCTTCGATTCTTCATAGAATCCACCTAAAACTGAGTATTCTTTACATCTTCCCCCCGTTTTTCGTCGTGGGATCCTTCAATTCTGGTTATGGCTCCGAAAGCCCCCTTCCGCAAATGCGTAAGGTGCGGGACGAAGCTTCCTCCGGCCGACGGACACTCGCTGTGCCTCGCCTGCCTTGGCGAAGGCCACAATGTGGACGCTTGCCATCATTGCCAAGCGTTCACCAAACAAGCGAGGAAGCACAGGGCGGACAAACTGACGGCCATTCTATACAAAAAGGCCCTCCAACCGCCCGCGGAAAAGCCTATCCCTTCGGCTAGGCCTAGTACGCCTCCGTCGCACACGGTCTCCTCAGCGGATGCTCAGGAGGCCTACATGGCGGCGATGATATCGAAGAGCAAAGCTAAGAAAGCTCGTCGAGAAAAGGAGGAGAAAAGAAAGAGCAAGGAGCGAAAAGATAAGGCAAGGAGATTGGCAAAGAAATTGGCTTCGTCTCTCTCGGGATCGAGATTGACGGTAGCCCCGGATCCGACGGACGTCGTGACCGCTGAACGCCCGGCTGGGCTGCAATCTCCTCCCGCACGGGTTCCCTCGGGCTCGAGGGACCCTCCTCCTTGCTCATCTCCAAGTGTCCCCTCGGGATCGAGGGAGACTGGACTGAAATCGCCTCCTCCACGGGTTTCCTCGGGCTCGAGGGACCCACCTCAACGCTCTTCGCCAAAAGCCCCCTCGGGATCAAGGGAGGGTGCCCGCACCTCCGTATCTGAAGGCGAGATACCGGACTCACCTTCGGAACCGAGACCTACGGCCACTGCATTGGAACCGACTACGGATCTCCCAGCTCTGGCCTCACCAGTTCGTGCGATACGGGCTCGTACTCCACGAACTCGATCTAGCTCCCTCGAGATCGAGGAGGTGCTGATCACCCGGGACCGGGCATCCTCGAGGTCATCCGATTCCCGTAGAACCCGGGACCCCCGAAGATACAGGGAAAGGTCCCAGGATTCGAGAGACTCAAGGGATTCGAGATACTCCAGGGCGTCGCACTATAGTTACCGCCGAAGGCGCTCCCCTGTGTCTGATTACAGGTACCAGACCAGGGTGTACCATTCCAGAGAGAGGTCCCCAATTAGGAGACGCTCTCCTAGAAGGGATGAAAGACGTCCTCATCCCAGACAAGAGGGGATGCGTGCCGACCTCAGGACGTCTCCTTCAGCCCGCGCTCTGGCCCTCCCTTCTCAAGTGGAAGAGAGAGAGGTGGAAGAGAGAGACGATCGCCTAGCTACGGCCTCGATGGTATCGATGTCCCGCTCTCGCAGGTCTTCGACTCCGCGGTCTCCCATAACAGACTCGGACTCGATTATCTCGTTGTCCCCATCGTCCACATCTCCGGACCAGGTCGTCTCCACTCAAGCTGGTGTGTCCCCCTCAGAGGATATGGGCACCTTCCAGGACCAGGTCCTAAGGATGGCTCAAGCTCTCGGGCTTGAGACTGCGGCTGAAGAGAAAAAGCAAGTAGATCCTCTCTTCGACGCGGTCTCCAAATCCTCTTCGGGCCCGACTCTGCTCCCTATCACCCCGACGATGCTGGAGACGGTACAGGGATCGTGGAGCTCACCATCCACAGCTCCTCCTGCAGCAAAGCGTCTGGACACACTGTACAAGATTAGGCCGGACACAGCTAAGTTTCTCTTCTCCCATCCCACACCGAACTCGATGATAGTCGAATCAGCGCAGTCGAGATCGGGGAAACAGCATTCCACTCCGTCCGACCCCGAAGGAAAAAGGTTAGACAACTTCGGACGAAGAGTCTACACCTCGAGCGCCCTGGGGATCCGGGTTGCCGGGTACCAAGCCACGATGGCTCGATACCAACTCTTCCTTTGGGAAAAGATGGGTGGACTGATTGACTACCTCCCGGAGGAGAAGAGAGACTTAGCCAGAGTCTTCCAGGCCGAGGCAACGAACACCTCCAGACAACAAATCCATACGGCCAGACACCAAGGGGACTGCCATGGGAGATCCCTCGTGAGTGCGGTCGCGCTCTGCCGCCATGCATGGCTAAGGTCTTCCACTCTGACCACAGAAGCCAAGGCCAAAATTGAAAATCTGCCCTTCGATGGAGTCGGCCTATTTAACGATAAGACGGACGACTCTCTCGACGCGGTCCAGAAGACACGGGTGAATGCGAGGAAGATGGGCCTGCTCCCGCAAACATCTTCCAAAACATTCAGACGCCGCAGGTGGGCCCCGTATCCACACCCAGTGGCGCCGGGCCAACAGGGCCAGCAACCCCAGCAGTGGCAGGACAGTCGTTCTCGTCCACAGCAGCCCCGGGCACCGAGCCGTCAGTTCCAGCAGCAACGGTACCGGGGCTCCCGTAAAGGAGGCGACTTTCAAAGGCGTCGGGTTTGACGCGACCCAAGGCACGACCGATTCCTCTCCGATCCTCCCGGCTCGACCTCAGTTCGGAACCCGACTATCCCTCTTCCTACCATCATGGAAGAAAATTACCACCGATCGTTGGGTTCTGGACATTATCCGGCATGGGTACAGGATCGAGTTCGATTCTCTCCCGCCCTTTCTTGGCATCCGCACCACGCAGCCATCCCAGACGCTGCGAGAGGTCGCTTCTTTGATACTCAAAGGGGCCATAGAGATGGTTCCCCTCCACCTGGCACAGGACGGCCTTTACTCCAGGTATTTCACGGTGTCAAAGAAAGATGGAGGGCTCCGCCCGATCCTGGATCTACGATCAGTGAACTTCTACATTCTACCCAAGAAGTTCAGGATGGCCACTCTCCAATCGATCTTACTTCTCCTTTGCAAAGATGACTGGTTTGCTTCCATCGATCTCCAGGATGCCTACTTTCACATAGGGATCCATCGAGACAGCCAGAAATACCTGAGGTTCAAGATCGGATCCGAAGCCTACCAGTTCAAGGTGCTTCCTTTCGGACTTTCGACGGCACCGAGAGTGTTTACCAAGTGTATGACAGTAGTCTGCGCAGCCCTACGGACCCAGGGGGTGACCCTCTATCCCTACCTAGACGACTGGCTCATCGTTGCTCCATCTGCTCGGGAGCTTCGGAGCGCCCTCCTTCTGACTACAGACACTTTGTCCACTCTCGGTCTCTGCCTCAACGACAAGAAGTCCACTCTATTCCCAACTCAACGGATTCAATTCATCGGGGCTTTATTAGATGCCACGGTCGGTCGTGCCTTTCTGCCAGAAGACAGAACTCTAAAAATTCTTACCCTCGCCTCAAAACTGCAAAAGGCGATGTCATGCACAGCCTACTCGATTCAACGACTCCTCGGTCTCATGGCCTCGTCCATCCCGGTTGTTCCTCTCCCTCGACTTCGTATGCGCCAGCTCCAAAACTGGTTCATAAGGTCGTTCGATTCCGAGAGGAATGCACACCGAACGAAACTGACTATTCCGTCCAGCATAAAACAGTCTCTCCGCTGGTGGATGATCCGCTCCAACTTGACGAAAGGGCTACCCTTCCAACCCGTCTCTCCCTCGCTTACGCTCACGACGGACGCTTCTCTCCTGGGCTGGGGAGCCCACTGCGGGAGCCATACAGTGCAAGGACAGTGGGGCCCACAAGACCGAGAGAGACACATCAACGTTCTAGAACTCAAAGCTGTTTGGAACTCGATGAAATCCCTCGAACACATGCTCGTTGCGAGACACCTACAAGTAGTCACGGACAATACTACGGTTGTGGCCTACTTGAACAAGGAGGGCGGCACCCGCTCGTTGCGACTGACAAACCTAACTCTCCGTATGTTCGACTGGATGATCCCTCGTCGTATTTCGGTGAGGGCCATCCACATTGCAGGGAAAGACAACACACTGGCGGACGCGCTGAGCAGGTTGTCACTAGACTCCCACGAGTGGCAACTCGACACTCGAATTCGACAGTCACTGTTCCACCTATGGGGAACCCCAACAGTGGATCTCTTCGCCACTTCAACCAATACAGCCTGTCACAATTTCTGCAGCAGAGCAGGACACGACATTGCGTCGATCGGAGACGCATTCCAGATAACTTGGTCCGGGACTCTGTTCTACATATTCCCACCAATTCCATTGCTAGCCAAAGTAATTTCGAAAATCCAATCCGAGGGCACGAACTGCATCCTGGTGACTCCGTGGTGGCCGAGGCAAGCATGGTTCGCACCACTTCTACGACTCTCCAGGAGACAGTATCATTATCTACCGAACACATCAACGATACTCTCTCAAGCTCGAGGCACGCTGTTACACCCGAATCCATCCATCTTGAAACTCACGGCATGGCTAATCTAATACCGAGCGCACTCCCTTCGGAGATCAAGCTCGTATTGCAGGAAGCGTGGAAACCATCCACCAGAGCTTCATATGCCAGAAAATGGAAAGCCTTCTGTGATTACCTCGGTCGGATTGAAGTGCCTTACTCGAGCGTTCCTATTCAGCAAGTACTGCAATTCATGCTTCATTTGCATCACAAGGGGCTTAAAACGGCCTCGTTAAAGGTCTATTTAGCTGCCCTGTCAGCGTACCACAATGGTCAGGATGGGTCCACCCTGTTCTCGAACCCGCTAGTCAAGTGTTTCATGAGGGGATTGAAGAACATGACCCCTTCGTTGAAACCAGTCACTCCGGTCTGGGACCTCCAGTTGGTGCTGCAGGTACTTATGACTAAACCTTTTGAACCAATGGCGACAACGGATCTCCGCTTAGTGACTTTTAAGACCGTATTTCTTGTCGCAATCACCTCTGCTCGGAGAGCATCTGAACTGGCGGCTCTAAGAGTCGATCCTCCATACCTCAGCATCCACAAGGAGAAGGCTGTGTTACGCCCAGATCTGGCCTTCATTCCTAAGGTCGTATCCTCTTTCCACTTAAACCAGGACATTATTTTACCGGCTTTCTTCCAAAGCCCGTCGACTCCATTGGAACAGCAACTCCACATGCTGGATGTGCGAAGGGCCCTGTTGTTCTACAAGTCCCGCACTGAATCCATAAGGAGATATCCCCGTCTCTTTATCTGTTACGGTGGACGCTCCAAAGGACTACCGGTCTCGACCCAGCGTCTATCTACCTGGATTGTCGATTGCATCGGGTTGGCCTACAAACTCAAACATCAGCGATTGCCGAGCTCGGTGCGAGCTCATTCTACCAGAGCCGTATCGGCCTCGACGGCTTTCGCGAGAGGAGTATCGTTAACGGATGTCTGCAAGGCGGCTACATGGTCCACGCCTTCGACGTTCGTTTCACACTACCAAGTCGATGTCCGATCCCGGAGGGACAATGCATTTGGCAGAGCTGTCCTTTCCTCGGTCCTTCAATAACGACGACACCGACCCTCGACCGGTAAGTCAGCTTGCTACTCTGCCCATATGTGTGATGCACAGAGACCACGAAGAAGAAGGACAGGTTGCTTACCTGTAACTGTGGTTCTTCGAGTGCAGTCACACAACCCGCCCATCCATCCCCGCTACGGTGTCACTGTCGAGTTCGATGGTGTACTGAATCGGGACTCTTGGGCGCACTACGGTCGGTACCGTATGACACCATCGAATTGGAATTTCGGTACCTCTTTTTGGGGAGGTGGAGAAACCTTCCTATGTTCTCCCTTAGTACTGGGATCGCGATGGCGGTCTCAGGGGAACTGAGGGAGAGGGCGGGAACCCACGCAAGGGAGACGCAGGGGGGAGGGGTTCCCACCCAAAATTTGCCTCAGCTATAGAACTTTCCCGAAGCGGCCTCCGCGCACGCGCAGAGCCCATATGTGTGACTGCACAGATGACCACTCGAAGAACCACAGTTACAGGTAAGCAACCTGTCCTTCTTAGAGAGGAAAGTTTATTAGTGAATTCACGGATGGCATCTGAGCACAGTCAAGAATGCCAACAAGAATGCAAAGGAGACACTTCCATTTATACTGAATAATATCACATAGAGATCAGGTAACAACCAGTCAGAACAAGGAAGCTTGAGACAATTCGAAAGGAAACACTTAGGTCTGACAGAAGGTCAGACATGGCCCATCTTCCTGCTATCAAGGCTTTACATAAGGTAATCAGTACTGTCTTTTGCAAGGGAGACATGGCTCACACAGTACTCTTTAGCATAACAGAGCAGAGGCTAGGCACATGAGAGATTTGCCCAATTCAGGGTTGTTCATGAAAGGTCTGACTTGTCAGGGCATGTTCTAGAAAAGCCAAGGAAAGGTCTGACTTGCCTTTCTAGGCCTTTCTGTTAGACTGAAGCCTAAACAAAATTTACTTCTACAGTCACTATGATAATTTCTGCTATAAACATGGATTTAATAAATAAATAAGCAAATGTAATGGTTAAAATTATTGTAGCCTTAGTGACCTAGATCCATCCAATTAGAGATGCAGTCTGACAGTTGTTGGCATGTCTGCACATAAATATTTCACTTGCAGTGGTGGTCAGGCAGCATTAATCAGATGAATCAGATAGGATCAGCATCAGGCAGCATTAATCAGATGAAGCCAGTTGACAAGGGCATCAGATCAGAGTTCAAAGCCAGATTGGGGAGGGGGGTTAGGCTAGACAATTTTTAGTGTCCAAAAAGAACAATCTGAATGCCTCTGATGTATTTTTATCAGTAAAGTTAAGCAGAACAATACCAGGATGAGAGAGTACTTTGGACCCCCCAGCTAGGCTACTCTAAGCTCTTCGGAAGAAGGGTAATGAAGTTGAAGGCAGGGTCTAAGACTAAAATGATGATACAGGGGAGTTAGAGCAAAACAAGAGGCAGAAGCAGTATGGACCTCCAATATATACAGTTGTGCTTGTTGCACTAACAAAGAGCAGAGTGGAGTGAAAGAAGAAGGTTTGTAGAAAAGATTGAGCTACTGTCAAGAGTTGGCTGGAGATATACAGCAAATTGTCTGATCCACTCCCTCCACCCCTGTTGTGTATTTGTGGAACAAGGGCATGAGAAAGTCTCCTCCTCCTCCTCCTCCTCCTCCTCCTCCGGAAGTAATTTGAATTAAATGGAAATCAACAAAACTTTATTCCAGGAAAATGTGTTTCCAATCGATGCCAGTGGAGTGGCTGTCACCAGCACGACACATCACCTCATAATCTGCCCTAACCTCAAGGCAGGAGATATATACACACACACTACCTTGAGTGCAGGGTTGCAATGATTTAAATCAATGATTAAATAATTGATTAAATCATCAATAAAAATCGATTTTTTTTGCAAAACATGATATTTTCGATTTTTTGCAACCCTGCTTGAGTGGCATGGTGTGGTGGTGGCATTCATGTAAAAATGGAACCGTGTAAACTGGGCAATGAATGGGGTTGGCACACTCCTGGAAAGACGATTTATAATTTGGGCGCCATGCTTAAAAATGCTCTTTCTTACCTCCTGACCAGCCAAAGTTCTGTCAGTGAAGTGAATGGATGGAGAGGGGGAAACAGCAAGGGTCTCAGGAGCTGATAATAGTTCTTGACCAGAGTCTTAGGGGGCAAGGCTATTCCTGAATACAGTAGTTGTATGTTGGTAAATCAACTTGTAAACACTGAGGTGATTTCAGTGGAAGCTGAATATTAGTACGGTATTTCTTTACATATTCAGGTTGTAATTTGACACAATAAGTAAAATGTAAGAGGGACTGTAGAATCGGATAAGAACACAGGGAAGAGCCATGCTGGTTCAGACCAAGGCCCATCTAGTCCAACAGTCTGTTCACACAGTCACCAACCAGCTGCCCACGGAAACCCACAAGCTGGACATGAGTGCAACAGCACCCATTCACCCATGTTCCCCAGGAATTTGGTGTACATAGGCATAATGCAGAAGCTGCTGTAAATTATGAAATAAGTTTAGCAGTACACTTAATATCTAATTCTCAAAAGCAAGATTAAAAACAGTGGTTTAGGTTTTAGACTATTCTCTGTCTTGTACAGTAACTTTTTAAAAATGCCCATGTGATATGATCCATAGTGAAGCTTTTCTTTCACATCAGAGGTCTAATTACAATGAGGCTTTTCTGCCTAAGAAATTCCTATCAGGAACGGTATGAATGCCAGAAATGAGAATGTGTCAACGGAATATTTAGAGGAGGTAGTGCAAAATGGGAAAACTTTTGCATAAGCTTAATAAAATCAGGCTATCTTATTTATTTATTTATTTATTTATTTATTTATTATATTTATGAATCACCCATCTGGCCAGACATCCGGCCACTCTGAGCGATGTACAATCCAATAAAATACAAGAGGGGACACACACACACACACACACACACACACACACAGTATAAAACACAATTAAAAACAGTACAAAACTTAAAAATCCTAACCCACCCCATATTCCTGCCTGAAAAGCCACGTTTTTAATGCACAGCGGAAGCTAATCAAGGAAGGGGCATGGCGGAGGTCCCTGAGGAGAGAGTTCCATAAATCGGGGGCTACCACAGAAAAGGCCTTTCTCCTAGTCCCCACCAGCCTGGTTTCTCTGGCTGATGGGACAGGGAGAAGGCCGTCCGTGGCAGATCTTGTTGAGCGGCCTACTTGATGTTGCTGGAGGCACTCCTTGAAACTGGACCGGAGCCGTACAGGGTTTTAAAGGTCAACGCCAACACCTTGAATTCGAGAAAATTTGAGAAAATGCTTTTGTCATAAAAATTGATAAAAGTCACAATGACTGGACAATTTCATTTTAACAACTATTGAAGCACATACTTTCTGTACCACAAAATGGGTAAAATTCTATTGTCCTGCCTGTATCCCAAAGCTAAAATTTATAGACTTACACAGAGAAAAATAGACCATGCTATCATATTGCTTTTTGATATTAGCGTCATCTGGCAAGTACTATTCTTTACTAGACAGGAAAGGAAATGTGAGATGAGAGATTTGAAACATTATAAAAATTAAGGTAAAACAGTGCTGTTCAAGTCCAGTTCTGCAGTTCAGTTGGAAATGTGTGTAAAAACAAACTGAAACAATGAAAATGTGATTCCTAACAGATGGGTTGCACATGTGTGCGCGCCTGCTGTTGTTACAGGAGCTTTAACTTGGAAAAAGAACCCCAAACTTGACACCCCCATTTCCTTGTTCTGCACTAGCTGAACTCATTAAGATTCTTCTCTTGAGTTCTAAGTACAGAATTCTAAAAAGAAATAATGGAAAAACTATCAATTTTTGTGAATATGGTATGAAGTCACATTGCCAACGGATGCTGAGAAATGAAATCTTTTCTGTCTGCTGCTGCATCAAGCATGCTGGCTGTAAAGTTCTGTACCAGGCGACCATCTAGGTTGTCTAGCATTAAGGTGGTGTACTTGATCCTCCTCTCTATTTTATCCTCACAACAGTCCGTTGTATTTCTATGCAGTGCTGTCGAAACTTGGCATAGAGGCTTTGCTTCCAAGATTTTATGGTTGTGAATCTGTGGAAGTTGTTTACAGTGATCCAGCAGGGTTCCTAATTGTGCAAGTATATTTGTATGAATTGGCATTAGGTGTCAGGTATGAAATGCATTCAGGTATACAATGTCTTGTGGTGCTAATGTAGGTTGTAACTTATACTTGTTATGTCTGGGAGGTAATGGAGTGATGAATAAGTTAACATTCTCTGTGACACGTTTTATTACCACCGAGGTTTAGGTTAAAGCAATAAAGGTGAGATGAGCTGCCATAGTAATGTTAACTCATTTCACTGGGTGAGTACAGAAATGGGAGCTGCATATTGTTGTAATAATATCCGTAGGATTATGGATTTTTTTGGAGTTTGTGATATTATGAGAACTCCTTTTTAATACCTTTCAAATGATCCCTAGCTTCACTTCCTGCTTGCTAGTTCCAAAGTAAACTTTCACATAGTTGCCAGACATAGAAAAATGCTGCTTAATGCCACAGAAAATAGAGTATTTCAAAACAATCCTGCTTATTTTTGTTATTAATTTTTCAAAAATGTTGACACGGGGTAAAATCCACACATGCACAACTGTGAAGTAATAAGTGTTTTGCCTTTTAACTACTGTGGAGAAAATCCTAATCCCACCAAAATCAGTGATAAGATACAGTACATGTTAGAGTTGTTCATTTGTGGATTTCACCCTGTGTCACCATTTTTGAAGAATTACCACTAAGCAAAGATAGGCAGAATGGAATGATAAGGGAGGCAAATTCTAAAGCAGTGGAGAATTAGCAGTGGAGAATTAAAGCAACGCTCCAGAATTATTTTAATTTAACATTAGACTGTTTCAGCTTCTCCAAATTCCTTGAGATCTGTTCCTGAAGGTTAAAATGATTTAGTCAACATCTTGTATCTCTCTTTGAAGATACTTACGGCGTTTCATGTTAACTTTGGATCTGGGAGGCACACATTTTATGAAGCCTATTAATAAGACTACCCTTTGGGAGAAGAATTCCTGAAATTATTGGTGCTTCCAGACTAGGCTCTTGATTTGCAGTTGCCCTGCCTCATTCATGGAATTTTATGGGGGTACAGATGATGGTGCCTTCCATTTGTAACCGTCCTCTGTTTCCCCACCATTTCTTTCATCTATATTCCCCCACACAAAAATTCCATTAAGGAGGTAATGATGGAATAGCTGCACAATGTCTTTTGATTGGTAGTGCCAAGAGCCATCTGTCTGGAAGCACCCAGACTCTCTGGCATTTTAGCACGATGTTGCCCTGAAATAATTGCCATTGATTTCAGCAGAACTTGCTTCCAATGAAGTGTGTTTGTTTGTTTGTTTGTTTATTTCATTTTTATACTGCCCAATAACCGAAGCTCTCTGGGCGGTTTACAGCAATTAACAAGACAGTCCCTGCCCGCAGGTTTACAATCTAAAAAGACACGACACACAAGGAAAAAGGAATGGAGAGGGAAGAAGGGGGAATATCTATTAATACTCCTAAGGATCCTATTGTAAATCAAATTAATGTAAGTTGTCAATGTGCTGACAGTTGTGTTGCTCTTACAACCTGATCCTAACTACTTCTACTTCAAGAAAGCACGTGGGGAATTCCAGGTTTAGTAATACAGTAATACCTTGGATTACGAGCATAATTCGTTCCAGAACCATGCTCGTAATCCAAAACACTCGTATATCAAAGCGAGTTTCCTCATAAGAAATAATGGAAACTCAGCAGGGAGTTTATGCTAAAATTTTGCTCATTTTAGGAGCTCGCATACCGCGTGGGTTACTCGCAATCTGAGGTATTACTGTATCCAGAATACTAGCTACCTGCAGTAATAGTATATTTCAAAGTGTGAGGTAGACCTCCACATCTGAGTTCCTCTTTGCTTCCAAGTCTGCTCTTGTGCATATCATGAAATCATTTGATGAGGTAGGATGCAGAATTTTGCCAGCATTCCAGATCCCATCTCAGTGTATTTCAGTGTAATCCACCCATCCTGATTTGTATTTCTTTGTAAATTGTATTGCTTGACACTGTTGAGTGCTGTTTGTGAGACAATTCACTGTTTTGTACAGGATTTGTTTGGTTTTCAACAGTTTGGTTTTCAACAGTTTTGTTTTCAACAGTATTGTTTTGCAATAAGGGCCTTTATGCAAGACAGGCTCCCTTCTTTTTCCCACAGATCTGCATATATCTGATGGGACCATTTTGAATTCACATAAAATAGCTGTCATGTAGTGGCCACTTCAAATTGCTTCCCATGGTGACAGCTTGTGCAGCAGCTTATCATGTGGACAGGGCAGTTTTCTCTGTACTATCCCAAATCTTTTTTGGATATAGATAAAGAGCAGTATCCAGTGCTGCCTGTGTGCCTCCAATCATTCTGTTTCACCCATGGGACTGATTGCCAGCACAACAAGAAGCTAGAGTTTCCTAAAGCAACCCCAGAAATGAACCTAAACACTAATTTCCAGAATGGGGCCGGGTTAGTGGAGCGAGCTCCCTTCTGCAAGCTCTACTGACCTGCCCCATTCCAGAAACTAGCATTTTGGCTCCTTGTTTGGCCCTGAGGCAATATCAGTGCACATCTAAAGGGGAAAATATGCTGTAAAACTGCAACTGTAAAAGAATTGTTCTGGTGGAAGCATGAATAAGACAAAGAGTTTAATTTTTCGAACAATTTTCTGGAGGAACCTTTAATCTTGTTAATTTAAATTGCCATTTTAACTGTATTCATTTAAACTGTTTTATCCAGTAAAGAACAAATATCTAGATTGTGTAGAGAGTTTGAAGTTTTGATAAAAGTATTGCAAGATAGAGTTCAGAGGGTATATAGCAAATGAAATGTGCTGACCCACCATTTCAGAGCTAGGAAAATTCTAACTGGCCAATTTAAGTTTTATATTTGCTTGTTTTCCCCCAAAGAAGTTTTAGAAAACTTTCAAGAAAGAACTGGATGGGGATTTTTCATTCTAGTAGTAATAGTAGTAGTAGTAGTGGTAGTAAACATTCATTTAGCACCCTCAGACTGCACATCACTGTGCAGAACTGAAATTAAAACTCTTCCTGCCCAAGGGCTTGCATTATAATTACACAATAACAACTTTCCTCAATCTGGTGGCATAAGGATTCAGAAGAAGCTGACAATGGACAGCCTCCCATAGTACTTTATGCTGGCTTGCCTCCCAGCTCTAGAGTTGGAGATGAAACAGTTCAGAAATCTCAACCCATTCCAGCTTCTGTATTCTCTGCTTTTCCGTACTTATATTTGTCTAGAGATAGTGACTTAGAACGGTTGGGGAAAGATGGGTGCTAATTTCTCAACACATAGCATAAACAGCAAGCTTTGGTCTGTCTGTGGCCCAAGGCTTTCCATTGAAAGGCTTTAAAACAGTCCATTAATTGAAAGCCCCTGGCATTTAGGCTATACTTCAGTGATTTAATTTAAATTATTTACCTTGCGATACAATGCCTTCTGGTACTCTACAGAACTTAGGTCCAAGCAGATCAGCCTGTGGAAACCAAAAGGTCTATAATATTTTAGCCATCCCAGACCACTGTGACAACAGAGTGGGTCAGCCAATGGCATCAAGAGGTGAGACAGTCAGGGAAGTCAGATGTCATGGAAGATACAGCAAGAATGAAGAGGTCAGATGGCACAAGGTGGGGTTTGCAGACTGCAGGTCATGAGCATATTAGCAAACCTTTTAGCTGTGCAAACTGCCTTTAAAGCATATGGACCTAACTTTTCCATTCCATATTAACGAGACATGCTTTAAAAAAATTAAAACAAATTAAATTTTAATCAAATTAAAACCAAGTCATATCAAATTAAAGCAACAAAGAATCTTGTGGTACCTTAAAGACTAACAAATTTATTCTGGCATAAGCTTTTGTGGACATGGTCCACTTCATCATATGTACGGTATTTGTAAAATTTTGTTTGCAGTTGTAAATCTGATTTTTATAGGAATGAACCATCTGCTTAATTTTGAAGGTTTGCCTCCTGCAGAAAGAATTTACAATGTCTAATGCCTGCTGGTTTGAAATACACAAACTCAACCCCTCTAGGCTACTATTTCCCCATGGCAGAAAGAAACATGGGTAGATGCTTCATCCTCATCTCCAGGGCTGTGGGAAAACACTTTGGAGTACACTTTTGAGTGGGAAAATGGTTGGCAGCATAGGGTTACGCTTCACCTCACATGCTATTCCCAGGGCCGGATTAAGAGCATTATGGGCCTGATGCTGAGGATTTTGGTGGGCCTTTTTATGGAAATAAATAAAATGAAGACGCAATTTTATATTAAAACAAATTAAATATTTTAATTACCATTAAAGTGCCAAAACAGAAACATATTGAAAATATTTCTTTTTTTGTAAACAATAAGCTTGTTAACTCAATAAAACCTGATGGAAGTGGGCAGTGTCCGTGAAAGCTTATGTCAGAATGAATGTGTTGGTCTTTAGGGCACCACAAGACTCTCTTGTTGTTCTTGCTGCAATAGAGTAACACAGCCCACCCCTTCGGGAATTATGCAGACTGTTAGGCAACAATGTACACGAACCGAGCTCTTACTCAGCTGCCCCCCCCCACGTGCTGTATGGAGAGAATGCTATTGACCTGCCTTACAGGGTTGGTGTAAGGATTACAACAGGGGTCCTCAAACTTTTTAAACAGTGGGCCAGTTCATTGTCTCTCAGACTGTTGGGGGACCGGACTATAGTTTTTTTTAAAAAAAGAACGAATGGATCAAGTAAAAAAAAAGGACCTGGGTCATTTTTTTCCACTTGATAGGGGTGAATTTTTTTTTTCTTAAATGGAAAGTTATTATAAATTAATTATAATGTTAACAAGTGATTAAATGGAGGATGGAATGTTATTTTGATGGCAAAAGTGGGTAGAAATCGATGATTTATTTATTTATTTATTTATTGCATTTATACCCCGCTCTTCAGCCAGAAAAGGCTCTCAGAGCAGTTTACACAGATTACCGGTAATAATAAGACATTCCCTACCCTCAGGCTCACAATCTAAAAGACATGACACAAAAGGAAAAGGGATTGGGGGGGAGGAGGAAGAATGCCAAACATTATATTGGTGCCTGAGTTTGGCATTCTTCCTCCTCCCTCCCAATCCCTTTTCCTTTTGTGTCATGTCTTTTAGATTGTGAGCCTGAGGGCAGGGAATGTCTTATTATTAATCTGTGTAAGCCACTCTGAGAGCCTTTTCTGGCTGAAGAGTGGGGTATAAATGGAATAAATAAATAAATAAATAATGATTAAATGGAGGATGGAATTTTATTTCGATGGCAAAAGTGGGTTTAAAAAATAAGAATGTACTACCTTTTTTGCTGTCTAAAATTGAAATACATTATAAAAGGCTCCCTACAAATTATAAGCGTGTTTTGCTTTTGTCTGGCTGCTCTGTGTGTGTGAGTGTTTTGTGTGGGGTAAACTGAAATACATTATAAAAGAGTCACTGACTCTCAGCCTAACCTACCTCACAGGGTTGTTGAGAGGGTAAAGTGGAGAGAAGGAGGATTATGTAAACTGCCTTGGGTTCCTTGAAGGAAAAAAGGAGGGGTATAAATATAATAAATAAATACAAATTATAAGAATGTTTTGCTTTTGTCTGGCTGCTCTGTGTGAGTGCTTTGTGTGGGGTAAACTGCGGGTGTTTGTGGGCTGAGTGTGTTCAGGGAGCTGTGTTGGGGGGGGGGAACCTGAACTTCCCAGGATCTCTTTTCAGATCGGGTCCCCCACTCACCAGACCAGTGAAGGACGCGGCTCCGCCGGTCAGCTGTGTGGCGGCCGCCCGCTTCCCGCTGAGAGCGGCTCCGCCATGTTCAGCAGCCGCTCGCTTCTCCCGTTTTCACCTCCCATCCCAGCTCTGCGGGGGGGTGGGGGGGAGGCTGCCGCTTCGTGCCTGAATCCCCGGGCCTGCCTTTTTTCTCCCGGGGTTGTGCTGGGCTGGGACGGCTGCCGCTTCTTGAGCGGCGCTGCAGGCGTGCATGAGGGCTGACACAAGACACTTTGCTCCCCGCCCTGCCGAAGCGCGTCTCCCCACATCCCCGGCAGGAGAAGAGCGAGAAGAGGGTGGGAAATACTCAGTTACTGGACTTTCAGGGCACCCGCAATCAGCTGCCGGGGGCGACACCTCCCTCTGCCCAATGGTGGGGCCAGCCCTGGGCGGGGGTGGGGGGCACCTCATCCGCCCCCCTCGGCCCAATTGGGTTTGCTTAGGGCGGTCCCGCCAAGCCAGCCCAGAACCAGGGGAGCATCTCGGCCACGCGCAGAAACCCCTCAGAGGAGCCGCGTTGGGGAGCCTGGAGCCACAGGGCCCGATTGGGGGGGTGGGGGGCAATGATTTTACCCCATGTCCAGGTGCAGAGTCCACGAACCTGCTGGATTCCTCGCAGACCCCCTTTAATCTCCCCCCCCCAACCCAAAAGACTCTCCTGGCTTTACGGAGGAGGAGAGAAAGAAAGAAGCGCCCGAGCTTGGGGGGAAACCTCAAACGGATCAGCCTGTGGGTTGAAATGGATGTGTGTGTTCCAGCTTGCACCTTTCCCCCCCCGCCATGCCCCCCTCCCGCAGCCCAGGCGGCGTGTGCCTGCTGTCGCCATTCTGCCTGCTGCTGCCACGGAGATCGGCAGTTCAGGCCATGGGCCAATAGGGCGGCAGCTTGTTGAGCAGCCCAGCAATCACACAGCTCTGCTATTCGGCAGCTGTAACGCGCGTGGCCCGGTGATCCGTTTCTTTTGATCAAAAGCGCTTTCTGAGCGGGCGGGATCGGATTTGGGTGTCCTCCCCGGACGTGCAGATGCCGAGGACTGCGCGCGTGTGGCTCTCTCTGTGGCTCTCCGCGCCGCGGCGGGTCCAGGCATTGTGGGCCTATTTTGTGGTAGGGGCCTGGAGCTGCAGCTCCAATAGCCCCTATCTTAATCCGGCCCTGGCTATTCCTCAGCTCAAACAAGACTGCTTTTTGGGGGTTGGGGCGGTATTCTCCTTTAAAATCTAGGTGAATTTTACATATACATATACATGTATATATATGTATACTCTGCATATACACATCTAGTTTGGATGAAGGTCCCATAAAAATGAATGACAGTTCCATAAACCTTGAGATAAAAAGAAGGGTCTTTTTGGTATTTTTTTAGCAGCTGAATATTTGTTTAGGTTTTTCAACAGATTTTATCAAACATATCTGAGTTGTGAAAGTCTCCCCTGTTGAAACCAACTTGGATAATGCTGCAGTGAAGAAAAATACTTAAGAGTCCTTTAAAAAATACTTTACCACTCCCTATGGTAGTTTAAATCTATTATGTACTCTATTTCTTGGCAAATTATTAGAACAGGTGATGTTGTAAACTCTTGACTGCTGTGGAAAATCTGGAAAAAAGTCAACCTGCTCTGTCACAGCAGTTGATATAAAATTGGATGGAAAACAAAGACAGCAACTGTGAGTGTACTATTGTTGCGTGAATGAACTTTGCATTTCTAACTGTTTATATATGTATTTATTATATCATTTGATTGTTTATTTATTTATTTATTTTAAAATTGTATAAATAAACTACACGCTTATCCAAAAGAGAATTTCAGGGCAGTACTCACAGAAAAATTAAATATTCAATATAATAAAACAGCATAAAACCTAAACATTAATACAGTAAAATTGAGAGGCATGAGAACTATTTCAAGTAGCTAAGAAATACAAATTAACAATTAAAAATGTAGAATATTGAGAGCTGGAGGGGGTCTGGTAGGCCATTTAGTCCAACCCCCTGCTTGATGCAGGGAATCCAGAGCTAGAGCATTCCCAACATATGCCTGTCCAGTCTCTGTTTGGAGACACACAGTGAAGGAGAGCACACCACTCCTCTAGGTAATTGGATCCATTGTCAAGCTGCTCTTACCATTAAGAAGTTTCTCCTAATGTCCAACTGAAATCTACTTTTGTGTAACTTAAGCCCATTAGATCTAGTCCTGCTCTCTGAGGCATCAGAGTCTTTGCCTTCTTCTATGTGAACAGTCTTCAGGTATTTGAAGAGTGCTATTATGTTCCCCATTAGTCTTCTCCAGGAAAAACAACAACAGCTAATTTCTTTAAACTTTCCTCATAGGACTTGTTTTCCATATCTCTGACCATCTTTACTGCTCTCCTCTGAAACCCATTCCTGTTTGTCTATTTCCTTCTTAAAGTGTGTTGGCCAGAACTCTGGACACGGAACTCTAGATCAGGTTGGACTAGTGCAGGTTTCTCAGAGTAAGTCACAATTTGATTGGAACTACTAAATGGGAGAGTGTGTTGGTGGCCCTTTCTTTGTTGCAGGAGTCAGGACCAATAAATCCAGGTGCCAGAGGAAGTGGTTTGTGGATTTGAGAAGGTGTGTTGAAATCAGGAGGAGAAGTGGCATTGGAAGATGGATTGTAAGAACAGGCCATGGGGATAAAGTAGTGAAGAAGGAGGTTGGGAGGGAATAGTGAAAATGATGTAGGAGCTGGCAAGTAAGCCCAATGAGTCTCTTAGAAGGAGATGGCAGTGGGAAGGATTAGTCAGTTTAGAGACAAGGGATGCACTTTCATAAACAAACATACATCTTTCTGTTTTGTGCTTAAATCTTTTATCTTTCCAAACAAATGAACTTTGAGGAATCATTTTGTGTACATTAATACACAAATACTTCCAAATCGCGGGAAGTGATAATTCCCCTTTACTCGGCACTGGTTAGGCCTCATCTTGAGTACTGTGTCCAGTTCTGGGCACCTCACTTTAAGAAGGACATAGACAAACTGGAGAGGGTTCAGAGGAGGGCAACAAGGATGATAAAGGGACTGGAAACAAGGCCCTATGAGGAGAGACTGAAAGAACTGGGCATGTTTAGCCTTCAGAAGAGGAGACTGAGGGGAGATATGATCGCACTCTTCCAGTATTTGAAGGGATGTCACACAGAGGAGGGCAAAGATCTCTTCTCGTTCATCCCAGTTTGCAGGACACGGAATAATGGGCTCAAGTTACAGGAACCTAGATTCCACCTAAACATCAGGAAAAATTTCCTGACTGTCAGAGCAATAAGACAATGGAATCAACTACCTAGGGGAGGTCGTGGGCTCTCCCACTCTGGAGGCATTCAAGGTGCAGCTGGACAGACATCTGTCAGAGATGCTTTGACCTAGATTCCTGCATTGAGCAGGGGGTTGGACTCGATGGCCTTGTAGGCCCCTTCCAACTCTACTTTTCTATGATTCTATGAATATAGTTCTCTTTCTGACAGCACCTTCTCTGGAAGCTGTATTCTTTTTTATTGCTTACACTCTGGTAGCATAATGTTGTTTCACCAATCATTTTGGCATCCATTCTATTCCTTTATCCTATAAAACCATTGAGATGAAAACAGCTAGGCAGGGCTGAATCAGAAAAGCAGCTTATAAGCAAAATGGATTGTGGTTATGGACTATGAGCCTTAATAAGAGAAAGATATGCTTAAAAAAAACTGTGTATGAAAACTAGTGTTTTTTAAAAAAATCAGTTGTGATGGAAGCTGTCAAAGAAAAATAAGACAAATTAGGGTCTATTCCTGTGGGCTAATGCTCTTTCTAATGCGCTTTTATTAGTATTAGGCATATAGAATGTTACCTTTTTCTCAGTTTAATGGAATAGGGCAGGACTATCCTGGATATTGAGAGGATAGCTTGCTGTGTGCATGGGTGTATGCACACTAGCTTGTTGTTTTAATTGTGCAAGTTGTGTGCCTGATTGCCGAAAAGATTCAGCACTCGGCATCCAACAACAACAGCAAATTGGTGTGGTAGTTTAATATTAGAAGGGCATTCAAAATAGCATGGGTAAGCAGGGGAGAACCCTCTGACATAGCTTACAATAAGTCTGGCCTATACCTGGACCATGAGCTTATCCTCAGAGGCCCTTATTTGGATGCCTCTGCCAAGTGAGGTGAAGTGGGTGGCTACTGGAGAAAGGGTTTTTTCAGCACCCTGGTTATGTAATATTCTTCCCAGAGAGAATTGCCTCCTTTGTGATATTTTCAGCCCCAGGTGAAACCCTTTTTATTATCCCAGGCCTTTTAAACTCTTAAATTTTAAATCTAAAATATGTTTAATATATTTTTGGGGTGTTGCTTGAGAGATTTTATTCACTGCTCCCCAAGGGTTTTTTTAAAGGCTGCATTATATTGTTGATAGTTGTATGTTATTGTTGTTGTAAGCCACCCAAAGAACGTTGTTATTGGGCAGCATATAAACATTGTTAATAAATGAATAAATAATCAGATGAAATGTACTGTCCAAGAGGCATCTGTATCACTGATGCAACTGTCATCTGTATAATAGTAGCTGGAGCACGTATTGCAGATTATCGGGAACTTGAGCCAACAGTTTGAGTGCTTCAAAACAACAGTTCCCCAATAATGGAAGTTGTTGCCTGGGTGATGTCATTGGGGGTGGTTCAGTAACTGCTGTGCAGTCCCAAAAAGTAAACTATAGCATCTGGGAAGGCACTATGATTACTGATTTTGGGGCCTGTTAATGTATTTCTCCATCACCTGTACTTGGGCCCTTGGAGACTTAACAGACACCTCCACCACAATCATTATCAATATTGTTGATAACAACAATATTGTTGTTTATTATGTATCTAAACCACATGCCTGAATGCAGATAGTCCTGCATGTTGAGGGCAAATTCATAAAAGCAAGGCAACTGTCTCTACTCAGTGTAGAGATCCTTGAGGCTTAGAAAAATATCTGAGGCTAACACACATATGCTCTGAGAGGCCAGCCCAGGAAAGCTAGCTGGAAACACGGAGGCCAGTCTTACCAAAATAGTGCCAAGAAAAAGAAGGGAGGGAGAGGGGGAGGGAGAGAGAGAGAGAAGGTGTGGGCAGAAGAAAAGGGAGGGGAAATGTGAGAGAATATTCTTCTTCCCATTATCCCTCCCTCCCTCCGCGTGTTTTCATACGCATGCATGTATGTGAGAGAGAATGTATGTATTTATAAGCATTTGTCAAGATATGTGTGTGCATGCATATCAGAGGTGTCTGGGCAAGCGTGATAGTTACAGCTGCCATTCACACACCCAGGAAAATATAATTCTCTGCATTGGGAAGAGTGTTGCAGTGGAGACAAAATTTGACCACAGCCTCTAGTGATGGGGACCTATATAAAATCCATACCTGGGGCAGTATCCAATGGGGCAAATATGCCCCTGCTGATTCTCTTACACCATGCAGTTTCTGTTGCACAAGTGGTGTGTCCCAGAAACAAGGGGAAATGCTTGTTTCTGGATTGGGACAGTCAACAGAACTCCCTTATGTGAGCTCCGCCAATCTGCCCTGTTTCAGAAACGAGTTTTTTTGCTCGTTTCCAGTTGCCTTCAGAAGTGCTGTATCTTGGTTCTGCAAGCGATGGGTGCTGGCAAGGCACAAGAGAAGTGCTTCACTGAATACTGCCCCAGGATTCTCTCTCTAAATTACCGCAGTGGTTGGCAACTAGATTGGCCCAAAGGGGGTGAAGGGCCCCCTTTCCTCCCAACCTTCCTCTGAGAGCTAGGAAGCATCACTGCTGCTGCAAAGGCTATGCACTGGATAGAGAATTTGGGGGTGCATTTCCTAAAATTTCTCATCAAATGCACTTGTGGTTGTCCAGCAAGCACACATTTGTCCTTCTCTCCCACTCCCTTCTTTTTGCAGCTTAATCCTCATTAGCCCAGCTGGCATGAATCCTGGCTGGAAAGTTATGAAGCTGCCACCATGAACATTTGAAGTGGCAGGAATGGGAGCATCACACACTCCCTCACCCCATCACTAGTGCTGAAACCAACTATTTGGATTCTGCCTGTTAGATGCCAGTTGCCAGTCCCTCTTCTACAAGACTTGTACTCTGAAGAACAGCAGCAGCTTGCATAGCTGGCAGAAGCTCACAACTCCACAGGGAAAGGCCTGAAATGTCTGGAGGCTTGCTGGCGCCAAACTCCCTGCCTTGGCTGGACACAAAGTCTGGAGATTCCCCTGTGCTCCTGCTGACTTGGAGGAAATGTCTCTTGCTACCACTCAGGCTAGGCAAGGCTTGCAAGAGAGGGAGATAAGCGTTCTCCTACTCTGTACATGGAGTGGGCCTTCTCTGTGTGCAGAATGGCAGAAGAAAGCTGCTGCATCCCTTCCTGGCAAGCACGCCTTGCTTTCTCCAACCCTGCGCAGAGAGCTTCCTCTCTGCAGAGTGGCACAATGGAGGTTCCCTTATTCCTGGTCAGGTCCCTGCCTGAGAAGAAGGGGGAGCTGGAAGGTGCAGACAGACTCCTGATCCATGTCTTTATATGTTTGTTAAGGTTATAAGTGCTGTGGAGATTTTCACTGAACTTCCTGTTTTGATTGCAACTCTGTTTTTTATAATTTAACTGACATTAATGGTTATATTCATTTGAGTTGTATTTTTATGCAGCATGCCTCTTACTAAGAGCTGTCTTTTGTGATTCTAAATCATCATAATCATCATCAACACATGTATCAGTTGATTATAAATCAATAATTTTGACTGTCTGGTTTGTTGAGGCAGATTTGAACAAAAAGCTCCATTGTGGATTCTCAGCAACCGGCAACAAGCTAAGGCAGGAAGCCCTCTTCACAAGAGCATGGAGGTTGTGCTGGCCATTTGCTCTGCACATGGGCTCCCTGCTGATGTCCAGCAGGTTATATGCAGCAGTCCCAGTTTTTAAGCTATGGACCATCTTCACCTGGTATAAAAATTAAGACTGGATGAAGACTCACTTTGCCGAATGGTAGGGCTGGCCCTGCATGCAGGCAGAGCTGCTGGCCTCACATATCCCTCTCCAGCTCCTGAGTGGAGGGGGAAAGATGGGTGCCTGTGCCAGAGTGCATGCCTATGCCATTGGGGAGAACCAGGACTCTGTTGAGTGCTATGGGAGAAGATTGTGAAGTTCTGTGGGTAGAAGGATTGTACACGTGTTTTGTGTATACATAGGGACACATCAGTGAGACATTTTTTTGAAAATTATGTAATGTTATACTGGTAAACTTTGTAAAAGAGTGGAAGACCATTGACAGAGCAACAAACAACCTATCACAGCAGAGAGGCTGAGGGAAGGGAGGATCAGACCAGTGGCTTGGTCTCTTTGATTCTGGGAGTTCTGGATTGTTCAGTGCAGTAATTCAGTCTCATGGGAGTTTGTCCTTAGTTATCTCTACCATAGCTACGTTTGTAACTGTTACCCAGTTTCCTAAATTCATTCTGCTAGCTGTAAATATTTGGGATTGTCTGTTCCAAAAGAGGGTGCCGGTTGAGGTGGTAGAAACAATGCCTTATTTTTGTGTACATGACAAATGACAGCTGAGCTGTGAGAGACATATTAAACATGTTTACATGTTAAACATGTTTACATGTTTAAACAACTGTTTTCTAGTAACAGATCTGAAAGTGAATTTGGAAAAACAAATGGCAGAAAAATTCATAGATTCCATTGTAAAGACACTTGGTTCCCCAAATGCTTAAAAATTACAAACTATTCCTACACTAACAATGTAATCTTACGCATGTTTATTCAGACAAAGTCATACTATGTTTAGTGGGGCTTACTCATACGTAAATTTGCATAGGATTGCAGCCTTAATGATATAGTATGAATTGTAAAGGGATTTACAGCTCTGAAGCTTTAGTTAGATCTTTTTAAAGATAATAAATAATTATGAATAGTTGCATAGACACTGAAAGTCTGTCCACACAGAACTACAGTTACCCTTTTCACCTTCAAGGGAATCCAGAATTGTGGATCCTTAACATCTTATGGGTGCTATTGCTCCTAAGGAGGGTGAGGGGAGCTGGATCAGCTGCCCCCAAACAGCTGGTTGATGCTACTGCCAATTTCTCCGTGGGGTTAGGGTTAGCACATGGAGCTGGGTAGTAGTTTGCAGGCACGTCATTCAAGTTCCTGTGTTACTCAGGATTAATCTAGGACAGCTATTTTGTGTGGATTTTGAAATAGGATTGCCCATTCACTGTCTGAGAGCTTTGAGACAGCAGGAGAGAATGCCGCTCCTGCCCTACTGCTCTCCTTGACTCTTCAGCTTCCTCCTCCTCCTCTTCCTTTGTCTTGCTACAACAAGCAAAACTTTTGTTCTGCCCAGCAGGTAGGAGAGTGAAGGATATGTGAGATTTTGTTTTAGCATGGATTTGCTTGATCTTACAGCATTTCTGTTTTTTATCACTAGTAAAATCCTTAACAGTGACAATAATGATGATAAACTGATGGTCTCCTGCAGATAATCTGGTTTAATATATTTGATTAATCTAAGGTGTTTTTTAAAATCTTGTTCTATGTCTGTGGATTGGTTTTTGATAGTTGTTGGATGTGGCATTGGGTTGGATTGTAACTTTTCAGGCTCCTGTGAATACTTGATTCTTTGGCAGATGTTATACTGAAAGGCCCAAGATGATTCTAGAATCTGTTGGGTGTTTATTGTTTCAGACTAGTATGTACAGCAGTTTGAAGACACTATATTTAATTCACTCTTGCCATTCCTGGTGAACATCAGATGAAACTTTCTACATTAAAATGGTTAGTAAGTGCCACTTAAGGAATATGAAATGTTACAGGGTTGTTGCAGCTGAGTGCTGAATAATCTATCAATACATACATTTTAACAGTGTGGAAAAATATTTCAGTATGCCATTTAGTTTAATCAGTTGTTCAGACAGCTGAATCTGGCTTATTTTAGGAATCTTGAGTAGGACCAATGCAGAAGGATTAAGACAATGAGGCAAAATTAGCACTAATGCAGTTGGGCCTGGTATGTGGAATCCTTGGAATTAACCTGGGTCTGTCATGAGGAATGTTGGGAATTACGGTGATTAGAAATGGAGGAAGACATAGCAATATCCTCCTGGTTCACTGAGAATAATGGACAAAACTTGCTACATTCATTAGAATGATGATACCACTTAAGACTTTGAAAACTGTGCCGTTCTGGATCCAGGGCCGGCACTACTGCTAGGCAAACTAGGCGGCTGCCTAGGGCGCGTGGCTGAAGAGGGCGCAGAAACGCTGCGCTCCTTCCGGCCGACTCTTCTTCGCCGCCGGCACGCTCCTGCCCCGCCTGGCCACCTCGCCGACAAAGGCACCACCAGGTCAGTGCGGGGGGGATTGTGGGCGCTGGGTGGGAGCGCGCGTGGCGGCGGCGACCGGTCCGAAGATGCCTGCAAGCAAGAAACACACACACCGGTGGTGGTGGGGTGAAGGGTCTTTCCTCAACAAGGACCGTGTCCCTTTAAGAATCAAATGGAATGCATCAAAACAAAAAAGCCGGCGTGCCATTGGCCGGGCGGCTGGCATGTGAGCCCACAGCTGATTTCCTGGTTTTTTTGTTTCTGCTGCTGCTGTTGCTGTGTGTCAGTTTCAGCAGGAGATTATGATGTCTTGCCTTGGTCATCGCCCCGGATGCTTGCTGTGCAGGGGGGAAAGCGGCTGCCGGAGGAGGAGGAGGAGGCGGGCGGGCGGTGGGGGCAGCTCTGGGCAAGCAGCATTTCCCGGCTGCTTTGCTCCGCCCCCCCGGCATGAGAGGGGGCCCCCGCTAAATATAACTTTGCCTAGGGCGCCAAACTGCCCTGCACTGGTCCTGTCTGGATGCTGTTCATGAGTAAATTATAGTTATTTGGAGTGGGGTCACAGGGGCGTGCAGAAGAGGTGAGGAATCGGCAAAAACCATCTCCACCCTCCACTAGATTAAAGAACCTTCCATTCAAGGAAGGATACAACCCACTGAATACATACAACCCATTATGTTTGTTGACATTCCTTTTTTGTGGAAAGTAAGAACAGGAATACTTGATGGCCTTGTAGGCCCCTTCCAACTCTATGATCTATGAAATCTATGAATAAAAATATATAGTCTATGTATTCTACTCACATGGGAAGAAAAGCATTACATTACTGGAGTTCTGTCACATATAAGAAAACTCATGGCTGTCATTTACTAAGTCCAGTGTGGTGCAGTGTTAGTGTTGGACTAAGTCTTGGGAGACCTGTGTGTTGTCCAGTGTGCAGCACAATTGTTTACACATGGAAGGTACAGTGTGGCTCTGTAAACAGGTCTGTAGTGTCTACACAGAATGTCTATTCTCAGAGGCATGGGAAGCTTGATCTCTGGGAAAGGAACTATGAGCTAGTCACATGGTTTGTATGTTCTGATGATGTGCTAACTTGTTCAGTCAGAAGCCATTTTAAGGAGAATGATTCCTTCCTCCTTTCTGACTCTCTCTGATCTTTTCCTTTGTTCCTGCAACAATGTAACATCTTTGCTGAGGTGGAGTGAAGCTCAACTTACTCCACTGGACTTAATGCTTGCTATGCATTTATACTCTGCACATGGACTGTAACTAGGAAATGTATTCTCTGCAGAACTTTACTTGATAAGTAAATAAACAGGTAGAAGTAGAACCTGTGGTGTTCTAGAGTGTTTCCTGACTCCATGGATTAATCTGCAACGGGGAAGCTGGAAGCAAGTTGTAGCGGACGGGACCCCTTACTCCAAAGCCCACACCCTCAATGTGTACTTCGCTCTCACCAAGTGCCCCCTTGTATGGATCACTTCAGACTTGAAGCTGTGTTCTTAAACTGCGTTAGCCGATTATATGTCTTAGATCTTATATGTAGCTGTTCACCCACGTTTGTTTGTCTTTATTAAGAGCAGTTTGTTTTATTTGATTACTTGAAGCAGGGTGCCCTCCGTTAATTCACTTCTTACTTTCCTGTCACCAGTCAGACTCTGGAGAATTAGAACTTTGAATAAAAAGATTGATTTATTGTTCTAACAAAGTCTCAAAACTGATATTCAACTCAGGCACAGATAACTTGGATTTTCAACAGTTAATTCAAACTTGTTCTTTGCTTAGATTCAGGTTAAAGGCAGGCAGATGTTATACAGTGCTGTTTGTATCAATTTGGCTTGGTTACTTGAAAGTTACAGTATCAGACCAGGGAACTTAACTGTCCCTCACACTAGTCCAGAGTTTCACCTTCTTCCTCAGACAGAAGGTCCTTCACTCCCTAAGTGGAGACTCCTGTGAATTGTTCTATACTAACACCTTCACGTTTGCTTTCTCACAACTTAGTTACTAGATTTCCTGTCTGAACTCTTCTCTTCAGTACCACCTTTCCCTACCTACGCTATTAACCTTCCACTCCCTCTCTCACTCCAACCCACTGTCTTCCCCAACTGACAACCAACCACCTTAACTGTCAACTCCCTGGGGTTCTATGCTCTCTTTCAACCAATCAGAGCCTCTGGAATGTTCAGGTTGGCCCCTCCCCGGGCTTCTGCCTGTCACTCCGCCACACAAGTGTCATTACAAGGGCAGGCTGGGCTGGTGAGGCTGGATCTGACGCTACACGCTGCGCAGGGGGGTGAGATCTGTTAAGGTTTGTGTGTGGAACTCCAGGCATCTGTTAGCACACAGATTGGATTATAAATCTCCCAACACCAACAGCTCCGACACTGTGTTCCAGTCCCCACTTGGCCATGAAGCTCACTAATTCTCAGTCTAGCCCTAAAATGAAGGGGAGGAGGGTCACGTATGCCGCCTTGGGCTCCTTGGAAGAAAGGTGGGATATAAATATAATAAATAAGTTTCTTTTTATTTTTTTGCTTCCTCTTTCTCATATAATAACATCTTGTCCCTATTTGTCTTTTGGGGAGATGTTGGAGATATCTCTTTAAAAATTAATTAATGTGTGCAAATGCAGTAGAGTTTGTCTAATTTTAGTCCCTCTCCATGTCTCTGGAAGTCTCTTGGCTGTAGTGCACATGCATGCAAATACCAGTGTGGTGGTGCTTCCTGTCCATCCCCCATAATGGCCTCTTCAGATAGACCGATTCTTTGCTTCAGAAGCCAGTGCCGGACAGGCTATTGCAGAGTAAATGAACAGCAGGCACAGAAGAGCCTTCTGCAGTGTGTAGAAGTAATAGCAGCAACAGCGGTAGTATGCATGTGTATGTATTGGGGGAGGGGGAGAATCTCAGGCAGCGACCTTTGCTGTGAAAACAGGAGTTTTCCAAGTACATAAAAGTGTCCCTGTTTAACTCTGAAATGTTGGAGTGTATATAAACTGGAGGGCAAGTGAGCATTAGATGAACAATTGTCTTACATTGCATGGGTGTCTTGGGTAGCATGGCGTTTATAATGCTATTATGGATATGCTGCTGTTTCTTCTTTTTCCAATTCACAGACTAAGAGATACAAACAATACTTTTAGGAACGAGTGTTGGGTTCAGGTGTGGGAAGACCCATCTTTCAAATCCCTAGTTATGAAGCTCAGTTATTGGTTTTGGATAAGCCTGTCAGGCCAAATTACCTAGCAGGAGTTGTATGAGGATAAAATATATTATGACCTCTCCTCATCATAGGAGGGGGAAATTTAAATAAATGAATACAGAAATGATATCAAACTGGCATGGAAGGATCTCCTTTAATCTTCTTTTCCATGTTCTTAGTTCAGTCTTTGTGCTTCTCACCCATCTCCCAAAACAATTTCTTTGAATCTGACTGAGCTGAGTAACTATCTCAAATGGAATTGAGGACACTGCTTAAATAAACTAGATGTAATTGGACTAAAATGCAGCACAGAACTTTCACAGAAATGAAGCAATTAATGTGACTGAAAGCTAAAGTTAGTAGCTTTGAGGTACTAATGCAGTGGGACAGACTGTGCTGCACTGCTGACACACAAGTAAGTGCTAGGGAAGGATGTACCTTTGGTAAAAGAGCCTATGAATCATTAATGAGAGGGGGAGAAAATATTTTCAAAAGTAAATATGCTGTCACATGTTTTCCCTCTTCTTTGGTTTTTTTCCATTGTAAAAATATAAACAATATATGATGACATCTCTTTTTTTTTAAAACTTGTTTCAGTTTTTAAATGTATTTATTTATTTAGATGGCTCCTCTGCCTATTTCCAAGAGTTCAGAGTGGCTTACAGCTGATAGTTGTCTAACTGTAGACTCACCTAGAGAAAGCCTTACTGTGTGCACTTGTTGATCTTATTGGTACACACATGGTCATTGTCATAAGATATCCCAGCCATTCTTAAGCACCTTGAAGGCTCATTAGGGAAGAAGAATTCCTTATGATCCAGTTTGAAATTTCCTACATGGAAAGCACTGCTGTATAGAACATAGGTGAAAACCCTATGTAGATTGTCACACATAATAATCATCCATTTTTAAAAATTCTGCGACATGTACACATGCTGGGGAAGATGATTGGCTACAACTTCCTAGTGCTTGTAAATTCAGGAAAATAAGTTAGATATGTGAGCATAATGCTTGATCTACACACAGGTCCAGCAAATGTCACGTTAACCCACATTTTTAAAAACTTCTCCTTGGTTTGGTTAGCATTATGTGTGAACCAAGAACTCTGGTTTGTCTCTACTCCAACAAGCCAGAGAAACAATTCTATAACAAACCATGGGTTATTTCTCTGGCTTGTCAGTGGAGAATCAAGCCAGAGTTCCTGGTTTGCATATAATGCTAACCACAAACCATGTACAGAAGGTTGTTTATTTGTTCCCACATGGAGCGGGGGCAACTAGACTCATTCATGTGATGTGTGAATCAGGCCACAGTTTTCATAGTTTTTCCTATACAGAAAAATGCACTGGGACAAATTAATACATTTAGGGTGAAATCTTATGCATGTTTAGACATTAAAAAAGTCCCACAACTCCCAGCATTCCTCAGCCAGCATGGCTGGCTGGGGAATGATGGCAGTTTTAGGGCTTTTTTCCTGTCTAAATATGCATAGGATTGCACCTTTAAATGTTTGTATTCCATCACCACAATTAAAAAAAAAACATTTTTTCATAGGTATCACTCCAGCTTTCTCTTGCTACATCTTCATACTGTATTAGTTAAAAATAACACATTTCCAATGGGATCTTCTTATAAACTCTGGTCCTATCCCAGAGTTTCAGAACATTATTTTAAAATGTGATGCGTTCTTTAAGAAAAAGCCTAATTTTTAAAAGAAAGTTTTAATTTGTAAATATATTGTGGATCTATATTCTTGCATTGTCTCATTTCATGCTTTGTATGGAAGTATACCAGTGTGTCAGAAAAACAAAGAATGTTTTTCTCACACAGCCTCCCAACAAATTACCAATTGAGAGTCAGCCCTTGATACCTCACTTTGAGCAAATATATCTGTATTTGATTTTGCTACCTGTATTTAGTGGCTTTAAAGAAGTGCAGTGTTGTACCCTTGAGAAAAAAAATCAATTTCTGCAACAACCCTAATACTGTTTTTAAAAAGAAAAAGTGTGGTACACCTTATATTTTCTAAATGATAACACATATTTTTCTCCCTCTTTTTCCCCTTCAATCTCTCCCTTGGTCAATGCAGCTTCTACAGAAGAATGGACAGATATCCAGTATTAACGGAATTACAGAAGAACAAGTGGAGCTTAGCCTCAAGCCAGAGGAGCTGAAGGGACAGCAGGAAGAAGTCATCATAGCAGATGGTAAGGAGATGTTTATGGTGACAGAAGAAGTTACCTGAGACCATGGAAAAGACAAACAGGAAGTTGGAAGATTGGGTCTTTTTCTCAGTGCTCAGACCCTCTGTTGATTAATAACTCCCTGAGGTGGAGATACTTATTTGGAACCCCAAATAAATGATTGACACTGTCAGCTTTGATAGTACTGACCACCTGTTGGAGGAGAGGGAGTTCTTGGATTCATCCCCCACCCCCCAAAGGTGTTGTCATTGATTCTAGGGCCCCAATCTAGTTCAGATGGAGTACCCACCCGCATGGTGAGTATACTTACAAGGCTCAATAGAGTTCTGTTATTTCTGCCTTCTCCCAAGTGCATGCACGCAGAAAGTACAAGTGGCCTTGCAGGGAATGGGAAACACATGCCACTCCTCCTATATTCTCATCCAGCCCTCTCTCTCTACACCATGTAAGTTACTCATGTTATAGAGTCAGTGATGTGTGTTTTCCAGAAGAAATTGAATTGGAAAAATTTCTAGAAAAGTTTCCGGTGCAAATTAGGTTAATTTGCACAGGAAAAGTTTCAATTTGCATTGGAAAAATTTCTGATGCTTTATAGAGATCTAATTTAGCTTGTTTATTGTACTTGTATTTAGTAAACAAGAAAGCTAAAAAAAATACTGCATGTTAATTTTTGGTCCCAATACACCACAAGTATTTGACCTGAAATATTTGATGAAAACAATTAAAACACAATGTGATTTAAATGTTATATTATGTATAATTTTTTATTGGAATACTTGTAAAAAATTAAAGACAATAGTACGTACTTAACTTATATTGTTTAAATTTTAAAACACACACGCAAAGGTACTGAACACTGTTCACATACTAATTAATTTTAGCAACCCAAACAACGGGATGTGATATGCTGACACCAATTCATCTATTTCAACAGAGTTCAACTCTCTTCCACTAAGGTTGCTGGGGCACCTTCAGTTTTGCTGTCACTACTTACTAATTCCATTTCACTCTGAGATATATATGTATTTCAATGACATAACATATATGTATTTTCTGACATACTTGCTAGGGATAATCACCTGAAAAACATAATTTACAACTTTGAAACTGCCAAGGTTGCCTAATATTCTATTTGCAATTGACATATATTCATTTTTACTAAAGAACTTAAGAAATGGAAAAATTTCTGTAGAAAAATAAGCACATCACTGTCTGGAGTATGAATAACTTGCAGGACACATGGACAGAGGGCTGGTTGGGGAAATAAGGTCCAAGCATCTACGTTCTATGCCTTCCAGCTGCCCCTCATGTTGCCTGTGTGCACGCCCATGTGTATTCATAGGTTGGCTCTAAGAGTTCCTTGGGGGAGAGCTGGGCAGTTTAACATGTTCTGAATGTTAGAGACTTGTTCTGTCTTAGCACACCTGCTCGTTCTTCTAGGCCAAAGCCCAGAATAAATATCTATCCATCTTGTCCATTTTACAAAGGAGTGATCCAGGCACACTTTTAAAAGGCATACATCTGAAGGTCTCATAGTTCAGATATGATATTTATTTCTTTTCATTTTAGAAGCTAGTAGAACCTCTTATTGCATTTCTTTTACTTACCTTTACCACAGCAAGTTATCTGCATTCATATCTCTGGCTTCCCCCATCACTGTGGTACTATGTTCTGGCAATGCTAAGGCTGCAGTAAGGGTGAAGACAGTGGAATGGGGACAAACTTTCACATATCAATTTCAACTAACCTGTCAATTTTTTAGTTGCAGGCTTCTAGTTGTTGTTATACACCCTGTTCAGGCGTTCAGAAAGGTTAAAATCCATGCTTGAGGAGAAGGCGCACTCGAGCCCCACCCCTCTCCCTTTTGTCACCTTCAGCTCATGGAGAGTGACAATCTGAACAGGTGAGCCTCCTGTATCAACATTCTTGCTTGCGTGGAGGGTCTCCATGGATACAGGAGGCCCTCCTGTTAAGACTGTCACCCTCCACAAGTTGAGGGCAACAAAAACAATGAGGGAGAGGGGTGGGGTTGGAGTGCTCCTTCTCCTTATGCATTGCTTTTAACCCCTTTCTGAATGCCGGAATAAGGCTATACTCCTGTATTACTGTATATATCTTTATCTACTGATACTACTTTTCAAAAAGCCATACAAGACTTTCACATTATATCATTTCTTTCAGTGGCCAATTTTTTCTATCTAGTTTTAAAAACAAAACTAATTGCCCATTATTTCCAAGGAAGAATTTAGATCTGGTATATATGAAGAAAGTGAAAAATTCTTCATTCTGCACCTGCTGTAGATGGAACAATAAGTATCGTTTCTGTTGATGTTATAAAGAGTTTTTAATCTTCTCTATTGTTAAGATTGTTTTTCAGAAGATCTTTGCTAGGAAGGCATAACTTCAAAAAATTGCTGCATGTCCATTCACTGTACTTAGAGCTGATTCAGTTTTGGGCCCATAGGAAATGCGGTGTTTCTCCTTTTTGTGTAGAGGAGAACAGATATCTGTGAGAATAATACATTAGAAACAAAAGTAACTATTAATACTATATATTCTTTGCTTTCTACATTTAGGAATAGTCTTGAACTGTTTAGTATGGAGGCAGGAAAGAGTTTGATGTTGATTTTGTGTAGGCAAAATTATTTTAATACCAAGTGTTAGTCAAATCTGCTGGGCAACTTCATCTACAATCCAGTTATGCTGAAGTACTTGAACTGAAGCCAGTTTTGTCCTGCTGATTAAGGCAGCTTTAAACAACATACTTCAGCTTGGTTAGGGAATGGGAGGGATGATATAGTGCTTATATTCTAGATTTGCTCTTTTCATGGCTTATTTGGATACAAACCTCAAATATTTTACTGTAATCCCACTGGCAACTGATCTAAGCCACTAACTGAGCATTCAGGCTTCAGCCATTTCAAGCTCAATCCCTGGCTAGGCAAGCAGCTCTGTATCTCAGGCTATGCCATGTTGCTTTGGCTATATAGCCCTACTCAGTTTTGGGCCCATAGGAAATGCTATGATTTCATCAAACAGGGCTCTGATTTCATCACTTCATGTGTCAAGTCGCAACATCACTTCATGTGTCAAGGTATGCAACAAAAATGGGAGGATCTATGGCCAAAGCACTGGTTTTGACATAACCTGCCAAGTCTGCCTAACTTGGCAGCATTTGTGCCACTGTGATTAAAATGAATCTATGGAATCAGGGTACTTCCAATTTCATTAGGACACTTTACACTTTACTCATGAATACATACTTGCCAATTCTACAGTGTAGAAGGTGGTGATTGGTAAATGTGATATATTTACTGGCAAATGTGATCATCTGAACTGGACCCAAAGCCAAGATTGGATCAATCACGTTTACAGATTGTATCTTATGAATGTATCAAGTTGTCTTGGTCATTCTTGCCCAGTCTGATAGTGGATCTCTTAAGGATCGAGGCAGAGACCTCTGGTAGTCCTGCTTCCTGAGATCCTTTAACTGGAAATACTAGTGTTTAAACTCGGGACCTTATGCATACAAAGTTTGTGCTTTACCACTACTCCTCTCAAAGGTGCAGCTCGGGCTGGAGCTTGGGGCCCAAATGCAGGGCCCCACAGCTCAAGGGCCCCCCAAATGGCCACATAGAGAGCAGCGGGTGATGAGGCAAAATCTGGAGCTGACTCCATTTTAAAGCTGCACTCATGATGGTGCTGTGGTTTAAGTGAGTTTAAAATGCAAAACTGCTCATGCTCAGTGTACTTTTTAAAATCAGGTTTGTTTAACAGTTTTGTTGTACAGACATATCAAGAATGTAGAAACAGCTGAAAAGCATGGAGTAGCAGTTTGGAAAGGGGAAATACAAATGTTAGCTGTGTGCTTCATTAAGGGTGCAATCCTGCGCATGTTAAGACAGAAAGAAGTCCTACAACTCCCAGAATGCTGGGAATTGTAGGACTTCTTTCTGTCTAAACATGCATGGGATCGGCCCTAAGTCCAGGGTCTAAAATTACCTAGCTGCACCACTGATCAAAGGTTTGCCATGAGGTACATTTACAGTGTTTGTCAGGCTAAGACTGCTTATTACATTTCCCCTTCTTTTTCCTTGTCTTTCTATTGAGACTTCTCTTACATACATTTGACTTCTATTTTTATTGTAATAAGAATAATTTCAATGCAGTTTTAATGTGCAGTGTATTATTAAGGAGTGTTATTCTGAGATAAACTGGCAATCTAATATGCCCCATTGTTTGGATGAAAATGAATCCAGGGGATGTGTGTTGTCCAGCATCGGGACAGGAGATGGCTAATTCAGGAAATCCATTCCTTATTTATGTTTGTATTTATTTACTGAAAGCATTTTTATGCCATCTTTCCACGGCTCAAGACATCTCACAAAGAAAGAAAATAACAACAATAAAGTCCAATAATTGTATCTCATCCAGCAAAGTTCATAAAGAACAAGAAAAAAACTGGCACAGCAGGCTTTTAAAGAAATGAATGAAAAGGAACCTCCTTCAGTACAGGCAGCACCCTCCTCTCTCAGAGTGAAGAGTCTTAGCCAGCAGCCGAGGTTGAGCCAGATTAGAGTGACTATCAGAAGGTACCATGAAAAAAATATAGTGGGATATAGAAATGTCACTCCCTTGGAGTTCTTCATTTGGGTATCACAGCCCTCCACCACTGAGAATAGCTTTGCTGGGCAGGATGTTGCAGAGGCTCTGCAAATGGGCTCTGCAGTGTGTTTTGTCAGATCTAGGCTGCATTGTCACACACACTTACTTGGGAAATGGCTAAATTCTTTGTTGCAGTGATTTCCTGGTAGCAGGGAGTTCCATAATTCAACTTTCCTTACGTAAAGAGTGGCTCTGGAGGTTTCATGTCTCAGCTTCCCATTTCAGGCAGAATTTGCTGATCCAGAGGCTCTAAGTCAGGGGTGCACTTTTTGGTGGCCCCCTAAGACCCACAGCCAGCCGCCGTTGTGAAAACTGCCGCCGCCAAAAAAAGTGTGTCGGCAAGACAGTGATGGGCATAGGTTCCTGCTTTACCGCCACTCTTAGTGGCAGTAAGGCAGCAGTGGGGTCGGGTGCTGGGGCAGGGTGGAGGCTGCAGCTCTTTCCTCTCCCAGTGACCCTGAAGCAGCCCAGATTGCTGCCTCAGCATCACGGATGGCGGAGTGAAAGTGGCAATGCCCACAGGGTAACAAGTTGGAAGCTGAGCCTCTTCCTCCCCACAGTGACTCGAAGCAACCAGCATTGCTGCTCCCGTGCCACTACTGGTAGCAGAATCAGGAGTCCTCACTGGGGTTGCTGGAGCCTCCTTCCCCTCCTAGCGACCCCACAGTAGCAGTGTGGAAAAGATGTTGAATAAGGAGTCACTGCTATGCAGGTGCTGTGCTTTCCTCCCCCTTTTAGCCATGAGCTAGGCCTGAGTTAAGTCCAGTAGCATGGCAGCAACACTGTCTACAGCACAGCCTGCAGGCTCAAGGTTTGGGCACTGTGAATGTTGCAAGTTGCATTGTGGGAGCCTGGAAGGGAAAGTGAGGGAGATTTTGGAAGAGCGATTGAAACAAATGCAGGTAGCAGTGTGTATGTGTGTGGAAGGGAGAATGGTTGCAATGAGATCTACATCTTAGACTTTTTAGGCTTAGGAATTTAGGGTGCCCACTTACCTTAGATCTTGGGTGCTTCCAGATGAGGCTTTTATTATGCAGTTGCTCTGCCTTATTCACAGAATTTTATGGGAGGGGTGTCAGATGATGTCACCTACCACTTTTAACCCTCCAATGTTTTCCACCACTTCCATCTTTTTTCTTTCCACAAAAAAAAAAACCCTGTTGAGGAGGAAAAGACTGAATACCTGCACAGCATCTTTTCACTGGTAGTGCTAGGAGCCCTCTATCTGGAAGCACCCCTAGAAGGAATGCCTGGTAGCTGGAGCTCCTGGGATCTGGGATTTAATACGCGACCAAATAGAAGTTAGGGGCTCATACTGGTATTGGGAGCAATAGGTGCATTTACAGTTCTGAGAATGGAAGCTGACATTGCATGGAACTAGTCTAGTGCAGTAGATAAGAGTGTCGAGTTGGAACACAAACTCTCCACCCAGCTGTCAAGCTCACTGGGTAGCCTTCAGCAAATAGCAACTTCCTTTGTAATTTTATGGGCCAATAAATGACATAAGGATTGTACAGTCATGCCTTGGATTGAGAGCATAATTCGTTCTGGAAACTTGCTTGTAATCCAAAACACTCTTATATCAAAACAAAATCCCCCCAAAAAATTTGTACAGAGATTTTTAATTTAAGCCGTACTACAATACTTGTATTGCAAGACGACTGCTTGTATATCAAGTAAAAAAAAATTAAATACATATTAAAAAATTTGCTTGTCTTGCAAAACGCTCTCAAACCAAGTTACTTGTAATCCAAGGTATTACTGTAAGTGTGTTTCACACTGAAAAGTTTATAAAACAAAAATGCTAACAAAAACCTGGTAAAAGATCTCTATGCCAGAATTTATATTGGATATCCTAATTTTTTCAGAAAAACACACCATGCAGATACAGAAAAAAATTGCAGCCCATTTGACTTACACATGCCTGGATTATGGTATGTATGTATGGATGGATATGACTTATGGCATTTCAGTGTAGGAAAACGTTCACAAGGTAATATGGATAGCTGGCATCTTTCTTATACAAAGCAGGCATTCCGGGGTAGCTGATTCACTGAAATGCAGGAGAGGGCTTACCAATGAGTCAAAGGGCTGCTTCTCACATAACTTTTTCCTACGCAAGAACTGGGCTCATTATTGTGGAAAATGTAGAAGATGTCTGCCTGCTTTATCTTGAGATTAGCTGGACATATTTGTATTTAACCACTGAGACATGTCTGCTTTCCATTAAACCTTCAGAGGTCAGGTGCTGGTTTGAGCAGAAAATAGAAAAAAAAAATATCTGAGCATTCTCAAGATACAGCAAGCGTGTGTCTTCTCTGCTCTTCCTGACACGCCTTTGACTTCTGAAGGGCTTTCATGGAAATCAGATACATGTCCCTAGTTTACAAACCTGGTTTCCAAAGAAAGCACATACCATAGTTCAGATAGCTTACTGTGGTTTGCTGCAAACCAGGAAGGAGAGCACAGGAAGAAGAGGGAGAGGGACTGCATAATCATCAAGGCTTGTTCTCTTGGTACAAAATGATTTTTGGTGTTACATCTGAGCTAACCTTTCCCTGCCCATTCTGTATGAAATAATGAAGGATACAAAGAAATGAAAGGATTTTATTGCTCTGTTTAAAGCAGGGGTGGGCAACTTGTGGCACCCCATGTCAGGATCTGCACAGATGGAGCTCTGCAGCTCCATCTGGCAGCCGCTTTCCAGACAGCAGCCCAGCCCACTCTGCTATCCTTGCAGAAGCCTGCCTGCCCCAAAGCTCCAGCCGCTCTCAGGCCTGCTAATGCAGGCCAGCCAGGTGCTGCAGGAAGCCCTGCATAAGGACCTCCTCTTCACTCAAGCCTCTGCCACAGCAACAGCAGCCTGTGTGTTGTCTCCAGCTGGTTCCTGTCTCCAGCAACCAACCTCAAGCCTTGCCTTGCCTGGTATTTCACCCGTGTCTGCTCTTGACCAATGCTTCTGCCTCTGACCCTTCTCTGCCAGGTACGTGCCTGAACTGTGTTTGCTCTTTGGATTTGCCTTGGACCCTTGCCTGGACTCTGTTCTCTCTTTGGATCTGCTTCCTGCCTCTGACCCATACCTGAGCCTTGTTTACTTACTGGACTCACCTCCTGCCTCTGGCCCTCGCCCTGCTTGATATGTGTTTCGACTTCGGCCTGTCTTCGGGATTCTGCTCACTCCTGACCTGCTCCCGCCTCCATCATCCCCTGGCCCCGGCGTTCTGCCCAGGACCTTTGCCGCCCAGGACCCAGAACTGACACTCCAGATGTTGTTGGACTGCAATTCTAATCATCCCTCACCATTGGCTATGCTGCCTGGGGCTGATGGAAGTTGCAGTCCAACAACATCTGAAGGGCCACAAGTTGCCCACAGTGCCCTGGTTTAGGTGCCTAGTATCTGTACAGTGGTATGCAAGGTTGGAAGAAGTGGGTTTGGCTGTTGTCTCCAGATCTTTCCCTCTGTGCACATATTCTGTTGCTGCTGAACATAATTGGAATCTCTGCTTCCTTTCAGTTTTTGCCTTCAGGAAAGTAGGTGGTTGAAGAGACAGCTTTGCTGCATTCCCTCAATTCAATGTCATTATCCTATATACCAGGGCCTCCTGACAACATTGAGGACCATTGGTCTAAGCTGAAAACCTCCATTATTGCAGCTTGTGAACAAACTATTGGATATGAAACTAAGAAACATCAGGATTGGTTTGATGAAAATGACAATGAGATTAAATATATAATTGACCAAAAAAGGAAAGCCTTCCAAATATGGCAAAATGATATTAACTGCGCTGCCAAGAAAAAAACCTACGCTAGCGCAAAGGCTGAGGTCCAAAGAAGAACAAGAGAACTTAAGAACGCTTGGTGGAAAAAAAAAGCTGAAGAAATTCAACAACTTGCAGAATCTCATGATGCACGGGGCTTTTTTAAGGCCACAAGGGCCATTTATGGACCAAAAACCTATGGTACAAACCCTTTACAATCAAAAGATGGCACCAAACTCTTAAAAGACAAAGAGTCTATTGCACTGCGTTGGAAAGAGCATTATTATGACCTTTTAAATCGTAAGTCTAAGGTGGATAATGAGATTTTTTCGCAAATCCCGCAAAAACAAATTAAAGAGGAACTTGCAATACTCCCCACTTTGGATGAAGTAAAAAAAGCCATTAATCAAATGAAGAACAACAAAGCTAGTGGACCAGATGGGATTCCTGCTGAAATCTTTAAAGAAGGGGGGCCCGAACTTGTACAACATCTTCATAAACTCATCGAAAAAATCTGGATAAGAGAAGAGATCCCAGAAGACTTCAGGGATGCCATAATTATCACCCTCTTTAAGAAGGGTGATAGAACAGACTGTGGAAACTATCGGGGCATTTCTCTCTTAGCAACCGCAGGTAAAATATTTGCTAGGATTCTCGCAAACCGTCTTCTATCTATTTCAGAAGAGATCCTCCCTGAAACTCAATATGGTTTCCGCCCCTCTAGAGGGACAGTAGACATGATTTTTACTGCACGTCAGCTCCAAGAAAAATGCCGGGAGCAAAATCAACCCCTTTATATGGCATTTATCGATTTGGCTAAGGCCTTTGATACTGTAGACCGTACAGCTCTCTGGACTATCCTTATGAAAATGGGATGCCCCAATAAATTTGTGAATATCTTGCGACTTCTCCATGACAACATGACGGCAACGGTTTTGGACAACAACGGCTCTCATGGTGCTCCATTTAAAGTGGGATCAGGTGTTATACAGGGATGTGTTATCGCCCCAACATTATTTGCCATTTTCATCGCCATGGTTTTACATCTTGTCAAGGGGAAACTTCCCACCGGTGTGGGAATTATATATCGAACAGATGGAAAGCTTTTTAATCTCAGCAGGCTGAAAGCAAAAAGTAAGGTAATTACAACCTCCGTTGTGGAACTTCAGTATGCTGATGATAATGTGGTCTCCGCACATTCAGAGGATGCTCTCCAAACTATCCTAAATGCTTTTGCAGAAGCATACGAAAAACTTGGTCTCTCACTTAACATCAAAAAAACCAAAGTGCTTCATCAGCAAGTGCAAGCCAATCCTTTGGTGATGCCATCTATCCAGCTTGGCGGGACAATACTGGAAAATGTCGATCATTTTCTCTATCTTGGCAGCTATCTTTCTGTTACAGCTAACATCGACAGTGAAATCCAGCATCGTCTGAGCTCCGCAAGTGCCGCATTTTCTCGAATGAAACATAGAGTGTTCGAGGATCGGGATATTTGTAAGAAGACCAAAACACTGGTTTATGAAGCCATTGTATTACCAACTTTATTGTATGCCTGCGAAACATGGACTATCTATAAACGTCACTTCCACCTCCTTGAAAGGTTTCATCAACGTTGCCTCTGGAAAATCCTGCAAATTACTTGGGAAGATAGGCGAACAAATGTCAGTGTACTGGAAGAAGCAAAGACTACTAGCATTGAAAAAATGATCCTTCAACGCCAACTTCAGTGGACCGGTCATGTTGTTCGAATGCCTGACTGCCGTCTCCCAAAGCAGTTACTTTACTCCCAACTCAAGGATGGAAAGCGGAATATCGGTGGTCAATATAAGAGGTTTAAAGATGTTCATAAGGCTAATCTAAAAAAATGCAATATAAACATCGAAAACTGGGAAGCTCTGGCCCATGAACGATCTAAATGGAGGTTGGCCTTTCACAAAGGTTCCATGGACTTTGAAGAAGCCCGAGTGCAAGGTGAAAGGGAGAAACGTGCTAAGCGAAAAGCACGTCAAATGAACCCTTTACAGGACCATCTTCTATCTGGTAACCTGTGTCCTCACTGTGGGAAGCTGTGTGGATCTAGAATTGGCCTCCACAGTCACTTACGGACCCATCGCTAGAGTCTACACAATCTTCTTTAGAATTTCCTCCTTTTATCCCGGAAGACAATCTTACTCGGTCACGAGTGATCGCCTGATGATACCAGGGCTCTCCAACCTTGGATCCTCAGATGTTGCTGGCCTACAGCTCCCAGCATACCCAGGCAGCATGGCTAATGGCAAGGGATTCTGGGAGCTGTAGTCCAGCAACTTCTGGGGACCCAAGGTTGGAGAGCCCTGCTATATACTAACAGCAAACCCATTCTCTGAGCGTAGATCCTTTAGCCAAAACAGCATCATTCACACACAAGAGGGAGGTATCGGCAAGTTTGACGAAACACCAAGGATTGCAGAAGTACAAAAAATATTTAGGGAAAAAATTCCTAAAGGGCAAGAAATCACCCCCCAAAAACAGCCTTGTGAGGACTGAGCATGTTCAGTAGCCACAGAACGCTGGCTGATGGTTGGCTAGGAAAAATGGAAAACTGTTGGAAGAGGGGGGGAATGGAATGGAATGGAGTATCTTAGAAGAGGGCATGGTTGGCTGCCTGAGAACCAGGAACAGGGGACTCCATACGGCAACATTTTTTTGCAGGTGTTGCTTATCAATTCTAATTGAATGATTTATAGCAGTGATTTTCAAATTATTCTTAGGAATCCTGGAGCTGGAAGGTTGCTGTTATCTGTTATCTGAAGGTTATGTGGGTTGCTTAGTGAGAAGAATAGTTATGGTAGATGGGCTGCCTGAAGGATCTCCCTCATTAATGTGCAGCTGCCGAGGAATATTGCGTACACACCAGATTTATTTGGGGCCAAATGAGACTTTTAATGTGTGGATGAATTGCTGGGTCCAGTTTGTTTTATCTTTAAATTACAGCCATAGAAGACAGGGTTGGGATTGGGATTATGGTGTATGGGAAGGGGGTTTAACTTCCCAATGAACTTTTTCCCCAGCTGTCCTGATGAACACCCCCCCCCCCCAACTGTTACTAGCTCTAGGAGGGAAGACTACCAGCTACCATGAGAGAACATTTCACATACCCACTTAAACATTTTCTTCTGGAAACAGGATTTTAAAATCTGTCCAAGAATGGCTTGGTGAGGCTGTTCCTGTTACCTTTTGAAATTATATTTTAAGTCAATATTTTACGTCAATCTCTTTGGTTAGTACAAGTGAGTCTTCTGTGGTGTGTGCTGCTCCTTCATTTTTTCTTCTTTGGTCTTCTTATCTTCTCATTGATTGAGTTGATGGTCACTGAAAAGCCCAGACACACTAAACAGATGAGTTTGACAGTCTGTTCCTGATTGCTTTAGAGAAGAGATCAAAGCTATTCTATCTGTTAATTCAAAAGTGTGACATAAACCAGCATATTACCACTTCCATTGGGTAGCCATGTTAGTCTGTGTTGCCAAAACAACAGAGCCTGCTGGTAACTTAAAGACATTACAACAGATTTACTGTGGCATAAGCTTTTGTATTACCACTAGATTTCTTGCTTTGCCTTCCCTTCCTCTGTTTTCATGATTATACTGTGTATTAGAATATGTAGGGAGATACTGCAGAATTGACCCCAGAGAAACAAGAGATATGCAGTAAAGTCACATTATGTAACTTACTACTTTAATTAGGCCAACAACATTAATAGGATGAATATGAAGACACAAGCACTATTTGGGCATTCACTTCCTCACATGATTAGAATCACATGAGGGGGACAGTGAGGCTGTGCTTGCTGGTCTCTCCCAGTCGGTTGTGTCCCTGTCCGCCGGCATGTATACATTGGGGGAGAAGTTCTGTACATGAGTAGGTTCCCCTAGTGACTTTCAGCCCTGCATGACCAGGGTTCTAAATAATGTGGCGAGCCTATGTATGTAGAGCAGGGTCCCATCTTCAGACCTCTCCCCACAACATGTGGACAGCAGGGGTTGGGGTCTACAGGAAAGGATGGAAGGGGGCCAGGGCCAGCAAACGTGGCCCCGCTGAGCCCCTCATGAGATTCTAATTGTACAAGGGATTAAAATCTGAATATGGCTAAGGTATGCAAGCTTTCAAACATAATGTGAGAGATAGTTTAGGGTGGGGAACCTTTTAAAGCTATATGGCCAGTTTGAAATTGGCCAGTTTAGGACCATAGGCTTATTCTTTCCTACATAGGCATAGGAACACACCTCCTATACACCTATAATAATAAAGGAGGATTTGTGTGTATCTTGCTATTTGTCAGCTCCATAGCTCCAAGACCGTGAAACCTAGACATTACTTGGATGGGAGACCCCTCCTCTAGTTTCCTGCATTGAGCAGGGGGTTGGACTCGATGGCCTTGTAGGCCCCTTCCAACTCTATGATCCTATGATGAGTTTTTAATAACTCTACTACTTAGCAGCTCTGATAAGTTAATTACTGAACAAGTGGCCAAATTTCTGAACCTCAGATTTCTGAACGTCCTCAGACTTCCTGACCTCAGGAAGTCAGATCATATTTGACTTCCTGTTCTCACGTGTCTAATTAATTGGTTGAGCTGTATGTATGTACTATATTGTGCAAGGAATGGTCTATTGCAGTATTCTCCAACCTTGGATCCCCAGATGTTTTTGGCTTATAAGTTGTAGGCCAAAAACATCTGGGGACCCAAGGTTGGAGAACACTGGTCTATTGACTGCAATAAAGATTGACTGATGACTGATATGATGATACATCTGAAACTTGGTATGCATATTAAGGGGTTGCTAGGGGTGTGCATCTCATAGTCATTTGTATTTAGAATGCATTAGTTAATTTTAATTAATTTAAATGTAGGGGTGTACCGCTCGGCCTCCAGGCGGCTGTAGTGGGCCAAAATCGGCCCCGTTCACGCCCGCCAGAGGCTCACGGAGCCTTACTGGGTCCCGTCGCGGCTTGCCTCTCTGCGGCGAGCCGCTTGCGCCGCCCACGCTGGCCCCGTCGTGTCACTTCCGGCTGGCATATTTTGGCCCAGCACACCTGCGCAGGGTGCCGTCGTGTCACTTCCGGAACCAGCGCGGCCAGCATGGCGGGCTCAAGTGGCGCAGAGAAATGCTCCACACCGCTCAGAAAATTGAGACGGGGGGGCGCCGCTGCAGAGAGACATAGCGGTGAGACAGCCCCCCCCCCCCGAAGGTACGTGAACACCTCTATTTAAATGTACAGTCATGCCTTGGATTGAGAGCATAATTCGTTCCAGAAACATGCTTGTAATCCAAAACACTCTTATATCAAAACAAAATCCCCCCAAAAAAATTTGTACAGAGATTTTTAATTTAAGCCATATTACAGTACTTGTATTGCAAGATGTCGCTTGTATATCAAGTCAAAAATAAATAAATAAATAAATATTTAAAAATTTGCTTGTCTTGCAAAACGCTCTCAAACCAAGTTACTTGCAATCCAAGGTATTACTGTATCCATGTGTTTGAAGCCTGCAGAACCATCTTCAGCCACTAGGTGGCAGACTTCCCTAACCAGTGCATAGCTTCGCAGTCAATACAGTTTGAACCTGGGAGTCGGGGCAGTCCAAGGGAAAGAGTTTTATAGATGCCTCCCCCCTCTGCTGTGAGGGCAGCTCCTCCTCAGGGGGATGGAGAGAGAAGACCACCCCCCCATGGGGCTGTAGGGGTGTACTATGGCAGGAGCTATCCTAAGGGTGGGGGCTGACAGCTGTGTTACTTTGCTTGAAGGCTTCACTGTATCAAACTTAAGGGTTATTCCAACCCACGTGAAGCTTGGAATATTCACTAGTAATATTATATAAATACAGTGACAGATGTCATACATCAGGGGTCCCCAACCCCATGGGCACCTGCAACATTTTAAATGTTTTTTTAAAAAACAATTGCTTTTTTAAAATCCCATTTTTAAAATATATGTACATAAGAGCCATGCTGGATCAGACCAAGGGTCCATCTAGTCCAGCATTCTGTTCACACTGTGATCCCACAGGCAGGACAGGAGTGCAATAGCACCTTTCTGCCCATGTTCCCCAGCAACTGGAGTACATAGGCATACTGCCTCTGATACTGGAGAAGCATATAGCCAATCAATAGTAGTAGCCATTGATAGCCTTTTCTTCCATGAAGTGATGGGCTGCTTACCTCCTCCCACTCCACTCCATCTCGGCCCACCCCACCTCTCGGCAGTAGCAGTCACTTGGGAAATCCCAGGACATAATTTGTTCTATAGCCTTACCAAATGGAAGATGCACCACTCTCTACCCCACACTGGAAGGAAGAGAGAAGTAATATTTCCTTTTGCCTATCATATGCATATGTACAAATCACACAAAGGCCGGGTTTGCACAACACTTTAAGCCCACAGAAGCTCTATAGCCTCTGTGGGCTTAAAGTTGCCCCAGGCCCTGACTGTACTTGACTTATAATCGGGCACAGCGGGGTTCAGAGGCACCGCCTCTCCCTTCTTCCTCCCTCAGTCCTCCTGCTGGTATCTCAGGGGACACCACGGAAGCACTGAGGGGAGAGGAGTGGGGATGACAGCTGCCAAAAAGTGCCCAAGTGGCACTTTTTGGTAGCTGTCAGAGGCTCGTTGCCCTTGCTTGGCGGGGCCGCTACTCAGTTTAGTTGTGGCCCCACCAAGCAAGGGCAATGAGCCCCATGGCGCTGCGTTTCCTCAAGAGGAAATGCAGTGCCATGGGGCTCATCCCTGGCTCTTTCTCGGTGTGGCAGCTGCTCAGGTGAGCAGTGCCCATGCTGAGAAAGGTTGCTTCCCCCCTGTCTCCCCCCTCTGCACTCACTCAGGAGCGAGAGCAGGGGAGCAAGCTGGGGTCTGCCATGCGCTCTCCTTCCAAGCCTCCGTCAGGGTTGGGAAAGAGAGTGGCCGCTGCTGCCACACTTCATAGCAATAGCTGTTTTAACCTGTCCTTGCTAAGAAGTGTGGTGGCAGCAGAGGGGAGGGTTGGCCATGAACTGTCTTGGAAAAATAGTGCGTGGCCAACCCCCCTTTCTGCTGCGGCTGTGGCACTCCCTAGCAAAGGTTGGGCTAAACCGCACTCCCTAGCAAGGTTAAACCTGCCCTTGCTAGGGAGCGCGGCAGGGGCTGTGACGGGGGTTTGCCCTGCGCTGCCTTTCACATCCATTGAGGCTTGGAAAGACAGCGCAGGGAAAACCCTTATCAGAGCTGCTGCTGCTGCGGGGTCTGCCACGTGTCTCTTCCCTGAGCCCTGAGTGGGTGTGAAGGATTGAGGCCTACACACTCAGGCTTGAGTTAGTTTGAAGCTTGTAGGCCCAAACATCTCCTGATGGGAGGGGCGGCATTCATGAGTTTCATTTTCCTCTCATGGAGTTAAAGTCTCCTTTTCAGTAAGAGAAGTCTCCTTTTCCCCCTAATGGAGTTAAGTTTCATTTCCCCAGCTTGAGGTCACAGGTTTGTAGCCTTCTAGTCCTGGTGAGAGTGTATATAAAGGGGAGGCAGAAGCAGCAGAGGGAGGAGAGAAGCTACAGAGAGAGAAGCTGTGGAGAGGTTATGCAGGCACCAAGAAGCAGAGAGCAGACAGAGAAGCAGAGTCTGAATATCACTGAAGAATGCAGAACAGCCAGGGCTAGGCTGAGAAGGAATCTCTATTAAGGTTACAGATGAAAGAGTAGCTAGGTTAGAGAGGACTGTGTTATTGTTAATTTTATTTCTATTATATCTGCTTTTTGAAGGTATACTGCTCTATTTGTGTAATTACCTTAAGTTATTGTGAATCTACTATACAGTAATACCTTGGATTACGAGCATAATTCGTTCCGGAACCATGCTCGTAATCCAAAATACTCGTACATCAAAGCAAGTTTCCCCATTAGAAATAATGGGAACTCAGATGATTCATTCCACAACCATTTAATCACTGCTTTGCCGGCTCCCTAGCAGGGAGCCCCATGGAGGGAGCTGGCAAAGCAGTGATTAAATGGTTGTGGAATGAATCAGCAGAGTTCCCATTATTTATAATGGGGAAACTTGCTTTGATGTGCCGGCTCCCGGGGTCCCGGCCGCGCCTCGCCTGCCTCCACTCGCTCTGCCAGGAGTGTCCAGCAGGCGGGGGCTTCCCTGGAGGCGCGGCGCGGCGCAGCCGGGCTTGGCCGCCGTTCCCTTGAGGCGCCCGAGGTGCATTTCCCTGCCAGGGAGCCGGCAAGTGCTTTGCCGCTCGCAGGGAGATGCGTGGAGCCGCTCCAGCTGCTTCCTACCGTTGCAAGCGGCGGCTCACGGAGAGGCGAGCTGCCCGCGCCGCCTGCGGTCCCGTCGCGTCACATCCGGCCCCATCATTGACGGGGCCGGATGTGACGCGACGGGACTGCAGGCGGCGCAGGCGCCGCTTGTGACGGTAGAAAGCAGCTCCATTCTTCGGCTCGCGCCTCCATTCTTCGGCTCCCTGCTTGGGAGCCGGCATGCAGCAGCGCCAGGAGCCTCCAAGCACCCCGTGGAGGTGAAGCGAAGGAGCCCGAGCCGCAGGGAGCAGGCAAAGCGGCAGCGCGAGGCGCACGCAGAGCGAGCGACAGCCAGGGCTCCTTCACTTCACCTCCGAGGCGCAGCCTCTCTCTCTGCGTGCGCCTCACGCTGCCGCTTTGCCGGCTCCCAGGCAGGGAGCAGGCAAAGCGGCAGCGCGAGGCGCACTCAGAGCGAGCGACGGCCGGGGCTCCTTCGCTTCACCTCCACGGGGTGCTTGGAGGCTCCTGGCGCTGCTGCATGCCGGCTCCCAAGCAGGGAGCCGAAGAATGGAGGCGCGAGCCGAAGAATGGAGCTGCTTTCTACCGTCGCAAGCGGCGCCCGCGCCGCCTGCAGTCCCATCGCGTCACATCCGGCCCCGTCAATGATGGGGCCGGATGTGACGCGACGGGACCGCGGGCGGCGCGGGCAGCTCGCCTCTCCGTGAGCCGCCGCTTGCAATGGTAGAAAGCAGCTGGAGCGGCTCCACGCTAGCAAAGCACCCCGTGGAGGTGAAGCGAAGGAGCCCTGGCCGTCGTTCGCTCTGCGTGCGCCTCACGCTGCCGCTTTGCCTGCTCCCTGCTTGGGAGCCGGCAAAGCGGCAGCGCGAGGCTCACACAGAGCGAGAGGGAGCCGGCAAAGCAGCACGAGGCAGCGAAGTGAGGCGCCCGCACAGCGAGCGGCCTCGCCTCCATGGGGTTCCCAGGTAGAGAGCTGGCGCAGCAGCGCGAGGCGCCCACAGAGTTTGCGGCTGAGCCTCGCCTGTATGGGGCTCCCTGCCGGCTAGGCAAAGCCGGGGCGCTGGCACTTTAAGTGCTCATCGTGGCCACATCGTGTGGCTCGTGTTGCGAAACGTACCCATCCTCCGAACGTTAATAAATGATAAAATTTTGCTCGTTTTACGAGTAGCTCGCATACCGAGTTACTCGTAATCCGAGGTATTACTGTACCAATATTTACTAAAGTAAACAGTTATTGTTAACTTCAAGTTGTTTGGAGTGTCTTTTGCACCATGCCTAAAGCCTAATCCCACCTTACTGGGAAGAGAAAGTAAAAGGCAGAGAATTGGCATCCTGATACAGGAGGGGCTCTTAAAGAGGCAGATATCTTTAAGGAGCTGATCAAGGTGTCCTGCTACAGGTGGAACCTTGACAGTGGGGCTCAAGGAGGAGGAGGTGTGCAGTGATGGTGGCAGCAGTCAGGATCCAGGCGCTTGGGCTCACTTCTTGAGAGGAAGCGAGGTTGGGCAGCTAGTTCCCCCACCATACGTCGCCCCCCCCCGGCCCCGAATGGGGATTGAGCAGGCGGCACATGGCAGACCACAGTGGCTTCCCCGTGTGCTCCTGCCGATGCAGGACATAGGCAGGAGCACGCAGGGAAGCTGATGACAACCGTGCCAAGTGCCACTTGAGCACTTGGCCAGCTGTCATCAGCCAGAGCCCCTTGGCCAGAACGGCAGCCCTTGTTTGCCGCTCTGGCCAAAGGGCTCTATGTCATTTTGGCTTGTAAGAGGGCTTACGTCTTGTCCTGGTTTGGACGACACGCTAAACCTGCTAGGGTTTTCTTAATCCTACAACAAGCCATAGTTTAGCAGCATGGTTTATAAGCCACAACAGGTTGGCTTATAGACCACCCCGCAGGGTTCAGATGACCCTCTAAGCCACTCTGCCTCTTAACCTACTGATGCTTAGTGTGTTGTGTTAACCCAGTCAATGTACCTGATGTGGAATTTGCTTATTGGCTGCAGTCTTTGACAATTCAGTTGCATGAATTTGGAATGAATTAATTAATGGGCTTTAAGCTTTAATTTGTCATGGACCATAGTTCTTGCATTTCATTGCCATTTGGCCCCCATTGTTTTTACAGTTTTTTTTCTCTGCACACATATGTATCTATACCTGCTAACAGGATAACACTTCATGAAACTGATGAAGTAGACTCTAGTCTCTGAAAGCTTATGCCATCATAAATTTTTTAGACTTTACGACAAGACATTTTTTTGATCTCACCATTGTAAGTCACCCTTGTATTAAACTGTTGACATGTCCAGCTCCTGTGGTAATTATAAATATATTTTAAAATAATGTTACCTTTACTCCTTATCTTCAAATTAAAAATGTATTTAGTAGAGTAGTTCAAAACAGCAGTTTACATCAAACACTGTCCTGAGAATAAGATTGCTAGAGGAAACAAGTCTGGTTGCTAGAATGTTGTTCTTTTTGTAATTTGTGAGAGATCGTGCTTTCACTTGGAAAGCATCTAGTAAATATATGAGAGGGGTATATTAAACCATCCTTTATTTAAATGAGCCCCACTGATCTGCATGAAGCCTCTTCTAACAATGAGGGATGTGGCATGTGCAAAGGGTGGAGATCTCATTGTTAAATTTAGGAATATAACTTGCTCACTCCAGTGAGCAGTTAAGAGGGGATGGACCACAAAGGGCTGTCTATCAAGGATCGGGCTGCTGAAACACAACTTCAGTCTGCTTTTTTCATCAGGCAGTGAAGGACACCCGGTGTTTCTGTTAGCTCTCCTTTCCTCCACCCACCCCCTCCTATTGCACTGTGACTTGGGGAAGCAGAAATAAAGGAGTGCCTTGCTTCGTAGAGAGAAAAATCCTGGTTACCACTGGGTAGAAAAAATGCTGGGAACTATCACTATCACAGGTACAGAACGGTTTATCTTTTGGAACATATTGATGATTATGTTGTGTCTTAGTGGTGGTGATTTTATGCAAAATGTTTGCCCAGAACTCAAGGATATGACAGACATGTCAGAGCAGTCCTCTGTACCTACTAGTCCATGTACATCACACTTTTATATGTAAGCCCATTGAGTTCAATTGGGCTTACTCCCAGGTAAGTGGTTATAGGAGTGCATCTGCAATTACTTAAAACATTCTTTCTGATTTAGCATTAAACAAGTGGGAAAGAGCCATTGCATTAAACCCCTAATGCTGCAGTTCTCTGCACATTTACTTTGAAGTAAGCCCATTGAAGTGAGATTTACTTATGAGTAAATATGCAAGAGCTCAAGCATTTCCGCTTTTAAATCAGGGATTTTGTACAGCAACGAATTTTGGTGGAAACTGAGTATTTCTTAGGTCACGTTGTGCTTTAGGATTATTGATGCTCGTTTTATATTGGCACAAGTACTTTTTATATTCTGGTATTGTATCTGACTCAGAACTTTGGAAGATTATCCAAATCAAGGAAGTTCCTCTTGAGTTACTTATTTTTAAGTACATTGTTAAAATGTTGGAGAGGAATTTTATTATAACCTGTACTTTTTAGTCCTAGCATTTAATGTCCAGATTATTTCACTTCGTTTACACTGAGATTTGCCTATCATGGATTTTCTCTCAGCCATTTGATCCTACAGGCTTCAGGTTTTTGTGCAACCTCTCATGTCTTAAAAAGTAAACTTCCTCTTCCTTAATTTCCATTATCCTTGACCCCAGGCACAACCTTTCTACATAAATAATGGGGCAAACATCTGTTTTAACTTCTGAAGTTCAAGTGAACGCCACTCACTTCATCTTATTCATTAAAAAGTGCACTATGTGTCAACTGAATGTACTCATAAAAACAAAACCATTAAATTTGGAATGAATTAATTAATGGGCTTGGAGTGGAGCTACCACTCCCTCCTCCCCAAATTCCTTCACAACAGTAATTTTGTAAATGAAGGTCTTTGAAAGCTCATCAATATATTGAATGGTTGGGGACAGTTTGAGGCTTTTTCATTTAATGAAAAAAAAAAAACTTAAAATGAAATTTCTAGTGTGTTTATCTTCCCCACCACTGAGATGCTTGTGAATATATTCCATCATCCTATGAAAAGCATGGAGATGGTGAGCAGTGTGGCAAAGGATGAAAAGACAAAACAAAATTGGTTACTGCTAGCGAACATATTTACTGCATCTCTGTGTAATTTCTCATAGAGTCATTAAATCTGGTCATTTTTATTTGGTCTGGTTCAACTTTAAGTAATCACACTAATAAACATTAAATAGTGCTAGCACCAACAACTAGAAATGTAGGAGTCCTGATTTTCTTGTTTAAATAGTATGGAATGTATACTTAAGTTCAGCTTTGCAAGAGAAGCCTAACTCTCTGTGTGTAATGTGAGGGGGTCGGGGGATATGGTGCCTGGAACTGCTGGAAGAGTTTGTATTAAATCTTTACTTTTTATTTTCATTAATGAGACAGATTCCTTTAAAGCAGATGTTTAATAAACATATCACCCTTGAGTCTTTGTTCTCTGCAGGGTATTTTTCTTTTTTCTTTTGCTAGTATATATTGTTTTACAGTTACTCAGTACGATAAGAATGATTAAAGAAGAAAAAAATGCAAGTTTTAAGCAAAACAAATGACCTGGCACAGTGATTTCCTTTCTGAACTGCATCACAGTGTTTCTAGAACTTGTCCCCCCCCCTTTTTCTTTTATGTTCACACCCAAGTGGAGAGGCTTTCTTCTCTCTTGGGTGATGATTCCATCCTCCATTTCCATAGCCATAGTTTGAAATGATATCTTAATCAGAGATCTGTGGTTAGTGCTAACATCCAAATCAGGATTTTAGAAACCTACTTTATTAAACCATGGTTTTAAATCCTAATTTGGAGGTTAGTGCTAACTATAGTTTGCCCAATTTGGCTATCAAGGCAAATTATTATTAGAGCAATCTAAAAATGGAGAAGAAAATTAGTGGACAGGATGGGAGGGGCAGGAAGTGTGCAAGCCTGCAGCATGTCTCCAATCCACCAAATCATGGTTTGGGGAATGTGCATGTTCATTATAAATGATCCTGTAATGTACCTTTTGTGCAGGTGATCAGCATAATTTTTGCTTGTGGTAATGGACCACAGTTTGTACAACCTGGAAACTGCACAAAACTGGGGTTTCCTAGGGAATCCCCCTTTCTGTATTTTTATCTTCCCCTTTCCACTTGCAAGGTACATAATGGTTTCCAACCACCTCAATAAAAGTAGGAGGAGCATATACCTATTCGGCACATGCCTTGGAGAGTGTCATAGTACAACAAGGCATTGGGTTTAAATAACCCAGTTCTGGGCAATGGTAGAAAAATCAAAAGTGAATCACCCTGCTTTCCCTTTGGGTGTGAGTGAAAGAGAACAATTTAATTTTGACTTTACTATAGCTGCTTCACTATACTAATGTGCCTACAACCAGTACTGTTAGTAAACTTTGTAGTCTTAAGTACCCATATTTCATATACAGTTTTAGTATATTCATTGAACTGAGAACAGCAGCAGAGGTCAACACACACATTATTCATTTGCTTAGTGTGTGTGTGTGTGTATATTTCATTTCATAGATCATAGAGTTGGAAGGAGCCTACAAGGCTATCGAGTCCAACCCCCTGCTCAATGCAGGAAACTAAAGGAGAGGTCACCCATCCAAGTAATAACCAGGCTTGACCCTGCTTAGCTTTCCACACTCAGATATGTATGTGTATCTTTTCCTTTTGTACTTTTTTAAAATGATAGTGTAACTGTATCCAATCACATTCCTTTAACAGAAAGTTAGCTTACACTTGAAGGAGTGAAGAAATATGTCAGTCCAGATTCAGGCTTAAATTGACCAGTTGGGAGACTTGCAACCAGCTGTTGCAAGTCTCATGACAGTGGGCAATTTTCTTTCCACATTAAATGCGTTGTAACATTAGATACAATAGAGTTGTGAATTGTTACGAATTTCTTAATCACTGTGGGATTAAACTAAATATTTCAAGGCAATGGCCTGCTCTCAGTTAAACTCAAGCAACCACACTGATCATAGAGGGATTAAATATGAAATGGAGAGCATATTTTGGCCTTAGATGTTTAAATATTGAATAAACTTAAATTTTGTTTTTAAAAATTGCTTGGAGACTTCCAATGGATAGAGGGTTTTGGAATACTGAGAGCTGGGTGTGTATGACATATATCTGATGGATACAGAATGCAGAGAATTCATGGAGAAAATCCAGGGCAGTGCAACAAATCCTTTGAGGGGAAAGTCAACCAACTCCAGATGTTGACATGGTTGACTGCAAACACATGAAGTGTTTCAGATTTAACCATTGCAGCCTGAGAATTTCTTTCTGTCTTCCAACTACAAGAAATGGAATACCTTCTTACTTATATTAAGGGGAAACAGAAGGTGGGAGAAACAGAAAAACAGTCAGATCTGTTTGCTAGAAGCAAAATGCATGTCTAACACTTGTAAGTACTGCCGGTAGATACTAACTTGATTCCTTTTATGTTGGAATAAATGTTTTATCTCCCTGATCATGGCATGAGCAAATAGTGACTGTGAAATTATATTAAGGAACAGACTATCAACCTTTTCTAATAAAATATTTATTCAGAGCAATAAGCATGCTTTTTCCTTTTAACATTTTCTATCAAAGAAAGTGGAAGTTGGACCTACATTTCTAACAGCACATACTGAGTAAGATAAACCCCATAGGACCAACCATGCTGATATCAGCTACATGGATAAACTGGTGTATGTGCATGTAAGTGTACTATATGAAGGAGGAGTTACAGTAGTGAAGACTAGGTGAGGTAGACAGGTTTTCAGCCTCTGTCCTACAAATCACAATCCCAATCCAGCCTTAGTCACATGCAGTTAGCACAAAAGTACCTGCAACAATAAATGGCCATGGATATAATGCATATCCCTCTCTGCATCAAAAGACTCATCCAGCTAGTTAGGTGTGTCTGGATGAATATCATGATGTGACAGTGTTTGTGTATTTTCAGATTCTCATTCCCCAGATGCACGAACAGCTTGTTGAATCTTCCTGACTGGTTGGATTAGTGGCTTGATCAGCGTGCTCCCTGACTGCGATCAGTGCTCTGCGACTGTGAGCCACCACTTACTAAAGCAGGGAGCACGCTGGGCACCAGCAGAGGCGAGCCGCTGCTGGCAAAGGAGGCGCGGCCGCTCGCTCTGTGGGCGCCTCGAGCTGCCGTGCCGCTTTCCTGCCCGGGAGCCGGCATGGCAGCGCGCAAGGCGCCAGCAGAGAGGCGAACCACCGCTTGCTAAGGCAGGGAGCACGCTGGTAGGGAGCACGCTGGGCGCCAGCAGAGGCGAGCCGCCGCTGGCAAAGAAGATGCGGCGTGGCCACTCGCTCTGCAGGCGCCTCGCGCTGCCGTGCCACTTCCCTGCCTGGGAGCTGGCATGGCAGCGCACGAGGCGCCAGCAGAGTGAGCAGCCGCGCCGCGCCTCCACGGGGCTCCCGGGAGCTCCGTGGAGGCGAGGCACGGTGTGGCTGCTCGCTTAGCTAGCTGCGGCGCCGTCAGCTGAGTGAGAGCATAAATTTAAATTTGAAAGCGGCAGCGGCTCGTGTTGCGAGACTTGCTTGTCTTTCAAATTTAAATTTATGCTAAAATTTTCCTCGTCTTATGAGTAGCTCGCAAACCGGGTTACTCGTAATCCGAGGTATTACTGTACTTTTCAGTGAATTTTCTTTTATCTGCATTTGTCTTTGCTGCCCTTGTTTAATATAGCTATTTCATTTAGCAGTATTATTGTTTCAAGACACTTTAAAGGCTTATGAATCCATACATATAGCATGTGTTTATAAATATAGTATGCATTGAATGTAATTGTATCCAGTGTTGCCAATCCCATGTACCTAGAATTTCTTAACAGACCATGAGACTTGTAAAATAACATGAACAATGAACTACTGCCCTCTGCTGTTCATTTTTGTTAACATATTAGTTGTCAAAGGAGTCTGTTCAGTAGGAAAATATTTTTGAAAGTTTCTTTAATTTTGGAAATGCATATTCACATAGGGATATTTAACTTGCTGTTTTGTTTCTGGCATATTAAATAACAATGCAAAACAAGACAGCATTTGATTAATTGACATCCACATTCATTCCTTTTAAAGATGTTTATATCTCTATGTGTTTGTGTTTGGCTGCTTCCAGTCAAGGTGTTTATTGTGGAAGGGCCATGCCTCATTCACTCATATTTTACACGGGGTTCATTACATTGTAATTCAGTTGTAATTGTCATGTGTTTTCCCAGCTATTGTTCCATGTTTTTGCCTATCAGGGAAAACCAGACTTTAAAAAAAGTACAGAGTAGCAGCTCATTCACCACAGGTGTGGATGTTCCCTATCACTACTTTCCTGGGTTTCAAAGGGAGAGCTGTTTTGACTTGTGCAGTGAGGCTGGTGGTGGTTGAGCCCTATTGCCACGCCCATCTCTTTCCATACCATGAACCTGCCATTCCTTTAGCTTTCCAGTTACTATCAGGTGCCCTTGCAACAGTGCCTTTATCTTGATGTTGGAGTTTTAATAATAAAAGGCAGTGGAAGAGGTGGGGATGTCCCTCACTCAGACAATCCCTTTAAACAATCCTAGCTCAAGGGTGTGTGAAAGTGGGGATGATCCTGTAGCAGCACTAAACTGTGCCAAGATTTGCAAAGCTGGAGTAGTGAGAGGAGAATCTAGTTTGCACTGAGAAGCAGGGAGATCTCTTGTTGCTGTACACAAGCTTTTCCTGAACTCAGTGCTGTTACAGAATATTAATGTATTTATTATACTTAAAATTATTTTTAGGCCACCTTTAAGGGTAAAACCCTCTCAAGGTAGCATACAGAATAAAAACCATACAGGGGTAAGACAAACAGGATGGGGTGGTGATGAACTTAAGAGAAAGGAGAGAGAGAGAGAGGAATGTGATTATCTTTAAGTTAGTCGTCATCATCATACACACCCCTGTCATCACCCCCCCTCTCACGCAAACTGGATGGATGGATGGTGTGAGAGTAAGTGAGAATGGATTCACTTTCCCTCATCTTCTATTCATCCAGCCTTTCCCTGCCCCCCTCTCTCTCACACACTCCATTCACCCCACACCCCATTCATATACACACACACTCCATCTCATCTATACATACACACAGACATCCCTTCCTTCCATCCAGACACTCACCTTTCTCTATCTGTACACACACAGACACACAGAAATATATTTAAAAGAATTATATATATATAAATATAAAACATGTATAAGCCAGAAACATATAGACATGTAAATAATAGCTTCTCATAGGCTGAAGACGATCTTGAATGATTTTTTTTCAAACTGGAGGGCTTTTATCTCTGGGTGCGGCATTGTTAGTACCAATGTTTTTTTGTTTGTTGCAGAGATAAGTCCTCTCAGCAAAGAAGCTTTCCTGTTGATAGGTAGTGAAGCCAAACGCTTTTCGGCCCTGAAGGCCTTGAAGAAGCTCCAGTGCTAGGTGAAAGGGAGAAACGTGCTAAGCGAAAAGCACGTCAAATGAATCCTTTACAAGACCATCTTCCATCTGGTAACCTGTGTCCTCACTGTGGGAAGCTGTGTGGATCTAGAATTGGCCTCCACAGTCACTTACGGACCCATCGCTAGAGTCTACACAATTTTCTTTAGAATTTTCCTCCTTTTAAAATCTCCTTTTTGTAAATTTTCTTTTTTTTTTTTAATCCTGGAAGACAATCTTACTCGGTCACGAGTGATCGCCCGACTGACTGAGTTCACACTCAATTCCTTTTACAATCTATTGTTCTGTTTTCTCAATTCAATGCTGGTCTCATTTGCCAACCTCCTGAGACATTTCTTTAATTTTGGAAATGCATATTCAATATGTGTAACATGGGGCAGCAAAAGAAAGAAGGGGTTTAATGGTCCAGGGCATAGGCGGTGAAGTTCAGAGCAGAACACTGGGGCCAGGGGATGATGGAGGCAGGAGCAGGTCAGGGGTGAGCCAGATTCAGGAGACAGACCGAGGTCAGGACACGTATCAAGAGGGGCAGGGTTCAAGCATAGAGTCCAAGCAAGGGTCAGAGGCAAAAGGCAAGTCCAAAGAGCAAGCAGAGTCCAGGCAAGGGTCAGAGATGAGATGTACAATCCAAGAGTAACAGAGTCCAGGCAAGGGCCAGAGGCAGAAGGCAAGTCCAAGAGCAAACAGGGTTCAAGCACATACCAGACAGAGCAGGGCCAGAGGCAGAAGTGTAGGTCAAGAGCAGTCACAGGTCAAACACCAGGCAAGGCAAGGGTCAAGATGGGTCGCTGGAAGCAGGAACTGCTTGGCCTGTGGCTCATGCTGACTCAGCTTGTCTGAGCGTGGAAAGCTAAGCAGGGTCAGGCCTGGTTATTACTTGGATGGGAGACCCCTCCTCTAGTTTCCTGCATTGAGCAGCGTGTTGGATTCAATGGCCTTATAGGCCCCTTCCAACTCTATAATCTATGAATCTATAAACCAGCTGCAGACAACACAAAAGCATGCATTGCAGTGGCAAAGACAGCAGTGCAGAGGCCGTCTTTATATAGGGCTCCCAGCAGCTCCCAGGTGGCCTGCATTAGCAGGCCAAGGAGCAGCTGGAGGTAGACCTTGAAGTGGGTTAATTTCCCTTGCTCAAAAAGCTCCTGGTTTTGAGCAATCCCCTCCCGCTCCACCTACTCCAATGTAAATTCATGAAATTAGCATTAGAAAGCAAGCTGCATTCGAAGGGTATTTTCCCTGTTCCGTTTTTTTCTGTGTTACAGTTATTATCCACCAGGTGGACAGCTATTATCCACCAGGTGGCGTTTCAGATCATTTCAGTTTCACCTCACTGTTTTTGGCTGGTTTTTTCCCTTTATTTTCATAAGCAAGTGAAAGCTGACCCCCGCGAGATGGGCTGTGAGACTTTAAATTGATCCTTCTCGAAAATAGCGAAAAATTCAAATCTTGATGAGACTTGAAGAAACTCCCTGAGCCTGCGATCAAAGGAAAATGAGTACTAAAAAAAAAAAGTACTCAAAAAAAAAAAGTCCTTCCAACTCTAGCTGGAGGTCTGGGGCAAGATTCTGCGAAGCCAGCAGTAGGCAGGGCTGCTGTCTAGGCAGTGACCACTAGATGGAGCTGTGGCGCTGCACTGGCGGAGCAGATCCTGACAAGTGGGTTTTCTTTCACACAAATTTGCTCACACATGTATATGATCCAAGTGGAATGTTGTTATGCCTTGTATGTTTTAACAATGATATGAACGTAGCTGTTCTCTACACTCTTCATCTGATGCCCTGCTCCAAGTGTCTCCACTGAGGGAGGTTCAGAGGATGGCAACAAGGGAGAGGGCCTTCTTGGCGGTGGCCTCCCAATTGTGGAATGCTCACCCCAGTGAAGTTCACCTGGTGCGAACATTGTCTTTTTTTGGGCACCAGGTTAACCCCCATGTATTTGACAGCATATAATAAGATTTCTAATGGGTCCTGGGATTTTTATTGTTGATTGTATAAAATTGATTTATATTTTTGTAGGCAAATAATTTTATATTATGTTATTATAGGGGTTTAGTCTTTTTAGGGGTTTAGTCTTTGTAAAACTCCCAGAGAGCTTTGACTATTGGGTGGTACAGAAATGTAATGAATGAATCAGTGCTTCCTGCTCTGACTGTGAGGGTGCAGTGGTTGTTGGCTTTGCCTGTCCAATGCTTCCGGTAAGAAAAAGGTCTTGGGAAAGCACCTTTCCCTAGTACTAAAGCCCCAACTATGGTAATGGTGGAGTTGGAAGAGAGATTTCTCCCAGAAGCTCCCTTACATGTTGATAGTATTTTCTGTTGACAGAAGCAGACATCCTCTGGTTACTTACTCCAGCTCTATCCCATGATAATTTAACTGTAGCCTAATACATATATGACTTGTGGGTGATTTGCCAGGTTGCTAGTGGTATATAGAATCATAGAATCATAGAAAAGTAGAGTTGGAAGGGGGGGCCTACAAGGCCATCGAGTCCAACCCCCTGCTCAGTGCAGGAATCCAGGTCAAAGCATCCCTGACAGATGATTGTCCAGTTGCACCTTGAATGCCTCCAGAGTGGGAGAGCCCACCACCTCCCTAGGTAGTTGATTCCATTGTCTTATTGCTCTGACAGTCAGGAAATTTTTCCTGATGTTTAGTGGAATCTAGGTTCCTGTAACTTGAGCCCATTATTCCGTGTCCTGCAAACTGGGATGATCGAGAAGAGATCCTGGCCCTCCTCTGTGTGCAGGGCCGGTGCTACCATTAGGCCAACTAGGCAGCTGCCTAGGGCGCCGGGCTAAAGGAGGCGCCAGAAATGCCTTGGGGGAAAAAAAATACATCACGTATTTTACCAAGTTTGTTTTACCAATCATGTCCTGTGGCGGGGAAGGGAAGGCGAAAGAAGCGCACCCCTCCCTCTCTCTCCTCCAGCTCGTTACCAGGAACAGCAGCAGGCAGGCTCCTCCTCACAACCAGCATCAAAAGAGGCAGAGAAGGCTACAGACTGGAGGAGGGGAGGCGGGCAGGGGCCAATGATGGGAGGCTGCAAACACCTCCTTCGCCTTCCCTCTCAAGGATGCACCTACAAACACCTCATTCGCCTTCCCTCTCAAGGATGCACCTACAAACACCTCCTTCACCTTCCCTCTCAAGGATGCACCTACAAACACCTCCGCCTTCCCTCTCAAGGATGCACCTGCAAACACCTCCTTCGCCTTCCCTCCCTCGCGCGAGCCTCAGGTTCCTCAGCTCAAGGTCCCCTGAAAACAGTTATTTCCAGCAACCAGGGAGGGAGGGAAAGGTATTTTAAGCTAGCTGGGGCTCCAATGTTTTAATTATTTACCATGCTGTTTCTGTGTTTTGGTTTTAAATGGTTTTAGGATGCAATCCTATGCGTGTTTGGAGGGGGGGGGAATCCTACAACTCCCAGCATTCCCCAGCCAGCCATGCGCAATCCTATGCACGTTGAGGTAGAAAAAAGCCCCACAACTCCCAGCGTTCCAACAGCCAGCCATGCTGGCTGGTGAATGCTGGGAGTTGCGGGGCTTTTTTCTGCCTCAACGTGTTTAGGATTGTGCCCTGAGCTGTTGATGTTTTCTTTACTGTACTTTGAATATTGTTGTCTGCCTTGAGCACTAGGCTGGTAAAGGGAAAGACAGGATAATATACATTATTCTGATAAAGAAATATTGCAACAAAGTGATAGAGAGAGGAGGGGAAGCAGCAAGTTTCGTAAATCCCCTCCTAAATTTGAACCAGATGATCCACGGGCTCTCTCTTTGCTATGTTTCTACTACATGCATCCCCCCCCCCCTGCAACCCAGAAGGTGTACGAGTCAAACCGGTGTCTCTGCACCTCCACCCTGCGAGGTAGGACAGGCTACAAGACGCCCTTTTGTCTCTATTCCTCACAGGTAGCGCCACCACACCTCTCTCACATCCTTTTTTCATATCCCTTGTGCTGCCTGCAGGAGGAGACATATATATGGAGTAGGAGAAGGCCCTTGGGAGTTCCTGGCATAGCTGGGCTGATGTTGCCTCTTTGCTTTCCTCGTGAACACAAAGGAAAAGTCTCAAAGTCCACAAAGTTTTTCTATGGGGCTCGGCAGTTCCCAGGGAGGGAAATTTATTTCATAATGGGCATAGGGCTGGAGGGAGGGAGGGCTCAAGTGGGAAGGGGGGGCGCTAAATATCTGATCTTGCCTAGGGCACCAAATTGCCTTGCACCGGGCCTGTCTGTGTGACATCCCTTCAAGTACTGGAAGAGTGCGATCATATCTCCCCTCAGTCTCCTCTTCTGAAGGCTAAACATGCCCAGTTCTTTTAGTCTCTCCTCATAGGGCCTTGTTTCCAGTCCCTTTATCATCCTTGTTGCCCTCCTCTGAACCCTCTCCAGTTTGTCTATGTCCTTCTTAAAGTGTGGTGCCCAGAACTGGACTCAGTACTCAAGATGAGGCCTAACCAGTGCTGAGTAAAGGGGAATTATCACTTCCCGCGATTTGGAAGTTATACTTCTATTAATGCAGCCCAAAATAGCATTTGCCTTCTTTGCAGCCACATCGCATTGCTGGCTCATACTCCGTTTGTGATCTACTACAATTCCAAGATCCTTCTCACTTGTAGTATTGTTGAGCCAAGTGTCCCCCATTCTGTAACTCTGTATTTGGTTTCCTCTCCCTAGGTGCAGCACTTGGCATTTATCCCTATTAAATTTCATTCTGTTATTTTCGGCCCAGCGCTCCAACCTATCGAGGTCACTTTGAATTTTGTTTCTGTCTTCCAGAGTATTAGCTGTTCCACCCAACTTTGTGTCATCTGCAAATTTGATAAGCATTCCCTGCACCTCCTCATCCAAGTCATTAATAAAAATGTTGAAGAGCACTGGGCCCAGGACCGAGCCCTGTGGTACCCCGCTCGTTACCTCTCCCCAGTTTGAGAAGGAACCGTGTTATGTTAGGGATGAAGCAGTTCCAAAGGCTGAAAGGGGTTCAAGTACAGGAGATAGAATAGGCATGCAGGTCATTAGCAAAAACAAGATTCCAGGGGTTGTCCTTCAGTAAAAAGCCTGGGAACAGTGGCCTAATACTGCACTTGGCCAAATCCTGTACAATTATGTGTACTTAATAAAGGCTCTTAAGTAACTGCCAGAGTTTCCTTTTTCTCCCTAAGGTTAATTTATTGGAAGTTATTCAAGTTTGAATTGCTTAGCCTGTTGACATGGGAAGGTACTACATTGCAGATAATGGCTATATAATTTTAGTGTTCTTTGAAAGTATGTATACATCTCTTGAGAGGGATTATTCTGGGAATGGCTGGAGATGGAAGCCATCTGTACTGAAGGGCAAGTTGCCATAGATTATCACTTTATTATGATTTGACTATGCTCAGGAAATGTGCTTAATGTAATACAAAACAGATCAGATATTATTCAATTGTTAGGTGGTTTGGAGCATTTAACAATCTACAGGGGTATTTTTAAAATAAAAGCAGAGAGAGGGATTTTTTTTTCTTCATATAGAATCATAGAATCATAGAAAAGTAGAGTTGGAAGGGGCCTACAAGGCCATCGAGTCCAACCCCTTGCTCAATGCAGGAATCCAGGTCAAAGCATCCCCGACAGATGGCTGTCCAGCTGCACCTTGAATGCCTCCAGAGTGGGAGAGCTCACCACCTCCCTAGGTAGTTGATTCCATTGTCTTATTGCTCTGACAGTCAGGAAATTTTTCCTGATGTTTAGGTGGAATCTAGGTTCCTGTAACTTGAGCCCATTATTCCGTGTCCTGCAAACTGGGATGATCGAGAAGAGATCCTGGCCCTCCTCTGTGTGACATCCCTTCAAGTACTGGAAGAGTGCGATCATATCTCCCCTCAGTCTCCTCTTCTGAAGGCTAAACATGCCCAGTTCTTTCAGTCTCTCCTCATAGGGCCTTGTTTCCAGTCCCTTTATCAACCTTGTTGCCCTCCTCTGAACCCTCTCCAGTTTGTCTACGTCCTTCTTAAAGTGTGGTGCCCAGAACTGGACGCAGTACTCAAGATGAGGCCTAACCCGTGCCGAGTAAAGGGGAATTATCACTTCCCGCGATTTGGAAGCTATACTTCTATTAATGCAGCCCAAAATAGCATTTGCCTTCTTTGCAGCCACATCGCATTGCTGGCTCATACTCCGTTTGTGATCTACTACAATTCCAAGATCCTTCTCACTTGTAGTATTGTTGAGCCAAGTGTCCCCCATTCTGTAACTCTGCATTTGGTTTCCTCTCCCTAGGTCAACATTATATGATATAATCAAGAAATATTCCTACTCCTTAATCCAGCTGACATCAATTTTGCAAGCCTAGCAATAGCAATTGTGATATTACAGGCAAAATAACAAAACAAAACCAAAAAAACCACCCTTCAATCGTGCAACATGGTAGAGAATGCTGAAATGTTTTGGAAATATTTCAGGCATCTATGTACCAAAGCTGCATGTGGTATCCAACAAGGCTGAACATTTAGAAGACTCAGTTGCTTTGGCCACAACAAAGCAAATTCCTGACTAACTTTAGTTCAGTTCAGGTTTTAAACTGTATAGGGATGAAATGGTTTAAATCAGGGGTGGGGAACCTGTGACCCTTCAGATGCTGTTGGACTCTCAATTCCCATCAGCCCAAGCTAGCATGGTCAAGGGTCAGAGATGATGGGAACAGATTTCCTACTTCTGGTCTAAATACAACCATATTCACAAAAAGCAGGCTAGCAGAGTATACTGTCGTATTTTATCTTGTTGTTCTGCCTCAATTCAGATAATTGAACTGACTGATGCATTCAGTAGAACTCTTCTTTAAGTTAGGATGCAGCTTGGGGTGGCTAGACTGGCTCCATACTTTCATGTTGCCCTCAAACAGTTCAAATGCTCGAAAGAGCATTTTGAAAAAGAGCTCAAAACAGAGAACTTTGCCTACTTACTTCCCTCTCCCAGATTCATGAGACCAAGGTTGCTTGGAAAGAGGAGGAGGTGACACATGGAAGGAGATGTAATGGTAACACTTGTGTCATGAACACTTGAGGGCCTGAGGATCATAAATCTGTTTGGTGAAACAATAGAAGGCTTGCCAAGGACTGTGAACTGAGAAGTGGTAAAGCCCTCTGACTTGCCTGCCCGCCAACAATTTTAGTGGGCAAAAAAATCAAGTGTCACCTCCCTGCTGGTGCAATTATAATCAACTAAGGGTGCCATCCTATGCATGTTTAGACAAAAAAGCCCTACAACTCCCAGCATTCCCCAGCCAGCCATGCTGGGAGTTGTAGAACTTTTTTCTGTCTAAACATGCATAGGATTGCACCCTAAATCATTGATAATTCGTTGCCATAATGGTACCCCAAAAGTTGCAATCTGAGGTGGGCTGCCTGCCTCATCCTGCCAAACAGTAGGGTCCGACATGGTTCCTGACCATATTAATATTTCTGTATGTATCTCATTGCCTTTGACATTTTGGCCACCTCTAGTATAGACTTACTACTACACTGCATGTGCAAACCGTGCCTTAGTCTCTGCTCTGGAACAGTCACTTTCTTTTCCTTCATAGGATCCCTTCTGACAGCTCCATGTATGGGCACTGCATGAAGAACTGTAATGTATGAAGCAGAGCCTCATGGACACATTCCCACCTTGATTACTATTTTTTGTAGCTTTTAACTGCCATGTATTTATGTATTTGTGGAGCACCAGTGCATAAATAAGTTTCTCCGCATTATCCCTGTATGCGGAGACAATGAGGAGGGATTACATCAAGGGTCGCACCTGTCTGTATACGTGATCTGCCCCTGAAGGAACAAATTATTATGGAGCAAATTCTCATGGAGCCTGATCATATATACATGTTTTCTCCGAAGCATGTCCAAAGTCCCAGTGTATTCATTGGTACTTACTCCTAAATTAGTGTGATCATTAAGAGTTCATGGACAAGCAGAACTGAAGGGCTGTTTCACATAGCTATGAGGAAGGGATGCCTGTAATTTCGGGAGCTGAATATTGTGCTGTCATAATTGTGGAAATAGTTGTTGGGGAGCTGCACCTGTATCTATGGAGGGGCTGAGTTGTCTAAAGGCTCACATGTTCAGCTATGTGCACATAGCGACTTCTATGCAACTGGGCACCCAAACTGCACAGGATTCCTGATCTCATGGAAGCTCCTACATGTGTATAGCTGTAGGTCCCTGTGACATGTTCAACTGGATTTCATAGATTTCATAGATCATAGAGTTGGAAGGAGCCTACAAGGCTAGAGGAGGGCTAGAGGTCTCCCATCCAAGTCATAACCAGGCCTGACCCTGCTTAGCTTTCCACACTCAGATGAGCTGAGCCAGCGTAAGAAGAGTGGCCAGGGGGGCATGCCGAAATTGGGAGCATGGCTACCCAATGCAGTCCCCACTCATAGCCTTTCATCTGAAGAGGGCTTCAGTGTGCCTGGGGACAAATAGGATGAATCACATAAAGGAAGATTTTGACTGCAAATTCGTCCTAAGCTATATAGAGCAAAACTGATTACAAAAGTTCTCAGTAACTTCAGATGAGAGAGTGATCTTTCAGTCACCCCCACCAAATAATTTCAGACTTGTACAGTATCTTGCCTAGTAAGGAGTTGTGTCAGCTTTGTATTCCTTGAGTTATGAATGAATTCTTGGCAGATTTCCCCAGTGTGCCTGTTCAGGCAGTTTCCTAGGCTAAAGACCAGACTAGTAAAATATACTTTAATAAAAGATCCCCTTGAGATCTCCTGCCAGTACCGCTCTCCATAGGAGAGATACCCAGAAATGTCCTGTAGCAAGTTTGCCAGTCTCAAATGCTTAAATATTCTTAGTCTGGCTGCAAGAATCATTAGCCTTAAAATAATTTGCATAGGGTAATTCACCTCAGAAAATGTTGAGCTTGCACTGCAGAATTTTCTGGTGCCCTAGCAAGTGATCTAATTTAGCATGTTTATTTTACTTGTATTTAGTAAACAACGAAGCTAAGAAAAGGACCCCATGTTAATTTTTTGTTCACAATGAACCATAAGTATTTGGCCTGAAATATTTGAGGGGGGGGAATTAAAACAATGTGATTTAAATGTTATATTATGTAGATTCTTCTATTGGAATATTGTAAAAAAATAAATAAAATAAAGACAATAGCATATACTTCCTTAATATTGTTTATATGTAAGACATTTAAGGAAAAAAACCAAAGGAACAGAAATCTGTTGACACACTAATACATTTTAGCAACCCAAAGAATGGTGCATGATATGTTAACAACCACACATCTACAACTTTGAAACTGCTAAAACTGGCCTAATACTTGAATAACCATTGGCATCCATTTGTTGTTACTAATAAACTTATGAAATGGAAGTTTTTAACAGAAAAATAAAACGCACTGGAAAATTGTCTGCCCCACATCACTGAGAATCCTATATTGGCCTCAGTATAAGTATAATTAGGTTTAAAGTGAACAAATGTGGGTTAACCCTGTTTGTTGTTTGGTTGCAGACCCAGCATCAGAAATTAGCCCTGTGGAGCAGCTGCTGACAGCCCTGAGTTCCCAGGCGGGCACATGGACCATCCATGGCCTGGCAGTGCCAGAAGAATTGAAAGTTTAAAAGCATGCACATGTGCTATTAATTCTAGTTGTACTAAACGCTTAGGAGCCCCACTGCCTGCACAAGGAACAGTTGCAGCTGCTGTTGTGCTCCCATTAAGAAGCAAGGTAGTGGCCTTAACAACATGTGGCCAGAACAGCAGCAGCAAAAAGAAGGAGCTAAGCCGTGGCAGCATCCTGCATCTCAACCAGCTAGTCCCACTCCAGCTGTGGTTGTCACCCCCAAGAATGAAGGGTGGTGGGGAAGGCGAGCCTTTAGCCTTTTCCTCTGCCCTCCCATCCTCTAGAATAGGTGAGGAAAGGCCCCTTCCCTTCTTTTCCTGCATCTCTTTCCACCAAGTGGCAAGGCAAGTGTTTGCTGTTCAAATATGTTGGAAATTTGGTGGGTTGTTTGGGGAGAAGAAGCAGAATTAGACAGATTCATGGAGGAGGGGAGGTCTAGTGGGCATTAGCCGTGAATAGAACGGTAAATGGAATGTTTAGGTTCGGAGGCAGCCTATCTGAATACCAGATGTTGGGACATACAAAAGGGAGGGCCCTTCTGGCTCTGCTTGTGAGTTTCCCAGAGCCATCTGGTTGGCCACTGTGGGAAGCAGGATACAGATGGACCTTTGGTATTATTCTGCAGGGAGATTTTTTTGGTTCTTAAGGTATCTTATTGCCCATCTTTGTCTCTTCTTAGAGTCAGGGGCTCAGTGTAGAAAAGACCTAGTCTTAATAATAGGGAAGAGACTGCCTTGATGCATGTGCAAAGTGCAGATCTCTAAGCAACATGTCTAGGGAGAATGATGCCTAAGCCTTGCATATCAACATTTCTTTAAAACCTATAGAGTCTTCCTATGAAATTAATGCAGAAAGGAATGGGGGAAGCAGTCTGAAATGCTGTGTTAATATAAATCAGATTGGCATGTAGAATGGTGTGTAGAGAACATAGTGGCTTATAAAGAATTGCATTTTCAAGAATGGCCTTTGTAACAAATTCTTGTGTTCAGAATGAGGACTCCTGCATTTATAGTACATCTTTTTATTTATTTATTTATTTATTTCATTTTTATACCGCCCAATAGCCGAAACTCTCTGGGCGGTTTACAGCAATTAACAAGACAGTCCCTGCCCGCAGGCTTACAATCTAAGAAATATTAGTGACATTTGGAACACCTAATTAGGTACATGCCAAGGCACAAATGAGAAATGTCTAGGTATGCTGTAGGCATGTTTTCCACTTGGAAAGTAATGTATGTTTCGTTACAGGTAATTGGTGCCAGAAGCCATAATAAATGCTGCAATACTTTCTACTGTGATGTGAAGGCTGCATGACAAATTACAATTAAGTTTAGAGTAGCTGAACTTGCAGGGATGGGGTTGTAGTTCAGTGGTAGAACATATGCTTTGCATGCAAAAGATTTAATCCCTGGCATCACCTGGTAAGGCTGGGAAAGAAACCTGTCTGAAACCTTCCAGTTAGTTTAGCAATATTGAGGTAGATGGACCAGTGGTCTGGCTGGGTATTAGGCAGCTATTAAATGATCATTATGTTCAACTTTCAGGTGCTACACAAAAAAGGATGCCTCCAAAAATCTGTTGCAGTACTAGTGACACTCAGCAGATATATTTCTGTATTCTAATTCATATTAATATTTATAAATAAATACTCTGTGTGTGCGTTAGTCTTAGTAACTAGCTGCATCAGAGCCCTTTTCTTTAATCCTCTTTTCCAAGAAGCTTGGATCATAGTTGTCTGCCTGTGTTAAAATCCTGGGATAGTCAAGTTCTTTAATTGTAAGCTAATTTCTGTGCTGATATCATTTATTTATTTATTATATTTATACCCCGCCTTTTTTCCTGCAAGGAACTCAAGGCAGCTTACATAGTCCTCCTCCTCCTATCATATGTTTATTTACTTGTATTCTTGTTTATTTTTGACTTCCTGAAGCTTTGTGCCTTGAATAGGAATAAAGTATGCCATGTGTACTGAACGAGTGCCCTGATCATCTGATATACAAACATCCTTGATCCTGACTTGTAGATGCAGGGCAGGCTTTGCTCCCATGTTTATGGCTTATGAGTATAGAACCCAATGTTTTTATAGTATTTTATAGTATATGTATTGCCCATTTGTATATTTTAGATGGTTTTTATTCTCTACACTGCCTTGACAGGGCCGGATTAAGATAGGGGCTATTGGAGCTGCAGCTCCAGGCCCCTACCACAAAATAGGCCCACAATATAGCCGCGGGATCCGTGAAGTGAACAAGGCGCGGGAGGGGAGGGGGCTCCCCCCCACGCCGTGAGGGAGGGGGCTCCCCCCCCACGCCGCCCGCTCGCCCGCAACTTCTCTCGGCTTCCCCCGGCTAGCCCAGGCTCGGCGTCACGTGGTGGCGATGCGAGGCGGGCAGCCCCCCAGCCCGGCGGGGTCGGCGAGGCGGCAGGGCAGCAGGAGGCAGCCGCAGAAGCTCCGTCTCCTCTGCCGGAGCCGGCAGTCGCTCCGGGCGCCGTGACCAGCGGGCTTCCCCGCGATGGGCGAGCTGAGGAAGGACGTGCCGTCGCTACCGCTTCCGGGACCTGCTGCTGCGCGACTGGCAGGTGGAGGACAGGTAAGAGGCGGGGGTGGGGGGAAGCCGCTGTGGGAGCCCCTCTTGGACGGATCCTGCTTTTTGGAAGGGAGAGGGATCGCTGGCTCCTGCAACCGGCTGGCTTTCAGAGAAGAGTTCCCCTGACCATGTGCAGAATTCCTCTTGCCCCCACTTGATGGTTAGCTGTTGATTTTTAGATAGTCGTGGCCCTAGATCAGCCTTCTCGAGCCTGGTGCCCTCTGGGTGTTTTTGGACTTCTGCTGCCCTCGGCATGGCCAGGGGCCAGGGATGATGGGAGTTGTAGTCCAAGACACTTGGAGCGCACCAGGTTGGGGAAGGCTGCCCTAGTTAATCAGGGCCATGGGGAATAACTCCACTGCACCCCACCTGGCCTGAAACATGACTGATTGTGCTGATGCCCTTAAGCGCCCCTTCTCATCTTCTGCCTGGTCTCTCTTCTGCTGTATGACTGTGGCAGAATCCCATCTTACATTAAGTCTGTTGGGTACTGGGTTCAAATCCCAAACCAGCCATCCATTTCCCAAAGTGAACCATACTGCTGGGAAGAAGAATCAAAGCCACTCGTGTCTGCCTTGGAGACATGGGAATCTCAGTGTCTCCTTCAACTGGTTAGTAGCATATTCACATACTTCTCTGTTGTCCTACTCCTGCTACTTTCCAGAAGAGTTCCCACTTCCAGGGTGATGTGAGGGAATAGGCAGAAACAGTCATTTCCCCAGGCCCATCCCTCCCATCCAGTCCTGCGCAGAACCGCACTGCCTCCAAGGCTGGAAGCTCTGCTTCTAACTGGGGCCAGGTCCCTGATGCAAAAGTTCTGTTCTGCCAAGTTACTTTGTAAAGAGGTAGGCCTTGGGGTGTCACACTTGAGGGATGCTGCCTTTGTAGACTGGAAAAGTGAAGAGGGAAGTGCTGTTTACATGAAGGAAAGTGGCCTTCCCGTGCCTGGTGCCCTCCAGATGTGTTGGACTACAACACCCAGTTGGGAGTTGTAGCCCAACACATCTGGAGGGCACCAGGTTTGGGAAGGCTGAAATCCACACAGACTTTAAACACGGAGCGCGGTTTAAGCCAACAAAATATTTTGTCGCATATCACAGTTGATCTGTGGAACTCTCTGTTAGCAGCAGCAGCAGCAGCAGCAGCAGCAGCAGCAGCAGCAGCAGAGATGCCCAGGTATGGAATTTAGAGCAGTGTTCTCCAACCTTGGGTCCCCAGATGTTGTAGGCCAAAAACATCTGGGGACCCAAGGTTGGAGAACACTGGTTTAGAGGGCATGAGGTATGTAAACTTTTGCTAGGTGGGGCATCAAGGCTTCTGGCTTAGCCTGTTAACCTGAAGCAACGAAGGATTGGTCTGGAACAGGGAGCAGAACCCCCGGTTCACTCGTTTGCAAAAGAGAGAGCGCACAATTTTGTGAGAGTTGGAGACAAGATATAACACCTTGGCGGGATTGTTCGGCTACTAATTTTGGCACCAGCTGCCCATAACTGAGATGGGGCAGTGCAAAGAGCCCTGACATTCAGAGTGACTTCTATTTCTGTCCCCAAAGAGAGACTTCTCTAATTAAAAGTAGTATCCCCAGCACATTTAACCGGCTGGGGATAAAAGAGAAAGTAAGGGAGAGTTGGGTGTGTAATTGCTGCAGAGAAAAGGTGAGCGTTCATTTTCAGCATTAAAACGTGTGAAAAATGAACTAAGGTCTTCCATGGGTTAGGAGCGTTTAAATGCACTCTCTCTGTTGTGCATTGAAAATGGTTTGCTGAACGAGCTTAATCTTGATTCTACAATTGAGGAATTTGCAAGTAAAAAAGCAAGAAAAGTTAATGTGTAATTTTATTTTAATCTACCAGCTTGATTCATTTAGTTTAAATGCAGGTTAGAGTTCAGTGAATAACCTGTTTGTGTGTTTAAAACTAGTGGTTGCCATTTATTTCAAGAGTTACTCTCTGCACCATAATCATAACGCAGGCTGTATTGATTATGATGATGCAATAATAATAATAATACTTTAAGGAACAAATTTTTATGAGCCAAACATCATACACTTATATTTAAATTGTTTATATGGTTTATGTTTATTTAAAAATGGTTGTTGTGAATGTTCTATTTATAACGGTTTTATTGAGTTAACAAGCTTATTGTTTACAAAAAAAGAAATATTTTCAATATGTTTCTGTTTTGGCACTTTAATGGTAATTAAAATATTTAATTTGTTTTAATATAAAATTGCGTCTTCATTTTATTTATTTCCATAAAAAGGCTCACCAAAATCCTCAGCACCAGGCCCATAATGCTCTTAATCCGGCCCTGTGCCTTGAGATGGTTTTACCCTTAATGGCGGCCTAAAAATAACTGTAAATAAATAGATAATACATCTGAAGGCATAGGTCCCTGCCTCATTCTGTATTGGTACCCTGGATTGGTTACAAACTGCAAGATTGTTAATCACATTGCAGCACACACATTGTGCTGGTAAGCAATGATGGAAATGTAATTTTTTTTAAAAAAAAATGTTTGTTTAATATTTCATCATTGAAAATGTACAAAATACCCAGGTCCCAGTTATGCCTATGGGAAATGAAAATATGTTTTACATATTCAAAATGGAACAAATAATAACACCATAAAACAACCACTTAATAGCATAGCATGTCACTACTGGTTAAGACATTAACGCAGGGTTCTTTAAAAAGGTTTAATCCCCCAAGAATAAGGAAAATCATACCAAATAAGCATAGAAATTCCCATTTGGCCATTCACTTCACCACATGGTAAATGAAGCAGGGGAAGGAATGTGTGAGCCAAGTCCGGTGGGGGGAGAGGAAATGTTGGGGGGAAAGGCCTTTAATTTGAATTGTCTTCTAGTACTCCTAATGTCACAATCAATGTTTTTTTAAATTCCATTTTGGGTAAGGCTCTGCTGGTATGGGCAGTTGTCTTATGCCTACCTTTTATATATCAACATTGTGATCTTTTTATTAGCTACCTCACCTATTTAAAAGCTTGTAGAGTGGTTATGTCTACTGCCTAAACACTTTCTGCTGTTATTGCAACTAGGCTATAAGATAGGCTTGTCTGGATTACTCAGTTGGAGTTCTCTCTATGGTTTATCTTATTAGCAAATTCTTGTATTCTAGACAGATTTCTAGACTACAAATAGTGGCATTTTCTTTTGGCAACCATATTGATGCTAACAGCTGGCAGCATTTCTATTCATAAAGACAAACTGTAATGTTATGTATTGTGTGTGTGTGTGTGTGTGTGTGTGTGAGAGAGAGAGAGAGAGAGAGAGAGAGAGAGAGAGAATACCTTTAAATATTTACAATTAAGGTTCATAACATCCCCTTGGGAAGCATAGAGCAATGAATATACAGTGTCTGTTTTGCATCAGCATAATTCTCTCTCCCCTGGCCCAGTGATCAAGTGTAAGTAGCAGGAAGGCTGAAATGAGAATTGACCCTTTCAGTAATCTGTAGGAAAGCAGGAAGTGAGTAGACACTGATACTTACAGTAGCAGAGGACAGCATATTTTGCAAAGGGGCACACTGTGAGTAGAAATTACTCTAAACTATTATGGGATTGAATCTGTTAAGCAGTGAGAAGAGCCCCTCTGGATCAGACGAAAGGCCTGTAGTCCAGCATCCTGGTTCTCACAGTGGCCAACCAGAGGCCTCTGGGAAGACTACAAGGAGGACATGAGGGCAATGGCCCTCTTGTGTGCTTGTTCTCCAGCAACTGCTATACTGAAGTGTCTGGAAGGATAAAATCATTAACAAGAGCTTGTGAAGAGGAAGTCATTTAAAACATTTTGAGAGGGTGTTAAGGCGCATCAGCCTTATGTAAAGGCACACAATGGTGTAATGTAGTGCTAGTCAATGAGTCACGAAAGCAGAACTTAATAACATTACTCTCCTCAGGAAATCTATATCACAATGCCGAGGAGTTAAAAACAAAACTCTTATAACCCTTACAACAGAATAGCCTATATTTGAATAGGCTACTATTAAGTGTTGTTTCCCTCCCCCTTTTCTCTTGCATTCCTTTTCCTTTTTTAATTTTATTTTATTACCCAGCTTCTTAAGAGATGGGAAGCAAGACCATCCCATCAGCCCTACTAGAAAACCAGCTCCCTCAGATTCCTCCTCTCCCCTGAATTGTTTCCAACTAGTCATCATAAGAACTACTCGGAGCCAGCCCTACTAGTAGGCAGAGCCAGGTGGCAGCCTCAGGTGGCAGATGCTGTAGGTTGGGAGGTGTTGGAGGACAGCTGAACATGCACCACACATCCTGCCCTGTGCCCTCTGAGCTAGCCTGCTGCCCTCGGGTGTGGTGGAGGCAACCAGCATTGAAATAAGATTCAGCTGCCAGTTTGTACATGGCCCCTGTACATGAATGGGGTGTGTGCCATCTTGTCCTTTGAATCAGGCAGCAAAAAAGTATTTGGCCAGCCTTGGAACTATTCAAAGGCACTGCACTTTTAATAAACACATTTACATTTCACTTTTTTAGAAAGAATAGGAATAAACTAAGAAAACACCAGTTTGTTGGCACGCATACAAAAAGGCCGACCTTAGGATTACATTTGTCAAGCTACCAAACCAATTCTGAAGTGAATCTTTGTTCATTATAAATGAAGTATGAAATATTCTTAATTCCTTAAGTATATACGCAGTAGTGGAATCTGTTTTTTTTAATCATGTTTAAAAAAACAAAAAACAAACAAACATAATTTCCTCAATCCAATACAAAGACCTGGTTTGCATGATCAGAACAGCCCACCATGGGTTGTTTAAACCACAGAAGGCTATGGATGGCTGTGCCGGGTGGGATTTGCATATTCAATGCTCAACTGCGGCTTATCGTGTTATGCGAACCCAGGGACTGTGGGTTATGTGAGGATTGTTTAACCCTTGCATAACCCACAGTCCCTGGGTTTGCACAACATGACAAGCTGTGGATGAGCATTGAATGTTCAAAATGACTGCTGGCACATGGCGAAGCCCACTGTGGCTTAGATAAGCAAGGATGGGCTGTTTGATCATGTGAATTGGCTCATTGTTAAGCACACTTATGCTCATTGATTTCATTGCACTTAACATGGCCATTGTTTTTAATAATGGTTCAGGGTGATCCTATGCAGGATTACTGAGAAATAAGTCCTACTGAGATGTGTGGCTTACTCCCAAATAAGTGTGCATAGGATTGCAGCATTAGTAGTTACTGTACTTCTTACATGTAATTTAGAATTAATTACAATAATGGAATGCCTAATTCTTTATCACTTTTGAATATCTCTTACAGTTGGACAAAGAGAAACTGCAAATGTGATTCTGAAAGAGGAGTCCACTGAAAATATGGAGACTAAACCACCAGAATCAGTTGATAAAGCTAATGTAGATGATGAGCAGAAGGACACACAAGATGCTGATAAACATTTGCCGTTGTCAGAAGAAAAAGCAGAAGAGCTGGAGCAACCAAGTGAATCTCCATCAAATGATGTTGGATTTAAAAAAGTTTTTAAGTTAGTTGGATTCAAATTTACTGTTAGAAAGGATAAGACCGAGAAAGTGGAATCTGTTCAGCTGTTGAATGTAAAAGCAGATGATACAGAAGTGGCATCAGATGGAGCTGGAGATTATAAAGAAGTCAAGGTGGAGACAGTAGAGGAATCAACCCCAAGTGAGGGCCCCCATTGTGTAGAAAAGAGTGAACAAGAAACTCAGACTGAGCAGATGAAAGAAGAAACTTCTCCTGAAAAGGTAACAGAAAGCCCTGTTGAAGCAGGAAGTAAGGAGGCAGAAATTAAAAACAATGGTAACAAGTCTCCAGAGTCTCCAACAAGCCCATTAACTAGTGAAACAGCATCACCTCTAAGAAAATTCTTTACCCACGGTTGGGCTGGGTTTAGAAAAAAGACAAGCTTTAGGAAACCTAAAGAAGAAGAACAGCAAGCAATTGAGAAAGAAAAACAAGAAGTGTTAAAAGAAGACACTACTATGAAAGAAGAACTAGAAAAAGAAAAACCCATACCAGAGAAAGATAAGTCAGAAGCTTCTGTAGAAACCAGTGATGAAAAAGTGGAAAAAGAGAAAGAGGAAAGAGAAGAAACAAAAATGATAGACGTCTCAACAGAAACACACCAGGAGGAAGCTGTTACTCCTGGTGAACAGCTGTCAGCACAAGAGTCTGCTGAAAGTATAAGCAAAGAATCCAGAATAAGCTTGAATGAGAAGATTGATCTGGCCTCAGAGGAAAAATCGGAACCAGCACGAGCGTGTCTAATAGCCCTAGAGCAAAGCACTCTTGCATCATCTGAGAAAAAACCTGAACTAGCAGCTCCTTTGACAGATGAAGTATTTGAAGAAAAAATAGACCAATCTGGTCCAACTTCCCCAACGGCAATGAAAATGCTGGAGGAACATCTAGAAGACAAATCTGAACAAAAGGCTCCTCTGGCAACAGAATTTTTTGATGAAAAACCCACAGAGATAAACATTGATGTGAGCACTGTTGTGAAGGAAGAACCAAAAACAATTAAAAAAGAAGAATTAGTTCTTGAACAATTAATTGGAACAGATGCTGAGATTCAAAAAGGGCAACCCACTGATGGACAGCTGAAAGTCAAAGAAACCTTACCTGAAATAATGAATGAACAGCTCAAGCAAACAGAAGTAAGCAGCATAGAAGCAGGAACATCTAAAGCTCCAGAAGGCATTACAAATGAAGTTGAATTGCTCTCCTCTCAGGAAAGAGCCAAGATGCAAGGCAGCCCCTTAAAAAAGCTTTTTACTAGTACTAGCTTAAAAAAGTTGTCAGCAAAGAAACATAAAGGAAAAAGAGAAGAAACTAAATCAGGGGAACCAGCAGAACAAATACAGCAATTGTCTGATTCTGCAGAAAGCCCAGAAGATCCAAGGGCAGAAAGCTCTGCTTCTTCCCCTGAAGAAGCAACAGAATCTGTAGAAAAAGTTACAGACACAGCACAGATCACTGAAACCGAAGAAGGATCCACTTCAGATATAGAGAAGAAAAGAGAAAGTGTTACGCCTTGGGCATCATTTAAAAAAATGGTGACTCCTAAGAAACGGGTCAGGAGGCTTTCTGAAAGTGACAAAGAAGAAGAACTTGATAAGGCAAAGAGTGCTACTCTGTCTTCAACGGAAAGTGCACCCTGTGAAGAACAAGAAGATATTAAAGAAAATGGTGAGGAACAAAAATTAGAAAAAAGCACAGATGAGCCCAAGAGAAAGGTTGATACTTCTGTATCGTGGGAAGCATTAATTTGTGTAGGCTCATCTAAGAAAAGAACTAGAAAATCATCATCTTCTGATGAAGAAATAGGACAAAGATTTGCTCAAGAAGGTCAAAAAATAGATGAAGGTGCACCAAATAAAGAACCCGCACCAGACATGACTTTTACTAGCTCACAAGAAAGTGATCAAGGACAAGGAAGTTCCTCACCAGAACAAGCCGGAAGCCCATCTGAAGGTGAGGGAGTTTCTACATGGGAGTCCTTCAAAAGACTAGTAACCCCAAGAAGAAAATCTAAAACAAAGATGGAAGAGAGAAATGAAGACTATGCCACAGTTCCAAGTTTAGAACATTCTACTTCAGATGGAGATTCTGGAAAAGAAGAATCCTGGGTTTCATTTAAAAAATTAATGCCTGGTCGTAGGAAGAAAAAGTCAGATGGAATACCAGAACATGCTCCTGTTCAGGAAGCTGGAGAAGAAATGACAGAAACCAATGAGGAAGACTCCGATGTACCTGCTGTTGTTCCTTTATCAGAGTATGAAGCTGCTGAACAAGAGAAATTTGAAGCTCAAAAGATGAAGCAAGGTGATATACCTAAGAAAACTTCAGATCAGAGCACAGAAAAGTCAGAAGGTATTTAATAATTGAGCAGTCCAGTGAAGGGCTAGTTCATGCAGTTACTGTTACAGTGGTAGAAGGAGAGAGAGCAGTGACGAGTATTGAAGAAAGGTCACCATCTTGGATTTCAGCTGCTATGACAGAGTCCATTGAACATGCAGATGAAGATGAAGAGAAACAAACTGAGCAGGTCTCTGAAACTGGAATTGTTGAAGAAACAGTGGTGGTTACTAAACTCATGCCAGAAATTAGAAAGGACATTAGCGGTGACACTATAATCAGTGAACTGGACTTAACCTCAGATGCAATTACAGCTCGAGAAGAAGCTTCAGGTGGTGAAGAAGCTACTGAGGTATCCTGCGCTGAAGAGACAACCGAAATGGTTTCAGCAGTTTCAAGGCTGACTGAATCCCCTGATACAACAGAAATAGCTACACCTGTGCAGGAGGGAGAGGAGAGTCAACAAAACCTAGAAGAATTAAATAAACAAACACAGGAAATTCTGCAAGAAGTTGCTGAAAGAGTTAAATTGTCTGATGAAGCACAGGTGATTCGTGAAAATATGTCAGACGTAATAATTCAGCCAGTGTCAGTAGAGAAAATTGGGCAAGAAATTTCTGTCATATTGGTTGAACCACCTTTAAAGGAAGCTGAATTGGCTGAATCTCCCTTAAAAGAAGAAGAACTTGAGAAGACTGATATCCAGATAGATGAAGGCACAGAAAGTGGTCAGGGTCAAGTTAAAGTTGAAGAAAGTGGTCTGAAGGAAGTGTTGGAGAAGAGTAATGATGTGTGTGTGGAGGTGGAAGAAAGCTCAAAAGAAACTATTAGCTTGGATAGGGCTGATGAAATTCATCACTCAAAGATTGAACAAGAAGTTGTAGAAAGACCTGAAGAAATGATTGAAAAACGGATGGTTGAAGAGACATCTGAAGAGGAAGAATTTGTTATCGTTACAGTAACTCCTGAAGAGGAGCCAGAAGTAAAAGTTGGTGATACAGTTGGAAAGCAGCCGGTACCATTAGAAGAAATGGAAAATGAAGAATATTGTAGTGCAAATATAGTACAGGAAATCAAAATGAATTTAGAAGAAACAATACAAGGTGGGGTTACAGAATATGTTGTTCCAGAAGTGGATGAATCTGCAACATTAACATTTGAAGAGAAGTCTCTGTTCTCCCAGAAACATGAAGATGTGGTGAATATCATACCTGACCTGGGATCAGAATGCACAGAAACAATTGCAACTGGGTTTAAAAAGACCCTTGCACAGAATGAAGTAAAAGATTCTGAATTTTTAATAGAGCCTCCAACTTCTGAAGTATTTGTGCCTGAGGCACCCATCCAGAGCAAGATCATTAAAGTTCCAGTTCAGAATTCAGTAACTAAAGTCAGTGACCTGGGTATGGCCAAAGATGCTACACTTGGCTTAGAAACAGCAAAGACAGGGGAAGCTGCAATTGAGGCCTGTGTACAGAACAAAGACACTGAGGTCTCTATGGAAAATCTGGAAACTGAGACCCATGTTCAGAAGATAGAACCTGAGGTCCATCTGCCGAAATTGGAAACCAAGATTTCTGTGGTAAACATGGAACCTGAGCCTCTCCTGCTGAATATAGAAACACAGATCCATGCAGAGACTGTGGAAAAAGAGATGCCCATAAGAAAGGTGGAAGTGGACATCGATAAGCAGAATGCAGAGACTGAGGCCCATATACAGAAGGTGGAAACAAATGGCCATGTAGAAGAAGTGGAAAGGAAGTCCCACATACAGAGTGTGGAAGCAGAGGTCCCTGCAGAGAAAGAAGAATTAAAAGCAGATGTAGAGTTTCTCACTGAGAAGGCAAAAACAGAGTCTGGCACAGAAGATGAGGCTCACATTGAAGAGACAGAAGCACAGGCCTCTGCAGAAAAAGCACATGCAGAGTTGGATGTAGAGGCCCCCACAGAGAAGGTGGATGTGGAGGCAGATGCAGAAAAGATGGAAACAGAAGTTGCCAAAACAAAGATTGAAGCAGAGACCTCCATAGAGAAGCTGGAATCAGAGGCTCTCATGGGGAAGATGGAAATGGAGGCCCCCATACAGAAAGCAGAAGCCCTAACAGAAAAGGCAGATGCAACAGGGCATGAGGATGCTTCCACAGGCAAGGCAGATACAAAGTTGGAAGCAGAGGTCCCTGGAGAGAAGGCAGGTACAAAGTTGGAAGCAGAGGTGCCCGGAGAGAAGGCAGATGCAAAAGTGGATGTGGAGGCTTCCACAGAGAAAGCAGGTGGAACGTTGGAAGCAGAGGTCCCTGCAGAGAAGGCAGAAGTGGAGGCCCCATCAAAGCAGGCAGATGCAAAGCTGGATGAGGAAGCCCATGCAGTGAAAATGGATATGAAGTCTCATGCAGAAAAAGCTGGGGGTTGCCAAGGAAAAGAGTGATGTGGAGGTTCCTACAGTGAAGGTAGATGTGGAGCACTCCACAGAGGAAGCAAAAGTGGAGTCCTCTATAGAAAAAGCAGAAGTTGAGATCTTCACAGAGAAAGCAGAAGTTGAGATCTTCACAGAGAAAGCAGAAGTTGAGATCTTCACAGAGAAAGCAGAAGTTGAGATCTTCACAGAGAAAGCTGAAGCAGAGACCCCCATAAAGAAGACAGAAACAAAGGCTGGTGTGGAGGTCTTCACAGAAAAGGTAGATGAAAAGATGGATGTTAAGGCTCCTGCAGAGAAGGTGGATGAGAAGGTCCCTGAAGAACAGTCAGAGGAAATGGTGGAAGCAGAAGCCACTATCAAGCAGACAGAACCGAAGGAGTTCCTGCAAAATATGGAGAATGAAGTCAGATTTCCGTCTGAGGTAGAAGCTATTACAAAATCCTTAGCAACATGTGTTGAAGTAATTTCAGCTGAAGCCCCAACACATATTGATTCAGAGCAAGCGTCTGTGGTAAGTGACATGACTGGAGTTCCTGTGCAAGAAGAGATGCAAGTTGTTGCCCTTTCCTTAAAACCCAAAAGTTTTGATGCAGTTATTACTGAGGAGCTGTCAAAGAGTAAAATAAAACCTGCTGCTCCTGCCTTAGAAAAAAAATCAATAGAGCAAGCTGTAACTGAGGAATCTGTGGAAAGGGGGCTAGTTAAAGTATCAACACCAAAGCAGGAAGCAATGGATCTCGTCCAGACGTATGCAGCAGATGCCAGGCTTACCTTGGAATCACAATGTACAGCAGGAATTGCAGTTGAAGCCCAAGAGAAGAAAGAGCTGAAGGATGTCACACTTGTCGAATCAAAATGCACAGAAGAAACTGAGACCCCTGTGCAGAAAGAAATAATTATGTCTCCTATGAAGACTGAAGTGGTAACATTAAAGTCCATGGTCACAACTGCATCTGAAGGCCCCATGCAGAAAGAAAAGAAAGATGTACTTACTTTGGAATCAACATACACTGAAGCTGAAATAGTTGAAGATACTGTGCAAAGTGAGGCAACTGTGGATTCTATGAAAAAAGAGCTTGGAAACACAGAGCTAATGACTGAAACAGAATCCACAGGAACAGTAGTAACTGAAGCTGCAAAGACTGAAGTAGAACGAGATCTCCTCACCTCAGACTCTGGATGCATAGAGAGTGTTCTCTCAAATGCCATTTTGGAAAATAAAGGAGATAGTACTCTGCCAGACTTAAAATCAGGAGGCAGAGAAGCAGGTATAAATGGGATCGCTGTACAGATTGAAACATATCCTGATAAATTGCCCCTGGAAACAGTGCATCCACTTGCAGAGTCTACAGCAGCTTCAGATAACTGCCAGAAAAGACAAGCACTGTCAGAAAAGGTGCTAATGATAGAAACAGAAAAATCATCAGAAAACATTGAACTTGCTAGTGGGGACATACTTCATGCAGCTCCAATACAGCAAGAGATTTTTGCTGAGCAACAGGAGGCCATCACCACTGACATTCTTGAAGTGCAAAGTTATGCAGCTCGTAAATCTTCTGTAACACTAACAGCTGCAGCAGTTGAAGAGCAGCTCATTGCAGAAAATGTCACACTTACAGAAACATCAACTGAAACCTTGCAATCGTCTCTAGAGAAGCCAAAAGAAACAGTGTTTAAAATGATACAGCAGGTGAGCTTTGCTCACTCAGAACTGGGGTCTCTAGGTCCTGATACCATGGCAGTGTCATGTTCTGAGAAGGCTGATTCAGTGGTAGAGGAGCAGGTTTTACCAGCAGGAAGAGGCACCAAAGATGATTTGATCCAGAAGTGTGCATTTGAGTCCATCCCTGAAATGAAGCTTCAAAAATCAGAGTCCAGTGAAGAAGCTGAAAAAAAGGCAACAACTCCACAGAGAAGCCCCTCTTTAACTCACATAGAATTTCAAAAAGATGTTGTTCAGTCTGTAACTATAGAGTCCCAAAGTACAAAAATTGTACTGAAAATCATCCAGCATGCTGTTGATAAATTAGAGGAAACAGAAGAATCAACATCCACATCAGAGCAGCAGAGTGAACCATGTCTCATTGGTGTAAATAAATCTGAAATTCAGGAAGACGTACAGGATGGTCAGCAGTTTCCTGTAAAGGGCAAAGAAGAGAAAAATCAAGAGACAGAACAGTCAACTATAATTTTAAAACAGCCCACTGAGAAACAAGAGACTTTCAAAACAGCTGAAGAAATGTATTTGATTTCTGATAAGTCTGAAGATGGAGAAAGTTGTGGCTCCAGAAAGACAGAGGCTGATCTCAGAGCAATAGAAAACATATCTCAGACAGATGAACAATCATGCACTGTGCCAACACTAGTTCTAGACCCTGGATCTATGAATGAAGTTGTGAAAGAGAAAGGGTTGCAGAAAAAAAATGGTGAACCAAAGCTTCAATCTGAAGTGGATACAGCTGTTCCAACAGAGACTCAGAGAGACACCCTGGAAGGTACTGTATCAGGGGATCTACCCAAAGAGTCACTTGAAGAAGGCCAACCAAAGCTAAAGGATGTAGAAGCTGGGCAGACTGTTCAAATCAAAGAACAATTAATAGAACAACAAACACATGTGAAGAGGAAAGAAGACCATAGCCAATCAACAGGCTTTGTGGAGACGCACACAGAGAAAGATGTAAATAAACAAGACTACACATCCTGTGAGAGTCCACAGTTAAAATCAGAGCTCACTGAATCCTGAGGTTTAATGTAAGTGCTATTTCATTAAAATAATTTCTCAGCAGTCATTTTAAATCCTGGATAATTCACTTTTTTTAGTGGCATTTTATCAGCAATATAACTGTAACGTGTTGTATTGAAACACTTCTGGCCTTCAGAGCTACAAAGAATAGACAAATATTTCAGAGAGAAAAAATTAGTCTGATGCTGGTGAGCAAATAAAAACTTAAATGGCTAAAACAGGTTCCTGCTTGAGACACTGTACATAGTATTAAAACAAAATAAAATGTGTCTTGCTCTCTCAGGAAGAATGTAACCTAGTTTCAGCTATCAAGCTTCCCCAGTAGGAAGCTTGTTGATGGGGCAAAGCATGACTGTAGAGCAGGGATGTAGAGCAGGGATGGGCAACTTGTGGCTCTCCAGATGTTTTGGCCTACAACTCCCATCATCCCTCATGATTGGCTATGCTGGCTAGGTCTTATGGAAATTGTAAGCCAAAACATCTGGAGGTCCACAAGTTGCCCACCCCTGCTGTAGAACATATATGAACATTTGCCTCTGTATGGTAGATTCACTACTTTGCCAGCACTTTCAAAGGATATTCATTATAAGAATATTAGCATGGTCTTCAGCTATGCTGTGAGCTTGCCTTCACAACAGAACTGTCAGAGGAGCATACCAGCAAGTCAAACACTAGTTCAGGCCCATCATTCCCTGCCTTCTTGCTCCTTGCTCACCCACTGCTGCCTTTTCCTCTTCTGGCAAGGGAAAATTAGCAATGTTCCCTGTAGCCAGATACCTGAGACAGGAAGGGATTGCACTGTGGTACCTGGCTGCATGGTGCTTTGCCTACTTCTCTCGGGTGAAGATGGAGGCAGGAGCAGGAGGGAGGGAGGGAGTAGGTGGGAAGGGTCAAGACCGACTAACATACCATTTGATTTGCCAGTATGCTTGTCTGATGGTTCAGTTGTGAAGGCAGGCTTGCAGCGTGACTGAAGGACAGACTGCCAGTCCTTTTTTTTTTTTTTAATATTACAGTACTTCTCTCTTCACCTTTAGAACAGTGGGTTTTTAAGCTGTGGTAACTTTAAGGGTTTGTAAATGAGTCATCCCAATCTGGCCAGAGTTTCCCCATCTCTGCCAACTTGTGTACCACACAGCAGTTTTTGCACGGGGCTGCTGTGCAGCAGCTGGCAATAGTGGCACTAATAACTGCTTACATTGATGTAACACCCAGCTTTGGCTCACGGTGCTGGTACAAGACATTGTTATGGCATGCTGATGTTATCATCACTCTGGTTAAGAGGCACTGGTTGCAAGACCTCCTTGATGTTTCTTTATTTCTCTATATCAACAGTTCAATGGAAAGCTGTGTCTTATACTTGGAGGGACCAGTTCCTAAAGAAGGCAGCAGAAGAGGATGGCTTCTGCGTAACTGAGCTGAAGACCAATGATTTTGAACAGTGAGAACAGGCTTCTGCTTTCTGATGTCATTTTGAGAAAGGCACCTGACAATCCTGAGACACCATCAGGAGCTTTAGCCACCTCCTTTTACTTCTGATTGTTAACACTCCCTTTTCACAATATTCTTTTATTAAAAAAAATTGCTGGTAAGATGAGTTGGGGTGGACTGAGCTGGGCAGGAAGTGTTACTTTTTGCTGAAGTGACATCCATACGTTAACCTAGGAGGGAAGTTGGCATATTTGAAGCTCTCCCTTTTATCAGTGCTTCCAAAACTGGATTGTAATTCTTTGTGTATTTATGTGTATATCTTCAAGCAAAATCTGATTTTAATGTATATTTCCTCTTTATATGTGACAAAAAGAAAGAAAATGATTTCCCCACTTGTCTTGCCCAAGTGACCACAGGGAAGTATTGTGAGTGAGCTACAGCTAGCCAAGGATGGATCCTAATAAATTTACATTGGCTTCCCATTGTGTGGAAGGGTGTGAAAGCAATGTTTGATGTTGTATTTGGTCTTGCTTCCATCAAGGTAATGGTCAAAAGGCGTACTTCCCCTTTGGAATTGTTGTGATACCAATTTATTAAACAGAACTTCATTTTCCATCACATTCTCTAAGCATGGCGCTGTTTGCGTTGTGTGTATTGAAAACATTTCAGCAGCAGTTGAATGGAGAGTTAAGTGTGCTTAAGAAGAATGATTTCAGTGGGTTGCATTCAAACTCCTTCTGTCCATGGGAAGCTTCTGATTCAGCGAAGGAATCCCACTGGTGGAAAGGTGTGGGGAGGCAATCTTCATTGATTCTCCTCTCTACCTGCAGTCTCCTGTGTACCTGTCCCTCTCCCCCCCCCCAAATCTGCTCTGAAGAGTTGGGGTATCCTCCAGAATAGGGGTGGAGGTGGCACTGGGGCTGCAGAGGGAGGGAGAATTGGTGAAGATCTGCCAGTGACAACATTCTTAGTGGAACCCTGCTTGGGGAATTCTCTGACCGGTGGAAAAGAAGCAGGATCCAACCCAATGTTCTTAAGCCTGCCTAAGTCTGTATTGGATTGTGGCTTTCAAGTTTGAGTACAATTCTTTCCCTGTAGAATTGCCTGTGGGATGTGAGATGTTTTTAAAAGTCAGACAAATAAATGACCACTTCAAACTGCTCACCAGCCTTGAGGTATGATTCATTCAAGAAATTATCATACAATTACTTTAGGTAAAATGTTGAACTGTTCTTAACCTATCAAGAATAAGAAAAATGGTTCCATTTAAAAAAAAGTTTTAAATATTTTCCTGTCCTTAGAACATTCCTATGTTATAAAATGAGAGAAGTTCCCCCCCAGGTTTTAATGAGCAAAGGATTATGTCTGCTCTGTATTTGTGTCCCCTTGTTAGGAAAGTGTGTTTCATTATGTTATGTACATTTAGTAAACTGTGATTTCTGAAAAGTGATTTAAATAAAGACTTGGCTTACACTTAGCTTTGCGCTTTTAATTAAAATTTACCACCAAAAAACAAAAACAAAAAAAAACCCAATGTAGGAAGTCTTGAGCAAAGTCACTCTCAATTTTGTTAATGTAAAATTGCAGTTCTTAGTACAGGTCAGTACAAGTTGTGCATAAAAACTGGGCAGGCTTGAAATGCTAAATAATTGAACAATAATTAAAGTGTTCAAAGCATTTAGTATTTGATCTTCTAGACACCAAGCATATCTAGCAGGTCAAGTTATATTGCACTTTGTAGCCTTTGCGCCTATCTGCCTGAGCCTGTTGCATGGCCCAGCAGCTTCACTGTCCTACGTGTATAGTAATTTATTTGAAAGTGAACTGAGTGAGCCAAAAAAATACATTCTTTTAGGAGCTGCACAATGAGTGAAGAAAGAAAAATGTCACTAGTGTGATTGCACCATCTAGTGGTTGCTATAGACATTTTGTAGCTTAGGATATCTTTTGGCTAACATTACCTTAAATATGGAAAGACACTACTAGTTTCTTAAAATTCATCTTGCATAATATCTGGAACAGCTGTGCTAATATGCAACTATAATATTGAACCTTATCAGTGTATTGCAACACGTGGAGTTCTGCAATGAGGTAGTTGATTTGTGAAAGTTAAATGTGGATGCTCGGATATTTTTTTAAAAAAACCCTTAAAAGTATGGCAACAGGGTTTCTTTGAACATCAGGAAAGTAAAACAGTCTAATACAGTGTTCTCCAACCTCGGGTCCCCAGATGTTTTTGGCCTATAACTCCCAGCATGCCCCTGCCAGCATAGCTGGCTGGGGCATGCTGGGAGTTGTAGACCAAAAACATCTGGGGACCCGAGGTTGGAGAACACTGGTCTAATAGATCAAATTATGTCAAGGTATAAAGCTATGAAAAGGTTTTTTTTAAAAAAAATTTGGGATGATACAAAAAGCGAATAGCCATTTTCTTAACATGTATTTACAACTTTTATCTCTCAGTTTCAATGACTACCTTCACTGATGTACGTCCACTGGAATCACAGTGCAAGAGGTCATTAAATCATTTTGGAATAATCACTGAAAGCTTTTGGATTTTCATTCATGGAGTTTCCAGATTGGGAACCTGGAGAATTGTTTTTGCTTTTAAATTAGCCAATGAAACCAGTGAGCTGAGGCAGCAGGTACTGAACAGCAAATTGAGGAGGATGCTGGCTGGCCCCATCTCCTTACTGGCTTCTATTAAGATGTGCCGGAGGCAGGAGGAGGGTGTGCAGGGTGTGGTTGCTGACTGACCAGCAGTGTCAGTCACAGCCTGCACTGGCTTAGTGGTGATCCTGCCTCCATCTCTTGTCTCTTGATAGCCACCAATATAGATGTGCTGCCCTACATCCCCTCCTTTGGTGCTTAGCAGCAGTGGCAGAGTTCTACCGCCCACCCCACCTCACTGACCTTATTGCCTGATTTAAAAGCAAAATGGTTATCTTAGTTGCCAGTTTGGCAATCCTGTACAATATCTGCTAACATGTCTCCCAAAAACCAGCCTCCCTCTTTCCCATCTCACCTATTTTGTGCAGAGTTTTCCTTCATAGCTAAACCTGAAAGCTTACTGCTTTCTGCTAGGATCACATTTAGAGGCATGTGCACTGCATTTGTAAGACATGGCAGGAGAGAATAATCTAACCAGTAACCCTTTCACACCAATTGAGTGTTAAGTCTATGAAGTCTCTTTAATCTATCTAAACCAATGTACCACAGACATCTCTTCTCCTGAAAATTAGATGGTGTATGTACCAAATTAGCATGTGCCTCCTTCCAGACTTTCGTTCTGTCATCACACAAACTCTTTTGAGATGAATTTGTGAGAAAGTTCAATTTCTTTAGTGCAAGATTGAAACTTCAAGAAATATTGAAGGTTCTATCTGAAAATCCCCCTCAGCAAAAAAATAATAATTTAAAAATTCACAGGTAGGAGGTTGTTTGTGGATCAGTTAGATATATCACGTATGTGTGTTTACAATGTGTAAAAATGTGTAAAATGTTCAGTAACATAGTGTGTCCCAAAATGATTTGGGGAAGTCTTTGTTTTTTCATAGTGGCCGCTTCCCTGCTCCCCATTTTGAATATGAATTACCGTACAAAGTTTGTTCTGATTGCCAAATGATCGATTGCTCACTTTCATTAGCTCCCTTTACACATTACTCGCATGAAGGGGACATCACACAAACAGTGGGCAGCGGGGCCATGTTCCTGGCCCCACCTACAGAAATCCAGGCATTCCCCATGTCATCTGCAAGGGAAAAGCCTTTGTGTGGGCAGCTGCTCACATGTACACTCACAGTGTGATCAGGTGTCCTGATTGTGCCAAGGCCTGCCCTGCACGCGAGCAGCTGCTTGCATGTAGGCTTTTCCCTTGCAGGTGCCCATGCTAGTGTGTTGATGCCTGTAGGTGAGGCCAGGCAGCATGCCCAACACTGGAAAGGCGGAGCCAGGAGCACGGTCCTACTACCCATCACTTCTGTGATACCTCCGGGGCTACTGTATGCTTAATACAACAGGTCTTGTAAAAGTCGTAACTCCTGGACGTTATGTTGTCCACCAGTTGTGGATTGTACTCTTCACACAGATGCTTGACAAACTTTCTTTTTGTGGCTCGTTCAATGACAAAAGAAGGGAGAAATTATGCATCTGGCTGGCCACAAAATGTGAATTTCAAACCTCTGACAGCTAACGGGGAACTGATTATTTATACAAACTGTTACCTGTGTATGGAAAGCCATATTGCAGTAACTGCAACAAGCTAAGTAACAATAAGAAAAAAAAAGAACGACGGCATGACCTATGTAATCCTGGTTCTAATCTTTATAGCTCCAAGGATGCTAATGAATATGTAAAGTTATCTAAACAACATTTAAATAAAACATAGTAATCACAATGTAAATTATTAATGGCTAGAAGTTGGGGAACAAGCGCTTAGTTCTTGCTTGGTTTTTTAAAAATACTGATGTAGGGCCTTTCTAAGCAATGCAAAGAACACAAATCATATACGGTAACTAATCTTCTTGTAACTGACCTGTCTCAAAAAAAGAAAATGCACCAAAAGTATTTTCTTATGGTGCAGGGAGCATGTCTCCATACACAGATACTGCTTTATTACAGTGTATTGCTTTGGCCTCAAAAATACTCAGTCAGCACTGCAAATTTTAGCTTGTGCCACAACTCCAAGCTTTTGCAGTTCCTTCTAATCCAGTGTATTGGATTAACTGATTTTGATTTTCTATGTTGTTTTTAAAGTAGATTTTCATGGACTAAATAAAATACAAAGACAATTCATGCTCTTTGTGTCCTTATAATTATTTATTGTTCCTTTTAGTCTCTGTGCAGTCACACTGATGAGATCTGAGCTTGAGCAGAGCAACTTTGGAAACTATTAAAGCTTTAATCAGAGAACTGGCTTTCATTTCTCCTTTCCAGAAAGGAGAGGTACCCATGAAATCACATCATGATCCATGTTGATTCCAACAAAGCAAAGCCAAAGGGAGAAATAAATTTGAGGCAGTGGCTTGTAGCAAGGACACAGGCAGAAAGATTCTCAGGTATGCCTACAGCTATGAGACTTCCCACTGGAAAATGGCAAATTGCAGCCTGGGCAACTTACAGAAATGTTATTAAGGCCCTTTGGAATGGATTAAGGGTCGATTATTGCAGCAGAGCTTTCGTATTTCTTGCTTTCTGCAGTCCTAAACACAGTTACTCTGAAATACATTCCATAAAAATATGTGGAAAATGCTTCTACACATTGACTGGGTTCAGACAACACGGTAACTCACACTCAGGGTTGAGTGTGGGTTGTTGTTGAAACATGGGTTATCATGTCTGAACCCAGCTGAGTTAACAAACCATGGTGAGCAACCCACAGGTCACAACCCAACAATAAACCATGGGTTCTCTTCAAAGGTTGTTCGTGGTTAACAAGCCATGGCTTGTTAGTACAGCTGGGTTCAGACATGATAACCCACGGTTCATCAACAACCCACACTCAATCCATACTCAACCTTTATTTATTTATTATATTTATACCCTGCCTTTTTTCCTGCAAGGAACCCAAGGCAGCTTACATAATCATTCTCTCCATTTTATCCTCACAACCCTGTGAGGTAGGTTAGGCTGAGAGTCAGTGACTGGCCCAAAGTCACCCAGTGAGTTTCATGGCCGAGTGGGGACTAAAACCCGGATCTCCTGAGTCCCAGTCCAACACTCTAACCACTACGCCACACTGACAACCTTTGAGTGTGGGTTATTGTTGTCTGAACCCAGTCACTGAGGGTCAAGGAAAATCTAATTTTTGATATTTTTATATATCTTTAGATTCTGCTGCATGTGTAGGCTAGATCTGACTTTTGCTGTTCGGGGCTACTGGCTATAATCTAGTGGGTTCCTACCAAACATGGGAGAGTTGTGCTAGGTGTTTCTACTTTTATTCTGCCACTTGCTCTGTGTGTATACACACATGCACATGTACCCCACCCCCAAAACATAACTTTTGTTCCATGGTTTTTCAGTTTCTGGACCATTATGTATAATCTCTTTACATTTGTCACACTTCTGTCCAAGCAGATGGCAATGAGATGAATGGTGGAAACAGCTGCCATTTAGTAAAGAAACTGAAAACCCCTCACTTCCCATGCATCCTTCTGGATCAGGATCTTTTGTGACTGCATATGCTTTTTCCCTTTTAGATTTATTTTATTTATTTATTATATTTATACCCCACCTTTTTTCCTGCAAGGAACCCAAGGCGGCTTACATAATCCTCATCCTCCTCTCCATTTTATCCTCACAACAACCCTGTGGGGTAGGTTAGGCTGAGAGTCAGTGACTGGCCCAAAGTCACCCAGTGAGTTTCATGGCCGAGCGGGGACTAGAACCTGGATCTCCAGAGTCCCAGTCCAACACTCTCACCACTACACCACACTGGCTAGGCTATGATCGCTATATTTGATAATATATTTTAGACAACATAGTACATGTTTACCCCTAGTTCAGGGATAGGGAACCTGTGGTCACCCAGATGTTGTTGAACTACCATTGTCCTTGACCAATTGCCATGCTGCCCGGGGTTGATGGGAATTGGAGTTCAACAACATCTGGAGGTCCACAGGTTCTCCACTTTCTAGTCCTTTAAACTTGTGCAAAAGACAATGTACGTACGGCCCAATCCTATCCACTCATATAGTTGATTTGATGCAAGAAGAGGTACATTCTTGCAGGAAGAGGTCCCAACAGGTATATTCTCTGAGCCCATTATCAGAGCAGGTGTGCCAGTGACACAATACAGACCTAATGGGGCACAAGAGGCCAATGACAGTTCTGCATTATAAAGCTCATTATGAAGTGCCTTCTCTCCCCTCAGCTTCAGTTGCTATTCTGGCTTCAGCACAGAACCAGCTACCTGTACTAGTGCAAGAGGCCTTTTGCTGCATGCTGGGAGCCCTGAGCCTGACCACAAGATCTGCACAGCACATGCAGTGGTGCATATGATTGACTCACATTCAATCACCTTTGACTTGACAAAAATCAAATTTCATTTTATATCATTTTTATTCCTTGAAATAATGTATAAAAACTTACAAACTGGAGAACATAACTAGACACAAAATAGGATGATACTCAAATAAAACATGTATACAAGAGCAGAGCTGTATCTGCCTCTCTCCCCCATCAAAACACTGCCTGCGTTTCTGGTGGGATATTTCTGTTTATTGAAACTTTGCCACCAGTACAAATTACTCCTGTTTTTTTATACTACTGTAGAATACTTAGATATTTATAGATTAAAAAGATAAAAATCAGCAGCTTGATTTTAAATTTGCAGACAGACTGTCCAGAGCAAAAACTGAATGTACAATGTGTCCCCTTTACTTTTTTGCATACTTTGCCTGACTGGAGCGAAGGTAATGGAACATAAAGAACATACAGCTTCCCACTCAATGTTGCACTATTACTTGAAAACCAACCATGATATACTCTCATCATTTTCCTTCCATTCTGCTATATTACAAGAGGATGCTAGTAGTTAAATAGTATTTAAGACCAGACTCCCTTTCCCTTAATTCCTACATGTTAATTAGATAAACTCAGATTAATGGTTTGATTAAAAAGCCAAGGTGTTTTTCTTCTTTCTGTGACTCTAGAAAGGCTCAGATCTGTTTCCCCACATGCTTAGCACAGGGCTCAATATGTACAATTATTCTAATCTCTGATTTCTCCATGTTTTGGCTGACAGTCATCATCATCATCAGTTCCCATTCAGCGCGATAAAAAATGCATACATACTGGACAAATTTGAATATTCTTGTAAAAAGAATCAATTTGTCTGACTTTAAAAACTGTTCCAATTATTCAAAACTGGTGGCCAGTTTGTTTGGGAAGGGTGCATACATACATTTACCTGATGCGCGCGCACACACACACATACACGTTTTTATGCATATAAAACGATTGCCATCACATTATTACTGATATTTTAGTAAAATCTGATCCTAAACACATTTACTTGTAAGTTTAAGCCCTGCTGCTGTCAATGGGATTTACTACCAAGTCGGTGTGCTTGGGGTCATAGCCTTAGTAATACACTTTTTGAATGGACATCATGTCAATGACGTTACCTGAAAACAAACACTTGACAAAAATCTTGTGGATTAAAAAAGTATCCTTGGTTCATTAAGGGAATTTCTGAGCTTTTGTAAATCAACAGACACAGCTTATACATATATATATATATATATAATGATAATTATGAGACTCCTTTATCCTCAGCTAGTCTTCCTCTAAAAGGTAATTTGTTATGAGGGAAAATAATTGTATTTCAATAAACATATGTTTTGTTTCGTTTCTTTTTCTCATCTTGCATCTCACTGCATTCAAGTATATATTGAAACAGACTTAAAACTTACTTCGGGCACAATCCTATGGGTTGCACCCTTGATGATCGTACTCAGAGGCTTACAGTTATCCTATGCAGAGCTAGAGGAGCGGCGGCAGCAGCGATGTTCGCCTCCCCATCCTCCCACCCTGCATTTTTCGCTAGAAGGGCTTTTTAGTGGGAAAAAAAGTTAGATGGGCTTTCTAGCAATGACGTTTCAGAGGGGGAGGGAAGGAGGCTGGCAGAAGCTCAGGATATGTTTTATTCTGGTTTTTCCAGTCTCTTCCCCTCCCACTGAAACGCCCTTTCCCCCCTCTCTGAGGTCGAGTTCCTGACCTCTGAGGCCAACTGGCACAGTTCTTTCTGCACTGGCCACAAGGGGGTGGTGGTGGCACTGGATCTAAGATTCCCTCCTCCGACCTCGAAGCCAGGAATCCAAACTATCGTATAGCCCCCCAGATACTGTCTAGGGGCCACAGGATTGCTCCCTTAGCATCTGTTACATATGCATTTTTAGTATTATTCACATAGTCAGCCAAGTTACCCATACACATTTTTCTGTATGAAAATCAATTATTATAATTTGATATACCCTTTATTAATTTTATATTTTTGCTGGGAAAAGGGACAGTCAGACTTCCGTTCACGTCAGTGTAGTTATGGTTGAGAAGGAGGGGAGAAGGATAGGTTTAGTAAAACTGAATAAAACAAATGTTTTTTTAGCTGTTTTTTTTTTTAAAAAATATGAGTTTCACAGTCAGTCTAACAACACTGCTTCCTGTTCTTTTTTGATAGAGTCTAAGACTGAGTGGTCACTCTCTGTGGTTTCAGCATCCCCACCACCTAGCAGAATGGATCTATCCTCTTCTAGAGTAAAGACAGAGTTTTGACTTTGGCACGAATGTTTGACAACTTCATTAGGTGTGGAGAACGTTTTGTCACACAAGTTGCATTTATATGGTTTGTTGGTCTGCACCAACATATTGTCCATTTGGTTGCCTTCCTCAAAAGTACAAAGCTCCAAAGTCTGCTTGTCCACCATAGTGTAAGTGTCCATGCTTTGGTTTAGACATACATGCCTAGCAGCTTGATTGGCCCGACAGAAACTTTTGTCACAGGTGCTGCACTTGAAAGGCTTGCCAGTATGTATGTACATGTGCTCTCTCCAGTGGCTTTTCTGAATGAATTTGCGTCCACAAATGGAGCATTCATACTTCCGCCTTTTAACTTCCCTTTCTTGATCTGCCTGCTCCAAGTTGTCTATGTCGGCAATGTCAGAGGGTGGTGGCGTTTCTGCCTGCTGTTGCCCATCAGTTATGGGTGAATCTGAGATCTGCTGCAGCTCACTATCACTGATCATTCCAGCTTCAGCCACTTCCATAGCATCTTTGTCAGGAGCATTATTACAAAGAGACAAGGGAATACTACTTTCTCCATGCTGGCTAGATGTGAACGGCACTCCTGTGTGAATCTGGAGATGTTCACGCAAACTACTTCGCAAATTGAATCGTCGACCACAGAGGTGACAAGCATAGTATTTGGGGAAGCTTCCATTCTTCTTCATAATGCTTGGCTTAACATGTGCTATTGTGAGAGAAGCAGGCTGGTCGTCTGAGGAAGAGGCTTCCATGTTGGTTTCATCACCTGGAGGAGAAAGATGAGGAGCTGCTGAAACCAGTTCTGGAGACAGTGAAGACTGCAGTGGGTCAGAAGCAGCCATATTTGTCTGGGGCACTTGAGGCAGAGTTGGTGGTGGTAACTGTGACAGCTGGGAGGCTTCATGTGCCTGTTCTTGGTTTACTCGTGATGGCTGTGGCCTTGGTTCTCGAACAGGTTTGTCAGCTGCTGTGGCTGCCTTTGTGGGATTTCTCGCCTGGTGGTCTGCAATCTGAATACCATATAATGAAGATGCCAATGGAAAAACTTGCTCCGGATGTGCAAAGTTTCCTTGACTGGCAAGGCTAGCCTCTTGAATTAGTGGGTATGCATGCAGAAACTTTATTCCTTGCTCTAATCGAACAGGATCTATGAGCTGAGGTGCCATCTTCCCAGTGTACATCAGATGCAGGAGATAGCTGAAAATATCTGGCTGTATATCAGTTGCCTTCAAACGGACACATTCACTGAAACAAATTTTAAAACATTGCTTAAGAACACGATAACATCCTTCTGAAGAATTACAATAATTTAAGTATACAAGGCTGTAATCCTAGACATACTTACTTGGGAGTAAGTCCCATTGAACTCACTGACTTACTTTTGAGTAAACATGTATAGGATTGCACTGTAAATGGAAATATAAATAGCTTAAGCAAAATTAAATAACTATTATTGATACTTATTTAAAATTTGATTAAATGTTGCTTTTTGCTTTGGAAAATTAGCAATCCTTTCCCTTTGTATCTGGATGTTAGGAAATAGGGTAACAATGCCTGCTAAAACCAATTTCAGAGAAGGAAAGTTGTAACAAACAGCTAAGAAAAATTCCTTCATTCAGGAACCACAACTGAATATAGTCGCTTGTAGTATAATACAGATTCTCATGCATCAAAATAAAAGCAAAACTCTCCTGTATTTAGACAACTGAACTCTATATGCTGCTCACTACTTGAACACTGGAATTTTAGCTGTGGTGAGAACAGGTCTTGGGCTCATGTGCTCCACCCCACAAATAAAGTTTACTTGATTACAGGATCACCATAACCCTTTAATATACCCTAAGGTACGGTATATTCAACAACAGAAATTCAAAACTATGCATCATTGACAAAAGAAACCTTAAGGAGAGTATAGATTTAAGACATAAGAAGCACCATGCTAATATCTATTTTTTACAAACCAAATTCTGAGAATTGCATCTGTTCAAAGAAAGAGCCTTGTGCCTCCTTAAAGACTAATAATGGCATACATTTTCGTGGGAAGTTCAGTGCTTTCCGCTGCAAAAAATGGAACAGCAGAAAGGAAGCATGGGTGCATTTATTATCATCATTCTGATGGTTTTTTTATGTGTTTGTTGTATAATTTGTATGTTTATGTATTTTGTAGCTTATATGTTAACATTCAAATAAAATTTTAAGAAAAGAAAAGAAAGGAAGCATGGTCCTGACAGTAAGGACTGGCACTGGAGATTGCACATGGGCAGGGGAGTCGAACTTGCCATCTCTGTGCAGCTTGCCAGGCATCTGTCATCATCTCGGCTGTCACAGCTGAAGCTGCCATTTATACTGCCGCAGCAGATTTATAAACTAGGTTTCACACTTTGAGATGATTTCAGTTTATTCCCAAGTAACCATCTTCAGGATCACAGTCACTGCACCTGATCCACACACTAGTTACAATGAAGTCCACCAGATTTAAATGATAATTGCCTTCACTGATTTGTGGACTGAGCTGGAGGTGACTTACTATGATTGATAAAGCAGCTCACGTGAGGCTGCCTTAATGCTTGGTAGTTCCTTCCGTCTGCTTTACTCAACTAACTGTATACCTTTCTTTCTTTTTTTTTTAGAGTGAGCTCATTTATAATTACCTGCTTTGATGAACAAACAACATCTTGAAGTAGTTGGAAAAAGAGGCAAGAACAGATTTGTGTGCCTTGAAGTAGACATCACCAATAGTAACTGTGCAGTCACACAGGAAACCAAATTCCCTCTGAGCGTTGAGCTGCTGCAGAAGAATAAGTCCATGGTTGGCCAAATCCATCTTTTAAAATCTGTAAAGCAAATAAACTTGATAAAAACAAATATCCTTAAATGTCACTTGCCTGTAGCAGGACATATTGATATGCAGTGAGGCATGTGATCCATCGGCATTAAAATCATTTGGCAGTTTGCCAATAATGATTTATTATTATTATTTAATAAATAATAATAATAATAATAATAATAATAATAATAATATAATGGACTGGGAGTCGGCAGATCCGGGTTCTAGTCCCCGCTCAGCCATGAAACTCACTGGGTGACTTTGAGCCAGTCACTGACTCTCCGCCTAACCTACCTCACAGGGTTGTTGTGAGGATAAAATGGAGAGGAGGATTATGTAAGCCGCCTTGGGTTCCTTGCAGGAAAAAAGGTGGGATATAAATATAATAAATAAATAAATGTCTATGGACATTGAACAGTGACAGGAGTTTGATTTGCTCCAAGCCATCATTGGGTGGGGAACTTGAGGTTCTCCAGATGTTCTTGGACTTTAACTCCCATCAGCCCCAGCCAGCCTGACCAGTGGTGAGGGATTATGGGAATTGTAGTATAGTAACATCTGGAGGGCCACAGATTCCCCACCCCTGTAGTAGATGTAAGGAGAGCTGGGTTTGGAATCTGAAAACAGAGATGTGCAAAATATATCTGAGACTAGAAACAAAAAGTGGAGAGTAAGTGAATGAAAAATTTACAGAATTGTATTATGATGATGATGATGATGATGATGATGATGTCCCAAGTATAGCTGTGGAATGGTTTGAAAGATCAAGATCTTCCTAACAAATGTAGGAATCCCTAAAATATATTAAAATGTCTAGGCCTAAGTGCCAATATACGCTATTTGCATTTTCTCAGCCCTGCCTGTCAGAATTCAAAGACCTCACAAGACTACACAGGCGTGTTTGCAATATGGGAAAATGAATCAGGACTGAGACAGAAACTGAGTGAGCTGACCCCCCTGCCCCGCACTTAGTATTTAACTTGGGCTGCACTTAGTATTTAACTTGGGCTTAAGTTCATTTTCATTTTTCATTTGAAAAATAGGTTTGGCTTCTGAGTCACTCACGGGTTCACTGCTATTCCAACCTACAGTCTTGGAATACTAGGATTTAAAACAATTGAGACCAAGGGTGTACACTGCAGACTTTTCAATATCTGGGTGGCAGGAGGGGGTGGGTGAGCCCAGGGCAAAACAGTCTTAGGGGCCTCCTCCTGCAGTAGATAACATAGCATATTTAAATACATGGGGTATTGGCATAATAAATGTATAGGTTAGAATGTAGCATTTAATTATTATAAATTCACTAATAACTATGAATGTCAATTCACTAGACAGACAAACCAATCTTAATGGAATGCAAAAGGAGTATCTTACAATCATTGCTGCGTAAATTGAGAATTATCATAGTATCTATAAACATTATTTACAATTAGTATAATTAAGAGAAGAAATTATCACACATTGACATAATTCAAACAAAAACCCTTTATTACAATAATTAATGAATAATCTGAGAGCAATACTGTGATCCCTGGAAGGGCGTTGCAGGGGCCATAAGGTATGGCAAACTTCCCCCTCCAAGTATGGAAAAGGGAAGGAGTGATCTGACCACACCACAGCTCCCTCCGTCCCAGTCACCCCAGAAACTTTGACATCGGGGAGAGCAAAAAAGAGGTGTGTTGGGTGTGTGTGCCAGTGGGAGGCGAGAGAGAGGCTGTGGATTTGCAGGATACAGGTCCTAACCACACTACCAGCACAAAGCAGCACTTTGGCTCACCTGAAGTGAATTCTGGGAATAGATTTCCTATTTGACTCTGTAAAGCAGCCTTCATCAATGTGGTGGCCCACATTGTTTTGGACTTCAGCTCCCATCAGTCCCAGCCAGCGTGGCCAATAGCTAGGAATGGGAGTTGTAGTCCAAAATAACTGGAGAACACTATGTTGGGGGAGGGTGCTATAAAGCCACTGCCTTGAAGGTCAAAGGTGAATTATTGTATATATGAGAACAGCAGCATGTACTAGACTTCTTCCAAAAACTCCACTATATTTTAGTACCAATACTGGGAAAACTCCACTATATTTTAGTACCAATACTGGGAAAACTCAATGCAAAAAAAAAAAAAATTGGATTTGAGGAAAAAGTGCAACTTGACTAAAAATTGTCTCTGGTTCCATCTAGGCCCAGAATTGTTCTGGCCCCTGACTCTGGAAGAAAGTTTCACTTTTGCAACAGAAGTCTGAAAGAGTGGTTTCACTCCTTCAGACTTCTGCTGCAAAAATGGAGCAGTTTCTTCCAGTTCACTTACATGGCCTGCTCATGCTGGCTTGGCTCTTAAATACAGTATATACAACAGGCAGAACCTTGTTTTTCCACTAAGGTTAGTAAGATGAACTGATATGATGAAGACCCTCAGTCTTGTGGGGCCCTGGGGCAATTTGCCCCTTCCCCCTCTCTGCACCTTTGGCTGAACTTGAGAAAAGGTGTGTGTGTGTGTCCACGCACGGATGTGTATATTAATGTTCAGACAAAAGCAAGCATAATAAGAGTCAAAAGGGGAAACACCCAACTTGTTTTGAGCAGGAACCAAAACCTGCAATCCTATGTACCCTAACATGGGTGTAAACTTACTGAACATAGTGGGACTTCTAGCCTTACACAAACCTACCTTGCAGAAGGTGGGATTAACACATTTTAATCAAAGTAGACGTTTTGCTCATACTTTTGCTTGTAAGAAAAAGGAAACACATATTCAAGTAAGATGGACTACTCTTACTTTGGTTAGTCAAAATACAGTAATACTTTGGATTGCAAGTAACTTGGTTTGAGAGCGTTTTGCAAGACAAGCAAATTTTTAAATATTTATTTAAATTTTTTTTACTTGATATACAAGCGACGTCTTGCAATAAAAGTACTGTAGTACGGCTTAAATTAAAAATCTCTGTACAAATTTTTTTGGGGGGATTTCGTTTTGATATAAGAGTGTTTTGGATTACAAGCACGTTTCCGAAACGAATTATGCTCTCAATCCAAGGCATGACTGTAATCAAAACACCATGAATTTGGATCGGCAGCAAGGCCTAGTACAAAAGACACACAGATACTATGGTCAACTAGCTCTAGTGACGTACGGGGGACCCACGTAGACTTGTCCACGTAGATCAAGTTCCCATACTTCTGAGGGGTAACTCAGAAGTATAGGAACTTGGTGGCAGAGATGTGATTGAGCTGAATAACGGCAGAAGAAAAATGTTGAAGAACTGAAAGATTAATAACAACACAGGTATTACCATGTCTGGGTACACACAGCAGAAAAAAGGCCATTCTTCAGGGACAGGGTTGCTTTTATTAGAAAGTCTTCTGCTTTGTCAGGTTTTAAGTGACTGAGGGAGCAATCCTATGACCCCTAGACAGTGTCTGACGGGCCATAGGATATTTTGGATTCCCAGATCCAAGGTCAGAGGCAGCGCTCTGACTTTGAACTGGAGAATTGGAGCTCCAATCCCCCTCCCCCTCACAGCTGGCACAGAAAGAACTACGCCGACTGCTCTTCGAGGTCAGGAAAGCAGCCTTGGAGAGGGGGAAAAGGAGGCATTCTGGTGGTCAGGGAGGGAGGAGGCTGGAGAGGCCAGGATATGAGGTATCATGAAGCCACTCCAGCCTCCTTCTCTCCCCCTCCAAGACGTTCCAGCTAGATGGGCAAAAAAGCCCATCTAGCTAAATACGCAGTGCAGGAGGACAGGGAGGTGCAGATCGCCTCTGCCGCACCTCCCGCTTTGCATAGGATGATCGTATACCTCTGAGTTTGGGGGCTTATGGGCATGACGATAGGAATGTGCCCCTAAGTGGGTTGGAGCTCAGGTTTGGAAAGAGGAAATTTTAGCGATCTCCCTTGCCCTGACCATACCGAGGCTTCAAAATAACAAATATGGAGAAGGGGGAGGATCACAAGGGAGAAGGGGAGGAAGGATAAGCAAAGCTAACTGGGATTTGGGTGTAGCAAGGCTGGAACAAGCTCCACACACTGGGCCCTCCTGTGGTGGTCATGCTAGACCACCCTCAGTTGTACGCTGTGACGAGTTTGCACGGCACTTCGAAGATAAAGTCGCTCATATTCGTCATGGACAATCAGTGCAGCTCCATTAGTAGAGGTGTCCAGAGCACCGTCCAATGAATTTCATTGGATGAATTTCAGTTATTGAGGCCTGAGGATGCGGACAAGGTGCTTGGCCAAGTTCGGTTGACCACCTGTGTGCTTGACCCTTGCCCGTCATGGCTTATTACATCATAGATTTCATAGATCATAAAGTTGGAAGGAGCCTACAAGGCTATCGAGTCCAACCCCCTGCTCAATGCAGGAAACTAGAGGAGGGGTCTCCCATCCAAGTAATAACCATGCTTGACCCTGCTTAGCTTTCCACGCTCAGACAAGCTGAGCCAGCGTAAGCCACAGGCCTGTCTATCAAATAAGGAGGGGATAGCCAGCTGGGTCCAGGAGGTTGTAAACGCCTCCTTGAGAGAGGGAGTGGTGCCAGCCTCATTGAAAGAGGCGGGGATTAGGCTACTTCTGAAAAAGCCTAACCTGGACCCTGATGGTGTTAATAACTACAGGCCGGTAGCTAATATCCCATTCTTGGGCAAGGTGCTTGAGCGGGTGGTTGCTGGTCAACTCCAGGCACTCTTGGATTTAATGGACTATCTAGATCCATTTCAATCCAGCTTCAGGCCTGGTTTTGGAACAGAAACTCCCTTGGTCGCCCTGTGGGATGACCTTTTCCCGGGAGAGGGACAGGGGGAGTAGTAGTAGTAGGCGATCATTCGGGACTGAGTAAGATTGTCTTCCAGGATAAAATTACAAAAAGATTATATAAAAAGAAATTGTATAAAATTGTGTAAACTCTAGCGATGGGTCCGTAAGTGACTGTGGAGGCCAATTCTAGATCCACACAGCTTCCCACAGTGAGGACACAAGTTACCAGATGGAAGATGGTCCTGTAAAGGATTCGTTTGACGTGCTTTTGTCTTAGCACGTTTCTCCCTTTCACCTTGCACTCGGGCCTCTTCAAAGTCCATAGAACCTTTGTGAAAAGCCAACTTCCAGTTAAAGCGTTCATGGGCCAGAGCTTCCCAGTTCTTGATGTTCATATTGAATTTCTTAGATTAGCCTTGAGAACATCTTTAAACCTCTTATACTGACCACCGATATTCCGCTTTCCATCCTTGAGTTGGGAATAAAGTAACTGCTTTGAGAGACAGCAATCAGACATTCGAACAACATGACCGGTCCATTGAAGTTGGCGTTGGAGGATCAGGGAATGCAACCCTGCTGATTCTCTTGGACCTCTCAGCGGCTTTCGATAACATTGACCATGGTATCCTTCTGGATAGGTTGTCTGGGTTGGGAATTGGAAGCACTGCGCTCCAGTGGTTCCGATCCTACTTTGGTGGCCGATTCCAGAAGGTGGTGCTGGGGGATTACTTCTCTGTCCCTTGGCAGTTATGCCATGGGGTGCCACAGGGCTGTATTTTATCCCCCATGCTGTTTAACATCTACATGAAACCACTGGGAGAGGTTATCTGGAGGTGTGGGGTGAGGTGTCATCAATATGCAGATAACACCCAGCTCTTTCTCTCCTTTTCATCTAATCCAGGTGTGGCAGTGGCTGTTCTGAATCAGTGCCTGGGCATGGTAATGGACTGGATGAGGGCTAATAAACTGAGACTCAATCCAGATAAGACGGAGGTACTGTTAGTGGGTGGTTTGTCTGCCCAGCTAAGTGATATTCAACCAGTTCTGGATGGGGTTGCACTCCCCTTGAAGGATCAGGCTCGTAGTTTGGGGGTGCTCTTAGATCCACAACTGTCACTCGAGGCACAGGTGAACTCGGTGGCACGGAGCACCTTTTATCAGCTTAGGCTGATATACCAACTACATCCTTATCTGGACAGAGACAGCCTAGCTACAGTTATCCATGCTCTGGTAACCTCTCATTTGGATTACTGCAATGCGTTATACATGGGGCTGCCTTTGAAAATGGTCCGGAAACTTCAGCTGGTCCAAAATATGGCAGTAAGATTATTAACAGGGACTGGCTGACGTGAATATATTATGCCAGTGCTTTCTCATCTGCACTGGCTGCCAGTCTGTTTCCGGGCCTAATTCAAAGTGCTGGTACTAACATTCAAAGTCCTAACATTCAAAGGTCCATAGGAATTCTCTCTCTCTCTCCAGGCTCCCTGTCCATCTGACTACTGGTCTGGAGTGTTTGCACCTTGTGTTGGGCCAGCAGGGCAGATTAGGGATTCTGTTGGTGTACCGCCCACCCTGCTGCTCAACAGACTCCCTATCTGAGCTGACAGAGGTGGTCTTGGTTGCGATGTTGAGGTCCCCTAGGCTGTTGGTCCTGGGAGACATCAACGTCCATGCCGAGGGCACCCTATCTGGGGCAGCTCAGGATTTCATGGACTCCATGACGACCATGGGACTGTCCCAAAATGTCATTGGCCCAATGCATGTAGCAGGGCACACTCTAGATCTGGTTTTTTCAGCCGGACATGGGGATAGTGATCTGAAGGTGGGGGACTTTGAATTGGTCCCTTTGTCATGGTCAGATCACTGCCTGCTGAGGTTTAGACTGACGGGGACTTTCCCCCTCTGCGAGGGTGGGGGACCTATTAAAATGGTCCGCCCCCGGAGGCTAATAGATCCAGACAGTTTCCAGAGTACCCTTTGGGGGTTTCCGGCTGATATGGCTGGTGGTCCTGTCGAATCCCTGGTCAGTCTCTGGAATAGGGAGATGACCCAGGTAGTTGACACAATCGCTCCTGAGTGCCCTCTCTGTAGTAGAGCTCATCGTGATACATCCCAGAGCTGAGAGCGATGAAACAAAATAGGAGACGGCTTCAGTGGAGATGGAGAAAAACTCCCAGTGGATGCATTCGAGCCCTGGTTTGTGCCTACAATCACGTATATTTAGGGGCAGTGAGGGCGGCAAAGAAACAACATCTCACTGCCTCTATCCAATCTTCTATTTGCTGCCCAGCAGAGCTTTTTAGGGTTGTCCGCAGCCTGTTATATACTGGCCCCAAGGACATTCTGGACTCCTGAGGCCTGCTGTGATATGTTTGCTAGGCACTTCCAGGAAAAAATCTCTTGCATCCATTGGGACTTAAGACTCCTATGTTATGGCAGTTGAGTCAGCTGAGGTTCCTAGAGCACAGCCTGGTCCAGTTATTTTGGATGAGTTTCAGTTGGTACAGCTCGAGGATGTTGACAAGGTGCTTGGACAGGTTTGTGCAACTACATCCGCACTGGATCCTTGCCCCTCTTGGCTCATAAAAACTAGCAGGGAGGGAACAGCCGGCTGGGCCAGGGAGGTGATCAATGCCGCTTGAACGAAGCGGTGGTGAGGCCGCTCCTGAAGAAACCCTCCCTGGACCCAGAAGATCTTAATAACTTTAGGCCGGTAGCAAATGTTCCTTTCCTGGGCAAGGTCTTAGAGCGAGTAGTGGCCAAACAGATCCAGGCGCTCTTGGATGAGACTGATTATCTGGATCCATTTCAGTCGGGGTTCATGCCTGGTTTTGGCATGGAAACAGCTTTGGTTGCCCTGTATGACGACCTATGTTGGGAGAGAGACAGGGGGAGTGTGACCCTGTTGATACTCCTGGATCGCTTGGTGGCTTTCGATACCATCGACCATGGTATCCTTCTGGGGCAGCTTGAATTGGGAGTGGGGGTCACTGCATTGCAGTGGTTCCGCTCCTACTTGGATGGCCGGAACGTGGTGCTTGGGGAATACTGCTCGACCCCGTGGACTCTCCAGTATGGGGTTCCTCAGGGGTCAGCCTTATCCCCCATGCTTTTCAACATATACATGAAACCGCTGAGTGGGGTCATCTGGAGTGCGTTGCCATCAGTACGCTGGTGACACGCAGCTCTATTTCTCCTTTTCATCTTCAGCAGGTGAAGCTGTGGATGTGCTAAACCGGTGCCTGTCTGCGACAATGGACTGGATGAGGGCTAATAAACTGAAGCTCAATCCAGACAAGACTGAGATGCTGTTGGTGGGTGGTTCCTCTGATGGAGGGTGTTCAACCTGTTCTGGATGGGGATGCAATCCTCTTGAAGGAGCAGGTCCATAGCTTGGGGGTTCTCCTTGAATCATCTTTGTCACTTGAGGCTCAAGTGGCCTCAGGGGCATGGAGTGCCTTCTACCAGCTCCAGCTGGTGGCCCAGCTACGCCCCTATCTGGACAGGGATAGCCTGATCTCAGTAATCTACGCTCTGGTAATCTCGAAGCTAGACTACTGCAATGCACTCTATGTGGGGCTGCCCTTGAAGACTGTTCAGAAGCTGCAGCTTCTGCAAAATGCGGCAGCCAGACTTATTAGTGGGACCAGAAGGTCCAAACACATAACACCAGTTCTGGCCCGGTTGCGCAGGCTGCCTGTATGCTTCCGAGCCCGATTCAAGGTGCTGGTCTTAACCTTTAAAGCCCTACAAGGTTTGGGACCACAATACTTGATGGAATGCCTTTCCCAACCACAATCTACCCGTACACTACGTTCCAACATCTGGGGCCTTCCTCCGGTTGTCGCCTCCGAGGGAGGCTCAGAGAACGGCAACCAGAGGGAGGGCCTATGCTGAGACTTTTAACAACTCTAAATAGTGCATGGTGGGTGGTTATTTTTAATCTTTTATGGGTCACATTGCATTAATTTGTTTTAGCTTTTTGTGTCATTTTAAATTTGGTTTTAAATTTTTATAATGTTTTTATTGTGTATATTTTATATTATATTGTTGTCTTTTATTGATTGTTGTAAACCGCCCAGAGAGCTTCGGCTGTTGGGCGGTATATAAATGAAATTAATAATAATAATAATAATAATAATAATAATAATAATAATACCACCACCACTACTACTACTACTACGGCTTGGGGCCAGGGTATCTGAAGGATCGTCTCCTCCCATACGTACCTGCCCGGACACTAAGATCTTCTTCAGCGGTCCTTCTCCGAGAGCCCCTGCCAAAGGAAGCGAGGCAGGTGGCTACCAGGAGGGACTTTTCTGTGGCACCCCGGTTGTGGAATGAGCTCCCCAAAGAGGCTCGCCTGGAGCCTACATTGTACTCTTTTCGGCACCAGCTGAAGACCTTTCTATTCTCCCAGGCATTTTAATAATAATTTTAATCTTGTTGTTTTTAACTCTGTTATTGTAATTTGAACTGCTTTGCTGTGTTTTTTAATCTGTGGTTTTAAATCTTATATTTATATTATATTGTATTTTATGGTTTTAACTGTTGTAAACCGCCCAGAGAGCTTTGGCTATTGGACGGTATAAAAATGTATTAAATAAGTAAATAAATAAATGCTGGCAGAGATTAAGCCCAGATTGCAATCTGGCAGAGTTTGGACAATAAGGTTTGTCTAGGGGAAGGGTTTACTTAAACCAGAAGTATCTAACTGGATCCGAGTGGTGGTGGTGAGCTGGATAACTCACCCACCTACCCCGTCTGTTCCACGTTCCCCCACGGGGGGGGGGGAGCAATCAAGACAGGGAAAGCACTTAGCATGCCACCACCCCGTTTACACCCACGCCCTTGAGACAGTGAATCTGGTGATCATGTAAAAAGCCATGTATTCCCTTTTAATGGACTTGTGAATCAACCCTTTGTTTTCATTTCCAGATGGCTAGATCCTTGTATTTGGGCATTAAATAAAAGTTGAAGTTTTCATGACTGGGTGTGTTTACGGTTTTTTCTATTCTACAATTAAGTGTCGAAAAGAAAAGTTGTACACTTGTAAAGACTTAAAACAAAAGCGTCAAATTCAGACTGCAACCTGGCCAGAAAGAAAGGAAGAAAAGGGAGTATTTTGCGACTGAAATGGTTGCCAGTGGAGCAGAGAAGGCGCTCCTTCCGCAGGCAGCCCACAAGGGCGAGCGAGCTACAGAAGACGTGCTTGCCTGAGGATTCCAACAGGCACAAAATGCTCATAGGCGCCAACGAGACGAGGAAAGCGCAACAGCAGCCAATAGTGGTGGAGGACTGGAATCTTCCCTTCGCCTTCCTACCCCCGCTTCCCGCGGTGAAATCACGCTGTGCCTGCGCCGCCGGCGCTTCCTATTGGCTGCCCGTGCGGCAAAAGGGGCAGGCAGTGAGAGCCGTCGCGCGCCGCCGTCGCCGCCGGCTCTCGCAGCCTCAGCTGGGCCCCACCCCTTTCCCTCCGCGGGCGACGCGGGGCCGCCACGTGCGCGCACACGTAATGCACGGAGGGGGCGTGGCGTACGCAGGACGGACGGCGGCGCGAGGCGACGTAGCCAGAGCGAGCGAGCTGAGGCGCCTAAGGCGCGCGAGAGACGGGATCCGCCGCTGTCGCCAGGGCCGCCTAGGCTGCTGAGGAGACGCAGACGGAGCCGCCCACCATCAGCCCCCCCTCCTTCCCTCTCCCTCCCTCCCCTCCCTTTCCCGCTCCGCGCGGCTGCCTCAGCGCCCGCCCCTCCCCCTTCCTCCTAGGCCGGGCTGTTGCTGCCGCTGGTGAGAGAAAAAGGGGGGAAAGGCCGCGACGCAGCTTGGCGAGTGCGAGGAAGGGAGGGAAAGCCGGCGCGAGGGCGGACAGGCATTAAAGGCCGAACCGAGCCCGGATCAGACCAACTCCCCGCCGGGCTCGAGAGAGCAGCTACTCCCCTCTAGTCCCAACCGGGCGACCTCTCCACCTCCCCGGGGCAGCAGCCTCCGCTTCCCTCCTGGCCACCATCTCAAGGCCCCAGCCGGTTAGTCGGGAAAGCCCCTTGTGGGGCTCGGGGCGTTCTCTTTTCTCCGGGTCCCGACCCGGCCTAGCCCAACCGCCAGCACAATGGTGCGGGGAGGCACCGTGGCCTCCCCCATTCCCGCCGCCACACATCTCCCCTTTCCGCCCCCCTCCGCTTCATCTCGGGAATGGGGGGGCAGACCGCGCTCACCTGGCTCGCGCTCTCGGGGGCCCCCGCCGTCTCCGCGCGCCCAGCAGCAGCAGCAGCGCCAACAACGGAGTCAGCGCGGCGGCGGCGGCGGCTTTTCCTGTCCGGTTACGTTAGGGTCACATGACCGAGAGCGGAGCAGAGAGGCTGTAGCGAGGAGCCCCCGCCGGGGAGAGAGACAGAGAGGAGGGGGAGGGGAGGCGGCGACGAGAGCTGTGGCGGCAACAGCAGCAGCAAGAGCCACCCCTCCCCCCTCCTTCCCCGCCCGCCCGCCTGCCTGGCTGGCTTTGCCTGTCTTTGCGCGCGCCGCTTCCAGCGAGCAGCATACAGGCCGCACCGGCTGGGCTCGGCACTCGCGGGCGCTCTCAGCAACGGCGGTGGGGGCAGAATCCATTGAAACCCGCGGCGTGCGGAAGCGAGAATGTGTTGTATTCCAATCTTCGCTCCGTTCACTATTCTGGTTTTTGCTAGAGGGAGAAAATCGCCACGAGGTGGCCAAAACAAAAAATAGGTGCACTTGGGCAGCAATCCTATACAGAATTACCAGTTGAGTATGTGCCACATTGAACCAAATGGGACTTACTTCTGAGTAGACGGGTGGGATTTAACTGCGTGCCGTAAAAAGTGAGGGAGTGGGACGCAGTACCACCTAGGGCTAATTTTTATGCTAATTTTAATTGCCTTTTAAGAAAGCAACGCCCCAAAACTCCAATTTACATTTGGATATTTCTAAAATGCACTTTTAAGCAGGCACTTAAGCCTTATTCATAATGGCAAATGATAGGAAGCCTTATGCTGAGGAAGAGTTTGAAGATGGAGTTCATTTTTTAAACAAGTTGAATGCAGTAGTGTCCTAATTAACTTGCAGGCTGAAGAGAATAGCATGCCATTGTTGGTAATACAGATACATAAGTCATATTCAATCCACAATTACATGCACTTTGTTCTTGTTAGAAATTATTGGTGTTTACATGTTCCTAAAGGTTTGATGAATTGTGGCAATGGATTGCAGTCTTGATTTCTTGATAGACTTTGAATAAAATTTACTGGGTTTGCTCTGGCTTTATGTATTGACTGCTAGTGGATTGGGGAAAGGTTCTTTGTTGGAAAATGTAAGGAGTCTCTTGAATGAGTACGTGATGGAGCATCAACAATAAATCTACAAACCTATTTATTCTTAGCACTGGTTTGGTTCAACTAATTTCATTATAAATGCTGTGAATCTGAAGAGGTTTAAGTACTCCACTCAGACTTGTGCATTGGGCATTAATGTTTTAATAGTTTGGCTTTCCCCAAGGTGGTGCCCTCCAGATGTGTATAACTACAACTTCCATCATCCCCAGTCATGACTAGCTGGGAATGATGTGAGTTCTAGTCCTATGCATCTGCAGGATGACACCTTGGGGAAGCCTGGTATAGTTCAAGACTCAAGTAGCTTTCTAATGGTCAATATGCAGTTTTTTTCAGTTTATTTTATGCCTTTTTCTCCCTTCGCCCCTTTCTACAGCCTATATTGCCTTGTTTTCCCCTCACTGCAATCATCTGCATATTCGTCTTGGATATCCCACTGAATTCAGTTGGGCTTAAGTGTGCATGAGATTATCGCTGGTGGTTGCAATCCTGTATACACTTACTTTGGAGTGAGTTCCGTTGAACTCAGACTTATTTCTGAGTAGACATGCATAGGATTGTGCTGTTGGTGTCATCTTTTTGCCTTCACTATAAGTCTACAGTGTTAACTAGAGTGAATTCTCACAATATGTTAATTTTCTAAAAATAAAATTAAAAAAGTATACTGACTTTCAACCAGTTGGTTCCCAGGGCAGTTCACAACAATAACAAATAGAAAATCAATAAAAAAACAAGACCAGCAATCAAAAGCAGCAGATTAAAACAATTATAATTCAGAGCTCTAAAGGCTTGGGAGAAGAGAGAGGTCTTTGCCGGGCGCCAAAAGATATAGGCCCCAAACAAGCATCTCTCGGGAGGGAGTTCCATAATTGGGGAGTCACCAGTGAAAAAGACTCCTCCTTTGGCTGCAACCTGCTTCACCTCACATAGCAGGGGACTTCCCGTGTCAATTGGCCCATGTGTTGAATAGGCATTCCTTTAGGTATCCATGTCTTAATCTATTTAGGCTTTGGAGGTCACCACCAAACCCGGAATTGTGCGTGGAAACACACCAGCACCCAGTGAAGGTCTTCTAGCACTAGAGTGATATCCCAGTCTCGGTTAGTATTTTGGGCTAATTATAGTTTCCAGGAAGTCTTCAGATGTGCTACAATAATCAATTTTAACTGGCTTATCATACTTTATGACAGTGGCCAGGCTGTTTCTATCCACGAGAGACTATGACCTAGTTCGCATGACACAAGAACCCACCATAGTGGGTTATCGTGTCTTCTGAACCTGGAGTGGTTTCTGCAGGGTGGCTTATTTTTCACAGCCAAGCCACCCTGAGAACGCATGGCTTGTTTTAGGGTTGTTCTTGCCCACAATGGGTTGTGTCATTTAAACCCAGCTCGGCGATTTTATTGTGGGTTGCCAGGACTGGCTACAGAGCCACTTGACAAGAGCAGCAAAAAAACATGCCACTCACTTTGTGTGATCCTGCCAGTGATGCCCTTCCACCGATGCTGAGATGGCATTTTGGAAGAACCGTCACTTGTTCCCGTTTTTAAAAACATTGTTTTGGGTGCTTCAAAAGCTTGCAATTGAGGTTGTATTTTGTTTTTATTTTATTTTTTGTCACTCTTTTGCAGGTGTGCACTTACGGCTATCCAATATGAGTATTGAGAAGACGAGGTTGCCTATCTGCTAATTTGAGCACAGTTGCGAAGGACCAGGGGAGAAATAACAGTAAGAGAAAGTAGTAGCACAAGTCAGAAGCACCAAAAATGGGGGGAACCAAAGTGCACCAAAAGGGGCGGGGGAACAACAGTATTTTCCCCCTTGGCAATATGATCCTCTTGGTTTTATGTGGTGAACTGACACTTATCCTCCTCCTCCACCTTTTCAACACTTCCTGACTAGCTACTCCAGAAGGGGATATTAACGCCCCTCCCCCATTTAAGTGGCTCCTTTTTGGAGCAGTTACTGCAGTTCTGACAGTTCTAAATATATATATATATATGCAGAAATGTATGCAAACGTAATGGCTGAGAAGTAAATGGAGGGGAAATTTTTGCACCTGCAGTAACTGTTCATTACTGCAGGTGCGCAAATTACCCCTCCATTTACTTCCCAGCCATTAAATATGCGTATATTTCTGTGTTTTTTTGAGAACTGTCAAGGAATTGCAGCAACTGCAGCAGTAAGTACTCTGAAAAGGAGTTGTGAAAAGGAGGAGTTAATATCTCCCCTTTCTGGAGAAGCTGCAGACTCGGGATTGTTGAAAAGGTGGAGGGTACTGAGAACTGTCAGTTCAACACTTAAAATCGAGAGGATCACACTGCTAAGGGGGAGATATCCCCCCCCCCCAATTTGGTGCACCTTCTTTTGCCACTCCCCCCCCCCCCTTTACCAGTGCTTGTCCATTGACAACTTGGCAATTGGTCCCTTGCCACTGGGCAAATTCGCCTATATGCAGTCTCGCCTTGTCCTCCTCTTGATAACTGGAACAGACAAGGAAATTGACCAGGAAAGACTACACATTTTGGACAGGTGTAAGTGTGCACTTGCGAAAGAGACAAAAAATTACAAAAAGAGTTGTACAATTTTCAGGGACAGAAAAAAATATGACCCCAATTGCGCTTTTTTGAGGCTCCATAAACACACAGTGGCGAATGAAAAGGGATAGCGATCGGAGCAGGGAGGGAGAGACAAGACAGGTTCTGCTGTGAAACACACTGGGATACATGGCAGAGCCGGCTGGAGGGCTGAGCAGAAAGGAGCGGGGGAACAACCCATGGTAAGCCCGATCATCTGTCAGGCACACTGTGAGTTCAGTAAACAACCAGCCCACTGGCTTATTCACAGTGTGGTTTAGTGTGACCTACAAATGCACCCATTAGGTGGTGCATCAGCCTCTAATTATGAAAGCCGCAGAGTCTACTTGGACCTCTGCTGACAATGAGGGATCTAGAAATGCTGGACTAGTGCTCTTACATTTTTAGTACAATACTGTATCCTTTTTCTCTCCCTTCTGTTCTTATATTCAGTTTCTCCTATAACAACTTCCTTCTCTTATCCCCTTCCTCTCTTCCCAGTTATTATTGAAGTCCCCTTTGGTCCTCTTCCCTTGAGATGAAGACCTTCCCCCTCACCCCCGAACATTTCACATCTTCTGTCCACCTTTACATCAGTTCCATCATCCTCCCCCTTCCCTGTGTAAGCACACACAGGCTCCCCAGTTCCTGGTGCTACTGCCCAGTGCCGGGTTGTCCTGAGATGGAAGGTGCAGCAGCTGCTGGTGTTTCTCCTTCATTTCTTAGCCTGTCCTTTTGACCACTCTTCCTATTCTTTTTATTCCTTCCCTTACTCTCAGCCTACAGCTCGTCTGTTCTTTTCCTTTTCCTCCCAACTTTGCATGCTATGGCCTGGCTCTAATCAACTTACACTTCCCTGTGTGTTTATGCACTGTGCATGCAGGGAGCTGCTGCTGATTGTCTATTCAACCAAAAGGCTGCTGGGCAAGCAAGGCAAGTGGGAAGGCTGCAGTGCTGAGGCCCACTGGTGTCCCCAGCCTGCTGTTTGAGAAACTGATGTGAAGTTCATGCTTTACATCAGTTTCTCAAACAGCAGGCTGGGGACACCAGTGGGCCTCAGCACTGCAGTCTTCCCGCTTGCCTTGCTTGCCCAGCAGCCTTTGGTTGGACTGGTAGAAGCAGCTCCCTGCATGCACAGTGTATTGAAGTTATGTGATTAATTTGTGTATATTTTGTCTGATCTTTGTGAAAGCCTTTCAATATAGTGGAGATAATTCTGTAAACCTTTTGAGTAGGTCTTAACTTTGATAGGTAGACTGATTCTCTCCCCCCCAGTTTGCTCAGAGCCTTGGGTAAGTGTGCACAGGATCACATGTAGTCTCAGATTCTCTTCCTCCAATTAGCTGGACAATAAATACTAGCTCGTTCTTGCAGTGAAAACTGCTTTCTAGTAAGGAAGCAGGGAGCCATGATTGCATATGGGGGTGGGTTAGGATTTTTAAGTTTTGTACTGTTTTTGTGTTTATACTGTGTGTGTGTGTGTGTGTGTGTGTTTCTCCCGCCTGCCCCCCTTGTATTTTATTGGATTGTACATCGCTCAGAGTGGCCGGATGTCTGGCCAGATGGACGATTCATAAATATAATAAATAAATATTCCCACAACCCATTTTGCAGTAACTTTTTCTGAAAGTTTAAATCATATGTATGTAAGCAATAGAATAGTGCTTCATCCTCCTGGAGGGAGGTTATAAAGTCTATAGCTGATTGCTTCCTGTAGGTTTTACTGAAAACACAGTAATGGGTTCTGCATAATGGGACCCATCACAAGAGCTGCCCAAGGAATTGGGCAGTATGTTGTTTTTCAAATATCCCAAACTTTGCATGCACTTCAGGTTTGTATGAGTTATTCTGCTTTCAATAATTTTGTCATTTGTAGGCTGCTTTCTAAATGGTGCGCTGTATTCTTACAAGGAACAGTCCATTAGGTTAAATAGTTTTGGGGACACTTGAGTACAAGTGAACTGTGTATATATATCTTGTTGGGTGCTAATAGCACGTTAGAGCTTGTGAGTGACTATTTTCTGAAGTATAAAACAAGAATGGGCCTCACGTATTTGAGAGATTCATGCCCACTAGTTTGTACACCTAATCAAATGTGCTATTTACAAGTTGATGGAATGGGCATGAAAGTTTTCTGGTTGGGAAGTATAAGGGGATTACTTCTCTTCTATCAGCGTTTAGAACATTTGTGGATGCAGGAACTACTTTGGGAACATCTTTCCCCCAGGTTTCTGAAGAGAGGAGCAGGAGCCTACATACCTGACTGGCAAAAGTGGCTGTTGCCAGGTAAAATGGCTGCTTTAGAATGATAAAAGATTGTGATGCTAGGAGGATAGCAGAATAGGCTGGTTTAGGGAAGTGACAATACCAGTACAGGTGAGTTAACCAGCCTGGTCCCAAGTGTCTCCTTCCCTTTTCAATAGAGCTGACTTTTGAAAGATGGAAAAGAGGCCTCCTCAGTTTCAAATAGCCAGAGGACAGCTATTCATGTATTCATAGAATAATAGAAAAGTAGAGTTGGAAGGGGCCTACAAGGCCATTGAGTCCAACCCCCTGCTCAATGCAGGAATCCAGGTCAAAGCATCCCTGACAGATGGCTGTCCAGCTGCACCTTGAATGCCTCCAGAGTGGGAGAGCCCACCACCTCCCTAGGTAGTTGATTCCATTGTCTTACTGCTCTGACAGTCAGGAAATTTTTCCGGATGTTTAGGTGGAATCTAGGTTCCTGTAACTTGGGCCCATTATTCCGTGTCCTGCAAACTGGGATGATCGGGAAGAGAAGATGTGGGTATTCTCTCAATATATGAACAGTCAAGTCAATTTTCTAGAAAATTGGAATTGGAATTTTTTCCAATGCTCCAAACTGTGATTTACCTTGTTATACAGTGATTTACAGTGTTGGCATATTTCTGCCTGCGTTATATTTACATCTACCAACTTACTTCCTTTTAGTGGCTTCACTATAGTGCCACATACTAGTAACATTTTTTTTTTTCTGATTAGGCATTGTTTTGACTACTATAAACTAACCAAAAGGGCACACACACACACAAACCCTTAACAGGACTACGCAAACACTTCAAACTTCCTCAGCTCAGGAAAATAAATGGGACACTGCTCTGTATGTTTGCTGAAAGTGAAGCAGAATTTAATCAGTTTTACTTTAACTTGTGGTCTGAGAGGAAATAAGTATTTTAGCGTTGGTTTTTATTTGATCTGCATAGCAAATTGGGTGAATCCATGATTTTTAGCTTGGATTATATATATATTTGGTTTTATTTTACCCTCTTTACAAATCAATAAAACACACTTCCTTAATTATAGTATTTTTAAAATAATAACATAATGCTTTTAAACTGTATTGTATTTTATCCTGTTAACATGCAAGATTCATATGTGATTTTATGTAAGGTTTTTTCTTCCCCAATAATAATGGTAATAATTGCTTTTAAACTGTCTTGCATTTTATCCTGTTAATATATAAGAATCATGTGTGATTTTATGTAAGGTTTTGTTTTTTTTAACCGTCATACTGTCGTAGTTTTTATTATTATCATTATTATTGTTGTACTGTTGTACTTTTTAATATTGTTTTTATTTATTCTGTATGCGAATGGCCTATGGCCTAAGCATTAATAATAAATACACACACACACTTCCTAGGGATAATCAACTGAAATAAATATATATAACTTTGAAACTGTCACTCGCTCATATTATTAGCATCCATTGATACTATTTAATTAATTAAAACAACATAACTTTTAGATACGGAAAAATAAAGCACTGGAGAAATTAACTCCCCCACATCAAGCCACCTACAGGCTGCTGCTTTATACGAAGTCTGATAATTGGTTCATCCAACCCAGCACTTCCTACTCCTGGGGTCTCCACCATGGCACTTTCTTGGTGCATGCCAGGCTTCCTGTTTGTCCTGACTTTTATTGTATTTTTGAAGATATTATTTAACTAACTGTCATGCTGCAAAGTAAAAACGCTGGTCTCCACTGCCATGTGTATTTCCAGATATATTAGAAAATAAAAAAATGATAGGTGGCTGCAGCCCTGCATTTCATTTTGAAGTGTGCCCAGCCACCCAGAAAAAAAAGGTAAGCCAGGGGTGTTAGGGGGTGTCCTGAGTGGCTAGACAGGGTTGCAAGGAACATCCTGGTGGGTTAGATGGGTAGAGTGAGGAGCAAGGAGTGTTTCCTGTATGTGAGAGATGGTTTTTGGGTGGTGTGTTTTGCATGTGTGTTTTGTCTAGGTCTTTATGGGGCTTGTAGTGTGGGTAGGTATTTTGTGCTGTGTTTTGAGATTCTCTGAGCACTAATTTAATTTCTGTGACACTTATTTTGTACCTTGTGGGAGCAAATACCTGATTTGGCACTCAGGGATCAGACCCCACCTCTGCCTTGTATGCAGTTCCTCTGTCAAGTTTCTTATCTCTGAGCCTCATCAGTTCACCTTCTGTGAAATAGGTGTTGGACCAGAAAACTCAGTTTAAAAGTGTGATTTTGTATTTGGAACTCAAATCCCACCTGCCTTGTACTTGGACAAGTTATTTATTTTTTAATCTGACCGGTTTGCCTTCTGGTAAATGGGTGTTTTGTAACCGGCCACACTCACCACAGCAGCCATTTTGTTAATTGGCAACGCGCACACACCTCTGGAGCCATTTTCTGAGTGTGCCTGTGAAACTATCAACATTCCAAATGTAGCCACTGACACAGAAAGGTTGGGCACCGCCTAGCAGTAGCGCTCCGATTCAGGAAGAGATGTTTCCCAGGCTGGGTACCTGACATCCTTGAGTGGAGAGAGGATTGAACCATCCAGCATACAGTACATGAGTTCTACCTAAAGATGTGACAGCTTAGGAAAATGGGGAAAGGGTCTTTCCATAGTTGTTATTAAATATTTCCAATGAAAAAATTGAAAATTCACAGGAAAAGGAAGAAGTCCTTTTATGAAATAGTTTTGCTTTCAGAATGGGTGAAATGATTTTTAAGACAATGTTTTAAAACACCATATATGCCTGTTGCTCCCTCAAAATGTGTTCTAGTAGTGTATCTACAGTACAATCTCATATTTCTAACGTCTGTTGTTTAAATGTTTTGACTAATTTTTAACCAGTTAACGGACACATTCCAGACACACTGAGGGCCAAAACACGTTACTTTCATTTTTCCTCTAGAGTAGGTATGGGGTAGGGGCTTATCTGACACATTCCAGACACACTGAGGGCCAAAACACGTTACTTTCATTTTTCCTCTAGAGTAGGTATGGGGTAGGGGCTTTGTACATCGCCCAGGGTGGCCGGGTGACCGGCCAGATGGGCGATTGATAAATGTAATAAATAAATAAATAAAATCTGGATTGAGACCCTAGCATCCCAATTCACTAGTGCCCCACTACTATGGGCCTGATCCATATTGGGGGGCCCATGCCTGCAATTTCTATTGCAAAAGTCATCCATTTGCTTTAAAAATGAAAGATGTAATTAGCAGCTACATCTTTAAATGTCTGTTTTGACCCCAATTGTCCTTAAGATTGTGTGATCCATTAGGCTGGAAGCAGGAACTAGATTTTGTTTTTTTTCCAGAGTAAGTTTGAAAGAGTGATAGATTTTTGCCTTAAATAGGTACCAATTTTTGTAGTGATCTTTCTGGATAGTCTTCTCTCCGTACATTATATTAAGCATTAAGTCATAATAACTTCCTCTTACTATTACTAAACTAGTTAATTCCCCCTGTTGCCCAAGCTGCTAATAACTAAGTTACGGTTAGTTACTGTCCACAACACTACATTAAAAAAAAAAAAATGAAATATGCAAGCAGTGTCAGGAAGGGGCCATGGCTCAGTGTCAGAGACGTAAAATTTCTGAAAAGGTTTCCTGCGTTTTTGGAGGAAAATGGGAATGCAAGGAAAAGGAATATGCAATACTTAACTATTTTAGTACTTTTAAAAAACATGTTTTGTGTAACTTAGCCCATCACTGCTGTACTGTGATATTAATGAAATGAGCATGAATTCCTTCATGTCCCAGTATTGGTCTTTCGGTATTTTCCATACACATGTGCTTCCTTCTTATGGGACTTTGTTTACCTCAGTACATAACTTGTCCCGGTATACCTATACACCTAATATGTATGATACCAGAACTTTTGGATTGGATGTATATTAAGTAGCCATGTTTAACATTTACTTAAAAGATGAAGTTAACAAGTATCTAGGGTAGATATGAGTGCAAGTGGAAGGTGTGTATCATTAAGCAAGAAAAAAAGGCTCACAGCCAGCATAACAGAAGGATAATACCAAGATGTTTGATTAGGAAGTTGAACCTGAACCCAATTTAACTATTTAAGAACACAATGGCTTATTTTCAATTCAGACATTACCTTTAAGGAGTGGTTCAGTAACTTGTTCAGCCATCGTGAAGCAGTTCAAATACATTTAAGACAGGTCATTAGAAGTATCCTTTATATGTTGGACAAATGAGAGCAGTAAGCTGTGCCAACTAGTCCTGCCCATTGGCGTCTACATGAACATCTACCAGGAGGAGAGCATGGACACCAGGGGGCACAACTAGTCTGTGGCTCTGCTCAAGCATTGGTACAATGCATGAGAGATACTTTTGAATGGGGCTATCAAAACTATTGCATTTGCAATGTAACACTTGGAAACTGAAAAGACTTTAAAATGTTTTGGGGAGTAAAACATACTATTTGCATGTACCAATACTACAACCTGCAGACATCTATCAGTCATTTGACCACAGAGGACAGAATGACAGCAAGAACAGACATTAAGCTGTGAGGATGCAGCCAAAAATGGTTGCAAACATAAAACCTGTTACAGTGTTATAATACTGAGACTGTTTGGGTCACCTCTTCTCAAAAGTAATAGAGAGTTGAAACAGTACAGACCAGCAAGTAAAATGATCAAAAGGGTACCTTTCTCTGAGAAAAGGATAAGGTGTTGAGAGCTTTTTCATTAAAAAAAAAGAAAAGAATGCAGAACAAGACAAAAAGGGTTAGAAAATTATGAATGGTTGGAGAGCGCAATTCCTCCACTCGTAATACAAAAACTTGACACCCAATGAAGTTGATAAACCTATGCTACAGATCAAGAAAATAAATAGTTCACAAAGTGCATAACTAATTCATAAAAGAACTACAAGACATGGTGGTGATTACCAGCTTAAAGAAGATAGACAACACATGACAGGCCTATCCTTTAGCCATGATAGTTAAGCGGAAACCATGTCTGGGTGTACCAGATACTACCGACAAAGTACGGTAAGACCTCACTTTTGTGCCCTGCTTATAAGTTTCTAGAGGTACAGTAATACCTTGGATTGCAAGCATAATTCGTTCGGGAACTGTGTTTGTAATCCAAAACACTCTTATATCAAAGCGAGTCTCTGGCGGGTGTGAGCGGGGCCAATTTTGGCCCGCTCGAGGTGAGCGATTACATCCCTACACTCGTCTTGCAAGACCTTGCTCGTTTATCAAGTCAAAATTTTTAGAATTTTTTTGTTTGTCTTGCAAAACGCTCTCAGACCAAGTTACTTGCAATCCAAGGTATTACTGTATCTGGCTAGCTGCTACTAGAAACAAAATAATGGGTTTGACAAACCTTGATCTTGCAAATAGATTTTTGTCCTTTTATCACTTTTACTAAATTAATTGATGTGTGAATTCAAATAGGGCCAATATAGTTATGGGCATTGCTTTGATCAGATGCTTGGAGAAGAAGCTTCAGGTCAATCCAAATTACCTAGACATTTCTGACAAGGGTCAGTTCATCATTTGAATATAAATATTTAGTCATTCCAAATTTGAATATAGTTTATTTAGATGAGGATAATAAAATAGCTAATCCGAAGCTAATTAGAGAAGCAGTCCCTACTGGGGGTGGGGAGTCAAGATAAATGCCATTTTCAGAATCCTTTCTCCAACGGTTTCCTGGGAAATACAGTCTCTCGTGCATTTCTCTTAAGAGACAGGCACTCATCAAAAGAATTGCAGGTAAGCGTCTGAATCAGTTACAAGTTTGGTTTCAATTCCAGTTCGAACCTGTTTATGGGTTTGGGTTCTGCCTGCTTCTTGCTCAGCTGAGAACTAGTTAATAGACTCAGCAGACTCATGTGGCAATGCTTTTCCTGGACTGTTGCTTCTTTATACTGCTAATAGGAGACTGCATATTTGAATGCTTCCTGTTGAAAAAAAAGACTCCACAAACCAATGGAGAAGGGTTCAGCCTAGGTTTCTCCTGACATGCTATTTTTCTATGTAAATGTGCCCCCACAAACCGTGGGTACAGTACAGGAAAATCTTCACTTTATTCTGCTGAATGTAAATTTCGTAATTGTGCAAAAAAAGTGTTCCTCTTCTGAATGTGACACGGACTGTACTATTCATTGCAGTTTCCTATAGCATGCAGCAGGTAAACTGCCACCGTGGACACAGCTTTAGAAAGCTAGTCTTTAGTTACCTTTTCCTTTAGAAAGCAGACATCTTAAACAAGGTTTGATTTACTCTAAATCATGATTTCCTAGGAACACAATAGCTGATTTAAAATTTAGCTAAACTCCAGTGACTTCAGCCATTTTGTAAGCTGCAAGTGTCCATACATTTACTATAACTGTTGCAGAACTTTCCAGAAGTGTTTGGAAAGAATAAAGTTGAAATCCAGCAAATGGTTGCTGCGATGTTCTCCACAATCTTGTCAAATTTCTCAGTTGGCATTCACTACTGTTATTAGAAAAGCACCCTGCCGAGTTCAAACATGACCTGCAAAATAAACAGAATTTTACTATTTGCCATTACCTCTATTTCCAGTGTTCAGTATGTGAATACTCTTGCCTATGTAGCCAAAATGGCACCCATGCCCAAGAGTGTGAGGTATCAGAACCCTTGGGGAACCCCAAGGTTTGCAGAAGTACAAAAAAATCTTTAGAAAAACACTCTAGGTGTGATCCAAAATAGCCCATTGAGGAGTAAATGTACTCAGTGGTGAGCTGGCTGACAGGGATGGAATAGAGTGACTGAAATCCTGAAGAGGGCACACTGCAACAATGTTGCATGTCCTACTTGTATTTTGTAACTGAAAGTTCTTGATAGGTAATGAAAGCCAACTAACATGTTGCTTCTACACTGTTAAGCAGATGATTGAATAAGAACCCAAATAACAAATGTCTGTGTGGAACTGGAGTAATTCAGTCTGTTGATCATGTACTCTTGTATTGTAATCTGTATAGGGAGGCTGATGCTCCCTCTACTAAGAACTCTTCTGAGATGTCTGGTATTGTTCTGCCTAAGGGATGATTCATCTTATAGTAGGATGAAGGGTGCTCAACCTGTTCTGGATGGGGTTGCATCCCCCCTGAATGAGCTGGACAGGGATAACCTGGCATCAGTTGTCTATGCTCTGGTAACCTCCAAGTTAGATTACTGTCATGCACTCTATGTGGGGCTGCCTTTGAAGATATTGCAGAAGCTGCAGCTTTTGCAAAATGCAGCAGCCAGATTGATAACATGGACCAGAAGGTCCAAACATATAGCACCATTTCTGGCCCACTTACACTGGCTGCCTGTACATTTCTGAGCCTGATTCAAGGTGCTAGTTTTGACCTTGCAGGGCTCAGGACCATAATACCTGGTGGAGTGCCTCTCCCAGCATGAACTTACCTGTATACTATGCTCATCGTCTAAGGCCCTCCTCCAGGTGCCGCCTCAGAGGAGGCTAGGAGGGTGGAACAAAGGAGACCGCCTTCTCAGTGGTGCACCCACCCCTGCCAATTATGGAATGATGTCTGCCTGGTGCCAATGTTATCTTCGGCACTAGGTTAAGACCTTCCTCTATTCTCAGGCATTTGGTAGCATATGATAAGTTTTTAACTGGGTCCTGGGATTTCTTATTGTTGAGGGTTAAAATGGTTGAAATGTTTATGTAAATAGTTTTTATATTAAGCACAATATTGTATTTTTAGGGCGCAATCCTATTACAAGGAATGTAAGCCCCCAAACATGGAGGCTTGCAGTCATCCTATGCAAGGCAGGAGGAGCAACAGAAGCAATCTTGGCTTCCCTGTTGTCCTGCCCTGCTTTTCTGCCCATCTAGCAACAGCGTTTCAGGAGGGGAAGGAAGGAGGCTGGAAAGGCCTCCGGATAACTCATATCCTGGCTTCCCTAGTCTCCTCCCCACCCACTGAAACTCCCCCTTTCCCCCCTCTCTGAGGTCACTTTCCTAACCTTGGAGAGCAACCAATGCAGTTCTTTCTGCACTGGCTGCGAAGGGGAGGGGAACTTGGAGCTCTGATTCTCTCCGACCTTAGATTGTGGAATCTGAAGTATCCTATGGCTCCTCAGACGCTGTCTAGGGACCCATAGGATTTCTCCCTCCATGTTTTTAATTGTTGTAAACCTCCCAGAGAGCTTTGGATATTGGGCAGTATAGAAATGTAATAAATGAAATTACTGAGACGGTTGCAACTTTTTTCTTTGTTCAGTGCAAATTAGGGGGGAAATGTCCTCTTAAAACCCATTTGTTTTTATTTATTTGTTCTTAATTAGTGATACTTGCTCTTGGTACAAAAATTCTTACTGGTCTGTAACTGTAATAAACCATTCATTCAAAAGCCAACAGAGTACCAAATTATTTCTTACATTAATGTTTTGTATCCCATCCTTCCAAACTAATTAATCTGACCCCTACTACCCCAACACCAGTATCTGTTCAGTGGGTATGGAGATATTAAGGCTATATTTTTATAGCAGGAGTGAGGAACTTTTTTCTTTCTTTCAAGGACTGCATTCCCTTGGGGATAATTGGCAGGAGCTGCATGCCAGCAGTGGGCAGAGCCAGAGCCAAAAGTCAGTTGTGTGACTGCTTTTCTTCATGCTACACCCTTATCAGGGCTTTTGAAATTAGGCTTTTGAAATGTATGGGGTGGGCAATTTGTGACCCTCCGGATGTTTTGGCCTACCACTCCCATTATACCTCACCATTGGCTAAGCTGGCTAGGGCTGACGGAAGTTATTGGCCAAAATATCTGGAGGGCCACAGGTTACCCACGGCCAAATTAAAGAACAAGGAATGAGTCTAGTACTGCTCACTCAGCCAAACAGGCTTGGTGGGCAAAAGGATAAAATAGCAGCACTATCCAGACAGGCAAGGGCCTCTGCAAGCCTGGGAGGGAGGGGAGAGGATGACATGGGGATAATAGGCCAGTTCTAGGCACTGATTCAAAAGTGAATGGCCAACAGCTCCTTTCAGCAGCAGCTGTGGACCTCTTGCCTTGCTCTCACTGTTGTATCCTACTTCATGGGTCCTGGGACCAGGACTGCTTTTGCATAGTGGGATTTCAGGCCTGGAAGGAACAATCCCCAGCCACTACTAGACTTTTAGCAGTAACAGCTGCAGATTCTCAGAATCCAAGTGCTCTTGTCCACCAAATTGAAAAAGGATAGCATACTAGTGCAGTAACAACAGAGGAAGAGGCTGTAGTAAAAGATCAATATGCATTTCCAACTTAGAGTTACTTCACATGTCACAACATTCCTAGATAAAAACTTTGTAGGCAGTAATGTACAGCCCTTGTAGTCAGCCTGATGTGGCTTCTAAGACATGTAAACACTGAAAATCCCATAAGTGCTATCGGCACTCCATCTTCATGCAGGTTACATGCCTTACAAAATTCCATCATGGAATGTGCAAACTGGTCCTGAATGAGAAAGCCAAGCTAATTTTGAGTTCTTACCTTCAGTTTAGGTTCAACCTATTCCGGTACAGTATGTTGGCTAAGAATGAGCTGTGAACTGGTAAGTTGCTCAGTTTCAGCTCTACATTTCTAATACGGGGATACTTTATCTTACAGCATTGTTGCAAATATAACTGACAATGTATATGTTTTGAATATTCAAGAATGCTATATTGATGATAAATATTTTTACACAAGTTCCAAAAGATTGTCCCCAAAATGTTTCAAAGTTGTCTGTAGCATGTCTAATGAAATTTTAAAAAGCCTGGTTATTACTTGGATGGGAGACCCCCTCCTCTAGTTTCCTGCATTGAGCAGGGGGATAGCCTTGTAGGCTCCTTCCAACTCTTATGATCTATGAACCTTTCTCCAGACATGCTTCAGTGAACTTGCTAACTAGCTAATGTCTTGGTAATTGGTATATATGCTGTATTCAGAAAGAAAAGGCAAGAGCTCAAGACACACTGTGCTTGTTATTAATAAACCTGTTAAATATTTCTGATGCTGCACAGAAGTAGTTTCTAATAGACTAACCTCTATGGTGATGAGTATCACTATCATCCATTCCAAGCGCAAGGCATGTTTTTCACTTAAATGATTTCTCATCAGGTCTGTCAACTCCGTGCAGTGTTGGAGCTTTTCATTCACCACCTGCAATAGTAAAGATAGAAGAGCTGATAGTTCAGAAATCCTTGACTAAACAACTTGTTAAAATAAACTGTCACATGTGGCTTATGCTGGCTCAGCTTGTCTGAGCGTGGAAAGCTAAGCAGGGTCAGGCCTGGTTATTACTTGGATGGGAGACCCCTTCTCTAGTTTCCTGCATTGAGCAGGGGGTTGGACTCGATAGCCTTGTAGGCTCCTTCCATGATCTATGAAATCTATCTATGAAATCTATGAATCTATGAAATCTATCCATGAAATCTATGAGTCCAACCCCCTGCTCAATGCAGGAAACTAGAGGAGGGGTCTCCCATCCAAATAATAACCAGGCCTGACCCTGCTTAGCTTTCCACGCTCAGACAAGCTGAGCCAGCGTAAGCCACAGGCTCGATAGCTTTGTAGGCTCCTTCCAACTCTATGATATATGAAATCTATGAAAAACTGCCCAGACAGGGATTAACGATCACTTAGTCTAATCAACTATAAACTGATGTTTCTATAAATGAATGCAGCAGAGTACCTAACACCATAGTCCAGGGGTCCCCAATTGGGCATCATGGTGCTCATGGGTGCTCTAATGGCACCCATGAAGGGGTCCCTGACATAGTGTTGGTGGGCTCCCAAAATTGTATGTATTCCCCCCCCCCCATTTTTTAATATACATACATGGATTTGTATGAAATACAAGTTTCTAGCAATTATACATCGGCTTCAACAAAAGCAGACCAAATATCCAAATAAGTATCCATTTGAAGTTGGTGTCTACATGCCACCCATTCATAAATCGAAAGCATTGTAAGCTCCTCAATCCATTACAGTATAGGAGGTGAGTGTTTATCCTTCCAATTTTGTAATATCAGTCTTAGTGTCAAAAGGACACAGAGAATCTACTTCCCCTTCCATTTGTTAATTTCCATGACGCAGGTAAATTTAAAAGACCATGTACTTTAAGTTTTTGCTTAATAACAACAGACAGATGCCAGAGCGGCAATCCACTGATCAGGCATTTTGTAGTGGTGCCCACAGCAGTTTCTCAAATTCTCAAAGTGTCCATGGGTCCAAAAGGGTTGGAGACTTCTGTCATAATATTAGGAGTTTGAGTAATATTTCAATGTTAGTAGATCTATGGAATTACAAAACAGACCACACTGACTAGATCAGCCATGTCTACAATATATACACACATCTGTAAAGTTACTAAAAAATTAAGGTTTGGGGATTAAAAGGATTTGAAATGGAAAACGAGACACACAATTCAATCTGATGCACAGCACCTACATGCAGATGATTCCCACAGGTTTAACAGTCTTGCTTTCTCTCTCCTACCTGCATGTATGTATAAGGCAGTGAGGGGGCTGTTAGGGTGAACAGGATATGTGTGTGACTCTTGTATCCCCATCCACTCAAGTCAAGTAACTGCCAAGGTGGACTGCCCTAAATTTGTAATACCTTTTCAAAATAATTCCTCTTTTAAGCCTTGTTCAGCAAAAATATAGCAATTTCATGCTCTTACTTCATTACTTTGAGGAGAATCAGCATTTCCTTAAAAAAATCATTTACATTGGAGTGAACCTCTCATTAGGCTCATAGTTCTTCTCACTGAGGGCTCTAAAAACCAAGTAGCCACCCCATAGGAATCTGACAAACTCATTACTGCAAAACTTGTACAGGACTGCCAGAATATGTGCAGGCAAAACCATGGAGCCACACCCAGTAGCAGGAACAGCAGACAGAATAAGACTGTCACAAAGATTAATTGTGACAAGACGCTTAACTGCCTTTAGGAGAGGAAAAACTGACATCGTGGAACGGCAACACACTGAAAGATTGGGAATGAGAATGAAGAAGATTGCTACACTGAAAAACTGCTGTAATCAACAAAATGAAACATGAATAAAGAGTAAACTACACAATGGAATAAAAACATCTAAATTAGAAAATGGAAAATGACTAGCTATGTAGCAATATTTTGAAAGTGAAATAGGGTTAAAAACAGTCAAATTGAATGACTGTACCATTTAAAACAAAATAGAGAACTGAAAGTTTCACAAAGTACACAAGAAGCAAGCCCTGAAACAGGACTGAAAAATCTCGACATTTGAGCCTTAACAACAACAACAAAAGACCAGGATAAGAATGCTAAACATAAAGGGTCAGATCACCTTGGAGAACAAAGCAATTCACTTAAGCAGGAAATGGTGAATACTTTCTATTTAAAACTTATGATATGAAGCCAAAAACTGCAGTATTTCACACACAGCCCGCCCTATTGCAATCCTTTGCTCATTGAAAAGCTGCTCCTGAAGGTCGGAGGACCCTCTAAAATGGTTCGTGATGCAACTGGGAGAGAAAGTGTTTCTGCGCACTCTTGCTGGTTGGACTTGCTCCTTGAAGAATACTAGAAAGCATTCTCAGTAAAGTACATACTAATGGGACACAGGAAAGGATGCAGTCTCTAAGGTACTTTTGTCCAAAGCCATGTAAGGTTTAACTCAAACCGTTTAACGTAGGAACGTGAAATTTGGAAGGAACATTGTTTTTATGACGTAGGCACCCACTAAGGAAGGATTTTTGGAAATCCTGTCCCTAAGGGGGTGGAAAAGGGGGGAGAATTTTTAAATGACTGACTGCTGTGTGCGGGGCCTCTTATACCTTCAGAATATCCGTTTGAATTCAAAAGACTTCAGTTCCCCTAAAGGTTTGTTTCGCCATGATCATCAACAAGTCGCAGGGGCAGTCTTTGCAGGTAGCGGGGATTGACCTAAGGGAAGACTGCTTCTCACATAGGCAGTTTTACGTGGCCTGTTCCAGAGTGAGCTCACCTAACTCTGGTCATCCTAGCGTTGAAGGGAGAACCACTAATGTAGTTTACAAAGAAGTACTGAAATAGTTTTTTTTTTGTAGGTTGCAGATGCCAAATAAATAATTTTTAAATTTTTGGTCTGCCTCATTGTCTGTTTCTAATAACACCACGAAAAAATTCATAAGACGCATATGAACGGAACAACTATCTTTGTTTTGTAGCCAATACGCCCCGACTAATGTCTGCAATAAACATTGCTTATTACATTAAGACATCAACCTGTAAATTATATTTCGTACAGTTTGGACAAAAAACCTCATGTTTCTTTTAAAAACAATTGTACCAAATCCTAAAATCCATGCGAGCGAAGCTGCGGGCAACAGCTAGTTAATCATATGCAGGCTAATTCTTATTCCACACAGGCTTTATGTACCTGTTGTGCCAGGCAGTGTTTGGATAAATATCTAATGTGACATATAAAAAAATAAAATAAATAGGTGCCCCCTAGCATAGTGTCAATTTATCACCTGTTATCCAACTGCAGTCAAATATTCTGGGAAGCTAAGAACTCCCTTAAGGACAGAAACGTGTGAGAAGGGGGTGGGGCTAGCACGCTTCTGCTCCTCACGTGTTTACTCAGTTTAATAATGTCTGAATAGGGCTTAGGTTATTGTAGGGAAAAGCTAAAATACATACCTTAACTCTGCGATTAATACTGAGAAACTGACAAGTTTTATCATACAGCTGTTCAAGGTGCTCTCTATCCCAATAGAAATCTGGTGTAATCAGCAGATCGGAACTCAGATTTATGCGGTGCCTGAGGAAGGATACATAAATAGTTACGTTTTTACCAATTATGGGTCTTTATGCTTATATTTCTAATTCGAGGTAATTATCAGTGGGTGGAACAGATGAGCCTTGAAGGAATCTCAGGCTTGCAGACTCCTTCCCATTACATGCCATGACTCTCTCCCCGGTTTGAAGAAAATACTACTTTTCCAGTTGAGATAAAATGTCAAACAATGGTTTGCCTTAAACTAAGAAAAGAGTGAGGGTATCGGAGTGCACAAGGGAGCGCATGAACCCAAGGATAGTTCCCAGGATGCTTCCAGACAGACCGCTCCTAGCACCATCAAACAAGGCATTGTGCAGCAATTCCATCTTTTTTTCTCAATGGTTTTTTTTTTTTGGTGGTAAAAAGATGGAAGAAGTGGTCGGAAAGCACAGGAGGGTTACAAGTGGAAGACGACGGTGTCTGGACCCTGCCTAAAATTCTGTGAATGAAGCAGGGCGATGGCACTATAAAAGGCTCCTCTGGAAGCCCCCTAAACCATTGTTTGGTATTACATTTATTTATTTATTATATTTATACCCCACCTTTTTCCCTGCAAGGAACCCAAGGCGGCTTACATAATCATCCTCCTCCTCTCCATTTTATCCTCACAACAACCCTGTGAGGTAGGTTAGGCTGAGAGACCGTGACTGGCCCAAAGTCACCCAGTGAGTTTCATGGCTGAGTGGGGACTAGAACCCGGATCTCCCGAGTCCCAGTCCAACATGCAAACCACTACGCCACACTGAAAGTTCTCACTCTGGTCCATCCCTTTTGGCCCCACCCCCAAAAAGCCCACCAGAGCCCTGCTTGGCTTGGCAGGTCTCCCTCCCTCCCCGTAACATGCTATTACATATGAACCAGTCTGCTGTGTTCTATTCTGGCTAAGTTGTTCCCTAAAAAGAAAGTGACTATTTCCCCATATTGTTTTGCAAGGTAAAAATCTAATAGATTAATTTAAAAAAACACACAGCTATATTTGTTAATAAACTGCTTTTTGCTTGGCTATACTATCCTTACATAAGGTTTTGAAACAAACATGTTCTTTCTGGTTAAGGGTCAGTATTTGTCATGATTAGAGGGTTTATGGTTGATCTTGCATCTCTAAACAAAAAGCCATTTCCCACTCTTAGCAACCAATTTAAGCTTTATTTATAGCATCCCTTAACAAATCATATAGGCCCATCTGTAATGCACATTGCTAGGAACTTTAAGTAAGTTACGTAGGATTTGGGGGAAACAGAACTTAGCATGGTTATAAATTTCAATCAATTGCTTAGGTTCTTATCATTCCTGCTCTTTAATACAGCTACCCCCATGGGCTACATCTCTATGAAACCTCCCCAGCAACCTCACAAGAGGCTCTTCAACCACTTCTTTCAAGGGAGTGTGAGTTGAGGTTTGGCTGCACTGTCCCTTTCCACTGTATTTAAGATTTTGTTTCAATCCCTTGTGCCTGTGTCCACTACAAGGCTTTCCATGTCTTCCTCTTGCAATTAGTGAGCTGGTCTTTCGAAGTAAACATAGGACTACTTTTAAAAGATTATGCTCTATTTATGCATACACAGGCTAGGCTCCTCTAAAGGTAACCAACAATTTTGCTGAATTTGTAAAAGGAACCACAAGTTTAGTTGGATTAAAAACGAAAAAAGGAACAAGATGTGTTGGTGAAAACGGATTAGGTTTATTTCTTAACATTTATATACTGCCTTATCTGCTAAAAAGCCATCAAGGCAGTGTACAACAATTTAATACAATAAAACCTTGCAACAATAAAAACAAGAACATTAAAACAGTAAAAACATTAAGGGTGCAATCCTATGCATGTTTAGACAGAAAAAAGCCCTAGCATGACTGGGGAATGCTGGGAGTTGTGGAACCGTTTTCTGTCTAAACATGCATAGGATTCTGCCTGAAATCATTAAAAACTACGCATTTTAAAAGGCTAAATTGAAAAGATGCATCTTTACACCCTTTCTAAAGGCCAAGAGAGTGGGGGTCAATCATAGTTCTTGAGGGAGCGTATTCAATAGTTTGATGTATGCACAGTGAGACTAGTTTAAAAATTAAGTCTGATAAAGATGGACATAGAGAAGACAACAGCCAAGATCAAGGGACTGTGACATGTTTCTCCAAGCATCTGTGCTAAAGTTAAGGAACACTGCAGTAAAGTTAACTCTGGATTTGTTAAGCACTAAAATCTAGACAATATGTGAGAACTGGACACTTAGTCATAGTTTTTGTTGTGTCAAGTTTAAAATTGATTGTTACTAGACTCAACTTTTTTTGGCTTGTTTTTAGGGAAGATACCTTAAAGCAAACAGTTCCCCAATTTTTTGCATCACATCAGCATGAGAGAGTTTCACCTTCCTTCTTGATTTTAGTATCTGTAAAAAGATAGCAATAAGCCATTAGGAGCTTTGTAAATAACTAGTTAATAATAGCATACAACAGCAATGAAATATTTCCTGCAATATAATCAATTGCTTTAATCTTTTGCAGAACTTTAATGTTAATAATTTCTCTTGGATCAGGTACTTTTGATGTTTTTGCTTCTGTCCCATTTCTAATCCATGATAAAATGGTATTTCTTATTCTACTAAGGGCACAATCCTATGGCCCTCCGCCTTTGTCTTGTGGGCCATAGGATTATTCAGAGTCCCAGCTCCAAGGTCCTGTGAGCTCAGAGCTGGGACTTTGTTCAAATGCTGAGCCCCCGCCCCGCCCCCCTCGCAGCCGGCATGGAAAGAACCCCACCAGCTGCCTCCCCAAGGTCGCAAATTGGCCTTGGTGAGGAGGAAAAGCGGTGTGCTGGGGGGCGAAGAAGGGAGGCGGCTGGGGCCAATGGCATATGCCGTATCCAATCAGTGCCCCAGCCTCCTTCCCTCCCCCTCCAAAGAACTTCATCTAGGCAGCTGAAAACGGCCATCTAGATGAAATGCCGGGTGCGAGGCACAGCGACAGTGAAGGTTGCTGATGCCGCACCTTGTACTGCCGCACCTTGCACCCTGAATTGGATGCCCGTAAGTCTCTGAGTTCGGAGGCTTACATGCATCAAGAGCAGGGGCAATAGGATTGTGCTCCCCACAACTTTTTATAAATCTGAAGTTTATAGACATGTTGGCTTAGATTCAGAGTTTATATGAGTAGAAGCCTCTTGCGCAAAAGGGCTTTCCTGCCACCACCTCTTTGAGGGATTCTTATGAAATGCCTGGGATGTGGCATGGGGGGCTACAGTGGGAACAGGAAAATCTGAGAAAATTGGGCAAAGGCAGCTTGCACAAGCAGAGCAGGGAGGAGAGGGCAGAAAAGTCCATCACATGAGCAGCTAGCTTCCATTTCCACAAACTCTGGACCCAAGCCATTATTAACAGTAGCAAATAATTTTCCCTATTAAGAGAGATGCTTAAAAGATTGTCTGCCTATATCACAACTGAATCCTTTGGAGTTGGATTACTACCAGTAGCAGCAGCATGTTCTGAAAAATTGAGGTACAACTATAAAAAAAAGGTTCCCATACAACAACCCTTTCTAACAAGAGAATTGGTATATCAGTGGTTGGGAAACCCCCAGGTCATGAACTCACTAAATGCCTTGATTTCTCCCAGCCTTATGACATCACCCCCACCCCCCATTTTCCATATGGCCTGGGAAACAGCTGTTTTTTGTATTATTTAAAAACATTTCTCTACTGTCTTTCATTAAATCAGATTCCAAGGTGGTGTACAATGCTATAAATAATACATAAAAAAAATACAATAAAATATGATCAGACGGCCATAATGACACAGCAAATAACAAATTTTGAGACAGATTGAGGGATTATGCAAATTACACTGCCAGGGTATATAAACCTGGTGCCAAAAAGGGAGGACATTTGAAAGCTGGGATGCCACCACCAAGAGGGCCCCTCTTTTGTGACTACATAATGCACTGCTGATAAGGAAGGTACGGGGAGTAAGGGACCTAAGAGGAAGATCTTAAGGAAAAGGCAGGCTGATTGGGGAAGAGGCACCCTTTCAGGTATTTGGGTCCCAAGCAGTTTAGAGGTTTAAAAGTAAGTACCAGCACTTTGAATTGAGTGTGGAAACAGGGTCACACTCTCCTGACTCTCTCCTGACAGGTGATCTATCAGGGTGACAAAAGCTATTTCACCACTACCCTCCTCAGCATCTTGCCCAAGAAGGGGATATTTGCAACTAGGTGATAATTGTAATTTTCTAGAAGGGAAAACCTATCACAGCAGGCCTCTGCGAATTCTAATATGTCCCTTCAGGGTTCAGTTATACTAAAGCTCTGCTGGATAGCTAATTGAAGATTCAATGGTAGCAGAGAAGGAACACTGCATCACTGCCAAAAAGTAGGCCCATTAGTGCGCTCTCACTTGTGTTTGGTCATATTCACTGCAGGACTTGCGCCACTTGCGTTCTATCCGTCTCCCAGCCAATTTCATTGCACCAAATGCCCTAGTATACCTGACAGCCAGCTGTGCTCTATGACAGGAGAATGGAGCAATCATGTCAACAGGAGTGCCAGCCATGTTAACTGGAAACTCTCCAAGAGCACTGAGGAATCCATCAGATTCCGTGTTTCTGGGAGCAGATCAACTGAATGAATCTACCACCCCTGCAGAGGGAATGACAGCTGGCAAAGTAAACTACACCAGGAAGTGATCTGACCATGACAATGGGGTCACAGAGGCACCATTGCCCCTATTGCAGACCTTCCCCATGACCAGTCAAGACTACCAGGTCCAGAGCATGTCCTGCAGTGTGTGTAGGCTATGTGATGTATTAAGACGACCTCATAGTGTCATGGAGCTGGCCCCACCAAGGCAGCCTTAGCATGAATGTTAAATTCCCCCACCAGGACTCCCAGAACCATAGCTGAGATCACCACTGCCAGCTCAGGTTAGAAATCTAATGGGTAGTAGGGTGGTTTTAAGATTTTGGGGAGCTGCTACCTATCAGATAGGCAGTACTGAGCTAGATAGATCAGAGTAAGGCAGCATTGTTTTAATATGGGACTAACACTAGCCTATCTTGCATAGCGTAAAAACTAAAGACATAATGATATGAAGGGCACTTGCAATGTACTATATAAATGCCAAGTATTGGTATTATTGAGTTCCTGAAATACATTCTGAGTCACTTAGTAGCAAATAGTGCCTATGCAATTCAATGCATAGATTGGATTGGTTTTGGTGTTCCTCCCGCTTGGATGCTCGTAAGCCTCAGAGTTTGGGAGCATAAGAGCATCAAGGATGCAACTGATAGGATTGTGCCCAGATTAGCTAGTTTCCATGCATCAAAAGGTCCAGGTTATCATGTCCGTTTGTATTAAAATTAGTGTATCTGGGATCAAACCTAAGGCATAAAAGGATCAGGAAGCATCTTCTTAATACTGTTTTTCTGATAAAAGGAAAATAGATTATCATTTACACCCTGCATTTTCTGTTACATTTACCAAAACTCATTTTAGATTGCCATATTATTTTCATACGTACAAGTCTGGATAAGTGAGAAGCTGCTTTCATCCCCCTTTATAAACTATACTCCTATGTGTAGGTTACTCTTCTTGATGAACTCCCCACTGAAGGCTGTCTACATGAGGATTCATAATAAATTTGAGGTCAACGACATTCAAGGAAATATAACATCCCTGTAACACACCAAAATGTGTTTAATTAAAATATCAGGGAACTTTTTCATAGGTTGTAAGATTATATTTAAACATCTGATGATGGAATCAAATGTTAGGTTCAAGGTGCTCCATGCATCTCTGTATAAAAATCGAAAATAAGGTTTTGATTGGTTGTAGAAATCTGGCAAACAAGTTCTAATTCTTTCATTTTAGTCAAAGGTTCTGGGCTCATCTCTTTGGAAATATATAACCAAAACTCTTCAAGTGTGCCTGACTCCTTTTACTTATTTTTTTTTAATGGACAAATGAAAAAAGTAGCAAATACCTCAGGTATTGACTGGATAGATTCTACAAAATTATCCAATGATGCTTCCCAAATGGCCAGTTTTACTACATCAGAGAAAAGTACAAAAGACTTATTATTCATGTTCACTACACTTAAACGTTATCACAAAATAAAAGCCTCATTTGCAATTATATGCGTTTTCCAAATATTAGACAGGCTTGTCTTTGCAAGTATCCTAAATAATGTAGGCTTGAGGGTCAAAACAAGACTTGTGATTGGATTTGTCAGTTGCCATTTTTATACAGCTGCAGGGGGTTCCAATTTTTACTGGAGTGGTGACAGTGGGAGGAGAAGGGGTACTTAACCTTTCCTGCACTGTTTCACCAATCTAAATCATGGCTCCCATAAAAAATACGATTAGCCTTGCAATGGAAAAAAATGCAGGTATAATTTCTGCTGCTCCTATTAAAATCAGAGGCCCACCACCACCTTAGTGTAACACACACACACACACACTCGATTTGATCATGGATCTCCCAAGTTATACCTCTTTCAGCCCAGAAGTGAACATTAATTTTAGGCCTTTAACAAAGTTACTTGCTGCAAGGCTGAATTGCTTAATTTTTATGCATTGAACTGCATAAATATAAACTTAGAGTAACATTTTTTATAATGCAGCCTAAATTATTGCAATTGTTTGTTTTCTTTTTAGTATCTCTGTAAGAGAAAATAATTTGAGATCAGGATTGAATTGTTCAAAACAGATATAGCAATGCAAGCTTCTTCAAGGGTACTTTGTCAGTGTACCTCAACGTTGATCTCAGAAGTGCAGTTCTCTTTGTCTCTGCTGCAGAAGTAGCTTTGTGTTATACTATGATAATATTTGCTTACATAGCTTGTCTTTGGTACACATTCATGAGATTTACTCATGTAAATCTTTTTAGATAATATTTTGGGACAAAATTACTCTATATTTGACAATTTCCTCCCATCTCTTACTACACGTACCAAATTATGATGCAAACCCACAAAATGCTGCTTAAAATGCATGATACAATATATACTTTACCAGAAAGGCATAGAGCATTTGAAAAAGCAAACTTCTCTAGAGTGGCTTCATCAGTATCTAGTTCTGAATTTATCAGGATTTCTCCTCTATGAAGCTTTGACTGCCCTCTGTAAAGAGTAGTAAGATGATGATAAAAGAATGACTGTGTGTTTTGTTAAACGGAGGGAGCACAAATGGAACTAAACAGGAGATTATTGGTTTGGAATAGTCAAGACATATAAAACAGGTGACTATATCAATATTCTATTTTACTGGTTCTGGAACACAGGGCGAAATCCAACGCTGCATGAGTGAACTTCTACTTGCATATCAGGACCTCTCTCTTTTCCTCCCCCCCTGCAGGCCCCAATACCCCCTAACCCACTGGAACAGATTTTGAGGGTGTGTGAGGGGCTGTAGGGAGAGGGAATCACCCCCTCCCTGTGCCACTGATGGAAACAGTACCATCAGTACGAGTTAACTGGAAACCACCCAAAGTTCAACGTTTCTTTTGAGATTTGGCCCTCATGTATGTTTACTCCCTATATCTAAGCTGAGAATAGTAATACTTTCTTACTTTCGCAAGGAAATTAAAAATGTAGAAGTCTAGAAGTCTAGTTGGCAGAGAAAGATGGATATTTGACAATATGTTCAGGGGGAAAATATAGCCCTGTTCAGGCGAACACATGATGGTTTAAAGCGGGTAGAGAGTTGAGGCCATGCACACTGGCCCCGCCTTCTATGTCTCCGGCCACGCTGGCCCTGCCCGCTGCAGTTCAGACATTGCTGTGTTGAATTGGCAAGGTCTGAAAAGTTGTTCTACTTGTGTTCACTTGAATGCAAGTAGAATTCTCTGTGCGATTCTAGACCCTGCCTAATCTAGCACACATCACAGTTCATCGCGGGTTAAATAACCCACAATATGCCGGCTGTGTCATGTGAACTGGCCCTATATGTCAAAAGCCTCTGTCCTCATTGGCCTGTTCAAATGGTAGACTCTAGTCTGTGGGCAGGCACTGTCTTGTTTTACTTATTATATGTAAGCTGTTCTGAAGCCTTTTTGGCTGTGGATCAGGATAGAAATACTTTAAATAAATAAATAAATAAATAAATTCTATGTACTTTATGACATACAGATACTTACTCTCCTTTCCTATAGTTAATTTCTTCATTCTCCCAATGAATTAGTGCAACTTCATATGGCTGAATTTCATGCTTTTCCAGCACTTGCATCATATCCTTCATCTGGCAAATGATATATTATATTACTTGTCTGAGCGTGGAAAGCTAAGCAGGGTCAAGCCTGGTTATTACTTGGATGGGAGACCCCTCCTCTAGTTTCCTGCATTGTGCAGGGGGTTGGACTCGATAGCCTTGTAGGCTCCTTCCAACTCTATGATCTATGAAATCTATGAAAATTGCTGGCAAATATTATGAGGTCATCCCAGAAAAAATTAGTCTACTGGACACAGTGCCTTCAGCCTGTTTGCAAGAACATGGAGGGATAGAGTACAACTCTTACCAGAAAAACGCAGGGTTCCCAACTCCAGCTTTTCCTCACAAGGCAAATGTGAGGGCAGAGCAGCACTTACAAGGAAGAATTGGCCAGAAGTAATTAACCCTACCCCATATCTTGACTCCTGTCCACAAATGCCCACAGGCAGTTTTTAATTGATTTGTTTCAATCCAGGTTCCAAAACTGTAAGTCAATTAGAAGGGGGGGAAATAGTGTGTGTGTGTGTGTGTGTGTGTGTGTGTGTGTGTGTGTGTGTGGAGTAGGGTGAGTTAAGGCACTTGGCAAGGGAGAATTGGTAGGTATGAAGAGAGTTTAAGCATCCCTCTTTCACACCAATTTCTTCCTACAAATCCTCTCTGACACAACATTCATGTTACTTTGGCAGATGCAGATTTGGGAATCCATGTTTTCCAAAGCAATGTGTTAATTCCTCTCAGAATCTGGCAACACTTTCCATGTAGCCAACACCTGTAATATCTGCCATCCCCAGTCATCTCTCCACAATGTACCCTATACTGACAACAATGCATTTATTTTCAAACTATAACCTGCAGTAAGATATCATTGTGAATTACTTAGAAAGGATAAACAACTTGAATCTAGGAAAATATGGCACAGAAATCCCACTGCCTTCCATATCTAACTAACAAAGGATGAGACCAATAAAGTAGATTGTAAAATGTAAGAAGATATATGATTAATAACAATTGCTAGATCTAGGCTTAAATTCAGCCCAGCCTTTTCATTTACACTGTAATTGCAAGGACACAGTAGTCCTTCTAAAACTTTCTGCAGAGGTAGTGATTCAATATACATTTACAAGGGGAAAAAAGCTAGGTATTTTGTGATCGTTCGCTCACTGCTTACCCAAACAAGATCCCAAGCCAGAGAAGTGCTTATCCTCCCCAGAACTGCTCATTCATGTCAGAAAACTACCTCCCCACCAGCCCCTTTAAGAAACTCACTATGCTTCCCCTTCAGAGGGTCACTCTCTTATGGAATCAAACTGAGTTTTCCCTTTTACCACATTTATTTATTTAATTTATACACCACCTTTTTTCCTGCAAGGAACCCAAGGTAGCTTACATAATCCTCCTCCTCCTCTCCATTTTATCCTCACAACAACCCCGTGAGGTAGGTTAGGCATCCTTATCTTGGGGTGTCCTCTCACCTCAGGAAGCTAATTTATTTAAATGTATATATTAAATAATTCTAATTCCTTCACCCAATGTAGTTTACCTCATAAAACCTGCCTTGCACATACCGTTTTTTCTTCAACATTCCAGAACACAACAGATCCTTCCCTGCATTAACAGAATTGCAAGAGCATATTAGGCTCTCAGATTATACTTCATAAATAAAAAGTACAGTTCTTAGCCAGGAATGATTATCTATCTTATAGCTGTCTGGCTTTAAAAGTAATAAGTTAAACAATTACCTATTATGTTACCTAAGTGATGGCTGCCTTTATGAGGCTTCAGAAAACAGTAAACAATGTTCTTCATAAAACAAACAGAATGTTTTTGCTCAATAAGACGCAGCCTAAGAACCATAGAGGTGATTAGGTATAGATGCCAAAGTGGCAATCCACTGATTAGGAAGAATGGGACAATCCAATTCCATGTTCCATTTCTGCTTAAAACTCTGTATATCATATTTATTCACCAATAACAAGTATTTATAGACATGGATCGTGGGTTGCTTTGTCTGACCAGCCTCAGTAAGTGCTTCCAATAATAACAACAGAGACTCTGATTCTGTAAAAGCAGCTGGGCCAAACCTAGATACTAACAAATGCTGCAATTGCAAGTACAGTAATACCTTGGATTGCAAGTAACTTGGTCTGAGAGCGTTTTGCAAGACAAGCAATTTTTAAAATAAATTTTGACTTGATAAACAAGCGACGTCTTGCAATACAAGCCGTAGGGATGTAACCGCTCACCTCGAGCGGGCCGAAATTGGCCCCGCTCACGCCTGCCAGAGATATAAGTGTGATATAGAGTGATATATCACTCGCTTTGATATAAGAGTGTTTTGGATTACAAGCACTGGTTCCGGAACGAATAATGCTTGCAATCCAAGGTATTATTACTGTACTGCCATTTAGCTATAGCTGGCAAGTCATATTTGGCACATAAGATAGAAAATTACAAAAACTCATCATCGGCACCCACCAGTTGATCCAAGGTAAAAATCGTCTTATCTGTCCACATCTGCTACAAAAACATTTTCTAACTAATTTTTCGATCTGGATTGCCCCATAAAGTTAATTTAGCATGAGAAAATGGATCAAAGTAGCCTTAAGAACATCTTTACTTTACTTTATTACGGTCATATGATCCAAATACTACAAGTTATTAAATTATACAGTACAAATTGGACCAAGAGAATTACATGAGTACAAATAAAACATTAATTATCTTCCATGATAAAGCATACTTTGAACAAAACCATTTTCACTTGTTCCCTACCATAAAAACTCTCCTTTTCGTGGCAGCTAAGACGAAGTTTGTTACTACAGAGGTGACAGGTGGGTTTTGGTCATTTAGGCAGAAAGTGACCAGCCAATCATCAGGCATACCGGAAAACCTCCTTAGGAGAGGCAAAATTGTGTCTTCCCTTATTTTGGAATAGAACTTACAATGAAGGAGGATGTGCCTCAATGATTCAGGTTCCCCGGCCATACACGGACAATGTCTCTGGTGGTATGGTGCTCCTTGATACCTCCCCTGCAAGATCGCTGATGGAAGAATGTTGAATCTCGCTAGCATAAATGCTCTGCGAGCTTGTGGGTCGCTGATGTTTGAGAGATATGACGCTGAAAGGCCATGGATTGGAGTTACCCCACTAGTAATGGGGGAACAGGATCTGTTTGCTAGTGAGCTTAACTCCTGTCTCTCAATGTCATACAGTCTCTGCGATAACAGTCTGAGCAATTGCTGTGGACTGAGTAGAAGGATAGAGTCGATGTGGATACCAATTGACCTAATTTTCCATTGCACCAAAGAGGCCCATTTACTAATATAGCTATCCCTTAGCATATGGCATACGTAACTGCGGTCCCGCGATGTAAAGTGTAGGCGCAGCCAGAACTTAAAGGTTTGGATCCACGCTTTTACTTCTAGCAGGCCCAATCCTGTACATGGCTGCATAACAAACACAGTTGGGAATTCCAAGAATGCGTCGAAGGAATTTAGCTTGAACTCGCTCTATCCCCACATCGACTGCACTTATCCAGATAGAGAAAATGGATCAAAGTATAATTGGTGTGATATTATACTCCACACATCTCTAACTGTAGAAACTGTGGGAGGAATTGTATGCATTCTTGTATGTCTAGAACCCGATGCCATCCATTTAGAGAGAGGAACCAGACAAGAAGATCCCAAAATTGACCAAGGTGGATGATCCCATGCAGACGGGAAAGACCAAAATTCATTACTACTGCACATCACAACATCTCTTTAATAAGGGATTGTCTAATTCGGCTAATAGCTGGTGGTGCAATGCAGCTAATGCTTCTTTTAAACATATGTTTTGCCAATGTCCAGTAATTGCTTCTTTTGGGGAGGAGGTTATTATATTGGATACATTTTGCACTGGAATAGTCTTTAATATTCACTCATGTACATGCACTTTTAAATTATCTGCTTCATGGAAATTAACAAATGGTCAGCGTAAATAGAATCTCTATGCCCTCAGGACAGCTAAAAGACTAATATTACAACACTGGAAGGATAAATGCTCACCTCCCATAATGCAATGGATTGAGCACATTTGAACGGGTCGCATATCATTTCAACATTTGAACAGGTGGCATACAGACGCTACCTTCAAATGAATACTTATTTGTATATCTGGCCCACTTTCAATGAAGCCTATGTATAATTGCTAGTACCGTATTTTTCGCTCCATAGGACGCACCGGACCATAAGACGCACTTACCATATGGTACCAAAAAAAATAATATATTTTTTTAAATCAGCTGTTCCGTGGGGAATCAGCTGAGAGGCGCCCTGCCCAGGAGGCCTCCGCTCTTCCGGACCAGCAGAGGAAAGTAAAATAATAATAATAATAATAATAATAATAATAATAATAATAATAATAATTTTTTTTTTAAAATCAGCTGTTCCGTGGGGAATCAGCTGAGAGGCGGGGGCTTCCCCCACCCTGCCCAGGAGTCCTCCGCTCTTCCGGACCAGAAGAGGAAAGTAAAAAAATAAAAATAAAATAAAATAATAATAATAATAATTTTATTTTTTTAAAAATCAGCTGTTCCACGGGGAATCAGCTGAGAGGCGGGGGCTTCCCCCGCCATGCCCAGGAGTCCTCCGCTCTTCCGGACCACCAGAGGAAAGTAAAAAAAATAATAATAATAAAATAATAATAATAATAATAATAATTTTATTTTTAAAAAAATCAGCTGTTCCACGGGGAATCAGCTGAGAGGCAGGGGCTTCCCCCGCCCTGCCCAGGAGTCCTCCGCTCTTCCGGACCAGCAGAGGAAAGAAAAAAAAAAAAAATTAAAAAATCAGCTGTTCGGCGGGAATCAGCTGTTCCGTGGGAATCAGCTGTTTGGTGGGGGCTTCCCCCGCCCTGCCCAGGAGTCCTCCGCTCTGGACCAGCAGAGGAAAGTTTTAAAAATATATATATATATATATTTTTACTGTATTCACTCCATAGGACGCACAGACATTTCCACCTAGTTTTTTTTTGGGGGGGGGGGAAGTGCGTCTTATGGAGCGAAAAATACGGTAAGTTGTATTTTCATATATATGCAATCCATATGTACTCATTGCTATGGATATACAGTGCCTTGCAGAAGTATTCATTCCCCCCTTGATTTTTCCATACTCAACACTGTGAAGGTGCAAAATATTTTTATTGCAGCACAAAAGTTAAGTAAACAAAAACAAACTGGCACTTGTTGGCTGCATAAGTATTCACCCCCTTGAGCCAATACTTGGTAGAAGCACCTTTGGCAGAAATTACAGCTGTGAGTCTTCCTGGGTAAGTCTCGATCAGCTTTGCGCATCTGGATCCTGCAACGATGGCCCATTCTTCCTGGGAAAATTGCTCCAGCTCTGTCAGGTTGGATGGGGACCGTTGGTGAACAGCAACTTTCAAGTCTTGCCACAGATTATCAATAGGACTGAGATCTGGCCTTTGAGTGGGCCATTCTAAGACTTTTAGGTTTTTGTTTTTAAACCACTCCAGTGTTACTTTGGTTGTGTGCTTAGGGTCATTGTCCTGCTGGAAGGTGAACCTCTGCCCCAGTCCCAGGTCCCTTGCGGATTGAAACAGGTTTTCCTCTAGAATTGCCCTGTACTTGGCTCCATCCATCTTGCCCTCAATCCTGACCAGTTTCCCATTCCCTGCCGAGGAAAAGCATCCCCACAACATGCTGCTGCCACCACCATGCTTCACCATGGGGATGGTGTTCAGGGCAATGAGTACTGTTGGCTTTGCACCACACATAGCATTTTGCAGCAAGTCCAAAAAGTTCCGTTTTGGTCTCATCAGACAGAGAACCTTTTCCCACAGGTTTGCTGTGTCTCCCACATACCTTTTTGCAAACTCCAAACTGACTTTGATATAGGTTTGTTTCAGCAATGGCTTTCTTCTTGCCATTCTTCCATAAAGCCCAGCTTTGTGGAGCATCTGGATGATAGTTGTCCCATGGATGGTTTCTCCCATCTCTGCTGAAGATCTCTCCAGCTCCTTCAGAGTTACCGTTGGCCTCTTGGTTGCTTCTCTGACTAATGCCCTCCTTACTTGGTCACGGAGTTTGGGTGGATGGCCTTCTCTAGACAGAGTCGCGACTGAGCCATATTAGTTCCTTTTGTAATAATGGATTTAACGGTGATGTTCATAGTCTGGGATATTTTTTTTGTAACCCAACCCTAAGGTGCTTCTGCACAACTTTATACTGGAGTTTTTTTTAATAGCTCCTTGGTCTTCATATGTGATTTGTTTAGATATGCTCTCTGACAAACTCTGGGGCCTTCCAGAAACAGGTATATTGAATTTGAGATCATATGGCACTGGAACTGCACACAGGTGGACTCCATTCAACTACTTACAGTATGTGACTTCTGGAGGCAGTGGGATGCACCAGAGCTTCATAGTTTCATAGATCATAGAGTTGGAAGGGGCCTACAAGGCCATTGAGTCCAACCCCCTGCTGAATGCATGAAACTAGAGGAGGGGGTCTCCCATCCAAGTAATAACCAGGCCTAACCCTGCTTAGCTTTCCAAGCTCAGACAAGCTGAGCCAGCATGAGCCACAGGCATGTCACAGCAAAGGGAGTGAATACTTATGCAATAAAAAAGTGCCAGTTTGTTTTTGTTTACTTAACTTTTGTGCCACAATAAAAACTTTTTGCACTTTCCACAGTGTTGAGTATCTTGTGTAATAGTAAAAAATCACAAATCCATTTCAATTCCAGGTTGTAACACAACAAAATGTGGAAAAGTCAAAGGGGGTTGAATACTTCTGCAAGGCACTGTATACAAATTTATGTATGTATATTAAAACTCAAAAAAAGAAAACAAAAAACCTATGAAATAGTTGTAGTTGTAATATATTTTCTAAAAATGTAAGACCAGAAAGGGCATCTTATAGTTCAATTCCACTCATGTTTACTCAGAAGTCAGTCCCCCTATGTTCAATGGAGTTACTCCCAGGTATATATGCATACCTGGAGGTAGTAGGTCTGGAGGATTAGAACCTTAAAGCTTCTTTTTCACTAAATCAGCAGAGAGGGAGTGGCCATATCTGTGGATCACATAAGTATAGGCCCTTCAAAGCCCCAATTCCTGGTGTTTGCCCACTGAACAATTAAATACATATGATTTTCATTTCTGTTAAAAATTCAAATGTAGTTCACATGCACCTTACTGATGGGCTTTATTTACCTGAAGAAAAAAGTCACCCCAGGATCATATTCTTTCGCTGAGCTTTCTGTTCCAACTACCAAAACATTTGCTGCATCTAATTAATAAAAAAGGCAGATGAAGAATCATATTTTAAGGCACACCACATTTATCCTGTAACCTATACTCAGTTACCTGAGAATCAGCCCCACTGAGCATTGTGTGATTTAATTCCAAGTAAATATCCATAGGACTGCACTGCATTTCTTAACATAATGTCCTATTTCAGAATAAAGATCATGGAAAAATATGCTTAAAAATACAGAGTTAATAAGGACAACATAAAAAGCAGTCATTAGTTATCTGAAGCTAGCTAAGTTCCATTAATTTTCACATTTCACAATACTACTAGCTTTTCAGGAATGCTACTTGTGACATTTCTTGAGCCACAGAACTACCAGTTATCTCTAGACTGTGTTAGCTATTTCATAATAAACTCTGTACAGCCCCACTTAAACCGCACTGTAAAAATGAATGGGAAATACTCAACTAGCATTTCCAGAATGAAACAAATCAGTGAAGCTTGCAGAAGGGAGCTCTGGTGACCTGTCTTGTTCTGGAAAAGCTCATTTGGGCTAGTTTCCGGGGTTGCTCTAGGAAGTGCTAGTTCCCTGTTGTGTTAGTGGCCATTCCCACTAGCACAACCTAATGAGTGCTGGGAAACTGCCAGCTCTGGATACTGCCCAATGGATTTATAGCAATTTCCCACCATTGACTTATATACAGTAATAAAAAATTGGCTTCTACCCAAAGATTCAGCATAACTAGTCTGTGGATTACAACAGTTGTATTAGTCAAATTACCATTCCCCAAATTCTTTTTTTTATCACACGCTGACTTTTCTAAAGCATAGCAAAAATGATTCACCAGCAGCTTCACAAGTAATTCATTTAGTTTTACCCCTTTGTTAGTTTATCCAGGAAGCAATGTCCAACTACTTTGATTATTTTGTGACCAACCTACTCAATGTATTATTTTCTGTTTTCCCTACTGCTGAACATACCTGTGTAAAAGGACTGTTTAAATACATGAACTAGAATAGGGCTAGAAATATTTACAGATGCCTGTTAGTCAGGGACCAGGACAGGAGCCAATATGTTGGAAAGGCATCTAAGAACCATAGAGAGGCATGAATATAGCAGTAACAATATGTTTTAGCTGAAATCTGTCCTAGTCTTGCTTAGGCCATTGAAAAAATAAAACTTCTATGCTGACATAAACCTATCAGTATGTAGTGATCTGGACTTAATTGATCTGGATGTAGTCTATCTTGCTTGTCCAGTCATAACTTGACACCGAACTGTTTCTGGTGTCATTAGCAGCTATATGATGGGATAGAATGCAGCTAGGAAGTAAGCTCATAGAAGAGTTGTATACTTCCTTAGCATCATCTGCCAAGATCTAGAATGTCAGATCCCTCTGTGTGGTGACTTCCCATGCTATTTGTTTACTGAAGATGCAATCAAGGGGCAGTATCCAATACTGCATGGCTAGTGGGATCTACTGCTATCGCAATAGGAAGCTAGACATCCCTAAAGCAACTGGAAATGAGCCAAAATGCTCATTTCCAGAATGGAGCAGGCCAGCAGAGCTCACAGAAGGGAGTTCTGCTGACCTGTCCCATTCCGGAAATGAACATTTTGGCTCATTTCTGGAATTGCTTTAGGAAGCGTTAGCTTCTTGTTGCACTGGTGTTTGGTCCTGTGGGTGCAACAGAATGAGCAAAGGCGCAGTGGCAGTGCTGGATACTGCCCAATAAGTATGAGCCATTTACTGTAAGACAGTCCCTTAAAAGAGGCAGATACCTTTCCACCCTCTACAATCTAGGGATACCCATCTGTTGGCAGGCTGCTGGCCTAGGAGCCTGAGAAGCACTTTTCAATGCCACAGAACCTGAAGGTTTGTCAATGAGGCTCGCTACCCTTCTCTCCAAGACATTCGGTTCTGATAGCCCAAGTCCTGCTTCTGCTAGAGTGGAGACCCAGCACATTGCAGCTAGGAGCCTTGCCCAAGGCCCTGCAGCAGTTCCAGGAGTTTCTCAGCACCCCAACTTCATCTTCAGGACAGTCCATTAGGACCCCTGGAAAGGTATCTTTTGAACTCTGGAGGATCCTCTGGAGGACCTTTCCCCACCTCTGTACCCACTTTCCGTTTGCACAATTGTGAGTGCATGAAGAGACCTGTGCTATGCAGATCCCTTCCCATTCTCTCTCTCTCTCGGAAGTCACAGACCCCTGATTTATTTATCCCCAGTCCCATAGCACTCAGAGAGCTGGAGCCTAGCCCATCCAGGCCAGGACCAGGCATGTGCAGCCACTGCCTAGTTTCAAAATGCAACCACCCTCGATTTAGACATCAAGTGCTCCTTAAGCTAATGTCCCCATACTTAAGTCCTGTGAATAGATCTCTAGGGTGTACATTTGGTTCCCTGCTTTATATGTTTAATATGCCTATAATATGTATATCAGAGGTGCAGAACTGTTTTCAGGTGGGAGGGCAGAATGCCCCCACCAGGCTCACCATGGGCTGCATGACATCAGAGTGTGGCCCCTCACCAACATCATCTCAGGGGTCATGGCCACACACTGACATCATCCCCGCACCTTTCCTCCTCTGCCTCCACTGTGGGAAGCACAGAACTTCATACCTCCTCCCCGCACAGAGAAAAGGACTCGGATGGCACTGGGAGGAGCAGAGGCTTTCTTGGTGCCAGTCGAGTTCCTGGCTTTGCATGGTTCCTGGCACCCTCATGGACATCAGGGGGAGGGGTGGGTGTAAAGCTATTTGGCTTGCACTGGGAAGAGCAACTGCTCTTCCTGGCACAGGACAGATCCCTAGCTTTGTGCAGCTCCTGGCGCCTCTGTTGATGCCGCATGCCAAAAGCTACTATCCTGTGCTAGGAAGAATAGCTGCTCTTCCCAGAGCAGGCTGAGTCCCCACCAAGGATGCCTTCTGAGGAGGGGGGGTTCCTCCAAGCCTAGAGGAATTCAGGAGGCTCCACAGGCTGGATTAGGCCCCCAGACCTGAGGTGCTGCATCCCTGTTGTATATGAACTAATTCCCTATTAGTAATAGGATCTATATGAACTCCAACAGACTAATTCCCAATGTGTATTATGTACGTTTTTAATTCTTGTGTGATAAATAAAAGTCAGAATAGACTTTTGTGTATGTGTGCGTGTGTGTGCACGCAAGCATCATTGGGACAAATCTGCTAAGACGTGCTACCGTCAACATTAAAAGATCCTTTATACACTTGTAATTCAGAATGTGTGTATGCTTACATGTGTGTGTCTGGGGTGGATGAACATTAATGCATCCCAGTGACTTTTTTTTATCTCCCAATAATCACTTTGTGCCCCAGCTTTCCTCATATGCCCCACGCTCTCTGTTCATCACTTTCCCTTTTATCCATATGCCCTCCAAAATTTCCTTCTATTTTATTTGTTCTGCTCCTCTGATACCATCCTCCGAGTTCTTGCCCTCCTCCTAAACCCCACCCCACCATAGAGCCCTCAGCATCACTGCAGAATTCCTGTTCCAGGCTCACCCGAGTTCTTAACAGGAGCATTCCTCTTAGGTGCTGAGAATACTTTGCAATGTTTCACTGAAGGTCCCCACTTATACAGCACTATTTTCAAAAGAATGTCAACAGGCTTCCTCATTTCAAATTAAAGTCTATAGGTGTTGATGGAACTGCTCTCAGCATCTGAGAAAGAAAATCTGTTCAACAGTGGTAAATGTTGGCTGCACAATAAACTGTATATTGTTTTACCCTCCAATTTAGCTTTTGATAGTTACTGCTTTATTGAAGTGCTATATGCTATAAGCTATTACACAAGCCCCTTCCACAGCATGAACACTCTATGTATCACACATCGTCGATTTAGGAAGCTCTTCTGAGTTTAAACAGCTTAAGAATGCAGTAAGAAAGTATAAAAGGTATGGGGAACAGCCTCCCACTATGGGAGGCTGTTCACAGGAAAATGCTTTATAGTGTGCCTTTGCATCATTCACTACCTGTATTTAAGTGTTTAATTCATTATTTAGGTAGGTAAAGTAGATACATTTTCGGTGCAGTGGCATCACAGCCACATTATACTATACATGGGATTACATTTCAAGCAGAATTTCTGTGCAGAAAATCTCTATACAGAAACTGCAAGGTGATCATAATTATGTCAAGATAATATATCCCTGAAAGAACAACAGTTAAAAAAAACAACAATTGATATAATACTCTATTTACTGCTAAAAGTAAGTTTGCTCTTTGTATTCAACATGCAACTTGCTTCCAGTAGAGCGGAAAAAACCTGCTCAGAGGTCTACCTCTAGGTAATGTTGTTATTTCAACATATCCATGCAATGTCAGGTCAAGGCATAGGTTACCAAGATGATATTCATCTGCTGTTGCAAAGGCTGTGCACTGCATCAGATCCTGTGCCAAGGAACAAAGTTTAGTTTTAGAAAATGATCAAGTGATATATTTAGAGGACATGTATTTGGCTCAGTCACCAGCACTATGATATACTGGAGTGTTCTATGACCCCTGGTATCAAAACGTAATTTTAAACCACACACACCAATGGATTCATACTAGTATTTTGCCAGTAGGTGGCTACAACATTTTGTGTAATAAAATCACTGTGTTTCACAAATCCTATCTGAGTGTGTATAAGAATTAAAATCAGAACTGCAGACCTTTCACCAATATCAATGGTTTAAGATTCAGCATATAAGATATTACAATAGGTCTCCTTAATACTTCCCCTGCACCTGTTGAACAAGTCCAAATGCAAGTCTGCTGGAAGCATTCTGGAACTAGGAAAAGATAGACTAGTTTGGGTATATTTTAAAAGCCTCACACTATGGCTCTAATAGTATGCAAACTTAGTTGGGTGCAAGCCCCACTGAATTTTGTGAAACTTACTTCCTCACAAACATGCATAAGATTGGGATGCAAGTTGATATCTTTCCTGTTCCTACATTTACAAATAGAAATTACCTGAAGTACTTGGATAAATGGCTGCCCCTTAAGGTTTTATCACCTTCATTCTCTCTCTTCCCTCAAAAGGCAACATACAAAGTACTCAGTATTTAAGTTATCCCCTCCATACAATCCGAAAAATTGCAGGATTGACAACTCATTAGATTTTAGAACTGACTCTCTGTACTAAGACCTTAGATTAGCAGACTGTGAGCATGAGCATGTGTGTGCATACACGTACACGTACACATACACACACACATTGATATTGTCCTTGCAAAAATCACACTTTAACTTGAGAATTTCTGCATCCAGCAGGTGGAGCTACACATCAGAGAAAAGGACAAATTCAAACTGCAAATATTTTCATATAGTCTGTCTGAGTCAGTGTGATCTCTGGCACAAGATTTTGTCATGTGGCAGCTTTCACTTGAAAGTACCCTACTCTTTCAGCATTTCTGACACTTGCCCTGTATTTTTGAGCTGGAAAAAACCACAGCGCAGAAAATGACGTCTGCAAAAAAGATTTTTTTTCAGAAGCGTCTTGGATGTCAAAGCACCAGTGTATTCAGAAACTGATTTGCTTTTCGGTGACGTGGGATACTTAGAACACATTCCACAAACCACAGTTCATACAAAACCCTCACTTGTTGCAATATAACTTGATCAGTTCTATTGGGAGAGATTGCAACTTGGGAGATTGCAACATTGTTACACAGAGATATTTAGAAATGTTACCCTATGTAACGATTATGAAAACACTCTTAAATAGTTATTTTTATATCATTTTACATCGTAAACATAAATAATTGCAAACTATTGCACAATCACTAGTTATCCAAGGGTTATTGAGAATAACGCATCTAATAATATAGAAGTCATTTAACCTTAAATGGGTAGAGCATGCCTAAACTCTCAAAATCTAACATCCCTTACAGTACAGAAGTCCTTGACTCAGCATCGTTCATGAGCTTAGGTTGAATCAAAGGGTCTAAACTACATAAATATTCATTGATCTGGTTTGCACAAATCTCCAAAGAAAAATGAATTTCTTCACACATAACAACCCATAGGTTTAAAAACTGATGGGTTGTCGCATATGAGCAGTCGAGAGCAGGTTCATTGCCTGCAGTGTACCTGCCTCTTCCATTTTAACTCCATAACCCACAATCAGCTCCTTCATGGAGCATGTCATCCAAACCTAGACTGCTGGGTTGTTTAGGAACTAAACAAGCCAGTGGTTTAACTCATGGTTTGTTGTTGGGTTAACCACTGGGTTGAAATGACCCAGTAGTCTGGGTTTGGACGTCATACTCTACAACCTACAAAGGAGCCAATTGTGGGTTGTGAAGTAAAAGCAGAAGACACAGGCATGCTGCAGGCAGTGTGCCTGCTCTCTCCCACTTATACATGACAACTCATCGGTTCTTAAACTGATGGGTTGTTGTTATGTGTGAACAGGGTCATTACTTCTTTTGTATAGTATTAGAGTTTTCCTTAGATGTTTCTTGTTCAGCTGTCACTTGTATTTGTCTGGAACTGTGTCTTTCATGGCAACTTCAAGAAATTTCATTCTTAGCACTATCAATAATTTCAGTAGCACTTTTTAGTGTACAAAGGCCTTAACTCATTTATCCTTACAATAAGTCTATGAGATCAGGGTATTTTAACCTGTGACGTTTTATCTCTCCAGAAATTTAAAGGAGACACATATGTAATACCAATTACCATTATGGCCAATGTAGGTTTTACATTCACATTACAAGCTTATTAAAGCAAGAGCTGCTTTAAGCCTCCTGTGTCAAAAATGTACTAACAGATAGTGGGGCTGTTTGCACGATATGACGACCCACCATAGGTTATTTAACCCACAGTGAGGCTGTGGCACGTGCGGCCACGATTTTGAATATGCAACCCTGCTCAGGGACTGTCATTTTGCGCAAACCCACCAAGTGTGGGTTAAACAACCCTCACATAACCCTTGACAAGCCACAGTGTGTCATCCAAACCCTGTCAGTGACTTGCTCAAATGCACCTAGTGAGCTTCATGACTAAAATTATTTGAACCCAAGTCACCACTGTTGGAACCTTCCGCTTCCCCCCATTACATTGCACTAATACAATTTATGAAATTATGGTCTGATGGTTATAACAAAAAATTAGGAACAACCTTCAAATCATAATTTGCTTTAATGATAATTTACCATTACATCTACATTAGCATTGTCTGTGATTAAGGCTAACAAGGATTACCAAAAGTATTCTCAGGATGACTTGAGACTATGATGGTACAAAAAGCAAGGTGCCAATTTCAAAAAGTATGTAGGGGCTACACTGTTTTTCTGCAAAGTTCTGTACATTTATAGTTATAAAAATATTTTTATGACCCAATAGCTTTTTTTTAGAAAAGCTAAACATCCCATAGACTGAGACTAGACTTTGGCTATGTTTCACATACTACTTTCTCTGGAATAGCAACAATGATGTGTCTAGCAGTCTATAGGGCTTCACTTACGTAAGTATATTGGAAATGCGGCAATTTGCTAGCTTCAGTTTTGTTGGATTTAATTTTTTAATTATGCATTTTAAATGAATATTATTTTCTGTTCTAATCCTCATCTACCATTACATGGTTCTTAAACTGTACCTAGTAAGCCTCCTCACATCAAGAAACAAATGATCTGAGCCTCTCCCAAGTGGATTCTTCTACTAGTGACCAAACCAGGAAAAAAAATGGAAGTAATGTGACATGAAGCATAGGGGCCTCAGTAAAAAGAAACAAAAAACCATCTCCATGTATAAATGTTCTTCCCTACACTATGGCCATAAAGTGAGTTGGGGAACTGGGTCAGGGAAGAGCTCATGCTTCTATGGCAGTGATGGCGAACCTTTTTGAGCCCGAGTGCCCAAACTGCAACACAAAACCAACTTATTTATTTCAAAGTGCCAACACTGCAATTAAACCTGAATACCGAGGTTTTAGTTTTAGAAAAACAACTCATAGTTTTTCCGAACTAATTAACATCTTTTGTCTTTAAAGAAAAACACAATAACAGAGCTTTCAATGATACAAACAGTTTTTTGTTGGAAAAAAAATCAACTCAAAAAATTATTCTAGTACTACATTGTACACATAGCCTGAAGGGAATTTATACAAACTTTTAAAATAATTAGGCACATGTATTTTTGGATAAGGGATTCTCAATTTGTAATATGATTATATGCCAGACTGAAATTGTATGGGGCAAGCTTTACCCCGGGTCCTTTCCCTGCATCTACAGGTGTCGGATTAGTAAAAGTAAAAGTCAACCTGTACTAGGATAAGCAAGATAAACAAGAAAACTAAACGTGCTTAACACATTTTAAACACTTTATGTCTTGGACTGCAAACACTGCATTAGGTAAAAGTTTTCATTGGGCATGCTTTTGCACAATTAATGCGATTTTTGCTATTGCATGCATGCTGATAATTTGTCAAACCTTGACTCATACTCCGTTAGTTTGAGAGCAACACATGCAGCACTCAGGTCAACTGTTAGGGCTTTACATCCAAGCCATGCTCTGTGCATCATTCTTCAAAATCTTTTAAATGTGATAACAATGTAGAAAAGAATTCTGTAACAGGAATTCTAGAATAAAATCATTCTGTTCCACACTGTGAGAAAGAACAAGACCATTAGTGTTTTGCAGAAGGGGACGGTCTTTTTGCGATCTGGTGACCAATGGCTCGAGTGCCCACAGAGAGGTCCCTGCGTGCCAGCTGTGGCACCCGTGCCATAGGTTCGCCATCACTGTTCTATGGGCTGGCCTACCTCATATTGTGGTAAGACTGAGTTTTCTCCATTCCTGCATAGTATGTGTTATTAAATATGATATTGGTCTTTGTGAGATACAGACTTTAAAGGTTTTACACTTTACCTCAGTTTCAGATGGTAGTGGTAGATTAGCTCTAGATGGCTGCTTGGTCCTAGATGCCTTTGGTGGCCTTTTAGCTGACACAATACCATGGGTTGGCATAATTTTACTAGTTGATAAAACTGAAAAATGTCTATTTGGTATATCAATAATTTTTCTTATACATTTTGAATTCCGCTTGTTACATGCATTTTTAAGAGCACAAAATTGTTCCCTGGATGGAGGACAAATATTCATAATCAAAGGAGTTACAGTCTTTCCTGCAGTAGTAACATTAGCTTGCGGTCTCTGCCAGTTCATGGCTTGTACATGAACACTGGTTAAGCAAGAAACAGCTGCCTCTGGAATGCACAGATTGATATATCTATTTGCTAACAAGGAGTTGCTTGACATCCCTTGAAGACTGTTGCTTGATGTTAGATGCCCATATTTATGAAAGTGTTGGCACTGGCTTATCGTGTGTGAAGATCTAGCCAGGAATCTCAGTAGTTTAGTTGCCATCTTTTCACTGTGAATTGAATAAGAGAGTTACAGAATATCAACTTTCTGGAAATGAATAATATTTATCATTTTACAGAAAGATCTACATGGCAGCTAGTACTGCAAGACAATCACATCAATTCATAGGATTCATTCTGCATTTGTAGGCTCAGCTTCAAAGGAAGCAGCAAGGGAGACAGCAACAATAAATCTACCCACCACAGCAAACATAATGGCCAAACATAGGGTTTGATACAAAGATATAGATGCACAGAATATTTATCCCCAAACACTTTAAAGTCTTGTAAACTTCTAACAGGGAGAATCTTCAAAGTAGTATGTCTTTAACCAAGCAAAGGCCAGTGGTTGAACCTACGCAGATTCCCATATGTTCTCAGCAGAGAAGCTGCTAGTCAGCTAAGGACTAAGTCAGTGCCAGTTCAGCAACACCCACTTGTAAACCAAATGTCCCCAAAGCCCCCACACCATGCATTGAAACATATTGGTTATTATGCTATTCTGGTCAAAATGTATTACTTAGATCCTATGTTCAGATTGTGCTGTAGCACAGGGCACCTGTAGGAAAATTATGGGGGTGGGGGAGAGGTCCTGAAGTAGGTGGGACCTTTCTTGGACCACCAGTGAAAGTTTGGAATTGCAGCCAGCTGTGCCTCAAAAGAAAAAAAAATGATACACCCTTGCTGTTAGTTGGGGGGCAGGGAGGGGAAATGAAATTCTAGGGAGATAATCTTCTCCCCACTCCATCAGGTGAGGCCTGGCACTGTAACTCCACAGAGATTCTCTGTGGTAGATTGAGGAGGTACTGCCCATTTATCTAGCCTCAGGATACAAATACATGGGTGTGTGCAAAGATCTATGTGCTGCCCTGCAGAACAGGTGGTTAATGTTGGGTTGGGCGGGATAGAATGAATTGAGAAGGGGAACCCAAATACAAATAATGTTCAGAAACACTGCTTTAAGAGATTATCATTATATATAATCACCACTCACATGATTTCCTTCCCCTCCCCCACAATTGCTGGATATCTCAACACATGTCCAATCTTTCCTTCACAGTAGAATTTACTTCAACAGGTTGGCCCATTCCTGCATTAATCATATACGGTAGATTTTTGTCAGAAATTCTAGGCACAGGAAAAAGCCAGTGGAAGAAACCATTATTCAGTGGTCCAGTTATTTTACTAAACCCCTACTTTATTCCACCAAAAAGCATGGTAGAATAAAATACATTTTATGACTCTAAAGGAGACAAGCAAGGCTGACAATCAAACATTCCAGGGAGAGGAGGACATTTTGCAACCCTGGGGCCACATACAGAAACCCCTGCTTCTAATAAATTGGACATCTGGAAAGAATGACACCTGGAGAAGAATCATAGAATCATAGAAAAGTAGAGTTGGAAGGGGCCTACAAGGCCATCGAGTCCAACCCCCTGCTCAATGCAGGAATCTAGGTCAAAGCATCTCTGACAGATGTCTGTCCAGCTGCACCTTGAATGCCTCCAGAGTGGGAGAGCCCACAACCTCCCTAGGTAGTTGATTCCATTGTCTTATTGCTCTGACAGTCAGGAAATTTTTCCTGATGTTTAGGTGGAATCTAGGTTCCTGTAACTTGAGCCCATTATTCCGTGTCCTGCAAACTGGGATGAACGAGAAGAGATCTTTGCCCTCCTCTGTGTGACATCCCTTCAAATACTGGAAGAGTGCAATCATATCTCCCCTCAGTCTCCTCTTCTGAAGGCTAAACATGCCCAGTTCTTTCAGTCTCTCCTCATAGGACCTTGTTTCCAGTCCCTTTATCATCCTTGTTGCCCTCCTCTGAACCCTCTCCAGTTTGTCTATGTCCTTCTTAAAGTGAGGTGCCCAGAACTGGACGCAGTACTCAAGATGAGGCCTAACGAGTGCCGAGTAAAGGGGAATTATCACTTCCCGCGATTTGGAAGCTATACTTCTATTAATGCAGCCCAAAATTGCATTTGCCTTCTTTGCAGCCACATCGCATTGCTGGCTCATATTCAGTTTGTGATCTACCACAATTCCAAGATCCTTCTCACTTGTAGTATTGTTGAGCCAAGTGTCCCCCATTCTGTAACTCTGCATTTGGTTTCCTCTCCCTAGGTGCAGCACTTGGCATTTATCCCTATTAAATTTCATTCTGTTGTTTTCGGCCCAGCGCTCCAGCCTATCGAGGTCACTTTGAATTTTGTTTCTGTCTTCCAGAGTATTAGCTGTTCCACCCAACTTTGTGTCATCTGCAAATTTGATAAGCATTCCCTGTACCTCCTCATCCAAGTCATTAATAAAAATGTTGAAGAGCACCGGGCCCAGGACCGAGCCCTGTGGTACCCCGCTCATTACCTCTCCCCAGTTTGAGAAGGAACCATTGATAAGCACTCTTTGAGTCCGATTCTGTAGCCAATTGTGGATCCACCTGATAGTTGTTCCATCTAGCCCACTCTTAGCTAGCTTACTAATCAGGATATCATGAGGCACTTTGTCGAAAGCTTTGCTGAAGTCCAGGTATATAATGTCCACAGCATTCCCACAGTCCACAACGGAGGTTACCCGATCAAAAAATGAGATCAGATTAGTCTGACAGGATTTGTTCTTGACAAATCCATGCTGGCTTCTAGTAATCACTGCATTGTTTTCAAGGTGCTTGCAGACTGACTTCTTTATAATCTGCTCAAAAATCTTCCCGGGGATTGATGTCAGACTGACTGGCCTATAGTTCCCAGGTTCCTCCTTCTTGCCCTTTTTGAAGATGGGAACAACATTTGCCCTCCTCCAGTCGTCTGGCACTTCACCTGTCCTCCATGATTTCTCAAAGATAATAGACAGTGGTTCTGAGAGTTCTTCTGCCAGTTCCTTTATTACTCTAGGATGCAGCTCATCAGGCCCTGGAGATTTAAACTCGTTCAGAGTAATCAGGTGCTCCTTGACCATTTGCCTATCAATCTCAAGCTGCAATTCTGCCCCTTCAGTCTGCACTTCAGGTTTGCCAGGGGGGTCATTGAACCACCAGTTCTTTCTTCTGTCTTTTATTGTGCATGTATCTGAAGAAAGCTTTTTTGTTGCTTTTAGCATTCCTCGCTAACCTTAGCTCATTCTCAGCTTTAACTTCATTTGCAGATCATAAAGCACAGGAGGTAGGTCAAAATTCCCCGAGATATACGGAAAAGGGGTTCAGCCTGTGGGTTCCATTCCCCTTTAAGTCTCAAGTTTATTACTGTATTCAGCCCTGAGCCTGGATGCCCAGGTTTTGGCAGTGTCTGGAGCATTTTTGCATAGTTAAGGATAGTAATCCAACTGCAGTCATTCCTGGAAGTGTATGACACAAGCCTTAGTTACATCTTGTCTGGACTGCTTTAACATGTTCTACATGGGGCTGCCTTTGAAGAGTGGTTAGAAACTTCAGCTGGTCCAGAATGTTGCAGCCCGATCATTGACTGGGGCTGGTTACAGGGAGCATGCAACTTGCATGTTACAAAAGCTCCTCTAGGCATAATTCAAAGTACTAGTTATGACCTAACCCCCCCAATAAAACATGGGACCAAGTTATTTGCAAGATTGCATTCTCCCCTATGAACCTGCCTATTATTTATTTATTATATTTACGCCCCGCCTTTTTTCCTGCAAGGAACCCAAGGCGGTTTACATAATCCTCCTCCTCCTCTCCATTTTATCCTCACAACAACCCTGTGAGGTAGGTTAGGCTGAGAGTCAGTGACTGGCCCAAAGTCACCCAGGGAGCTTCATGGCAGAGTGGGGACTAGAACCCAGATCTCCTGAGTCCCAGTTCAACAGTCTCTCCACTATGCCACACTGGCTCCTAGGTTTTAAGATCTTCAGAAAAGGCCCTTCTTTTGGTCCTGCTAACATCTGAAACACATTTGGCAGAAACTCGAGAAAGGGTCTTCTTGGTGGCTATTCCTTGGCTCTGAAACTCCTAGCCAGCTGAACCACTGAGTCTCTCCCATCCACATCTCTATCTTCCTTAGGTTAAGCTTATTTATTTTCAACTAGTCCAGCCTTCCCCAACAAGGTGCCCTTCAGATGTTTTGACTTCAACTCCCACCAACCCCAGCCATCATGGCCAACGGACAGGAATTTTTGGAACTGTAATCCAAAATATCTGCAAGGCACCAGGTTTGGGAAGGCTGATCTAGTTCATTACTGAGCTCAGACTCTTGTTAAGAGACCACCACAACACCTGGATGTGATGAAAAGGAAAAAATAAGGGTGGGTGTCATCAGCTTACTGATGACTTGCATCTTAGAACTCTAGGCAACCTCACCCAACATTTTCATGTAGATGTTAGAAAAAATAAGACAAAACTGAACCCCGAGGAACCCAGCAGGACGATTCCTACAGGGAGGAATAACGGTGCCCTAATATCACTTTTCTGAAGCATAACTTGTAGGAAGGAGCAGGACCACTGCAAAACGGTGCCTCCAACTCCAACCTACAATCACACTGCTATATATCTCAATTTCCTTTAATAATGATGAAAAAGAATTTGACTCCGGCTACAGCCAACCACCAGTGCACAAATGATGGGTGAAAAACGGGCCCCTTAATGAACTCCACAACCCCTCCCCCATTTTAGTCAAATCACGACCCCCAGTAGCCTCCTAAAAGCAGACATTAGGGGCGCAAAGAAAAAGGCAAGCTTATCTCGCAGGTGATCACCACAGTCCTCCGACAAACGAGTTTCAAGGGACGGTGAAATGACCCACTCGGTCCGTCGGAGCACCCCCTCCCCTCTCTGGGGGTGCCCCAAATAAAATCCACTCCGAGCGAGGCTAAGGTCCACACGCCAGAGCCTTCTGCCAAGCTGGGCTCGACCCAGCCCGGAAGGGAAGCCGCTCTCACCTCTGAGGGGCGGCAACGCGCGACGCCACAGAATCAACCTCGCGGCCCACTTCCGTTTCGGGGCCGGGGCGTGAAGACCTATTCTGCGCCCCCACTCACTTTACTCCCTCCCCCTCCAGGAACTCGCGTGTGGTTGTCATAGTCGCCTCCCGCCCCCTTCTCAAGTGACCTCGAATAGATTTCCGCCTCTTTTCGCTCTGTTCTTCCCCTTCCCCCTTACAGAAGAGGCTGATTCGCTCGGCCTAGCTCCTTTCCTTTCCCGGCGTGTGAGTCAACCAATGAGAATAGGCCATGCCAGGAAATGGCGTAACTCTGCCGGTTGGCGCGTGCCGGGGATGGTGCCACAATGAGTAAAATGGCGACGCAGATGACGCCGCTGCCGGCTTCGCTTGCGGGCAAGTTTAAGGGGTGCGTCTCGTCTGTCGTCCCCGCCGCCCTGTCGTGGCTCTTTGGAACTGGGGGGAGGGAGAGGGGCTCGCCATCGGCCCGAAGGGAGGGCCTCGAGTCGTAGAGTACCACAGGGCAACGGTAGGCGTTTATATCCGGGTCCCTTTCATTGCCTTTCCCTCGCTGCCTACTAGGAGTGAATGACAAGATGCTCGTCTGAGGAAGGGCTCTCCTTGCGGGGCCCACTCTCATTTGCTGGCTCTCGCTTTATTCTGATCCGTGTGAGCTCCAGGATCACATTCGCTTCAAACGAAACTTCCAAAGTTGCGTGTCTCCTCCGTTTTAACTCAAGACTCTGTTAAGTGTTTTCTCCCCATGTTAGACTAACAGCGCAGTCCTAAGCATTTTTACTCAGAAGGATCGCAGCCTTGTGCTGCAGTTTTAAACACGCTTCTTAGGGATTTAAGCCCCATTGAATTCAGTGGGATCAGCTTATGAATAAATGTGCTTAAGATTCGGCTGCGCCTGGGAAGAAGGGGGAAAGCGGAAGGTGCCCAATAGTAAGGACATCATTGGGGATGTGCCATTTGTAGTAGACGTTAGAATTCTAACTGTGGAGGACCAGCACCCGGGTCCTCTGCGTGAGTTCGGCGCTTAACGGGTTAACCGGCACTGAGCTACAGCCGGTACAAGCGATTGAAATTGACTAGGAGGTTTGCAAAAGGAAACTCCAGAACCTTTGTATGACCATATAAGGCGTTTATTTACTACAAGTTAAATGGAGCGGAACTAATAGCTTTCTAGGAATGCTACAACGTCAACATGACCTGACGTGATCTCCGAGTTTATCAATGAATGCGTTCCCAGGCTAGCGTATTGAGGAAAGTCAGTTACCTTAGACCAGAGACTCTGCGTTGGTCAATTTCATGCCTGGCTCCGGATCCGCCTGATCCGGGGAAGAGAACAGCTTGGGGATGAACTTGCCGAAGCGACCCGTGTTCCCAACAACTCCCAGAAGATGTGCACGGGGGGTTTTCTACCCCACCTTTTCCCGCTCTCCTGCCCCCTGCCTGTCAGGTGGGCTTATCCCTGCCCCCTGTGTGGTAGGTGGGCTTATGCCTGCCCGGGAAAAGATGACGTCTCCTGGTCCGGGGTGTACTTTACAGCTCATAGTGGCTGCCCTGTCTTCTTGATGGTCCACAACTCTCCTTTGTGGATTCCGACCGAGAACTTCTTTGTTGGTCTGCAGGTTTCGTCTGGCGGAACCAGCACCTCCAGTTCCCCTCCCACCCCCTGTGGGGAGGTTTATGCAGACAGAGCTTGGCAGGGAAATGTGCGTGCGTTGTGTGTGTTCATGTTCCTTTTACAGTTGGGCTTTCTCCACACTAACACCCTGACCCTGTGCAGAGTTACACATGCATAAACCCATTCAAAGGCAGCCTGCATTTTTCCAGCACAATACTGGTCCTGGAAATCTTCACCCCCAGTCTGAGAATTTTGTGAAGGATGAACCCCCACACTTCCATTCTGTTGGATGTGTGTGGCGCCCTGTTTCTGGCTCCCACTGCAAATCTTTCCTCAATCCAAGACTGGTTCAAATGTGGAACACCAATACTTCTGTTGTATCACATGTGTTGCTCAGTATTGGAGTCACACTTGTAGTTTCTTATAATGGTAGTAGCTTGGGCTATATGTAGTCCAAAATTTCAGCTTTGTAATTTTTCTATTTAGCTCCTGTCAGCTACTGAATTGAAATGTCTTGATAATAGGTATGAGACTATAAACTAGCTGTTGCTTGCCCTTCCTAGCCAATGATAAGCTGCTGTGATGTCATAGAATGTTAATAAATAGTCTAATGATTTAGAAAAAGGTGTTTGTAGTAGAATGTTAACAGTGCAGCTTCTGTAAGGTAAATGGAAAACAGTTTTAATAGGAAAAGCTTACACAGGGCTCTAGGAACACGATGAGCCATGTTCAGTTGGAAGGAAGAGATGAAAGATAGGCCAGGGTTTCTGGGCACTTAAAACATTCATAAGATAAGGAGCCAGGATGTAGAAGATGAAAACTCAGAGATGCCCAGGAAAGGAAGTGGTTGGCTGAGAACAAGGGACTTGAATAAAAAGGAAGCAGAGGTCTGAAGGAAGAATAGCCTAATAAGAAAATGATCCAGTTCACACATAACGGTGGCAAATCATGGGTTAACCCATGATTTGCTGGATCGAGTGCCACTGCTGCTTTGAATATGCAACCTCCAATTGGCCTGATCATAGGTTGCTTTGTGGCATACGAACCTAGACACTATGGCTTGTCCATGGGTTAAACAACCCAAAGCTAACCTACAATTAGTTCTTATCATAGGTTAGCTTTGGGTTGTTTAACCCAAACAAACAACCCATAGTGTCCAGGTTTGCGTAAGCAATGATTGGGCTAGTTGGAGATTGCATATTCAAATTTGAAGTGGCTCATTGTGTGCTTAGACAGGATCTTGTGAGAGAGGTATGCTGTTGACAAGAAGGGAGTGGAAAAACTAGGAAATTTTGAAGGCTGAAGGACTATAGCCTAGGATAGATTGGTTTAAATCTATGAATTAAACATATGTTTTAAATATTTTCCTCTTAGTATTTTATGTATTTATTGAATAATGCACCCTTACTGGTTAGTTTAACCACTAAAACATATTAAACATATTAAAATTAACATTTACACTATCTAGTATAACATTTACACTATCTGGAGCCAGCTGTGGCGTGGTTAGAGTGTTGGACTGGGACTCGGGAGATCTGGGTTCAAGTCCCCGCTCGGACATGAAACTCACTGGGTGACTTTGGGCCAGTCACTGACTCTCAGCCTAACCTACCACGCAGGGTTGTTGTGAGGATAAAATGGCGAGGAGGAGGAGGATTATGTAAGCCACCTTGGGCTCCTTGCAGGAGAAAAGGTGGGGTATAAATATAATAAATAAATAAATCTAGTAGGCTATATACACATTGTACATTTTTATTATTTTTACTAACTGTTTTTACATTTCTTATTTCCTATGGTTCTTTATTTGCACAGAAAAGGAGCTTTCAGTACAATGACCTGGTTCCAACAAAACAACTGCTTGGTTTGGCTGTTATGGTCTGAGGGGCCATAGGATAATTTGGATTCCCAGTTCCGAGGTCGGAGAAAGCGCACTGACCTCAAAGCTGGGAATCAGAATTCCAATCCCTCGTCCTCTTGTAGCGGGCATAGAAAGAACTGCACCGGCTGCTCTTTGAGGTCAGGAAAGTAACCTTAGAGAGGGGTAAAGGGGGTGAGGATGGGGTGGGGAGGAGACCGGAGCGGCCAGGATATGAGGTATCCTGAAGCCGCTCCAGCCTCCTTCCCTCCCCCTCCAAAGTGCCCCAGCTATATGGGTGAATAAACCCATCTAGTGAAAATGCAGAGTGGGAAGACGGGTAGGTGCTGCTCTTCCCACTCTATTGGATGCCTGTAAGCCTCTGCGGTCAGGGGCTTACAGGCATCCTGACAGGATTGCGCCCTAAATGAGTTTTCTCAACCCTGGAGCTAACAGTGGGACTGCCTAACACTGGAGGTGTGGTGTAGCTGCAATAAGCTGACATTTTCCACAATAAACTCTGTTATAAAACAAGAAAACTTGATGCTGAAAGTTTGAGCACTTGAAGTAAAATGTCTTGCTTTGTTTCTAGCTAGGAAATAATATTCAGTGTATGGCTTAAGGATACAAATCAGTTGGCTGATAGGACCAAAGTCTTCCAACTTTTAAGGATAAAATGCCAGTTAGACTAATAGTTTCCATTTGGGATGTGTTGCCGGGGTGAGTGCATATGAAATGAACTGTGGGGTTTAGAAAAGGTTGTGTTTGCACATCACAATAACCCTAGCTTTATCATGACAGGAACGAGCCTAGCTGCCCCACCTGGACTCCCACACTCTTCCCCTCCCTCTGACGCAGCCATGAAGAGTAAATCAGAAACTTTTGCTTCCATTTTCAGCTAACTACAGTTTAGCGTTATAACCAAACCCTAAACTGTGGTTAATCTTAACTGTGGTTTATTTGAAAGAAGCCAGCTTCATAACCCATGGCTTGAAGTTGGCTTGTTTCAAACAAACCAAAGTTAAGATTAACCATTGCTTGTTGGGTTCGGATGACATGACAAGCTGCAGATAATAAAAATGGAAGCAAAACTTTCTGAACTCCTCCTTGCAGCCATGCTAGGAAGTACACAAGCCCAGGAGAAGGCTAAGCTTGTTTCCATCACAATAAATCATGGTTTATGATGTCCAAATGCAGCAGTCTATTCCTTGAATGATTATTACTTTTTTTCAAGATTTCAATTGCCTGATAACAGTTTTGATGAAGTGGCTTTTTACAAACCTAAAATGATATTGTTTTGTTCTTCATAGATCCTTTGCATATAATACAATTAAAGACAAGCTGCCTCTTATCCTGACTAAAGTTATCGATACTCTGCATCGACATAAAAATGAATTCTTTGAAGAATATGGAGAAGTAAGAAACTGATATATTTGACCCTTTCTTTCTTAACACTGTTCTATCAAAAATCTTAAGCTTACCTATAACTTTCTATAATTATTTCTGCATGCTTGGAGAGAACTTTTTCTGCTTTCATAACTACATGCAAAGATCCCTTCTGAATCAGATGAAATATCCATCTTATCTAGCATCCTGCTTCCACAGTAGCCTACCAGATATGATGAAGGCAATAGCTTTCTCCTGCTGTTGATCCCCATCAACTGGCTTTCAGTGGCCTGTTAACTCTGAACATGGTGGTTCTGTATGGCTAATATAACTAACAGTCGAATCCTATGCATGCCTACTCAGAAGTAAGTCCCACTGAGTTCATTAAGACTTCATCCCAGGTAAGTATCTATAGGATTGCAGCCTAACAGACATTGATCAACCTATTATTCCACTAATTTTTCCCTTTTAAAGCCATCTAAACTAGTGGTCATGGCCTGTATGAACAAGTTCTGTACTTTCTTTTGTCTGTGCTTAATCTGCTGCCAGTCAATTTCATTAGATGACCCCTGAGTACTAGTATAATGAGAGGTTGAAAGACCCTTTTCCTCTCTGCTTTTTCCATGCAAGGTGCAATTAGATAAATTGCTCTATCATGCCCAGTCACTCCCCCCCCCCCAAATTAAAAACAGTTCCAAATGCCATGACCCCAATATCTCTTTTCTGGTAAGTCACTATCAGTTTTGGCACCGTAAGCGTGTATGTGAAATTTAGGATTTTTGTCCCAACGTGCATTGTTTTTCACTCATTTATATTAAATTTTGTTTGCCTGCCCCCCCCCCCCAATTTACCATTTTGGTGCTCTTCAGTTTGCAGTTTCATTTTACTTTGATTATAGCTGAGTTATATGCTTCTTTCCTTCAGTATCATATTCAGTATGATCCCATGTCCCTCCTTTGTCAGCTATTTTGTCCTTCCCTTTTATCTTAGGCTGTTTGATTTTACCTTTCTGGATAATGGACCAATTTTTTTCATTCCACTTCCTTGTTCTTTTCTCTTTTACTCAGAGACCATGAGATATTAAGTGTAATGCTCTGATTCTTGGGTGTTATAGCTGAAGATAGCAGAGAAAATATTTCATTTTGTTGCTCTGGATTGTAACAGAGTATCACTATTATCATGTTAAAGAATGCTAAACTATGACCTAGAAAATCCAAATGCTGTGAGAAAGTATTGGCCTATATAAGAGAGCCAAGTACCAGGAATAAGAATGTGCTGGGAATAAAATATTTTAAATATTTGAACAATTTTAGTAGGGAAGGGCTTAGAAGGCAGGGGAAAGACAGGGAAAGAGTTATTAAGGGAACAATCCTATGCAAGTTTAGACAGAAAAAGGTCTACAACTCCGAGCAACTGGGAGCATGCTGGGAGTTGTAGGCTTTTTTTCTGTCTAAACTCGCATAGGATTGCGCCTTGAGATAGTGAAGATCTTGGCAGAAGGCTTCCCCCAACTTTTGTATAGCTTATGTGAAGAAATGGTTGCACCTGGGAGATCCAGATGTTTCTCTGCAACATTGGGCTATGCAGAAGTCTAGTGGTTATTGTTGCTTGTAGGGGACTGGCATTTGGTTTTTTAAGTTGGAGGAGACAATAAGCATAGAAAAACATGTGGCGACAAGCAACAAATGCTTGTTCTGGTTCAGGACATCAGCCCAAGTGGAACAGGAATCTTGTAGTACTTGCCGGGTCTTACAGATTGGGGGAGGCTTCAGGAGGGGGAAAGGAAAAGAGACACCCCTCGCTCCCTCTGTTCTATATTGGGTAAAGGTTCAGGGCTCGCTCTTAGCCTTAACCCTGAGTGCACTGCTGCTATATAATTGTGAGTGTGTGGGGTAGGCCTCTGGAGACTGGAAAAGGTGTCCTTTTTTTTCCTTTGCTCCCGCTGAAATTTCCCTGTATAATGCAGGGAGGAGAGTGTTTTTAACCTCATGGTACACATCTCCACAATGCTAATGTCAATGCCAGGATACTATAAGCTATTAGGGGCACAAGCACACCAAGCACCTTCCCCATCTTTTAACTTCTCCCCCCCCCCCCCCCGATCAATGCCTCAACTTTCTACAGGTTATAGAAGCCACTGAGTATAGATCATTGGGCTGATTTTCTTGAATGCTCTATTTTAACTTACAAATGAATATATTACTGTTTACCTGGAGAGTTGTCTCCCCCCCCCCATGTTTGCAGAAACCACTATATTTTGGGGGGCATACAATTTTGGGGATGGGAAAGGCAACACACACACACCCTTTCCCGTCTACTTACTGTAAGCTATCAAGGACTTGAGCAGGTTATTTCCTTCTCTTCATCTGCCTTCCATTTTCCTTTTATTATACACGGAGGATTCAATTGACATACAGACATTTCTGTGTCTCAGACTTGATTTTTAATTTCACACAGTCTGACTTCTGGTTTGTTTATTTATTTATGGGCTCTTCCCATCCCCTATCTCCCTTGTAGGCTTGACTTTCATTCACATTCTGTTAGTTCCCAGCTTCCTGTCAGGCGGCATTTGGGAATTTTTAAAAAGTTATTAAAAAACCACAAATGTACATACATCTCTGCATCTAGAGTTTATCCAAATATGTAGAAACCACTTTCTTATTTTCGGGAGACCCCATCTTGCTTCCAAATTGATAAGCACTCAACCGCTTGAGTTCTCTCAGAAGGGACTAGTGTGAAGTGCCCCTGCTCTATGGTAGCCAGTCATGCCCTCTTCCATTCCATCCACTCACTGTTCTGTGGCCACTGAGCATGCTCAGTCCTCATTGGCCAGTTTGAGCGGATTCCCCTTTGTTTATACTTTTGCAAATTTTGGGATTCTCCCGGTCATGCTGATAACTCCCTCTTTTTACTAATTTCTGTTTTGGCTGTAATCTTGTCAGCACTTAACAGCTGGGTTTGCTGTTAGAAGGGATGATGATGATGAAGATACTGATACTGAATTACACTAATAGTCCTCATCATCCAGAGGAAGAATAGGAGAATGTAGCTGGCACTAGTAAATCCCCTCATTAGTATCTTAGGAGTAGAGAAGCAATATAATGTTACATTTTCTTAAGTTCTTTAAGTTAAAGGTCATAGCTGTGCCCACACATCTAAGATGGAGCCAAAGTGAAATTGAAAACTGTTTTGTTAGTTATGCTATGACCTCTACAGCCGTGACAATACTTCTTCTCTATTCAGGGTTGTATCCAATGTTAGTCTAACTTAACTCCCAGTCATTTCAGTGGGTCTACTCTAAGTAGGACTAACATTGGATACAACTCTGAGAATGTATTCTTTTTAATGCTGCCTGTTGTCTTATATATCTACCACTATCCTACCCATATTTCCAGTTTATATAAACAGTAGTGCAGTGATAGAAATAAAGTGAGAAGGAGAGATAAGCAAATGTCATTTCCCCCACATAAGTATCTCTGCAGGTTGCTAGATGTGTCAGGATTATTGGATATTACAAGAGGAAAGGGATGTCTCAGATTTACTAAGGCTTACAAAACACAAAATGTTCCACGTATCCCCCATATATGTTCCTGACTCACAAGGTTGTTTCTTGTATTGTGAAACTACATTTATTCACTTGCTTCAACATCCAGTATCACACACAGGTACCAATTTATCTGGTTATTCAGCTTATAATTCTGCATTGGTTGTCATGCTTGCCACACTGAATTATGGATTCTGGACGTGCACTTTTAATGGGAGCTCCTGAGAATGAGACTCCAGCCTTGTAGCTGTTGTGCTTAAAGGACTGTATGTATCAAATAGGATCTACTGAAAAACATAAGTTTATCAACTAACACATATTTGAATTGAAAGCATTTATTCCACTTTATTTTAGAAAGGTATTGAAGCAGAGAAGAAAACTATAGCCTATCTCTCCAAGTTACGGAATGAGCTGCAGACAGACAAGCCACTGATTGCCTTGAACGATAACCTCCCTGATGTCACACTGTGGAACCAGTACCTTGAATATCATCAAAATTTATCAAATGAACCACCAAGTTGGTTTCAATCTCCTTGGTTATATACAGAGTGTTATATGTATCGTAGAATTCATGAAGCAGTTGTTCAAAAGTAAGTACATGTGTTGTTTTTGTATGGTTTCCAGTTGTTGCTTGAAGTAAAATAGAACTTGGTCTTAAGTGCCAGCCATTTCCTTTCCCTCATTCCTCTCCAAAGTCATTGTATATTCAGCAGCAGTTGTAACATCTGAGGACTGGAGACTTATAAACAGCTTTACTCTACCAGTTCCTCTTGCATCTGTTATCAGGAACTAGAGAGTGCAAGGGACATTGGCAGTAACCTGGGTGAAGAAACACTGCCCAGTGAGGGTCTAACCCAGTGATGGGGAACCTTTTTGAGCCCGAGTGCCCAAACTGCAACACAAAACCAACTTATTTATTTCAAAGTGCCAACACTGCAATTAAACCTGAATACTGAGGTTTTAGTTTTAGAAAAACAACTCATACAGTTGTCCAAACTAATTAACATCTTTTGTCTTTAAAGAAAAACACAATAACAGAGCTTTCAATGATACAAACAGTTTTTTGTTGGGGGAAAAATCTCAAAAAATTATTATAGTTCTACATTGTACACATAGCCTGAAGGGAATTTATACAAACTTTTTAAATAATTAGGCACATGTATTTTTGGATAAGGGATTCTCAACTTGTAATGTGATTATATGCCAGACTGAAATTGTATGGGGCAAGCTTTACCCCGGGTCCTTTCCCTGCTTCTACAGGTGTCAGATTAGTAAAAGTAAAAGTCAACTTGTACTAGGATGAGCAAGATAAACAAGAAAACTAAATGTGCTTAACACATTTTAAACACTTTATGTCTTGGACTGCAAACACTGCATTAGGTAAAAGTTTGCATTGGGCATGCTTTTGCACAATTAATGTGATTTCTGCTATTGCATGCATGCTGATAATTTGTCAAACCTTGGCTCATACTCCGTTAGTTTGAGAGCAACACATGCAGCACTCAGGTCAACTGTTAGGGCTTTACATCCAAGCCATGCTCTGTGCATCATCCTTCAAAATCTTTTAAATGTGATAACAACGTAGAAAAGAATTCTGTAACAGGAATTCTAGAATAAAATCATTCTGTTCCACACTGTGAGAAAGAACAAAATCATTAGTGTTTTGCAGAAGGGGACAGTCTTTTCGTGATCTGCTGACCAATGGCTCGAGTGCCCACAGAGAGGTCCCTGCGTGCCAGCTGTGGCACCCGTGCCATAGGTTCGCCATCACTGGTCTAACCTCTGGCTGCTCCGACAGCCAATTCTGGGCTGGGGTTATTTCCTCTGATACCTGCATTGGCCCATTGATTCAGCAGCAGAGTAGCAGCTGGAACATTTAAGGAGGGGCAGGTGGGTTGTAAACACCTTTGCTCCTCCCTGGTAACTCTTGTCTATTTTAATATATTTTAAACATTTGTAAGCCACTGCAATGACTTCATTTAATAGGTGAGGTATAAATACTCTAAAATAATAACAACAATAACAAATACTTGGAATTCTCTTCTTGCTTTCCTGGTTCTATGATTTGTGACTTACTAGCTTTGGTTTACAGCTTAATTCAAATTACGCCATCCATCTTTCTAGTAAATGAAAAATGTTGACAACTTTAAATTTAGAACCCCATACAAAATTAGCTTCCAAATGAAAACTAGTTGAAAAATACTGTTTAGTTATTGAAGATATTTTAAGAGCACTTATTATGTGATGGTGCTATTGCACTTGTGTCCTACTTGTGGGCTTCCCACAGCCAGCTGTTTGGCCACTGTATGAACAGAATGCTGGACTAGATGGACCCCTGGTCTGATTCACGATGGCTCTTCTTAAGTTCTTACTACTTTACATAGTTTATAACCCACTTTTATAGTCTATACAGTATCTGCGTTCAGATTATCATATTTCAGTTTAATAAGCCAAGATATGAAGAAGCCTTTGGACTGCACATGCAGCCACTTTGCTCATCCCTTGGTGCAAGCCAGGGAATGTTCCATTAATTAGTTTCCAGTTTCGTCCAAACCAGGAAGATATGGTTAACAGCTTCAGAGCCAGCCAGGATTTTAAGCCAACATAAAACCATGGTTAAATATTCTGGTTTATTCCAAAGCTGTTAACCATAGGTTGCTTTTGCACATAATGCTAAACCATGGTTTAGGAACGCAGCATCAGACTTGCACACTCCCCTCCCCTCCTCCCCTCTCCTTATCCCACATGGTTGTGGGATGGACTTTGCCAGAATTTGGTTTCACCCTTAAGGGATGCTAGCTTAGTGTTAGGTTTGAACCAGAGATCCTGGTTTTAAACAAACTGGCTAATTTAATAAGGCTGCTTCATAACCCATGGTTTGAAGCTGTTATGAAACTGACCAGGATTCCTGGTTTGAACATAACACTAAGTCGGGATTCCTTAAAAGTAAAACTAAACTCTGGCAGTCATCTTCCTAGCCACACAAGATGTGCATGAACCCCACAGTATATTCAGGCTTGTCCACATAACACTAAGCCATAGTTTAGTATTGTGGGCAAACCGGGCCATAGTCTCCTTGTTCGATTAAAACGGGAAACGATAGTTAACGGATGCCTTTCTGGCTTTCTAGCTCATTCTGATCTCAACTTATTAAGCTGAGATATGATTGTCCAAACATAGGCAGTGCCTCGGGTTATAGTAGTATTCAAAGTTCAAGGATACAGATTGCATGTGGAATCCTATCAGATTACACTGAAATCATGAAGGGAAAAAATGTTGAAATTATTTCCTCTTGTTCCTGGATGGATGTAGCTATATATATTTTTGGGTGAAGAAAAATAATGCCTCTTTCATTTCTTAAACCATGTTGGGTTTCATAATTTTAATTATGATTTATTATCCAAACTTCTGAAAATTGTTTTCATTTAAACTGCAATTAAAATGTCAACAGCAAAATAATGTATGTTTTGCTTATGAATATAAGGTCAACAAATATTTAAAGTTGTTCAGTATAAAATATTTTTAATTCCTGTAATGTACTTTCGAGCTGTCCATTTTTATTTTTATTTTACTGTTAAGGGGCTGTTATGTTAATAGGGGAGGAAGGAAGAAACTCAAATATTTCTAGTTTATTTATAATACAAGCTATTATTTCACTATCATTTACTGGTATATTAGAACCCAACTGTTACTCAGTTGGGTAATATAAGGATTGTTTGTTTTTTGCATGTATCTTATTTGGTAAATATAAAACCCCAAGTTAAAAATTCCTTTGACCTTTTAGCCAAGGAAAGATGACAAGAGAGGGAAATAAGAACCGTACGTAAGAAGGGGAGCAGTTGGAAGAGTTTAGAGTACTTATTATATATGCTTAAAGTATAATAAGCTGTAGGGAAATAAAGTCTGAAAACAAATTAAGGTGTTCCTAAACACCTTTCTAACATTTACATAGTAAAATGAAACCTGTTTGACCAAAGGTGGAACTACATGTGATGTCCAACATGGGATTGTTACTGAAAATGGCATTTCTGTGTCAAGTTTCCCCTTGTAATATGTGGCACACTTTCCCCATGTCATAATATCATGCTACGCATTCTCTATCTCTGCCAACTGCAATACATTATTTGAAGGTGAAGTAAGGAAATAGACAACATGATATGGGGTAAGTGGTCCTATGGGGTCGGGGTGGGTTGTTCAACATACACGTGTTTTCAGCATCTAGTAATGTCCAAAACTAATGTAGTAATGTGTTTTTCCCCCAACTTCTGTTTAGTCCACCTATCAGTGACTATGATGTATTTAAAGAGGAAAAGGATCATTGTTTCTTTGAATCTCAGGAAGCTATTATTATTTTAAGTACTTACCTACAAGAGCTGTTAAAGAACATAAAGGACCTAGATGATAAAATCCTGAAGGAAGAATTTGTTAAGCTGATCCAGGTAAAATTAGCAGTACTTACTGTTTAAATATCTAATATGTTGGACATATTCTCTAATGTTAAAAGCCATTTTAAGTTCCTAGTTCTCAAAGGTGACAAAAAGTCAACCATTAGGAGTATCACATTTCCAATAAATGTTTTTATTTTATTTATTTATTATATTTATACCCCACCTTTTTTCCTGAAAGGACCCAAGGCGGCTTACATACTCCTCCTCTCCACGTTATCCTCACAACAACCCTGTGAGGTAGGTTAGGCTGAGAGTCAGTGACTGGCCCAAAGTCACCCAGTGAGTTTCATGGCTGAGCGGGGACTAGAACTCGGATCTCCAGAGTCCCAGTCCAACACTCTCACCACTACGCCACACTGGCTCTCTAAATGTTCAAAAACTATCTAAATGTTTTTGAACAAAAACTAACTAAATGTTCAAAAAAAATGTTCAAAAACTATCCATACCATCAGAATAAATAATTACATAAATATTTTTAAATTGAGATTTTGTAAGCCTTGCGGCTCATCATACACTGTTCCCTGCAGTCACAACAATTTTGTTTAAAACAGTGAATACAGTCCACATAATATTGCTGGTTATACTCCTAATAAATTTCAACATTGCCTGCAGAAACAAGCTTGACAAATGACCTGAAAATTATATAGGATCTGTACTGGAGCCAAAATGTTTCCCATGCACATAATTTGCTTAACTGCTATGCCATAGATATTTTTGAGCCATTTATTTGTGACATTTATTTTCAGCCATATACATGGCTTCCTATGGTGATTCTTCATGAAACATCACATACATTCCATTTGTTTGTTATCTCAATTTGTCAAATTCCAACTAACCCATTTTCCTATTTCTCCTTTGTCAGAACTTGGTTTTGGCATCCTGCCAGAGTTTATGGTACATGGGGTGGTGGTTATGTCACCTTTTTTAACCACCTTTTTATAATCTTGTCTTAGCTATTTAAGGAGTTTTAAAATTGTTTTTAAAATGTCTAGTGAATTTTTCCCCAATGTTTTTATTGTTTGTATTTTTATATTGTATTTTATTGTGTTTTATAATTGTTGTAAACTGCCCTGAGAGCTTTGGCTATTGGGCGGTATAGAGATGATGATGATGATGATGATGGATGATGATGATGATGATAATGTGTATTCACTTATTGAAAACTAATAAATTATATCACTGAAAAGTTGAGATGAAAGTATGACTAATGCAGCTTTTGTTTATGAATTTGAAATCTTGGAAGTTAGCTGTGCTCCACAGTTGATGGGTTTATATGTATCATCCCTCAGTATAAAACAGCATCCTGATTTAGGGGATATATATGCATGGAAGCAGGCTTCAGTATGTGCATGTGCATCTGCAGTTGGATGGAGAATTGCATATGTAAATGGGTCCTGCGAGGATAGTTCCCAACCTAAACCAACATCTGGGGTTGTGTGTATAGCCCTCCCCCCCCCCTTTTAAAGCTAGAGTCTGTCAATCAGCTGTTTGGAGGAAGGGGATGGATTTGGTCCCCCTTCCTTGCCAAATGGCTGATAAGCAGAATTCCAGCTCTTACACAAGCGGTTAGATTTTAGTCTAAATGTGTTTAGTGTATAACAGAGGAAGGGATTGCCTAGTTCATAGAACTTAATGTGTACTTTTTCTTCTTCTTCAGGTTTCACTGTGGGGCAATAAGTGTGACTTGTCAATTTCAGGAGGTGCAGATAATTCTCAGAAGTCTAACCCATTACAATCTGTGGAAGAGTTGAAATCTTTTATCTTGGTGGATCACATGGAAAAACTCTGGTCACTGCTTATAAATAAAAAGAAAATGGATACACAGACAGCAACTAGACTTGACATAGTCCTGGATAATGCTGGTTTTGAAATTACTGCTGACCTTGTATTGGCTGACTTTTTGTTATCCTCAAAATTGGTTACTGAAATTCACTTCCATGGAAAAAGTATTCCCTGGTATGTGTCAGATACTACAAAGCGTGACATGAATTGGACAATTAGACAAATGCAGTCAGCTAATCACAAGTGGATGTCTAGGTGTGGTGTCTCCTGGGAGAGTTATTTGAAAAAAGGTGTTTGGGTTTATCATGATCATTTGTTCTGGACTTTGCCACATGAATTTTCTAGTATGGCTCAGGTTACTCCTGATTTGTATGCTGAGTTACAGAAATCAGATTTAATTATTTTTAAAGGTGATCTGAATTATAGAAAGTTAATAGGTGACCGTAAATGGGAATTCACAGTACCATTCCATCAAGCCTTGAACAATTTTCACCCTGCACCTCTCTGCAGCTTAAGAACACTAAAATGTGATATTCAGGTTGGGTTGAAACCTGGGCAAGGTGAACAGTTTGCGAATACTGAACCTGAATGGATGATCATTGGGAAATATGGAATAATTCAGTTTGATGCTGCTTCATGATTGACTTGCAAAGTATGAAGGATGGCACTATGCAAACTGCTGTTGTTGATGGTCTAGGGTGAAAGAACACTGGCTTTCAATATGCATGTTCTCTTTTCTTCCATGGGTCTTGCTGCTATTCTTAAAATGGTGTGCAATTGTGATACTTTACAAACTCTTTTCTGATATTCCTAAAATATCAAAAATACATTAAAGGTTAACTTTTCCTCTCAATTCTTTTATTTTGTAAATAAAGAATGCTGGACAGAGGGCACAGTAAAAGCCACTTTAATACTTGATGTATATCTGACCTCTGTTCTGTTTTAACATACAACCCAAGAAAAAGTATTGCACTAGTGCATAACAGTTTGCATTTCTGTAGGAGAAGTCTTACTTTAGAGCTGTTTGAACTTAAGTTGTCTCTGGATGAAGTTATTTTAAATAAATAGATTCAAATGGTGTATGTAAAAAGACTTTTGAATAATTTATCCAGTATATGAGCTATATGCTTGGCCCATTGTAGTTTAAAGAAGCAACCTGGCAGGGAGCAGCCTTCTTTCTCCAGCCATACTAGGCTATCAGCACCAGTATGGGCTAACTACAGCCAGAGACAGAAGGCTTTGCCTTGACAGGCTGCCTGGCAACCTGGTGGAACCACATCCCCTTCTCTGCCTCCCTGCCCACACTCAGGAACATTAGGGCACTGTAGGTGTCCCTGTAAATGGCAAGTGGGAGATGGAGGAGGAGCTTTAGCAAGGGGTGGGGTGACAGCAGAGGGGAGAAACAGCAGGTAGGAAAATGCAAGGAGAAAAGGGCCTACCCTGCCTGTTAAAATTTCATGGGCACTTACCATTACCTAGCTGTAGCTAGAGAGCACCATTTCATAAATCTTACTTGTACCCCGTGACTTCTATAGTTATAATTCCCATTTATGCTGGTGATTGGAGAGAGTATTGTGACTACCACCAGAAGTATTTTTTATGAGCAGGCATTTTAGAAACTTGGGGTACACGCTGTTGCTTACTAGTTTCTTTAAAAGTCTAGAACAGGGCTCTCCAACCTTGGGTCCCCAGATGTTGCTGGACTACAGCTCCCAGAATCCCTTGCCATTAGCCATGCTGGCTATATATACTATGTTTCCTTTAGGGACCCCTTCCTTCTAGCTATCCTTACATACCTGGGAATATTTAAGAGTAGTTTCTATATATTTATCTGGTTAGACGTTCTCAATCACAATACAGTAATACCTTGGATTGCAAGCATAATTCGTTCCGGAACCGTGCTTGTAATCCAAAACACTCTTATATCAAAGCGAGTCTCTGGCAGGCGTGAGCGGGGCCGATTTTGGCCCACTACGCCCGCTCGAGGTGAGCGGTTACATCCCTAGAGACCTTGCTCGTTTATCAAGTCAAAAATTTTTTAAAAAATTTGCTTGTCTTTCAAAACGTTCTCAGACCAAGTTACTTGCAATCCAAGGTATTACTGTAGTAAATTCTTGGCAGAATTACACAGCTGATTCGGTTTCTTAAATAGGAAGAGATTTATGTCACAAAGTTTATTTTCTAACCTGCTATAAGGACAGCCGATCAGTGGCCCCTCTTGAATAGTCTAGAATCACTTTGAAATTCAAGGTACATTTACAATACTCCCTGTAATACACAAACACATTTCTTAAAATTATGGTGCTGGCAAATACTTATTTCAACAATTACTGTTGATTAGTTCTGTTTTATCATTATGCCACCAATGTATGTGGCACTTTACAGAGTAGTATACCTCAAACAAAAGATCTCTGCCACAGAGCTTAACAAATCTGAATTTTGACAGGCGATACAACACATCCAAAGCCATTTTCACTCATATGCTTGGTGATCTTCACTACACATGAAAACACACATGCAAAGTATTTGGTTTCAGTGTATTATGCATGTTCACCTGTGCGGTCCCATAATAGTTTAAATGTTTCAAACATTACCGGTGCAGCATGGGTTTCAGCCATGCGGAATTGATAACCACACAAAGATAATGTAAATATTCAGATACATCAGAAACCACAGTTTCTGTACATTTGGTGCATAGTAACTGCTAGAATCTCTTCTGCCCACTAGAAAGAGAAGCAATCAAATATAATCCACGGCCAAAGATCTAGTCTAGCAGCATTGGCCGTGCTAGCTGAGGACGATGGGAGTTATTGTCCAGCCCATTTGGGGCGCACCAGGTTGAAGAAGGCTGATTATTTTAGTTGTAAATATAATGGGTTGTATCAAGTGTTAGTCCTACTTAGAGTAGACCCATTGAAATGAATGGGATTTAAGTTAGACTAATATTGGATACAACCCAATGCTTTTCTTAGTTACAAAAGCTTGATCTTCCAAATGATAACTCTCTCCATGCAATGTAGTGATCTATTAGTATATTTTTATTATGTTTGTTTCTTTTTAAAAGGAATTTTATAAACAGGATTCTACATATGTTGTGGGTATAATGCCCTTTTGTAATAAATCTTTGGGTGCTTGGATGTCTATTAGTCAGCAGAAACATTTTTAATCTGTCTGTAACATCCTGTCCAAGGTTCTGGCAATTATCATAGACAAGGCAAAGTGGTCCACAAGAGGAATAAAGTCTTTGTTCCATCCCTCTCTCTTTTTATTAATAGGAGAGATAGTTCTCCTTTTGGAAAGGAAATTGGCACACTTTAAAAAGCCAGCTGAAATATATTTAAGAGGGTCATGAAAATCCCACACTCCCACTACCAATAAATAATTAAAAATAGTGGACTCTAGTGGAAGCTTGCCCAAGCAGAAAAGTGAAATTGCTTTCTAAGTTTCCACAGAAGAGATTTATCTGAGATTTTTACTAAGTGTTCTGGAATTTACAAACCTTACTTTTATGAGCTAAAATATGATTTCTGAGGAAGATGACCTAGAAGTCTAATGAAATTCATAAGCTGGTCTTAGATCTAATTTATTTAATTGTAATTGAGAATAGAAGCTGAATTCTTTACCAGTCTGCTCTTAAAATCTCTACTTTGTGTGTATATACTGTTAAAAGACATGCTCAGGGAGGATGCGGCAGGATATGTCATTAAAATGGAAACTACTGGTAGGTTATTTGAAAGACAGTTTCATGCCACCGTTTTTTCCCTGCATAACTAGAAAAGTCATAGAGACTCATTTCCCCCCCTGCCTCTTCAGAACTGTGGCACCAACCCACAAATATGGGAGGAGCTGAATATCTGAGAAATAAATTAATTAAAGTGGAATAGTTGTAATATAATTTATGACTAACATATAACAAAAAGGTAAGCAACCATGTTTAAGGGTGTAGTCACTGTCTTGTTTGAGTGAAAAGACATGCATGGAAAATATGTATTTTACAACTTTCTTTCCCATCTAGCAAGATAACAGGCACTACACAAGAGGATGAAACGTATGATGAACTACAGGGAACAGGTGGTGACTGGTTACAGGTAGCAAAGGATTGTGGAAGCAGTGTTTGAGCATGTTTATTCTAAAACGATTAGAACTAACCTCCCCAAAGGCCAATACTGAAATATCGGAATGAATAATTAGTAGGATGTTGTTGAAGCTTTGTGAATTGATTTTCCTAATATATGGGCTTTAAAATAACGTCCACTACTAAGAGCATAAGAAATATTTTCTGAGGCAGCAATTTCATGATTGCAATTTGAAATCTTTGCAAAGTTGTATATTAGATTAAATTTGTAACTATAGTACCAACCTAAAAGGATCAGGATATTATCAGGACTGTCTCCTCCCATACGAATCTGTCTGCGCATTAAAATCCATTGGAGAGGCTCTCCATGTCCCAACTTCAGAGGCACGGACACGAGAGCCAGCCTTCTTTGTGGATGCACCTAGTTGTGGAACTCCTTGCCCGTCCCCGTCCCCGTCTTTTGCTGCCATTTTATTCAGTCAGCTGTTTAACCTGATGAGCAGACAACCCTATTTGCTCCCTGGAATTTTTAAATGAAACTTTGTCTGCTCTCCGTGTGTCTTTGTTATTCAGTTTTTAATAGGTTTCATATGGATTGTTTCTTTTACACTACATACTGTGAGCCACCTTGAGTGTTTTAATAAAACAGAAAGGTGAGATATCAATTTTCTTAATAAAGGAAAACAATAAATTAGTTTTGGGATGTATTTTGCTAGGGTGTATATTATGTTCAGAAGAGCAACCATTTTACTTTAGAGCTCCAAGGTTAGAGCAACTTCACCCATTACAGTTTTCAGGTGTATACACACCTTAAATGTTTTAAGTACACTATGTGATGTCTCTGGGGGGGGAAAGAAAAGTAGTGCCACCTTTAAGAGAAATGCATGATGTGCTACACACATATAATCCTATGAGCTTTTTTTTTTTTTTTAATGTTCAAAAATATACATAGTATGTAGAAAGGTCATTTCAGTTCTTTTCTAGAATGCCCAAGACATGACAGATTACCTTGGTTATTTAATTCAGCTTTTGATTTATTAGACTTAGTTATGCCTAATCAACTTTTTGGTGCCGCCAGCTTGACCTGAAAGGGAAGTTCCTTCCTTTTCCAGTTTCTGAATAACGGGAAAGAAAGAAAAATACGGCAACTCCAAACTCTGAATAAAAGTCAACTTCAAGCCACGCCAGGTGTTTTTTTGTTTTTAGCATTTCTCGCGGGAATAACTGAGCTGGTGTCTCCTCCCGTCAACGGCCCCTGCGACGCGCGTTCGTTGCCATGGAGAACGCCGTCGCTTAGCAGAATTTGCCCTTGGGGACGCGCGCGGACGGTTTCCCGGGGAGAGTTCTTGGAAGCCAAACATTGGAAGCCGAGTAGCTTTTTGCTGGCGCGCGTGCGGGGCCCGAGGGAGCATGAGAAGCGCTAGCAGCGGCAGCGGCTCCCGCGCAGGCTCTGCCTGCTCCAGGCTCATCGACGTGACTAGCAACGCGCCGTTGCTGCTCCCACCCGCTGCCACGGCAGCCTCGCTAGAAACGGAGGTACGGACCCCCGCACGCCTGCCTTGCTGGTGCACGGCTCGACGGTTTGGACTGGCAGCGTTCTCTGGAGTGTAGTACCCGGAGCCGTAATTTTTCTATGGGCGCCTTTGAGGCGTGTGTGTGTGTGTGTGTGTGTGTGTGTGTGTGTGGTCCTATTAATAATTCCCTTGCTATGTCTTCACTGTTCTGTAGCGTTACAGTCGAGCCCACGGACGTAGTGATGTGGCATTAGGGTTGCAAGCCGCCCCCACTTTTTAAAAAGTTTCTGGTAGGGCTCCTGTGCCTCTAATTGCATCCCGACGGGCATGAACTCAACAGGTGCAGCTTTCCTTGCCATCCCCGATGAATCTCTGTGGTGGGAAAAGCTGCATCTCGTGAATTTCGCCTTTCACGCGGCTGTTAAGGTCGCAGAAGCACTGCCAAGAAAAGAAAAGGAGAGAAGCTCAACTCTAGGTGTGATTTTAGCAGTGCCCCCCTGGGGAACTGTAGTAGCTCAAAGGTTCCCCCTAGTTTGCTTTTTTGCTTTCCAGGGCTTTCTGCAACACTTCATTAACGTCACTGCTGAAGTCCTGTTTAACTCTGGCCCAGTGTTCAGTACTAAAGTTATCTATTTAAGACTGCAAGATTTTCCTCTGCTATAGCTACAGAGTAGCAGTACTCAGCCAAGTCAGTTGCATATGCTTATTTCCCCCCAGCCCCTTGTGGGGATGTATCTAAAGGTCCACCAGCAGTTCTGTCATGAACCTGCCCATTCACTTATTAGATCATCATTGGAGGCCATTTGTTAGGTGCTCCTCATTTTGGAGGTTGAACAGGCAGCAACTGGAGACGGTGTGTGTGTGGTGGTGTTGGAACCAGACTTACCTAGTCATACTTAGAGTAGACCTAAAATCAATGGGGCTTAATGTGTGCTAGAGTTAGCATTGTTCAATCTTAAGAACCTGCTGCTATTTAGAGATATGCAGGGAGGTGAAAGGCAACTTTTCCCTACTGCACATGCATGTAAATGCACGCACATGAACAGTAAGGCATAGTAGGGTTCACATTGTAGCTGATATGATAATGTATTATAGAACAATTATATGGTAATGTATTATAGGACAGTTCAATTTTTCTCATTTACTGTTAACCCCAAGACACAAACATTCTTTATTTTGAATCATGGGACCAGACACAGACTCTGGTGGATCATTTACTTGTATTTCAACTGATTCAAGGGCACACAATTATTAGTAAAGTGCTGTGTTTGTGTGTGTACATCCGCTATACCTAGCATGAGGGAGGGGACAGGATAGGAGAGGGCCTCTACTGATGTTACAGACCCCCAGACCTTGCCCAGAAAATGGTTGGAGGTGTTGGAATGTCCCCCCTGTTTCCCTGAATCCCCCAAATTAGAAGGGGTGAGGGATTTATTTAGAAGGTATCTTTGCTGCTACCCTTCATTAAAAACTCCAGAGGCAGCATGCAGTACAAGAATTAAACAGTAAATATATAAAATAACTACAAGAATAAAAAGCTATTTTAGAAGCAACAGCATTCAGCAGAACAGATAAAACCATAATCAAGGCAACTTATATTACATGATGAAATTCTTGGGCAAATAAAATGGTTGTTACCAGGCACCAAGATGATGTCAACGTTGGTACCAGGTGAACCTCTCTGGGTTACACATACACACTACTCTCATGTTCCCAGGGGGCTGTATTAAGACACGAGCCTTTGGCAGGCCAGGAATGGAAATGTGGGCGGCTGAATGGAAGCAGGCAATTGTCTGGAGTTTAAAGTATCATGGGGGACATGGGCAGGGGAGATTGAGCTGGGAGGATATATGTCCTTAGATCCCCATTTCCTTCCCACCAGACAAAGATCCTTTCACTGATGCAGGAGACCATCCCCTTGCCACTTGGAAGAACCACATGTGGGAATTGAGCTTCCTTCATGCCCCACTAAAAGGATCATGAGGGGAAGGGGGGGATTTGGAATTAATTGTGGTGGGTGGGACAGAAGGGAGCAAATTAATCAAGAGAATCCCCCATCCCCTGCAAATTATTTGCATGTCCCTACTTTTGTAGTTTAAATGGCCACACTTAGTATAGTAGCCATTCGCTATATACGATAGAACAGGGATCACTAACCTTTTTGGGTTGGTGCGCACATTTGGAATTTTGAGAGAATATTGTAGGTGCTCTCACAAAATGGCTGCAATGGGGGGACTGCACATTCATAAAATGACTGCCATGGTGGGCATGGCTGTTCACAAAACACCCACTTTCTAGAAGATAAACTCATGAGACTAAAAGAAAAGTAACTTGCCCAAGAACCTACGGTAAGTACAAGGCAGAGGTGGGGGCTGAGCTACAAAACACAAAACCACTCTTTTGAACTCAAAGATAATGCTGGATGGCAGAACTTCACTTTGCAGCATGCTAACCTCCCAATTATTATTTTTTAAATCTTTTAAAAAAGAAAGGGAAAAAAAACATCAGGAGAGGCAAGGAGTCTGGTGGGCACCAAGAGAGGTGTCCGCAGGCATGTTGGAAATCCCAGCTGTATAACTTTGGATCAGTTGAACTGCGCACCTTTCTCTAGTCTAATGCCACCCCCACCATACATGATACTGCATTACAGTAATACCTTGGATTGCAAGTAACTTGGTCTGAGAGCGTTTTGCAAGACAAGCAATTAAAAAAAAATTTTTTTGACTTGATAAACGAGCAAGGTCTTGCAAGACAAGTGTAGGGATGTAGCCTCTAGCGCTCACGCCTAGCAGAGACTCGCTTTGATATAAGAGTGTTCTGGATTACAAGCACGGTTCCGGAACGAATTATGCTTGCAATCCAAGGTATTACTGTATATGAGTCACTGAGGCTAGTCCTGTACTCACCTTGGAGAAAGCCACCCTGATCTCAGTGGGACCTACTTCTGAATAGACATGTAGGATTGCATTATTAGTCAGATCATGGGTCCTTCTAGCCCAGTACTGTCTTCACCAGGTGTAAGAAACCCAGTGCCCTTCAGATATTTTGGACTTCAACTCCCATATGCCTCAGCCAGCATGACCAATTATCAGGGACTATGGGAGTTGTAGTCCAAAACATCTGGAGGGCACCAAGTAGCTTGCCTGTGGTCTACATTATTCCAACTGGCAGTGACTCTAGTTTAGGGTCTTAGGCTGAGATCTTTCCCAACCCCACTACATTAGCCTCTTTAACCCTGCCTTCCTCAACATGGTGCCTTCCTGATGTGTTGGACTACAACTCCCAACTCCCAGCTGGGGATAATGGAGTCATAGCTCAACACATCTGGAGGGCACCCTCTTGAACAAGGCTTCCAGAAATGGCAGGGTTTGGCCCTGGGGCCTTCTGTATGCAAAGCATGTGTTCTGCCACTGACCTGTTGGCCCTCCCCTATGTGTGTGTGTGTGTGTGTGTGTGTGTGTATATATATATATTCAGATAAAAATCCCAACTTCTAACTCGATGAAATACTAAAAGGATGAGTAAGCAGCACTTGGGGGAATATTTTAGTATACTGGGAATTTAAAAAAAATCCTGTCTCTGACAATGGCCATGATAGATATTCAAAGAGCCAGTTCCCATGTTAGGTTGGACTCCATCATGTGACTTTCTTGTCCATGGAAGATGCTGCAGTTCAGATCTATGTTTTACTGGCTTACACATTCTGTTCCTAATGTGAATGGTTGACAACACTTTCATAGAGTCTTCCATTCATAGTACTCTCTCTTTGAAAGAAACCCTCACATTCTTTATGACTATTTATTCCTTCTTGTTAACCTTAAAGTTTCTGTACCTTCTCCCAATTCCCCCCTACCTCGAAGACTCGCCAGACATAGCCTTCTTTGGTTCACTAAACTTTCTGATCTGCTCCAGTTGACCTACGTTAGTCCTTTTATTGCCCAAGATGCTTCTTGATTTTGGCTGATCTCTGGGGAAAGAATTCTCTCGCAAACTTTGAGAATCCTTCTCAAAGTTTGATCTGCTGATCCACATGGAGTTCCAAGGGGTTCTTGGCATTTTAAATGAAATTATGTGCTGTAGGTAATCATCTTCACTTTTATCCTCAAATCTTAAACTTCAACATACATAATCATTTACTTTTTTCCTTTTGAAATGGAAAGCAGGCATGTTTCTCAGTAGTAAATCTGGCCCTGCTTTCAAAGACTTTAACAAACTAGGAAGTTGTAAGTTAGTAAAAAGATACTATTGAAGACATTGTACAGCAGCCAAAAGAAATGTGGAGTGGGTGGGAAAGCAATTATACTTCAGCTGCATTCTGAAATAGTCTGGTGGGAGCAATGTTAGAGTCCATTGCTGGCAAGTAGCCACTTAATATTTGAAATAACTGCCCCCATCCAAACATAGCTTTGAAGCAGTCAGAGAAAACCTGGTCCTATAGCTTATCAGCTGTTACCGTATATAAGGAGAGAGATTCAGATTCACAGATGAAGGCAGGTGCGTGCAACCTCCTTCTTAATCCCCCAGTAATAAGCCTGTTAGTGGGACTTGAGAGGGTACCACTACTTTTAGGCACAATGTCCATGGTCATCTGCAATATAGCATGCTCCCAAGTATGCTTAGGGCCTAGACCAGCCTTCCCCAACCTGTTGCCCTCCAGATGTGTTGCATTACAACTCCATCCCCAACCAGCACAGCTATTGCTCATTTTGGCTGGGGCTGATGAAAATAAGAAGAGTTATGTTGGATTAGATCAAAGGCCTCTCTAGTCAAGCATTCTGCTTATGCTTGGCCAACCAGTTGCCTGTAGGAAGCCCAGAACTAGGACATGAGCTCAATAGCACACTACCACTCATGTTGCCCACCAGTTGGCATACAGTGGCGTCATGACTAGTAACCATTGATAACCTTATTCTCCATGAATTTGTCTAATCCCCTTTTATAGCCATCCAAGTTGGTAGCCATCTGCATCTTGTGGAGCAAATTCCATAGTTTAACTATGCGCTGCATGAAGAAGTACTTCCTTTTATCTATACTGAATCTTCCACCATTCAGCTTTATAGGTTCTAGTATTATGAAACTTCTCCATCTCCACACCATGCATAATTTTGTACACTTCTATCGATTTTGTACAAATCATGTCTCCCCTTGCTCGCCTTTTTTCTAAGCTAAACAATCCCAGATGTTGTAATCTTTCCTCATTGGGGAGTCACTCCAGCCCCTGATCATTTTAGTTGCCTTTTTCTGCATCTTTTCCAGCTCTACAATATCCTTTTTGAGGTGGCCAGAACTGTACACAGTGTCCCGTGTGGTCACACCATAGATTTGTATAAGGGCAGTATGATGGGAGTTGTAGTCTAACACACTACAGGGCACTAGGCTGGGAGCGGCTGGCCTAGATAATGAACTTTCTTTTCTGTTACTAGTTAATGAGGAGGGGTGAGGTGGCAAGGAGAGCTTTTCTGCTCAATGTAGCTTCCTTCACTTATATTTAGTAGTAGTTATACAGTAACCACTACTAAAAGTGTTGGAGGCAACGGAAGGGGAGAGCCCCCTTAAAAGGAATTGCCGGTGTCACTTCTCAAGAGCTGGTTGCAGATCAATCCATTTGGTTTACTGTTTCATTTCATAGAGTGCTTAATTTCAGCAGCTGCAGTGCCTTGTATTTTATAAAGCACTAAAGATTATTGTTTGAATTATATTTAGGTACAGTTTGGTTATTAAAGCTTATCATTCTGAATTCAAGGACTACTAAACTGTTTCTTGTTAAATGCTGCAAGAGGGAGTACATTTATTCAAGGTTTTCTTCCTTTTAGTTCTTTATCTTTCATCCAGCTCATGGCTTTGATCTAAAGTTCAGAGAAACACAAGAAGATTGCTGCTCAACTTTCTCACAGGGCCTTTCCAGATGATGGGCCAAAAAGCTAGGACTGTAGATGTAGCATTGTATTTGTATTATGCATATACAGCACCCATAGTGCAATACACAGTTTCTGCATAATACATGGGAGAGGAGCAGATTTTTGCCTTCCTGTCAGAATATAGCTATACTGATATTTCAATTTTAGTAAGTTCAATCCCTTAAACTATGCATTTTTTTTCCTATAAAGGAAAAATTGTATTGTAAAATCCATTGATACTTAAAATGAAAATTAGAATTACAACTTCTGCACTCTAAAAATAAATATCACATCTAGAAATAAATTCTTTAATCTGGCCTTTATTCAGCTTGAAAGGGATTTGGGAATGCTTTTTAAAACTTATTTTTTATTATAAAATTTTGACAAAGAAAGAAAAAATGTAGCTACAGAATATATCAATTTCAATGCATACATATGAAGTGTGTGTGTGTGAGAGAGAGAGAAAATACAGGATTCAAAGAACTACGTATATATAAACTTCAACAAAAGCAGACCAAATATCCAAATAAGTATCCATTCGCAGGTGGTGTATAAATCACCCATTCAAATGTTGAAAGTGTTGTAAGGTCTTCAATCCATTGCATTATAGGAGGTGAGCATTTATCCTTTCAATATTGTAATATCAGCCTTTTAGCTGTCAGAAGGGCATGGAGAATCCATTTGTGCCGACCATGTCATGTGTTAACTTCCAGGAAGCAGGTAGATAATTTAAAAGAGCATGTGCATCAGTAAATATTAAGGAGTGTTCCAGTACAAAATTTATCCATATAAAGACCTCCTCCCCAAAAGGGGCAACTACTGGGTATTGCCAAAACATATGCTTAAAAGAAGCATTAGCTGTGTTACACCTCCAGGAATTAGTTGACTTAGACAATCCCTTATTAAAGAGACATTGTGGCATCCAATAGACATGAGAAACAAGTTTTTATTCATAATAGAGTTGGAAGGGGCCTACAAGGCCATCGAGTCCAACCCCCTGCTCAATGCAGGAAACTAGAGGAGGGGTCTCCCATCCAAGTAATAACAGGCCTGACCCTGCTTAGCTTTCCACACTCAGACAAGCTGAGCCAGCATGAGCCACAGGCTGAATAAGTCACCACCTGAAATCCATAGATGCATCTGATACAGATACCAAGGCAGTGATCCGTTGATTAGGCAAAATAAGACAATCCAGTTCCCTATTCCATTCCTGTTTAAGACCCTGTGTATATCATATTTATTCACCAATAATAAGTATTTATAGACATGGATAGGTTGATTTGCCTGATTGGTCTCAATAAGTGCTTCCAATAGTGAGGGAGATGCTGAAGTTTTGGGGATATTAGCTAATTTCATGCAGCTGCTGCTAGTATTTTACTAGTAATATAGACTCAGTGCAGATGTAATACCTGTCAAGGAGTACAAAGGATGAGTAATTCTGGAGCTGGAAGTAGGAGAGTAAAACAATTAAAATGGATGATAGTCATGGAAGTGGATTATGGTAAGAGTATAGTCTGGGATATTGGGAAATACCAGAATATGGTAGGGAAGAGACTAAGGGCACATTCATATAGTGGCTTGTTTTTTTTAAAGACTGGTAGGTTTGCTTTGGTTACATTCATTCTGTCCATCTAATCACTGCAAGCCACATGGCACTTGTTGATGTGAGGAATGACTGTATACACATGATGCAGTCAACTGTATGGGAAGCCACCATATTGATGTTGGAAACTGCACCTTTGTACCTATTTTAACAGAAATGATTGAAACATGCAGAGGCAGCACCATCTTCTTATGTGATTGTACCAGATCAGAATTCCCATGGGGGATCTTTTGTTTGAAAGCACCGTGTATATCAAACGCTCCAACCACATAAAGAACTTGTACAGTAACTCTGCAGAAATTTAGGCTATTATGCAGGGGTGGGCAACTTGAGGCCCTCCAGATATTTTGGCCCTCAGCTCTCATCAGCCCCAGGCCCCCCAGCCCGCATAGCCAATGGTGAGGGATGATGGGAGTTGTAGGCCAAAACATCTTGAGGGCAGTGTACAGGTCATGCAAGTTGTGCCTATACAAAAGCAGGGGTCCTATGGGTGTAGACCTCTGTGTGAACATTCTGTTATATGCATGTACATCGAGCATGTGGAAGGGGTGGGGACTGTGGCCATAATCACTGCTGCTTGCATGCAGGTAGGGATGTCCTAAACATATCTATGTGGAAGTAACAACACATTCTTATTAATGGTGTGTGTGTGTGTGTGTTTGTGAAAGAGAGCGAGAGCACATTAGTATTGATTCTGTTGAAGTGGTCATGTGAGGCTTCTATCATGAGCTCTGATTACAGTGGGGCATTCCATTGTTCAGTACACTTGTAGAAAGTTTGTGGTGACCTCATTGCAAAATCTAAAGTCCTCATTGTTCTTGACCTTCTACAGCCTTTGACATAGTTGGTTGCCCTCTCCTGCTTGACTCCCTTTATGCCCTAAGCCAGGGGTTGGCAATGTGTGGCCCTCCATATGTTTTGGTCTATAACTCCCAGCAGCCCTAGCCAATGGTGAGGGATAGATTTCATAGAATTTCATAGATCATGGGAGTTGTAGGACAAAACATCTGGAGGACCACAAGTTGCCACCTCTGTTAAGTCTCTGCAATTCTGTCCTCAGCTGGTTCTCTTCCTGCTTATCTAATCCCGGGGAGGATTGGGGGCACAGATGGCTTCCAACCACCCAAGAACCCTAGAACAAGCCATGGATTGCGGGGTGGTTTGGAAGCCACCTCCACCACCCACCTTGCCAGGTTCAGACAACATGGCAACCTGTGCCCAGCACAGGTAATTATGAAAATGAGGCAGTACACGACCAGCAGGCAGGGGCAGGGAAAAGAAGCCACCGTGGCCACTTTTCCTTCCCCAATCGTGCAAACTCAGTCACTGTCTCTGAATGATCTCATCAAATGTCATGGCTTTTAATACTACCTGTATGCAGCTGACCCCCACTTCTCTCTCTGAACGGTCCCCCTCATTCAATCTGCCTTTCCAGCTGCCTCTCTGATATTTGTTCTTCAATCATTTGTCATCATCTCAGACTCAATATTTCCAAGACCTCTCTTCTTTCCTCCCAAGCCCTCCTCTCTTTGTTTACTTTCCTGATGCATTGACAGTGTCTGTCTACCTGATCAGGCATGAAGGCTTAGTTTTTTCTTTGACTCATCTCTGCCCTTCATATCTAGTTCACCACTAAATCACTGAACTTCATGCATCTGAAAACCACAAATCATGCTAGAATCACATGGGTTTTGGGGGCCAATTTGTGCAATTTGGGACCCGAAAACCACTTGGTTCTAACGCAGTCTGCTCAAATCACGCTAGAACCACATGAGTTTCAGGTGCTGATTTGCGCAAATCGCCCTGTTTTGTGCAAATTTCCTTAGTAGTTTTTTAAAAATGTGCAAATCATGGTCCATCAAGTCCGCCATCATCACCCCCCCAACTCATCCCACTTCTGATCATTGGATCGGAAACGGGCAGGAAATCCATTGAGTTCAAACGTTTCCCTTCTTCAGTGCATCCCTACTTCCTAGTATTCAGGAAAGTGCTTCAGCCCGGGGAAAGATACACTGCTTCTGGAGGTCCTGCTACAAATGTATCCTCCATCCTCTCTGTCCCTGTTTTCTGAGTAAGCGTGTGTAGATGTGTGTGTGTGTGTGTCTTGGTAATTTAGCCTTGATATTAGACTTGTATCTGGTCGGAGCCCCAGCCACTTCTGTGTAATCCTGTGCAATCCTGCCCTCAGCGGTAAGGATTGCAACCTAGGCCTATTTCACTTGGTGCACTCCTGGTTTCCCCTGGCCTCCAATCCTCCATGTTCTCCTGTCACATTCTCCAGAGAAAGTGTCTGAAGACACAACCTCCAAACCAGCTGTTGGAGGTTGGCTTTCATAGATCTTGTAAAGTTGGTAGAATAGATGGTGAGGCATGTTCTGCCTTTGCCTCTTGCAAAACTTTTGAACCATCAAGTTAAATGCAGCCCAGCAGTCATGCATGGCAGCACACCAGGGGCTCCACAAATCTTCTGTTTTTGCTGCCTGCCTTTGTTGCCAAACATCTGTCAAGTAACAATACAAGTCATTGCAAGTGGGATGTGTAAAGCTCTGTAGGCCACGAGCTGTACAAGGCACAGCCTAGAAATTGGTTTGATAGGTTTGGAATGTTCACTATCTTCTCTGAGCTGCTGCTTCTGTTTCATATGGAAGTGGAGCAGAGAAAAACACAAATACTTTACCTGGTTAGACTTGTTGGTGTCTAAATTATCCACTAATTGGAACAGTAATGAGCAAAAGGTGTTTGCTTTATACACGTTTAGCAGCTGCATTTTATGCAGCCTATTTCTTGGATCTTCATGGATTTATGAGGATTATTATAGAATCATAGCCCGGTGAAGTTGGAAGGCACCTAGTCTAGACTCTTACTCAAGGTAGAATGTAGCTATATAGCGTTCCAGACAGGTGGCTGTCGAGCTTCTGCTTGAATTCCTCCAGTAAAGGAGAACCCTCCAGTTCCTGAGGCGGACTACTGTTGAACAGCTATTCTCTGATTACAGGAACATTTTAATTGTGTTGACTTTTCATAGATTTCATAGATCATAGAGTTGGAAGGAGCCTACAAGGCTATAATGAGTCCAACCCCCTGCTCAATGCAGGAAACTAGAGGAGGGGTCTCCCATCCAAGTAATAACCAGACCTGACCCTGCTTAGCTTTCCACACTCAGACAAGCCAGCATAAGCCACAGGCCTGTATTTTTGAGAGCATCTGCTTTCCCCAGCACTGTGCCATCATGCTGGAAAAATCTCACTTGTTGGAATAACAGTAATATCTACAAAAACAACTGTAGCAATAATAAGCGGCAGCAATAAGAAGAATACATTTGTAAAACTCAAAAAAACCAAGGTGCTATACAGCTGCTTATTTCATACCTATTAAGGGACAGGAGCGTTGCAAGACAAAAAAAAATCTGGGAACCATAGCCCCCCTCTTCCCATCACATGTAGCTCTGCTTTTTGTGCTTTGCAAATGCAAAAATACAATTTAATTCAATGGGACTTACTTTTGAAAAGAAGTCTATAGGATTGTGTGGTAAATGGAGACCTAAAGTGGATCTCCAAAAAGCACATGGAAAACAATAAAGACTTCAGCTGCTTTTTCCAAGGTGAGAAGGAAGGAACAGAGAGGTATATGGAGGTGGAAGTTCCCACTGAGAACCACATGTCTCTTATTACAGAAAAGTCTCAATTACGTGTTATAAGGAGCATGTGGCTGCCACCAAAAATGGCATTCCATTGTTCAGGTATGCAGCTTGTCACACAATTTACCTCATGTCCTGATGCCATAATGCAGTATATATTGCTGCCCCTACTTCACTTCAGTGACTGATCAGGGCCAAAAACCTATGCGTACTTACCTGGAAGTATGTCCCATTTAAATGTGGTTGGGACTTGCTTCTGAGTAAACATGCTTAAGATGCCTAGATACCTAGTGTAATGTGGTGGCTAAGAGACTGAGCTATGAATCAGGAAGTCCTGGGTTTCAATAATGCTGACAACTTGCAGGGTTGTTGTAAGAATTACTAGTAGTGCTTTAATGGTATGCAAATGTTAAGTATTATTATTACACATATTATTAGACCATTAATAATATTAGAAGGTTTAAGATTATTTTTGTGTATATTCATTATATTCTCAATTTTTTGTGTTTGTATTTGTATCAATTTGTATTCTCAATTTTTTCTTACATGTTTTTACTTATACTATTTTCCTCTGTTTATTTTCATCTTTTAAGATATTTTAAAGCCTGTTTTTTCATTTTTATTTTGGTAAAGGCCACTGGCCATGCAATGAAGGTATTGTAAGGCCTGATCCTGAGTTCTCCAAACAGCAGGTGGTGCCTGAGCACAAAGAGCTACCAGAACGAGGCTCACTTTCAGAAGTACATTTCTAAAATAGCTGAGTCTTAGATCATTCATGGCCTTAGAAGTCAGACAAGATATAACCTGAAACAAACAGAAGGTGTGTGTGTGGGTGTGTTACAAAATGCCTCAGAAAATGTGTGGTGCTCATGAACTATGGTATTTCCAGTATTCTTTACTCATCAGGCTTTTTTGAGGTAATTAAACCAAACCCAATTCACAAATTAATTAAATAAATGTTCTAAAAACATTATCCTACATCCTAATTAGATTGTTATTCCCTATGGTAACCAGGCAAGTTGTTAAATCAAGGCTGATGTAACAATATTGGAAAGGGTAATTATCAGTTTGATGGAATATGTTTTTTTTAACGTAACCTCTAAACTAGATTATAAACAAATGGAGCCCCCAGTGAACACACATACACAACCTGATCCTTTAATTATTGCAAAAGATGAATAATCCCCTTCAAGCTAAACTCTGAAGCTTTTGTATAGTAATTTGAATAGTACATGAATATTAATCCCAGCCTTCTCTAAACATTAAATCATAGTTGCAATGTTTATGCCTTCTTGCTAGGGTTAACTATAATTCTGCTTCAAAAACATGTTAGGCTTAATTTTATTCAAATAAACAGTGCAACAGTTGCCCAGGCATCACATTAGAAGCTCATTTAGAAGACACAGCTTTGATTCTTCTCACTTTCCTACTTTCATAAATCCTAGCTTTAAGATAATTGGGCTTTCTGGTATAAGTGCCAGCTGTTCTCAGAGAATGGAAAGAATATTCGGGATTCTGACACTACAGAGTAGAGCAAGAGAAAGATACACCATAAAATACCTGCCAAAATCCTGTTCACAGTAGCCTGGTTCGCACAATCAAATTGACCCATGGTGGCTTAAATAAGCTACCGTGGTTTGCGGGCATCTGTTCCGTAGGCCAGCCCCTGCTTGTAAGTTCTCATGTCATCCAAACCCTGCAAGGGTGGGTTGTTGGCGGAGTTAACAAACCACTGAGAACCCATGAGCTGTTTTAGGGTTGTGGGTGGTTTGTTAACCACACCAACAACCCACCTCGCTGGGTTTGGACGACATGAGCACCTGCAAGCGGGGGGTTGTTTATGGAATGGGTGTTCATAGCTCCCGCAAACCACAGTGGCTTAAGCCACCTTGGGTAAATTTGATCATGCAAACCCAGTCAGTCAGTCATAAAAATAAAATAAATAACCCAAACACATATGTATGTGTATCTATTTTAAAATTATATTGTACTTTTCCACTGTAATGGAACCTCTATAAGCTGGCTTACCCTTTTCCAATTAAATAGCAGTGCATAGCAAAAAATAGCAATAATGTTGAGAAACTGTGTTTCCACTGTGTTTTGTTTGTAATAATTTTATATTGCATTTTAATGTAGTATTTTTTTTTGTGAGCCATCCAGAGAACTTGTGTTATGGATTGGCTATATAAGTAATAGTAATAAATAAAACTCAGCTAGGTGGGCATGTTTGTTTTTAACTTCTAAAATAGATATTTTGCTGTAAAATAGCATTGTGCTTACAACATTGGTGACTAGCAGAATTGAAGATCTATATTTTAAATGCTGAAATCCTGTTTACACTGTCAAGAATATTAAGGTTTGAAGCTGCAAACCATGCTCCTGACAAGGAAATATTTAGGACTGGGCACACAAAGAAAATGGCCACCTCTGTTAAATGCAATGTTGGGAAAGGATAGAAAGACAGTAAAAATACAGGCAGATTGGGAATGTGGTAAAATGAGTCTGAGCAGGATTAGGGATAGTTTACCTGCACACCCCTCTCAGGGTGCTTTGATCATAGCTGCCTGTAGTGAAATGCTACAGACCTGAAAAAAATAATAGTGGAATTTCAGTTGACTACCTTCCCTGCTTGCCTTCCATGGCAAATTTTGTAGTATTATTTTTATGTTCTATTGTGATATGAGCTGCCTTGAGACGATTTGCCCTGAAAGGAGGCATATAAATTCTGAAATAAATAAGGTATGGCTGTAATTCCACCAGTATAAACAGCTCTGTATACCTGTCACAGCTATGTGGATTCATAGGACTGGGGTGCTAGGTACTGGGATGGACATAAGCCATTTTTCTAGCTACATGTGTAACTCAATTGCTTTACAATAAAGTTTTGTAAAGTGGATGGTTGTATTTCACTGAATCGTGCTGGTAATGCATTTGCACCCCAGAGGTGCTCAGCATATTTAGCATAAAAACAAATACAACATCTAATTAATTAATAGATGTATACTCTGGTGTTCAGAGCAAAACCCCTTTCAAAGCAGCTTACAGAAATTTAAAACACAATATTTATTTATTTATTTATTATATTTATGAATCGCCCATCTGGCTAGACATCCGGCCACTGAGCGATTTACATTCCAATAAAATACAAGAGGGGGGGGGGAACACACACACACACACACACAGTATAAAACACAATTAAAAACAGAACAAAACTTAAAAATCCTAACCCACCCCATATTCCCGCCTGAAAAGCCACATTTTTAATGCACGGCGGAAGCTAATCAAGGAAGAGGCATAAACAATTAAAACAATCCAAAACAACAGATAAAAGGAGCAGCAGCTAACACCCAGCATTTATACACATCAATAAAATCCTGCAAAAAAGGGAGAATAATTGTTGTTGTTTAACAATAATTGTTAAAAGCAGATACAGATGAGGCCAGATTCACCTCTTTAGGGAGACAGTTCCAGTGATGTGGGGCCACCACAGAAAAGGCCCTCTTCCTGGTGCCCAGCAGCCTGATGGTGGGCCAGAAATCAGGACCTCTAAGGGCCATTTCAGGGCCTGGGCAGGTTTGTACGGGTACAGGTGGTCCTTCGAATAACCTGATCCCAAACTGTTCAAGGCTTTGATGGTCAAAACCAGCACTTTAATTTGAGCCCAGAAACAAGTAGGTATGCAGCCAGTGTAACTGGTACAGCAGTGGTGTAAAATATGATTAGAACACATGGCCTTCACAAGCATTCTGGTGGCTGCATTCTGTATCAGCTAAGTTTCTGAACTGTTTTTGAAGGCAGACGTATGTAAAGCAGATCCAAAGCAGCCTAACCTACCTGTAAACCAGCCTAACCTACCTCACAGGGTTTTTGTGAGGATAAAATGGAGAGGAGGAGGAGGAGGATTATGTAAGCCGCCTTGGGTTCCTTGCAGGAAAAAAGGCGGGGTATAAATATAATAAATAAAAATTAATTAAATAAATAATAATCCAGCAGTCTGGTCTTGATTTTTATTTATTTATTTATTATATTTATACCCCGCCTTTTTTCCTGCAAGGAACCTGATGTAACCAGGGCATTTGTAACCGGACCTGCTTTGATAGGGTTGCAACTGGAAAATCAGCCTAAGCTGGTAAAGGCCCTTCTAGCCACCAATGCCACCTGCACCTCCAGAGATAGCTCCAAGTTCACAAGAAGCCCCAGCCTGTGTACCTGGCTTTTCAGGGGGGTGTAACCCTGTCCAAAACTGGTTGCAGACCTCCATCCAGTTCAGCGGTTTTCGCAACTAATAGTACTTCAGTCTCGTTTGGATTAAGCTTCAACTTGTTTGCCCTCACACAACCCAAAATTGCCTTCAGACACATGTTCAGGGTTTCCACCACTTTCCTGGGACTACCTGCCTGTCGTCTGTATATTGATGACACCTCAGCCCAAACTTCTCCCACCAGTTTCATGTAGATGTTGAAAAGCATAGGGGTCAAGGTGGAACCCAGAAGTACCGCAATGGCTATGATGTAGAACAGAAGTTCCGCAGTACTACTTTCTGGCTCTGTCCCTCCAGAAAGGACCAGGAGCCACCATAGCAACGTTGTGCTTCCAAGTCTCATTGCACAGTGAGAACCCAAAAGGATAGCATGGTTAATGGTATCAAAAGCCACGGAAAGTTCCAGGTGAACCTGCACTCCTGCATCCATTCAAAGGTGCAGGTCATCCATCAGGGCGATCAAGGCAGATTCCATCCAAAAACCTGTTTGGAAGCCAGATTGACATGGCTCCAAATAATCAGAATAAACTCCCTTAAAAATGGTTCTTTTGCAAAACTAAGTGAAGCAATAAGAATGAGGCAGGATGAGTTCTGATTCTGACCCTGTTTTTACCAGGGAGCTCATAATTACTTCCTTTTGGATATTCCTGTCACTCGAGAACAGCTTTGTCACTATCGGAACGCAGCAGAAGTGGCCCATAGTGAACTTGCAGCACTCCTGGTGAAGTATGAATGTGCCCAGGCAGAGGTAAGTTTTGAAACAGACATTCCTTCTTGCATGAACGTGTTTGTTAATGCACTAAAAGCATCTCATAGGCTACACTTACTGCCTGGCACATGCCATTAAATGCTCCATTAAAAACTGACTTCTCCTATGTGTACTGTATTCTCTCTGTCTCCAGAGGTTTCTGTCTCCAATAAAGCTTCCAAACTTTCCTTTAGTCCTTATTGCACCTCTTTTATTCAGCCACACTTGTCTCCCTGCACAAAGACTACTTCAACAACCTTATTTAATGCATCAATTAGATTTTATTTTTAAAATCCTATTGTTAAATCCTTCTTTTTCCTCTTTCTCTTTTTTTTATGTTAAGGGTGGTGTAAGTGATTATTGTGTATTGATATGTTTTATGATAATTTTTTCTTTATTTTATTCTCTCCCCCCCATCTCTTTTGTGGCTCCCCCTTTTGTTTGTTTGTTTGTTATTGTTGTATTTCTAAATAATAATGATCATGATTATCCTGTGATTCATTTGATTTTAACAAATAACCTGAATGCCCCAATAAACAGACTGGTAGAGCAAAATTAACATTAAGAATTTGTACACATGTGGCTTAATGGTTTCTTCTGGTTATTGAGATTTCTGTTTTGGTACTGCTTAACCAGTCACAGCATGGAACATACAGGCACAGTAAGCAAGCATGGTCAGTGGCTATGTTGGCTGGGAATTATGGGAGCTGTAGTGCAACACATCTGGAGTTCTCCAGGTTGGGGAAGGCTGCCTTAGGAAGTTGCTCTCAAATAATAACATAGTAGTAACACGGATAAGCATGTGTACAATGTTTGCTACACTGATGACTGCGTTATTCTACCATTTGCATCAAATAAGCATAACATTGGTATTGGTGTATAATTCAGCATCCTCAAAATTTCAGATTTCAGGTTTTTGGCTTTTTAACCCTAAGGTATGTGAAGATAATGGAAGCTCCACATAGTAAATGGACTGGCCCTTACTTTCAAGTACATTGCTTTAGGATTTGGCTATTAGTACAGTTTTAACAATGACCCTTTTGCTTCTTCCCTTCAATATTTTTTTTTTGTCATGGTCAAGATTTAGAATTTACTTGCTGTGCCACCCAAACCTATGGATGTTTACTCAGGAGTAAGTCCCACTGAATTCAGTGGAGCTTAGTCCTATGTAACGGTGCATAGGATTGCAGCCTAAGGATGCTTCCAGATGGAGAGCTTCTGTTACTAACAACTAAAAGGTGTGCAACTATTCCATTTTTTCTTCATGAACAGATTTCTTTTCTGGTAGGAAAAAGGATGAAAAACATGAGGGGGCTACAAATTGAAGACACCATCTGGGCCTCCCATAAAATTCTGCAAATGAGGCGGTGCAATTGCACAATAAAATCCTCATCAGAAAGCACCCCAAGTGAAGAACACTATTACTGTATCCATCATATTGCAAATATTTGTCACAGACTTGGCAAAATAATACTACTTAAAAAAAGAGTCCTCCAGTTGTTTTTTGCTTTGTCCACATTTTCTTTTCTTTCTTTTTTTGCATGCACAGTCAATTTGTTCCTAGTAAGAGAGTGTGCTTTAATGCTTACACTTTTAATATTGTAGACGGAACAAGTGCACTCAAGTACTGGTTCCTTTGCCTTATTCTGTTATTGTGGGTGTGGGTTTTTTGTTTGAAGAGCTATAGTTTACTAGTCTTTAGATTCACTGCATGAATAACTAATTATGAATCCATTTGTTGTTGACAGAGTTTTGATCCATTTAATTAACTTTTGAGTTGAAAGTGATTTTCTTTTTTTTATTATTATTGCATCTTGTTAGCATGTAGGTATAGTTCCGATGATTTTGAAGAGAAATATAACACTTCAACATAAGGTTGAAGATTTTCAGGCTCTTGTATTTATCCATTCTGTTAATTCTGTAAACAGTTCTATTATATTTATTGTACAGATTAAAATTTACCTGCTTAAATGCTACAGTAGAGGTTGTTCTGTATATTCCTGTTTTATATTTCTATTTTAAACCCTTATCCTGAACCGAGTTGGACCTGACAATGGGTATTGATTTATTTTATTTTTTTGGAGGGCCTTTATTTTTAAACTTGTTTTCTGGAATCAGCCCTGACCTATGATCTTTGGCCTGGATTTAGAGAGTCCCATTATGTACAGGTACAGGCTTACAAGCTGACAAGCAGCGCTTTCTGTTGAAAACAGTATGATCCCTGTTTAGTAGAAACTGACTTGAACCCATGATTGGAGCAGTAGAAGGACAATCCTATTCATGTCTACTCAGAAGTAAGTTACTGTGCTACTGAGTTACTCCCAGGTAAGTGTGTATAGGTAGCCTAAGGCTGCAATCCTATACTCACTTATTTGCAAGTAAGTCTTATTGAACTCAGTGAGATTCATTTCTAAGTTGAAATGCATAGGATTGCAAAGTAAGGCCCAGGATAAGGATTGGGACCTAGACATACCCAAATGCTGTATTGAAATTAAGAAAAGGGAGTTTAAAGTTGGATAAAAATTCCACTGAAATCAGGTGGACTTCTAAGTAAACACAGTTAGAATTAAACTGCAAATCGGGTTAGGCCTAAGAACTTCCACTGATCTGGTGATATTTTTAATTAAATGGGACCATTTCATTGAAGTTAAGACACTTCACAATCTTCAAGTGTTTGAGACTAGAGAATAAGGTTGTATCCTGTAATTAAAAAAGTATCACTCATGTTTAATCCCATTGATCCTATTCCATTTTTTAAAAAAGTTTTAAGATATGGCGGCTGTGTTGGCTGCGGCGGCTGCTGCTGCTGCTGCTGCTGCTGTTGTTGTTGTTATTATTATTGTTGTTGTTATTATTATTATTATTATTATTATTATTATTATTATTATTATTATACCACCCAACAGCCGAAGCTCTCTGGGTGGTTTTAGGACCTTTGAAGAAGATCTTAAGCGTTGCTGGCTGGAGAATGTTGGGAGCTGTAGGGCTTTTTTTTTTTGGTCTAAACATGCATAGGATTGTGCCTTTAATTATCCATTCCTAGTAATAAAGTCTCTGTCAGCATCTCTGTTTGAATCTATTAGATATATGAAACTATTTGTAAAAAGGAGATGCTGATTCAGATCTTTAGTCCATCTACAATACTGTGTCCTATAATGTCATGCAGTGTCCTTTATGATTAAGTAGAGATGCTAATAGGGATTGATCTTAGGACTTTCTATAGGGAAAGCATGTGCTCTTCTGCTAAGTTAAATTCCTTCTCTCTCTGTCCTTGAAAATAATTAAAATATATATTGAATCATGTCTAGATGTCCTCTAGCACACCTACATTTTGTAATCCACCTCTATTTATAGCTTCTAGATCTTAAATCCAAATTAGCCTCTAAAGGTGTATCTATCCAGGAACTGAAGGCTGAAGTTGGGGGCTATAAAGAGAAGGATGCTAGGCAATCTTCTCTACTCTTCTCGACGCAAAGTAGACTCCAGGAGATTGAGAGGGAATCTGGTACAGTTGCCATGTCTAAAAAACAAGCGGAGCTAAAAGCACAGGCTGTTCTCCAGGAGAATTTGGAACTGAAGCGAACAATTCATGAACAAGAAGATCAAATCAGGTAAGGACATTGGATAAAATAGAGAGGAGGAGGGGGATCATGTAAGACACCTTGGGTGCCCTGCAAGAGAAAAAATATGGTAGGATATATATGTAATGATTCATAATCATAATCATAATCATAATAAAATAAACTGACATCTTAACCTGAAATAATTGCCCCATATAAAGCAGTCGCTGACTGGGTTCACACGACATGACATGCAATCAACGGTAACAGACAATGGTTGCTTGTTGTGTCGTGCAAACCCAGTCGTGGTTAGCAACCGTTGGTTCTGATTGTGGTTGGCAACCATGAAAAGAGCCAACGATTTGTTGTAGAGTTTATATGACCCATGATGAGTTGTTGTGTCGTCTGAACACGGACGACACGACCCATCATGGGCCATGGGCTGCAATAAGCGAGCCACTTGGCTAGAGCAGCAGAATACCCTTACCACTCTTGTCAAGCAGCTGGCCAGAAATCATGGCTGACAGCTACCTCCAAAATGCCCAGGCAACACTGGGGGACAGCAGCCAGATGTGTTCCTGATCTCCGCTCTGTGCCACTGCTCGGTGCTTGGGGCAGTGGTGTGAAGTGGAACCAGCACCCCCACCTCCTGCTTGAGAGTAAATTTCCCAAGTAGGAGACGGAGATCTGTTCCACGTCGTTGCTTCATGCTTGGGGCAGTGGCGCAGAGTGGAACCAGCACCCTTGCTTGAGACTAGACCTCTCAAGCAAGAGGCGGGGATCTGCTCCGCACTGCTGCCCCCTTCTCAGGGCAGTGATGCAGAGCGGATCCAGCACCCTCACCTCGTGCTTGAGAGAAGACCTCTTGAGCAGGTGGCGGGAGGCTCCCCCGTCCTTCCTCTTGTGCTTCAGGGCACAAGCCCTGTTTGTCCAACGGGGACAAAGAAGTTTTTAAAAAATTCTTCTTTGGCCCCATTATGCAATCAGGGTTCATGCCCTGAAGCGCAACAGGGTCAGCTTCTTGCCTCATCTGGGGGAATGCGCAGAGGGCTTCCTGCTGCAATGGGGCAGTGGGCAGCCCCCTGCACATGATCCCAGCCGAGGCTGGAAGTTGACCCTGTTTCTCTTCAGGGCAAAAGCCCTTCTTTGTACAACGGGGACTCTTTGACAGCCGCAGTGAGCTGAAATTGGCTCAAGATCTTGGCTGTCAAAGAAAGGAGCCTCATTCCTCCCTGCGGTGTCACCTGGGATACTTCCGGGAGGAAGTGGGGGAGGGAGCAAAGCACCCATGATGAGCCCAATCGTGGGTGCTTGGCACTTAGCAGCCAGCAACCCATTGTGGTGATTTTCCACGACAGGTTGCTTCTATGTGCGGTTGCTTCTTCGTGTGAACCCGCCCACTGTATCTGTAATGGTTCTTAAAAAGAGAGGTGTGTCTACTCAGATAGTGAAACTCCCTCCCTCTCACAGGAAAAATGTCAAAATAAAGCCTGGGTGTTTTCTGCTGACTTTTTGTCTCCTTTGTCAAGATGGAAGGTATATGTATAAGACAGGGGCGGGCAACTTGTGCCCTCCAGATGTTTTGGCCTACAACTCCCATCAGCCCTAGCCAGCATAGCCAATGGTGAGGGCTGATGGGAGTCACATGACAAAACATTTGGAGGGCCACAAGTCCTCATGCCCCCACTCCCCTGGTATAAGAGTTATATAGATCAGTGCGGTTAATAATACTGGATTTTCAGGAAATTATTTTAGGATTTTACACTTCATATTTTTAAAATGAATTTCTTCTTGCTAGTTCTAGATAGATGGCAACTCAGAATAACACAGGATAGAAATCTAGCTAAATCAAATGAGCTTGAACTTGGGTCTCATGCTAGATCTTTGAGTCTTTTCAGTCCAATCTGTTTTCTACTGTCTCTCTGATGTTAGTGCTTGGGGTGGAAACATGGGGAGAGATCTCATTACTGGAGCTGGGGGATGCTGTATGTATGTTGTATTCTGAAAGCCTTTATAGATGCACTGTGGATGGTGTCCTAGACACCTGTTTAGTAAAGTTTGCAGCAGGGCCTGCCCTACTATTAGGCAGACTGAGGCAGCCACCTCAGGTGGCAGATGCTGGGTGGTGTGGAAGGGGCAGTGGTGGCAGCACCCTGGCCATTCCCCTTCTTGGAGGACCGGGCTGTGTGTTCAAGGCAGCCTGACTGCACCCCCTAAGCTAGCCTGCTGCCCTCAGTTGCGGTGAAGGATGCTGTCCTATCACCAGTGTCCAAGTAAGATTCCGCTGCCATTCTGGTTTACTTCTGTCGGTGGAATGGCAGGGGCACCATCTTGTCCTTTGGCTCAGGCAGCAAAATATCTTGGGCCAGCCCTGATAATTTTTGACTTGATTTCTGATGGAAGACAGACATTTTAGGTTTGGAGATTTTTATACAACTTGTTTGGGCTTTGTGTGTTCTCCTGCAGCTATCCAATTCACAGAGCTTTTAAAAAGGAAAATTTGGAACTGCGTGGTGGTATATGATATGAATTAGCATGTGCAGTGTGTCTGCTGCTACAACACACCTGTGTATTTCTCTTGTGTGTGAGTACATGCATTGTTGCTTAGTCACATTACATGACCTTTGGAAGCCTACATAGAGTGGGAGAAAACTGAGAGTGAAGGGTAATCTTGGGAGAGCTGGAAAGTCATATTTCCCAAGTGTGTCTTTGTTGTCAGTGGGTGGGTCTGCACATCAAGCTAAGCCACCTTGCAAATAACCTATGCGGTGTGGGTTGTTCACAGAATAACCCACAGGATGCCCGACAGACGATCGGGCTCACCATGGGTTGTTCTCCTACTTCTTCCCCTTCAGTCTTCCCACCAGCTCTGGCACTATCCCAGATTCCCAGGTGCCTTCGCAGCAGAATCCGCATCCCATTATCCCTTGCTCCCTCACTACATCAGCAGCCTTTTTTTTTCTCAGGGCGTGTTTTGCCTTTGCCGGCTTCCATTAGAAAGATTTCCCTTCTCCCCCATTCGTTCCTCTCTATACTTGTATTTACTAATGAAACCTGTAAACCTTTCCCTGCCCTTCTGTGTTTTTTATTTGACCACTGCTACCTTCACCTGCCTGTGTTGCTTGTTTTGTTCGTTCAATCTCCCTCATCTCCTTCCCCTCTTTGAAGCGCCCATTGGTGAAGCTGTTTTTCGCTCACCATTCCTCCTGCCTTTTCTGCTTCGGAAAGGGAAACTTCATTTAGCTCATGCTGCCAAGTCTTCCCCCCACCTGTGCCTGCCCCACACACTCCCACCCTCATGCCCAGACCTCCCGTGGAATTTTCTTTCCAAAGCCTCCCGCCCTCCCCCCCCGTCCTCTCCTGCTATGCCGCCCATACAACTATACCAGCCTATTTTTCCGCCAAGAAGACCGCAATGTGTTACAACTCCAAATAAGATGTTTACTGAGTAAGAACAACTAAAAACCTACTTTTCCTTTGGAAGGCACTATTAGGCATCACTTGTATGAGGGGTGCCGATGGGCTGGGTTGCTGGTTCTAAATGGGAAATGCAAGGAACTGGGGTACTGGCTTGTGGGATGTAGTTATAGAAAACAAGGTTCTGGGAGGCTATAGAGGGGGACTTATGTGAGGAATGCTAGGCTTTAGTAGATACTTATAGGTAAGGGATGCTTATATGGTGGGGAGAAGCGTCATTAGTCTACATTATTCTAGCAAGTGTTTTTGTGGGAAAGGCACTTCTGCAGTTGTATGTCCTTCTTAGTGATGGTACACACGTGGGTAATGGGTCCAGATCCACTCAGAGGAGATTACTGGTAGCTGATTCGGATGCTGGATTCAGGGGAAGTGGTGGGGGCTCACCGATAGCAACAATGTCATTTTCAGTGCCTGGTCCAGGGAAGTTGGGGCTGTCCTAAAGGAGCACATCCCCCTTTGACTTGCAGATGTTGTGCAGGATTCAAGAAACCACCATCACATCTGGTACAAGGTCTTCCATTCAGAAGTGTGTAGATGGAGCGCCACTGTGCCTTTAAGTGGGCAGCAATGTTCTCCAACTTTGGGTCCCCAGATGTTTTTGGCCTACAATGGCATGGTGCGCAGCTTGACCCTGGAGCACTTGTTGTGAGTTGTGATTTCCTTAAACTTCTTCAAGCCATGCAGCTTCTCCTTGCACTGTGCGGGGCTGTGAGAGTAGCCCCATAGTGACATCTGCATGGAAAACCAGAGGAACAGATTATCATGCCTGGTGCTCCACAGGTACTCCTGGGCCTCTGGGCTTATCCAGAGATCTATGAATGTGCCTAGTTCAGCTGCACTCCAGTAATGCACTTGAATTCACATGCAGTGCTTCTCTCCTTCGGACTCCGCCTGAGCCCCAGATGCATTGTGAGCCAACTCCTGCGATGGTTGTGTAGAGGGACCTTGTGAAAAGAGTGCTGGCAGGGACTCGCCATCTGCCTCCTCTGTGGGATCCACACTGTGGTATGGGGATCAAATTACTCTAGCGAGAAAACTTTGCAGACTGCAGAAGTACCCACAGCAACTGTTTTTGCAACCGGGTTGAATACTAGTGTCCCCCACACACACCCCGAAAGGGCCGTTACAGGGGAGGATAGATTAGGGTTCCAGTGGCTAGGAGGAATCAGTGGGAACATTTCACTAAAACGGGGGTGATGTCATGCACCTAGCCATTGCACAAATGTGACACAATTTTACACATGACATTGTATTAAGGGGATTGTACAATATGAAGTGCCAAACGACTGCACAACTTTCATTTTTTCAATAAAATATAGGATTTTGCCCCAGGGAAATCCCGTGGACAAACACAGCTTTCAGGGGTGGAGGAAGGGCGACTAACACACAACACAGCTGAAGCTGGCAGGATAGCAAGCTCCTACAAGGTCGCTAGCTGGCTGACACGATCAAGAGAAAGTACTTTGCAAACGGGTGAAGCGGAGAGATCGCAGGAGGTGGGGGAGGGGACTGCTGAGGAAGGGTGGAGGGCACAGGCTGCCGCACAGCAATATGCTGCTAGGGAACTGAGTTCGCTCACGAGGAGAGGAACGGCAGCATTTTTATTATTTATTATATTTATACCCCGCCTTTTCCCCCGCAAGGAACCCAAGGTGGCTTACATAGTCCTCCTCCTCTCCATGTTATCCTCACAACAGCCCTGTGAGGTAGGTTAGGCTGAGAGTCAGTAACTGGCCCAAAGTCACCCAGTGAGTTTCATGGCTGAGCGGGGACTTGAACCCAGATCTCCCGAGTCCCAATCCAACACTCTAACCACTACGCCACACTTTTTGGTTGCTCTTGCCCAACGACTTAGTGGCGCTTTTCAACAATTCACAATAAAATTGCTCTCCCCAGTTTGGACAACATGCCAACCCTTTTTGTGTAAGATAACCCCTAGAACACCCCGAGTTGTCAGGGTAGCTCGTAGCTGAAAATAAGCCACCCTGCAGGAAGTGGTCTGGATTCGCATGACACGGCAACCAACCATGGTGAATTACCCATGATGGATTGCCATATTGTGTGAACCCAGTCAGTCTGTGGCTAGAAGAAGGTTACTCTCTTCTTGAAGCTCAGTAATTTTGTCCCCAAGAGTTGTCTTATTGTATTTGGCAAAATCTTTAAATACCTTCAAGAAGGCTTTTCTCATTGGGGATCAAACTGACTGCGGTGTTGTGCTGATACTTTCAGACACAAATTTTCATGTAGCTTTACTCCAGTAAGACCCCTGTTAAGAATATAATCTTGGATATTTTCTGCCATCCCTGCCTTTAGCATAACATTGGCAGCTTCACTTGACTTTGTCAGAAAAGGGGTCTCCATATTCCAGAAAAGGTTGCCTTCATGTTTGAAACATTGGTGAACCCTCTGTGGAGAATAGCAATCTGAGGGGAGGGTCTTTGGCAGGGGAGAAGAAATGGGTATATTTGATCAAGGTCTGGGGTTCTAGAGGAGCCTGAACTGCTCCCTTTAATTTTCACATTGTTATCATTCACTTTTTCCCACCGAACACAATATAGCTGTTGCATGACATCAACTTTTGAACTGCACTATTTTTTCTGGAACTGCACAGTTTTCCCTGGAATTGGACATTTTGTTGTCTGATTGCACATTTAAAAAAACCCTGCATGGGAAAGTGCGGATTTCACTGAATAATGGCAAACATAAATTTTGTGAAGCAAAAATAGTACTACTAGACATGGGAAGCTCTGTTGAGTATCAGGTAAAAAGGAATAGGTATATAAGATTTTGTATATATTAGCAACAGAAAAATTAACTACATTAGATGCATAAAAGATGGAATTGTGAGTATTGATAATTTCAATGCTAACTGGGGCAGAGTAATTAGTTGTTAGAATAATCATTATCAAACTATACAAACATTAAATTATGCATTGGTAATGCTTTATTAAAATGCTTACTATTGTTATAGTGTTTTTTAAATTAAAAGAAGTCTACCCTGCTCCAGCCCACCTAGGCTTATGCTTATGTGCAGACAAACTACTGTGCTATTGCTGTTGATGAAGCATTTGTTCCATCACTGCAAAATAACTAAGACATTATAAGGCAAACACTGTGTAGAGATGCTATACTACAGTGCAGAGAGTATCCTTGTTTTTGATCTTAGCATAGTTCTGAATGTTGATGTAAAAATCTTGTTTGGTATGTGTCTGTCCTATACTTTACAAGTTTTTGTTTTGTATCCTATTAGACAATATTTGAATGAGTCTGAAGAGATGAAGATCCAAGCCTCTAAGGCTAGCAGGCAACATAGTGAATTTATTACCCACCTTTGCCATTTCTTTGACATGGACGTAAGAGGGAAAGAAGACCCACAGGAACGTCTGCTCTCAGAGGTTTTTGACTGATAGAATGTTATACTTATGAGACTTAACTAGATATGTATATACCACCAAACTCCAGTTTTTACCATATCCTATACAGACATTTGAAGAGTCCGCTGAGAAAGTGTGACATATATAGTTTTGCAGAAAAAGATATGTTGTGAAGGGAAGGAAGTCTGAAACCACAAATATTCAGTAATGCATTTGTGATGGATTAGGAAAACACAATTTGCAGCAACTGGCATGGTTCTGAAAATTAGGGAAGGGAGTAGAGAAGGAAGCAAATGCATGCCTCCCAATTCATATTGGAAGGACAAGCAGATTTGCCACTCAGAGATACACATTGGCTCAGTTCAGACAGTCTCAAACTAAACCACAGTGAATGATTGTGAATAAACCATAGTGAGCCTCAAGCTCACATGCGTCCTTTTCCTTCTCCTCTTCCCTTGCTTGAGAAAGGAGGAGAATGAAGAATTTCCTCTCAGTTAATTTTTTTTTCAGTTTAAATTTTTATTTCTATATAAAGCAAACACATAATATCAAACATATAACAATTAACAAAACAAAATAGACCTCCAATTTTCTTCTACAGCAAATATAAGTAACAATAATTTTTCTTACTCGATAATCAGAATGAGAAATCTCTTCCCGTTGTCCCAAATTCACTTATTATTCCATAAATCCACAAACAAACAAATCATTATTTTCCAGTCTCTGCAGAAAGTCAATTAGAGGTTTCCACTCAATAATAAACGTAGATGTTGTCCTTTCTCTGATTAATGATGTAAGTTTGGCCATCTCTGCCAGCTCCAGCATCTTGACCAACCAAGAATTTCCTTTCAGTTTAGAACAAACCACAGTTCTGTGTTACATCCAAACTCTGGGAACTTTGATTTATTCTAACCCAAAGTTAATTCAAGCTAGTCAGGATCAAACGAGTTTCATTCAAGGGGAGTGGGAGTGCGCAAGCCTGAGGCTCACTGAGGCTCATTCCCAATTACCAAACCCATGGTTATTATTTATTATAACTGTTGGTTATTACTTTGACCTTGTTTTGAAGATTTTTGAAATAAAAAATGTATTAGTTAACCTTTGTGATAATTGAATGACAAAAATGTAAATAGAAAGTGGAACTTAAAAATCTAATTCTCTTTGTTAGGACTTTACTTTATCTTAGTAATTCATCCTAAGAAAAAAAAGTCAGAGAAGGAGGTGATATTTATAGTAGAGAGCAGGGACCACAATCCAGAGAGCTGATCAATTAATCTATGATCAAGTCAGTGTTGCCTGCAGGTACAGATTCATTTTTTCAGTCACACGATGGTCTCTGGGTCAAATGGGTTTTGCAGGGCTTTGCGGTGCTACAAATGTTTTAAAGGCTGTTTGACCAACAACCAGAGTGGGACGAAACTCAACAACAGCAAAAAACCTGCATACTGCTGGGTAATTAAATCTTTCTCTTGTAGTACCTTAAAATCTCTGAAACACTATTGTTTGTCCGAAGCATTACTCTGCGTGTGCAAGTGAGGCTTTTGATTCCCAAATAGAAGACTTCCTCCCATTCCCTACAATGCTGCACGACAAGCTGATTAGTGCAGGGGAGTTTCAAAAGTACAGCATTATTTAATACATAGTTTGGAGAAAGAAAAGGAAAAAAAGCTCAACTTTAGGCATATCCACATGCCTAAAGGGGCCTGCTGGCTCACAGTCAGAGCCCTATAGTTCCTCTGATGTGGTGTAGCATGCATCACTGCCCCAAATTAACCATTTGTGTTTCATCTTTCCCAGCATGCCAATAAAATAGCAGCATACTCCCATCTTTTGTTTGCAGAATATTCTGGAAATTGCCAAAGGTCAAGAATATAACTCAAGTGACTCCTTGACATGAGCTAACATCTATAAAATATACCTATTCAGCACAGTGGGCTAATTAATTTTTTTTTACAGAATGGTTGCCTGACTCTTCAGCCCCAATAAAGTTCACTGCAGAAATGACACCAAAGCTCCATATGACATCAGTTATATAACCTGAGCTTTGTTTGTGAACAGAATGATGGGACTGGAAGGTATCACATGGGTCATTTATTACAGTTTATTTATTTAAAATATTTCCATCCTGCCTTTTAGAGCAAGCTCTCACAAGGCAGCTTTTAACAAAAATGTTAAACTAAAACAATAATAAACATAATAAAAACAACAGCAGAGCAACAACAGCAACCCAAAATATATAGGGGCCAGCAATAAGGTCAGTAAAAAGCTTCATGAAATTAAAAAAAAAAAGTATTTAGGGACTGCTTAAAGGCCACACAGGAAGGTGCAAATCAGAATTTTCAGGGGAGAGAATTCCACAAGTGGGGCTACTACTGACCACTGAAAAGGCTCTGTTGCTGATACCTATTACTAGCCTGATAGACCTTAGTGGAGGACCTGAGACCAGAGCCTCTGAAGCCTATCCTAGGGCAGGTTCATATGGGCATGGGTGGTCCTTCAAATAACCTGGTCCCAAACTGTTCAGGGATTTAAAGGTTAGTACTAGCACTTTAAACTGAGTTCAGAAACATATAGGTATGCAGTGGAGCTGATGCAAAATTGGTGTGATACAGTATGTTCAAACCGCCTAGCCTCCACAAGTATTTTGATGGCTTAATTTTGCACCAGCTCAAGATTCCAGACTATTTTCAAAGGCAGCCCTACAAAGTGAGTGTTGGAATATGGAGTTCTCATATTCAGGTTTGCCTTCGGGCAAAGAAGCAACAGAACCGGCAGACATGATCAAGGTCATGCCTGAGCTAAGTGTCACCTTTGGCCCAGTGTAGTGGGTGTACAGTTTTTTGTCTTCAGGGTATCTGGAGCAGGGGTCATGCTAGATTGTTTTCAGCTGGGATGACATCATGATATGGGTGCAGCTGTAATTGCATCATCTAGCATGTGACTGTACAGAATTGTATAAAAGGTGTGCAAAGCCTTTGTGTTCTGGTTGGGGGGAAAGGAGTTAATTGGATTAGGAATTATTGATTAGAAAGCTTTCTGTAAGTAAAGAGATAGTTTGTGTGTCTAGACTGTATCTGTTTTGTCTGACATACTGTTCTCTTTCACTTTTGTACAATAGCACTCTGTGTATGTTCTGTTCATGTTTTTGCAAGTCTTAGTTTAGTAAACCTCTGTGTTTAAAGAAACAGACTTGTTGTTTTGCTTTTTGCCTACTGGCCTAGCACACGCTTCTCACTCTACCCTATCTATCCGCCGCAACTTCTGCAGCCGCTGGGACAAAGTTGTTTAACTTTGTCCCCCCCCCCCCGGCGGCTCAGATTTCCAACAGTGAGTAGTATAGTAGTGAGTGTATAACAGGCCAGGTCTGCTTTCTCCAGATAGGATTGCAGTTGGCAAACCAGTCAAAGCTGGTACAAGGCACTCCTAGCCAATGATCACCTGCACCGCCATAGATACCCCCAAACTGCATACTTCGTTCTTCAGGGGAGTGTAACCCCTTCCAAAATCATTTGCAGACCTCCATCCAGATCAGCAGTACTTTGTCTTATCTGAATTAAGTTTCACTTTGTTTGCCCTCATCCATCCCAGGCACCTGTTTACGATTTTCACTGCCTACCTGGGATTAGTAGGTGGAAACGAGATGAGAGATAGAGCCATGTGTTGTCTGCATACTGGTGACACCTCAGCCCAAACGTCTGTCTCCTAGTGATTTCATGTAGATATTTAAAAAGTTTGGGAGGCAGACTGGATCCCTGAGGCACCCCAAAGGCCAGTAGCAAAGGGGTGGTACAGTAGCTTCCCAACACCACCTTCTGGGCCTGTCCCTCCAGAAAGGACTGGAGCAACTGTAACACCATGCTTCCAAGTCCAATTTTGTTACAAGGGAGTCCAGAAAGATGCCATGGTCAATCAAAAGCCACTGAGAGGTCTAGGAAAACCAACAGGGTTGTACTTTCCTTGTCCATATCCCAGCAATGGGCATCTAATAGGGTGATCAAGACAGTTTCAGTCTCATAGCAGGCTAGCTTGTAAAAATTTGTAAAAAAGAGGAGGTCCCTCTTCCACCAGCCCACTTGGTTTCTGTGCTGCCCATGGAAGAGGGATGGATTGCTCCATCCTCACTCTCCAGCCTGCTCACTCACCTGCATGGAACTCCATGCACTCCCCTAGTTGCCTATTGCTACTAGGTGAGTTGTTAAATACAAGATGGGTTTTGCCATACCTAGCTCGTCTGACCTGGGTGCATGAGCCACCTACTCTCCAATGATCTCGCTTGAACACTGGAGGCATCCAAAGGTGAGATAATATCCCATCTCCAGACCCTCTTTGTTAAATTAAACTTCTTTCTTTAGGGTTTAATCACAAGCAATAGGAAGTCCTGGTCCCTAAGGCCATAGGCTGACTGTGTTGCTGCATCCCCATAAGGGACAGCCCTGATTAAACTGTACTCTTTGCTCCTAAAACCTAAAGAGGTTGTCACAGGGCCATGGAGGATGAGACATCTCTGACAATTTCAAGCACCCATAATTGCTGCAGTACAAAACCTGTTTTATTTCTGGGCAGCCACAGTAACTTCAATGGGATTGCTTCAGAGTAAATGATATATGGATCACAATCAGTCTGTGTATGCTACCGTGTAATTTAATGTGTGCTTAGGTTTTCTGCTAAAATCAGTGGAACTTGAATGAGCTTAACTGTGGCTGAATTGTGGTATTAATTTGCAAAAAATTAATAATTATAGTATGATAAGCAAGAGCATTTAAATTTACATAGATAGCTATTTGACAGGGGTGGAGGTGGGGAAATCCAGTATTAAATAACCAGTTTTAAATAATTACCTAACTACTATGCTTCTAGATCAGTGGCATGCATAAAGAGAATGCAGTGCTAAAAGGACAAATTTCCACACTTCAAGAGAGCATAAATGTTCATGAGATGGAGTCGAAAGCTAATAGAGAAACCATCATGAGGCTTGTTTCAGAACTGAGCAAAGAACAGAAAGAGACAGCAGCCTGCTCTCAAGACATGGAAAAGCTAAGCGAGGTGTGCCCTTTCAATATGCTTGTTGTGGTCTGTATAAAGACTTACTTTGCAGAGTGTTATATGATCAGTCTACACAAGTGTTTATGTGTGTGGGGGGCAGGGGGGTGAACTCCTTGAAAAATACATTACAAAATGTTTTCCTATGTCCAGCTAGACAAGATGCTGGAAATCTATGATCAGATCTCCTGGTCTCCTTACATTTTAGCAAATACCAGCCACAGCAGTCCCTGATTCATATTGGTATCACAGTGCTGGGTGGGTGGGTGGGATTAACACCCAAAGAAAATTCCACCACCCCACCCCAAAATAGCTACTCGCTGTCTCAGGGGAAATGGGCATGTAGATGGGCTTCAGGAAATCACAATGTAAGTTATGGTGAAAAATGCTGAAGAGCTGGAGATTTCTCTAAAGTTTCCATATTATGCTGAAGGCAGCAACCCACTTTTCAGCTGAAATTTTAAAATTAAAATTGAGAACATTATTGCTTCTTTAGCAAAGCAAACAGCTGTAGTTAGGGACAGCCCTTACCCTGCATTAACTAGAAGCATTCATTTCTCACACACAGATTCCAGGCAGGGCATAATTTTCCTGCCTCCAGTCGCCATCTCTCTGTGTCATTAAAAAAACAGCCTCCAATTGAGAGTTTGTGGTGGTATATCATTTTGATTTTCTGAATCAGTGCAAAAGTGTCTACTGTGTTCGATCACAGTTCCAAAAGATGATTATAGCCATTGGGTTATAATTCAGAGAGCTTCCAAACAACCTCCCACATACTGGGCATAAGATAAGAAAATGTGGTTGTCTACCAAGACAAGCCAACTACATGACTAGAGTAGTTCTTGATGCAGGAAGAGTCCAAGAATTACTGAAACAGATGTTCAAGCACATAAAAACAAAAGACATTGAGCCACTCAGCTGATCTGGCTTAAATTAAAGTTTGATTATATCTAATAGATTTTAAATGGGGTAATGCTTTTTAAATGGGTTAATGCTTTTAATAAAAGGAACATCTATCATATGCATCTTGGTGAAAACACTTCAGGGGCACTTCAGGATATAAAGTTATATGTACCATGTTTCTTATGAAAACTTTAATTGTAAATTAAACAGTGGAATAGCTGTTAACGATAAAAACTCATCATTTGACAAAGACAGGGTCTGTTTGTCATCTGGGCATGCCAACAAATGTAGATTCTGCCAAAGTCTAGCACAGCCGTGGCATACACAGGATCATATCTGAGCTAAACTGAGTACAGTCCAGAAACTTGGAAACTGTTGGTGATCATGGTTGGAGGTACAAAGATGTCCTTGTGTGAGATAAATGGTTAATCATTTGATTTATGAAATTATGGGCCACAATTCATACACAATTTGGATTGCAGCAAGAAAGCCGCTGTGGGGGCGGGAGAGGAACTCAAACTGGTCCTTTCTGCATCTCTTGTGCAGTTTTGACACTAAACTAAAGCTCTGAAAAGTGGCTGGGATCAATGTCACTTATGTTTAGAGGAACTGTGGTGTACTTACAAATTCTTTTAAAGTAAGGGAATTGGCCCTTTGGATGAACTGTTTTGTAAGTGCACACTGCCTGCCAACGTAAGTCTTGCCACCAGACAAATAAAACCACAATGGAAAATATGGCAATGACTTAACCTACAATAGTAACATTTTGTTTTATTTTGGTTCGTCCATTAACATTTGATGAGATGTGGGAAACATAAACAGTTCTTAATATATTACAGTTTTGAACACTTGCATTCAAAGCATATGGCTGTCTTTGCTGATCACTGAGTTCTCCTTTTAATCTTCTTGTAGGGGGAAAAAACTCTTCATAAGAGACAGACATAGTGTGACTTGAGCCAAGTGCTGAACAGTATTAGGACCTTTCCAGACATTCTTAATTCTCCAGGAGGATTTCATGGTGGTAAATGGAGTAGCTAGGAATGCTGCCATTTTGGTGGAACCACTGCTTGACAGCTGTAGCTCAACCCTGGCATTCCTATTCCCAACTAGCATGACTACTGCAGGTTTTCTGTTGTGTGGGAGGGCAACTGTGTTAGTGTTGCAGGCACCTGGGAGTGGGAAGGGCCATAACTCAGTGGTGGAGCACATGCTTTGCATGCAGGAGGTCCCAGGTTCGATCCCTGGCATCTCCAGCAAGAGCAGGAAAAACTCCTACCTGAAAACCCAGAGAGCCACTGCCAGTCAGTGCCAACAATACTTAGCTAGATGGACCAATAGTCTGACTCAGCATAAGGCAGCTTCCTCTGATCCTTTATTTATTTGTTTGAAGTATTTTTATGTTACTCTTCAGCTAAAAAGGTTCCCAGAACGGCTTACATATACTGTATTGTTCCGAGTATAGGCCGCTCCTGATTATAAGCCTCACCCTTAAAGTTTGGTGCTATTTTAAAATTTTGGCAATAATCCTGACAAGTACTTTTCCCCTCTCTTTTTATAATAAGAAAGCCAGTATATTATTGTTTTAATATGAAACTGTCTTGATCACCCTATTAGATGTCCATTGCTGGGATATGGTCATGCATGATCTTGACCATATCCCAGCAATGATCTTGACCACTGCCTTCTGAATATATATATAAAAAAACAACCCTTGATTCCAGGTGAATTTCTTCAAAGGTTAACTAAAAATCATAGAATTGGAAGGGGATTCCTTTCCCTACAATGGTTGTCCGCCTATACTTTCCTTGAAAACCACCAAACTAGAAGATGGCATAGCTTTCTGTTAACTTTCTTATATTATCTAGTTAGGAATCTAAATCTGTTTTCCTGTCAGTCCTTCTGCATGTTATTCCTCACCCTAGTAGGTCTGTTAAACAGTTTTTGTTGCTTTCTTGTAAGCTTTTAAAATGCTTGAAAACCTTGCTTTACTCCAGGAAAAACATATCAAAATCCTTCAACCTTTCTTCATATATTTCTTTCAGACTTCTTATCACCTGTGTTGCTCTTTGAATTCTTTTCCCTTTGGTATACTCCTTGAATTACAGTGCCAAGAACTTAACGAAATGTCATATCAAAGAGGGAAACTAGCAAAGAAGGAAACTAGCATATCAAAGAAGGAAACTGGAATGCTTGTTGTGCTCTCATTAAATCCATGCTGGCTGCTTGTAATCATTCTGTTTTACTTCAGTTATTTCAAGTTAAGCAGCATCTGAACCAGTATTCTCACTGCATTTTTCACTTATTTTGTCCCTCCTTGCCCCAGTACCAAGGATTCCTTCACAGCTGATAATTTCCCTTCATGTATATGTCACATGTAGGAAAAAGGTGTGTATACTGCACATGCACCATCGTGTGTGAGGAATATGACTGTTTTTGTGTGTTTTGTATACACAGCAACGTACATTTTTGTGCTTACCACACATGCTGTTTGTGTGGAGTACATGCATTTTATTATGTAGAAGTGAGTAAGTAATGCTGAATTTATGTAATTGAACTTACACACCCAGCTAGATTTGAGGGAGAAAGATCTTGAGGTAGGATTATGAGGTAGCCAAGTTCTGAGATTTCTTAAGAGCAAAAAACTTGCTGGATAAGGGTATATAGGTGTAATGGTAAAAATTTAATAATAAAAACAATAAAAGAAAGTCTTCAATAATAAAAGAATGGATACGGCACCTGGTGGGATCACACCAAGGAGAAACAGTTCCCATGAGCTTGTGTGTGTGTGTGTGTGTGTGTGTGAGCGTGAAGGGGTTGTGTACTGTGCCACATCATCACAGATCATCAGTATCACATGCTAAAAAAACAGAGGATGTACGTACCTTCAAGTGTTTTATTTGCTCTGATATTTTCCAAGATATGGCAATCATGTCAATTGCTCTCTAATTTTCCTTGGATCTACCTTCTCTCTCTCCACTCCACACCCAGCTGCTTCCCCCACCCCACCTCCCAAGCAGCTGAGATATTCTCATTCAGTTGCTAAGAGGCCATCCTAAGAATCTGGTCAGTTCTTTGAAGATCCTTTGAAAGTTACAGCAATGCAGACTTTAATTAATTCGGACTGACAAGCTTCTTTGCAAGCCTTACTTACATGTCCTCCCCTTCCTTGATCCTATCAGTAGTACTTGTTATCTCATTACAAAGGTATCTTTTTTTGTAAAGAGTCAAGAAAGTAAGCAGCAAAGAGCTAAGCCTGCTTTGCATAATTTATCTGTATCTCTCCTTTTGCATTAACTGTGCTATCAGGATATGTCAGCTTTCTTTTGCTTCTAAATATCCATAAAAGCTCTGAAAGCAAGTGCAACAACAGGGATGTGTTCAAGGAGAGGGGAAAAAAATATCAATGAGGGCCCCCTTTTTTCTGACTTCCCAGTTATCTTCCTGATTTCTGTCCCCCACGTGCTACCAATCTGTTTCCATAATCAGTTGTCATTCTTTCCACTTCTTGCAATCTTCCTTTTTAGTCCCCCAATCATTAAAAAGATCATGATGCAACCACACCCATTGAAAATTATGTGTGACTCTTTCTTCATGCAAACTGCATTTATATATTTCTGAAACATAGGTATATTTCTGAAACCATGTTTGCAGAGTGATAGGCCAGGATTCTGGCGAATCTTGGCTTCCTGTGAACAGGCTGCATACTGGTGTTCATACTACAAAAAAACCCACTGTGATTGTCTAACTACGGTAAATCAATGTTTTCTCAAAAAATCATATATCATCAAAACCAAATGAACCAGTTTTTCATATCCAAAGATATCTAATTTTATCCAGCAATTATTTTTATCCAGCAATAAGTCTCAGACAAAGTACAATGTACTCAGATCTGTTACAACATAAAATATAACAATATATGCATATATAATTTAAAAATTCTTCCAATAACAGACATATTTTGCAATTTCCTATAACAGATACATAAGCACCATTGTAGGTAAGTCCAAGAATAGTAAATGGAAATTTTTTCAAATGTTGTTTCCTGTAATAGGATCACCAAACGCCTTTTCTTCAGCTGCAATAGGATTGGCACTGTGTCCTGACTTCGCTCAACAAGGAGCTGGCTTGCTCCCTTGTTTAAGTTTACTTTTCTCAGGAGCGTGCTGTAAATCACATCAGTTTTAACATAAGTGTATACTTTTACATAGTTCCTTCATGCAGCATTGTTCATAGCTTGTTCACTCCCACTTGTCTTCTCCTGCTAGCATGAGCAGCCAAACTAACAAGAGATAGAAAGATGCTGTGACATCCGAACCTGGGATCCTGGCTTGTTGCTCCCAAACACGTCAGGATTTGTAAGCAAGAACAAACCCTGGTTTATAATACTGGAATGTAAAGGGCACAACAGACCCGGATCCTGGGTTCAGATCTCATGGTAGGCTTTCTATTTCTGGTTAGTTCTGCCACTCGCACTAGCAAGGGGAGCCAAGTAGGAGTGAATCGGCTGCATGCACTAGCATATAGCTCCTTCGTGCTAAGCCAGGATTCACAGAATTCTGGCTTACTGTTCTGGTTGAACATGGCTATTAACTCATAAACATTGTTTAACCCCCCCCAAAAGGTTGGCTGTCTCTAAAGCAGAAATGTAGGGCTGGTGTCAGGCTGGCATTGCTGCGTACCTGCCAAAGCCTGCACCCCAGCAGGGGGCCCACTCACAGCCCCTGGAGCCCCTTGGCTCTGCTTTTCCTCTTCCTTGCTGTCACTGCCTCTTTGCTTGTCCTCTGTAAGCAAGTGAGCAGTGATAGGAGCCACATCTTCCACTCTCCTTCTGAGCAGCTGGGTGGGTTGGGACCAGAGGGCAAGGGCAGTGAATAGGCAGTGGTGAGGAGTGGTTAGACTCATTCATTCAGGGAGGGAATCTATTGAGGGCTTCTTGCTGAAGGGCCTCCTGAAACCTGAACTGGCGCTACAAAAATGCATAGCAGTTGTGCTCTTTTAAATTGTTGTGACCAGTTTGCTATTTCAGAATAGCTGCCTTGTAACTCTATTTACATTTTCAAATCTTAATAACAGAAAATTAGATCAGCTCCAGCTTTTATGAAGCTGGTAAGCTATGTTGTGCTGCACCTGTGACAGGAAAAGAGAACATTTGCTGGAATAATATTGCAATTTGAAAATGTTTCCTTAATTTCCATAATAGCTGTAATTTAATTATTGGCACTAGAATAGACTTTTTTCTCTTACCAAGATCTTTTAAGAAAAGGAGCAGGGAAATTAAATTAAATGGAAGTATGCCAAAATGTAGAAAGGCAAATTTTGCTAGCTGTGACATCTCCAATTAGAGTAGGTTTGAGTGGTGACAAGTATGTACTTAACAGGTTTTCTTTCTTTTCTTTTTAAAAAAAAAAAACTATATTTAACATTGGCATAATTGTGGAAATAAACTTGAGCCGCCAAGTCTGGTGTTCCACCTTCCATTTGGCTTTCAGAACTAGACATGTCATGAAAAAAAGCAGACATGCAGCTGGTTACCTAAGGCTTGTACTTTACAAAGAGGAAAATTCCTTCTTATTCCCAGTTGTCATTCAGAAAGTGGATTAAAGTTGTAAAGGATTGGTAGCCATTGTTGCTTTTAGGTTATGGCCACAGACATCTAATGCTTTTATTGCTTCTGTGAAACAAGGGTGCTTCTTGACCACAAGACCTGCAGCCCCAAACAAGATAGCACCTTCTCAGTGGCAGCACCCAAGTTGTGGGACTGTCTCCCAAGGGAGGTTTGACTGGCCCCTTCATTTATGGCTTTTAGAAAGGCAGTCAGTCAGTACGTTTTTATTTTGCCAGGCTTTTAATGGGTTTTAATTTTATTAACTTTGTTGGTGTCTGCTTTTATTTTGTTTTTGTTTTTATAGTGGAGGGGCTTTTTTTGGTATCAGGATTGTGTTCTATTGTTGTGAAGTGCCTTGAGGGCCCTTATGGGGGCTGAAAGGCAGGATATAAATGTTTCTATAAATAAATAAATTCACATCTCCAAGCCAGTGCTGTCCTGTCCTAGGGGCAGAGGGTGAATATGGTCCACAAGCCTTATATTGCTTATCCTGAATGCAGAAGACATTGTGTAAACTCTGCATTAGTAGTCCTGTTAGTTTCAACAGAAGTTCTATCTGTGTGTTTGTAACAAGCAAGAACTAGTCATAATTCCTGATGCTGATATGTTGTGAAGCAGCTTTTTATTTTCTCTCTTCTGTGCTGTGTAACTAACATGATTGTTATGGTTTTTATTTTAGGATCTAAACAGTGCTACAACAGCTAAGCAGAACCTTGAGAAGGAGATCAGAAACCTCCAAGACAGACTGGTTACCTGTCAAGGGGCTTGGGAAGCCTCACAGGAGGAATTGAGCCACCTAAAGAAAAGCTGCAGTGAGAAAGAAGGGAATCTGAAAAGTAGCATAGAGGAGGCCAGGGCTGAAAAAAGTCTGCACAAGACATTTAAAGAACAAATTGTCACTCTACTTGGGAGTAATTCCATTATAGTCAGACCATCAAAAGAGGACATTTTGGAAAAAATTCGAGAAATGTGCCATGAGGAGGAGAGCAAAAAAACAGTATGTGAAATCATATTATTGTTGTTCAAGATGCTTGATTTTTTCATTGCTTCTCTTCTGTATGAATTAAAACCTTACAGATGTTGGCAGCCTCCTTGTGTATGTGCCCTTAGCGAAAAACAAAACAAAAAACCCAACCCTATTACGAGTCTTTAGTTAAGCATGATAGCACCTGTCTCATCAGCTCAGGAAGTAGGAGGCATGGGCACATTGCAGACAGTCCTAGAACCTCATGGCAGAAGCGGATTCAAACCTTTTCACAGCCACAGAGAAGGCATTTTTGGCAGTAACCATGCTGCTGCCTGTACATTTGAATTTGGCCATGTTCTCTTCAACATGGGGTCTAAATTTTAGGTCTCTCCTTTCTGGGACATGGAGAGGAGGCAGGAGTAAATCATTGAACAGATTGGAACTTACTTTTAAGTAAGCATACATAGGATTGTACTGTTAGGTATGTTGGGTCCAAGCAGTTTAGAGTTTTAAAGGTTAAAAATGCTGCATCTCGAATTGTCCAGGGAAGACAATATGAAGGCTGTGCAGAAGCTGGAACACTGAATGTGGTGGTCACAGAACCTCCACTGTCAGGAGGTGAGCTGATGTAATTCCCACCAGCTAAAACTTTCAGATTGTTCTCAAAGGGAACCTCGTTGTGGGGGAGTAACACTCCTTTTCTTCTTTACTTTCCCAGGACTTGGAAGGGGAAAGAAACTGAATGGTAGGTTAGCCAGCCTGACAGTGACTGGGTTCGCACAACACACTAAGCCACGGTGGCTACTGTAAACCCTAGAGCAAGCCATGGTTTCGAAGGGTGGCTTCGAAGTCATGGCTAAACACTGGGTTTGCACAACATGCTGGCTGGTGACTTAGCATATTGTGCAAACCCAGTCAGTGACTGGGTTCACATGACATGATAAGCCAAGATGGCTAATAAGCCATGTTTGTTTCAGAGTGGCTTATTGTGTTGTCTGAACCCAGCAGCATGGCTTGTTAACCATGTACAAGCCACTCTGAAACAAACACTCAGACAACATGACAAGCCACTCTGAAACAAACATGGCTTCTAAGCCCCCATGGCTTACTGTGTTGTGTGTACCCAGTCAGTGTTTCTTAGCCATGGCTTCCAGGGTTGCCGCTTCCTAGAAAGTCAGGGAAATGGAAATTGGTCAGGGAAAGTCAGGGAAATTGGTCAAAAGCTGGGGAAATTGGTCAGAAGTCAGGGAAATTGTGATTGTTATATGCTTGTGTAATGGATTTTTTTGAGATGCTGCTGCAAGAGGACATTCTGCACTTGAGGCAGTTGGAATAGAGAAGCGACAGAATACAAGTGTAATGTAATGATGCAAACGTATTGCATAACAGGATTATATGATTCTGAAAACATTTATTGGCTGATGGTTGTTAACAGTAAAATAGGATAAAATGAACCTGCATGTGACTTGTGACAGCATTATTTTATTATGGAGAAGCTGACTAGCTTCTTGCAACTGGGTAATTTGTGCATTCAAACAAACTGAAATAAGTTGCAGTTGATTTGAAGATGTGAATATTTTGACGGGTCAGCAAACTGTGGCTGGCTGGACTTAGTAGCCAGCCATTATTTCTTCTAGCCAGCTGTAAAGTCCAGTCCTACCACAGTTTGTCTCACTTGTAGTCGGGGTTGACCCACAATAGATTGTGTCATCCAGGTTGGGACAACATGACAACCCATTGTGGGTCAAACAGACCCTACTACAAGCCGTGGCTTGTCAGGGTGACTTATAACCCCAAAATAAACCACCCAGACAAACCCATCCCGGGTTCGCATGACACGTCAACCCACCATGGCTTATAACAGTGGGTTGTCATGTCATGCGAGCCCTGTCTCAATGTTTAAAGATGCTCATATTGAAGCTCCTATCTTGACCACACAAAAAAAGCCTTTCAGTGCTTGTGTAGTGTTAAACCATTTAATAAAACTGTTATTTAATGCAATGTAATCTATGAATTCTTTTAACTTGGGGTCATTTTTGAATGGTGGTCAGGGAAATTGACAAAAGTTGGTCAGGGAAAGTCAAGGAAATGAAAAATGAAATTTTAGTGGCAACCCTGCCTTTGAAGCCACCCTTCGAAGCCACGGCTTGTTCTAGGTTTTACTGTAGCCACCATGGCTTAGTGTGTGCTTTGGCTATAAGAATAAGGTGTGCTTTGGCTATAAGAGAAGGAAGATTCGGGACTTCATTAGCAGCTGTATCACATTTTTGTTGTTTTCTGGTTCTGCAAGGAGATGAGAACCATGGCGCTTGAACTGCGGTATGGGTGGGTTTGGCAGAAACATTAAAGAATGGTGCAAGATGCCAGATGCATACTTGGCCCTACAGAAATTGCAGCTCACAGTGAAACCAAAGATGGAAAAGTACCAAATATATTTGCTGAAGAAAAGTTAGCCTTTGACAAATATACAGCATAGAACAGGCCTGAAAAGGTGAATGCCCTGTTTACACTGTCCCAGAATGATGTCCATCAATAAGGAAGTATGCATTTCAGCTTCTGGAGAGTTCCTATTTGGAAGATAACATCTCAGAAAGGACTTGAAAACACTCTAAACATATTATTCCCAAGAAGGTGCTATCTGTTCTTTGCTTTTAGTTTTATGCACTTATACTTGATAGATCTGGCTTATTGATTCCCCCAAAGTGTAAAATCAAATTGAATATGAAGTGTTCCTGCACAGTGCTCAATTTTTTAAAAACACACTCAACAGAATGTTGCTATTAAATTGTTTTATCTAATATATTTTGCTGTTTCCCAGCACCACACAGTAGAAGAGTCTTCCCCAACCTAGTACCTTTCAGATGTGTTGGACTACACCTCCCAGAATCCCCCAGCCAGTATAGTGTAGCCCAACATGGGAGGTGTAGTCCAACATATCTGGAGAGCACCAGGTTGGGGAAGGCTGCAACTAGGAGCCTTGGAGACAATGTGTATCTGCCTTTTTTGCAACAGATTAGAATACTATAATAAGGTTATTGTTGTAGCTAGTCTTTTCTACACTTTGGGCACTCTCCAAATTATTTGGTCTCCGCTCCACTTAATCAGCACCACCTTAGCATGAGCTACATTTCTCTAGTTCTCCCATCCTACTCCAGCAGTATTCAATAACTGAGTGTGCTTTTCTGCATTAGGCTGCACTCAAAGAGCCAGCAAGAAGCTGCAAGGATGTCACTCTGCCCAACCTGTGGTCATTACTAAACCTCCCAGGAAGCTGATATCTGGCTTTTTATCTACTGCCTTGAAAACATGCCCCATGATTCAAAACTAAAAAGTTATATCATTCATTTTAATAGCTGTTACTATTACGTCATTCATTGTATTATATTACAAGAGCTTTGAGGTCCATTTTGTGCTCTTGTCCATCTTGGGGCAGATGCCAGTGTTGCGTAGTGGTGAGAGTGTTGGACTGGGACTCGGGAGATCTGGGTTCTAGTCCCTGCTCGGCCATGAAACTCACTGGGTGGCTTTGGGCCAGTCACTGACTCTCAGCCTAACCTACCTCACAGGGTTGTTGTGAGGATAAAATGGAGAGGAGGAGGAGGAGGAGGAGGAGGAGGAGGAGGAGGATTATGTAAGCCGCCTTGGGATCCTTGCAGGAAAAAAGGCGGGGTATAATTATAATATATAAATAAATGCCTCGATTGCCCTACCTAGTTCTGCTACAGGCCCTGAATGAAACCCTGTGTGTTCCACAGTCAGATGGAGAATTGTCTGGTTTCTTTCCACCTTCCCAAGAGGGTTTAGCTTGTTCCTGATTAATGTTTGGTTGATCTTTTTAGCTGTAGCTCTTCTGTTTGCTTGTCCTTGTTGCTGTTTATGGGTTTCATAGCATTTCCATACAACCTTTCCCCTGTGTGCCTCAATCTTGGGTAACACAATCCATTTATATTTGAAATGTTGTAATTTCTAAATGCTGAATCCGTCAGTGGGAAAGTGAGTGTTGTATGCATAAGTGCTTGCAAAATCAGGCCAGCTTGCAAACATGAGGACTACATCTGCTAGTCAGGAAGACAATTTAACAATATTCTCAGGGTGAAACTAAAACTGAACAAGTAAATAATTAAACCCATTACACAAAAATTCAATTAAATTTAAACAATTTTATGAATGTAGTGAGTAGAATCTAATAAACTTAATTTTATCCATTAGAGGAGTCATGTAAAAATTGTGCAAGTTAACAAAGCACACTTAAGGCAGATTTCATTGTTTATATGGCTTTACATAATGGGATTTAGTCTGCTTTTGGCTTTGGCTACACTTGAGTTAGATTTTATTTTTTTAAAATTCCATTGTCTTAACATTTGTGGCCTAAAAGCATACCAGCTTTAAAGTAAAAAATGTTATACAATATTAACTGATCATGGTTCATTCCAAAATTCAAGCCCTTGTTTGCCTCATATGTCAGCTGTTTTCACATTCCAATTTTTAATAGACCACACTCTTGTTTCTGAGTATTTGGCCAGAGTGTGGTCTCATTGGCCTCTCACGCCATGACCCTACAGGGAAACAACAGGAGGTAATTTATCAGTATCCATCTGCCGGGCATGGAATATGGTCTCTGCTCTCAGATATGTCTTTATTCTATTTTCTGCCTATCTGTCCATTTTGAAACCTACTTCTGTGGCCTGCCTGTCTCCATGAACTGTCGTCTCAGACCTGTGCGTCTGTCTGTCTGTCTGTCACTTTTTTTTCTCCTGGTCCCAAGAAGGAGTCCTGATCTGGAAACGACTTTTAGTCCACAGACAGATTTTTGTAAGTGTCAGACATACTGAATCAACACACTTGACCTACCAGACTCATACAGACAGGGCCAGCGCAAGCAAGTTGGCCACCATGGGGACCACTGCAGGGGGGAGTGTTGATGCCAAAACGGTGACACTCCCTCCTTCCCTCGCTTATCTGCCCAGACACACATCCCTGTCCAGTGGCAGTATAATGGAGGCTGAGCATGGTGCCAGCAGCACACAGGGTAAGTGGAGCATGGCATTCAGGCTCATGGCTCCCTCCTGGTGGTGCTTGTACTGGGTGCCTCCTGGGTGCCGCACCCCCAAGACTGGGTGAGCCACCAGACCCAGGAGGAGCAGCTCACAGGAGGAGGTGGGCCTGTGGGATCATGCATGAGCCAAGCTGAATGATTTAACCATTAGGCTAAGGAGGGCTCCAGCCCTCTACCCAACATCTTGGGTGGGGGGCATTGATCTCTTCTCTCGGCAGGCACAGCAGAGGGATGTGGTTTGGGGCAGCGGTCCTTGCAACCTGTGATTGATGTAGACAGAGAGGCTGCTGGCAAGGAAAGTATAGATGCAGCACACATGTGGGCATTACCAAGACAGAGAGGCAAGCTGGGCTGCAAATGCAAACACAGCTGTTGCCATAGAGGTACATTGGACTACAGCCTGAGCTCATTGGAACGGGGAATTCCTAATTGCGCAGTGTATGTCTCATAGCAACTCATAGTTCTTTAAGGTGCCACAAAGTTCGTTTATCCCACACCACATCTGATGAAACATCTAGTTCATGGGTGGGTAACATGCAGCCTGTGGGCTTTTTTTGTTGTTCCCTGGGCTTTTTGTGGGGGGGGGGCACCACCCTTCAAGTCGCTGTCACCGAATTATGTATTAAAAACAGATGTGCCTTTCCAGCACACCTTGTTTTGAAGTGAAAATGATGCTTTTTTGCCACCCACAGTGGGTTCTGAACCTCTGGATTTAAACCCCCCCCCCACATGCTTTGAGTTTATACAAAATTCAAATACACTTGAGGGGTGGGAAATTGACCTCAGAGCCTCTGAAGTTGCCTATCTCTGATATAGGGCAGATGCAAAAGAGGACAAGACACAGCTCCTGCAGCTTTAATAGTTATACAGAAAAGGAAATTTCAGCAGGTGACAAGCTATACCTGGTGAAATGCCCTTTTCTGCACAGCTATTAAAGATGCAAGGGCTCTGCCCTCTTTTACATCTGGTCACCCTTGGCACACCCTTCTTTTTCAGAGGCAAGAGTGGAGTATTTTAGGTTCTCACAGTCCCATTTACTGGTAAGCTCCTGTACCCATTGGAATCATCAGTTGGTCTGCCAGAAGCAGGAAGAGACAAAACACATCAACAGTGAGCAAAACTCTCCACATGCTTAAGGTACTTAGCCTCTCTCCCATCCCCTAACTTCTAGTTTAGTGCTTGAGGTTGTGGGATATCACATCAAGAGTATTTGAAATTTGTATAAACTCAAAGCCAGCATGGCTGACTTGGGAATGCTGGGAGTTATAGGACTTTTTTCTGTCTAAACATGCATAGAATTGCACCCTTAGTCAATAAAGTATGGGGACTCTGGGCTAGCCTACAAATTACAGTTGCAGCTTGTCCATAAGCAGCTTGTCCATCCAGCTGCCATGATATGCAGTGCATCTTACAGCACAGATCAGCTGCATTATATGGAGAGTCTAAATCAACACTGGACTTCATTGGTGGTGGCATGGAAACTCTCCACATGATGAGTGTGGCCCAGATGAAGGACTGCTCTAAAAGTTATAACTGCTACAGAGAGCACTCACCCCTCAGAGGCAACCTTTATTATACAATAGAGTTTTGTGGTCCAGTTGTGAGCTGAGTTCAAATTCTAACTCATACATGTACGTTCCTAATTTTTCAGCTTTAGTTCCCTGACTATAAAACAGATGTATTAACTTACTTCACAGGGTTGTTGACATCATGTGTAAATAATGGTGTAAGACTAGTAATGCACTTTGTTCACCGGAAAAATGCTTTAGAAATACAATACTCGACTTAACATGATTCAGCTTACACTTAAAAAAAAAAGATTACTGGTTTCATAAGTCTTAAGTTTAGGTTCTTATTTTCAATTGCACATATAATATGTTATAAAAGTATAATATGTTATATAAGTTTGACTGAAATTAAATGAGAGTTACATTACACTTACAACGGAGTTACAGCACGCTTACAAGGGAGTAAGTCCTAGTGCATTCAAGCAGACTTACTTCTGAATATACTGTACATGCTTTAGATTGCAGTATAAATTCCAGTTGATGTGTTTAGAACTGGGTGTCAAACTCATTTATTGTGAATTGTTTTGATTGTGCGCCATGAGAAATGCTCATTTACATGTTGTACCAATGTTTATATTAGGTTTCACATTCTCCAAACAGCACTAAATAGAAGAAACAGCTCCAGGAATTAAAATAATATTTAACAAAATATTGTCAAAACTGAGTTACAGTACAGTAGAATATTCATATGAATAGTCTGTGAAAGCATTGGGAATATTCAAATAATCAGAAATACTGATGAATAGCAGAACTAATATAACATAGAGCATGTGTGCACTGGAGCATCCTTTACTCCTGGTTCAGTGCTTTAGCACAAAGCTAGAAGTACGGGAAATGGTACCTAAGGAAAAAGTACATGTAGCATGGGCTTCTTTTGAATACTAATATTGCTCTTGTGGACTGCATCAACCACATGGAGCATACAGTTCCCAATATATATGGTGTGAACAGACATGGTATCAGCATGGTCCTGTGTATGGGCATCATATGGCTTTCCAGAATGGGAGACACCAATTGAAATAAAAGTACCTCATAGACATGCACTAGGGCAGTGTTTCTCAACCTTGGGTCCCCAGATGTTTTTGGCCTACAACTCCCAGCATGCCCCAGCCAGCATAGCTGGCTGGGGCATGCTGGGAGTTGTAGGCCAAAAACATCTGGGGACCCAAGGTTGAGAAACACTGCACTAGGGCAAGCATACTTATTGGGTCATAGTGATAGGGAGCTACAGAAAGAACACCACATATCAAGAACTGACACTGCACAACCCCCTCTAGTTTCCGTGGAGTTTGCATGGGGCTTCCACATTTGGTTTTGTATAACTGAGAGATCAATAACAGATCGATTTCAGGTTCTGCTGTAATTTCAAATTTGGTTGAAATAGTCCAGCAAGCTGTATTCTGGAATTATAGAATATACCATTGTCTCCAAATATTCGTTAACCAAGTATTTGCTGAGCCATTTTCATTGACTGAAGTCTTTGTATTGGACAGGTGGGATTTTATTAATATTATAATATCTGCATGTAATTCACTGTTGGGGCCACTTTTCTGCTGATTAAATTTCTTCTAATTAAGTTTTATTTGCTTCCCTGTTTCCCGAACATAGGACAGTTATTCCACTACTTCAGATAATTTGGTGATGTGTCACAGATTAGTTCCAAGTGCAGTCGCTGACTTGAGTTTGCTTTTCCCCTGCAGGTGGTATCCCAGCTTGAAGCCCAAATAGCTAAACTGACAGAGACACTGGAGACTCAGATTAAGTTGCACCAGGAAGCTTTGCAAAGGACCAGAAAAGCAGAAAGCAAATCTGAGACACTTCACAATCAATTGATGTGTCTAGAAGGGGAGCTGGTGTCTGGGGACGTGATACAAGATTCTTTGAAGCTTGAGAAACAAAAAGTAATACTTTCTATTTCTAAGAAGGGCACAAGTCAAGCTAGAGAGACAACTGAGTTTAATGTAGGGATGGACGAAAATGTCAATTTTGGTTTCTCATTTTTCCAGTCTTAAGCTTGATTCACCCCATTTCCACACATTTGTGTGCCCATTTCCCCCAATACACACGTCCGTACGCAATTTTGCCTACCATATACATTTTTGCAAGCAATTTCCCCTAATATAATGCATTGTTGATGTTATTTTCTCTAATATATGCATTTTGTGTGCATTTCCCCCTAATACACACATTTTTAAGGCATTGTTTGAGTTGGAGAGCTCTATCCCAAAATTTGGAGAAGTGCAAATTGTAAAGGATAACAGTTTCAGATGACTTACAGATTCAAAAGTGCGAAATTAGGTAAGTTCGCATTAAAATGCGAACTGAAACAATTTCTCCACCATCCCTAGCATAGTCCAGAATACAGCAAAAGCGAATTCATGTTCTGTGCATGTATGTGTTGTATACATATGTCTGTGTCATTGCATATGTACTATTATGGCAAGAACTTCATCTTAAGTATGTTAACCTTACTCCAAGTACTTAAATTAAGTAATGCCCACCTTTCCAAGTCAAGAGATATTTCCACAAGTAATGCATTTATATTCATTTTAACTATAAGGGTGTACCTGCTCACCTCAAGGCGGGCATAGTGGGCCGAAATTGGCCCCGCTCATGCCCGCCAGAGATTAACCATTTATGAGATGTCTTTAGGCATCAATACACCAAGATACTTTATCACTTCTGGATACTAACAAAATTGCCATTTAGTAACTACTTTGGGTGTCTTGATACAGGCATTAATTCAGATTTCAACCAATTAATAGTATAACTGGAAAATGTAACAAAAGTATCTATTAATCTTATTCATTTCAATTTAGAAGACTTTAACCTATTGAAGAATAACAACATATCATTTGCATATAAAGCCATTTTATATTCAACCTGCTCATGCACAAAACCGTAAATCTCTCTGCTCTGCCTAATTGCATACGCCAAGGGTTCTAAGCACAAATCAATTATCAAGGGAGACAGAACGCATGTGCCCCGCTCCAACTAAATTCTTGTGCCCCACTCCAAACTAAAGCAACTTGAAAGAATTCAATTTGTCATCACTTCTGAACAGGAGAGAATTATAAAATTCTAATCCATTAAAAAAATTCCTGTGGAAACCCAATTTTTTTCCAAGGTCACAAACATAAACTGCCAATATAATTTGGCAAATGCTTTCTCAGCGTAAAGTGAAATAATTGCAGCCAAGTCCGTTCTTTTAGAATTCAAAGCAATCAAATTTACCGAAAGTCTGAAATTATCCACTCTCAGTCTCTGGCAAATAAATCCCACGTGGCCAGAATGTACTAATGTCTGTATCACATGCTGAAGTCTATTAGCCAGAATTGCCATTAATATTTTAGTATCCACATGATTAAGGAAAGTGGCCTATAATTTGCACAATTGGTATGGTCTTTGCCAGGTTTAGGGATTACTGGTATATAATCATTATATAAATATATGGGTAAAGTTTCTGATTCAAAAGCCTTATGATAAAGACAGAAAAACTTAGGAGTTAAAAAAAAATCTAAGTGTGCCTTATACCATTCTATAGGAAAACCATCTGGTCCCAGAGCTTTCCTATTCCTCATATTCTCAATGATACAGTTGACCTCTTCCAACAACAAAGGCTTTGAAAGTAGTTCCTTTTGTTACAAATCCAGTTGTGGAAGGACCAAATCCGAAAAGAAATTTTCAAATTCCTCACTCTTAGGATGCTTACCCTTCCTATATAGTTCTGAATAAAAATTTTGAAACTCTAAATTCAAATATTTTGGGGTTGTATATATATTATTATGGTTATCTTTAATCAACGGAATATAATTCTGGTTTTGTTGTTTTTATGACCAAAATGCGAGAATTTTGCCAAATCTTTCGCCACTTTCCCAATACCTCTGAAGCAGGCAAGTCATTGCAAATTCTGCTTTAGATTAATGCAGTTTATTCAGTTCATATTTAGCACATTGTAGTCTTTGACAGAGGTCTGGGGAGGGACAACCTGCAAATTGACTTAATAAGGATTTCACTGCTTTATCCAAGTTCTCTTTCTGCATGACCTTAAGCTTTTCCTTGTGAGAAGCATATGCAATAATTCTTCTGCTCATATATGCCTTAGATGCCTCCCATTCAATCGCACAAGAAAGAGGTTGATTAACCTCATTATCTCAAAATATTCATTAAATTCAGAAGCCCATTTGTGCTTTAAAATTGACATGATTCATGCACCAAGTGCCAAAATATTTAACCGAATTAAGAAATTTGATTCCTAAATAAATAAATGAACCAGAGCATGGTCTAAGAGAGCAACTGGATCAGTATCACATGCAGTCATACATTGAAATAGTGGAGAAGAAATGGGGAAAAAAATCTAAAACCATTTTGATGTACAGCCAAAAAAAGGATATACTCTTGCCCTGAAAGATGCAACATACATCTGCATCAATCAGACCTAAGTTAAACATATAAGCCTTCAATGTTGAATGGATTACAGAGTGAAATTTGCAAGGGGGATTACTCCTATCCAAAATTCGGTCCAAAATCTCAATGAAATCCCCATCAGTTATCAAATGATCATAAATAATAGTAGGCAGGTGACTAAGGCACTCATGAAACATAATAGGCGAATTCAAATTAGACCATATACATTCACCATGACGATTACCATCTTTGTAAATTTACCGGTAACTACAAAAATAAGAAAGCATCCCTCTGGATCAGATATTGCTTGTAACACCAATATTGGTGCTTTTTTGTGTATAAGTATGCTTTCTTAGGATTTCCACTAGCATAAACTTCCCCTACCCAACCTTTCCAAAGTCTGTCCTTTTCTTCCACCAAAAGATGAGTTCCTTTAACAAAGCAACATCCGTTTTAAGCTTCTTATGTTTGGAAAGCACTTGTTTTCGTTTGTTGGGAATACCCAGGCCCCTAATATTCCAAGTAATAATGTTCAAGGACATAATAATACATAGATTAGAAACAACCAAAAGAAGAATACAACAAAAACAATTAATTTCTAAAACATTTATGCCCACCACCCCATCTTTGCTACCCCATTTATAGCGTATGCAAAGCCTTACAAAAGTCTTACACATATAGAATCCATATCTTACTATATAAATGTGAAAGTGTGTCTCCAGCCGGCCGGCCCGCTGGGTACAGCCCGTACGGGCATTGCATAGGCTCCTACATGGTTGGAAAAATCCGCCCCAAACTTGGCATGCATACTCTCCATCACCCAAGGACAAAGACTGGTGGGTTCAAATATCTGAAAAACCCTCGCTGCGCCTGTACGGCCCAAAATAGATGAGAGCCAATGGCATCACTAGGAATGTTCACAGGGGCCATTCAGGAGTGGTTATGCAAATTGCTCCACCAGCATATAGAACGTTTGTATGAACTGCTGCCACAGGGGCCCAATCAGAAGCGGATAAGCAAATCTCTCCTACGTCCAAACAGAATGTTCATATGAACTGCAGCCAGGGCCTACAGAGGGGGGGCAGAGCTGGGATTTCATTGTGGGGTAGTCCCAGAGGGGTGCAAACTGGGATTACATTGTTGGGTATTCCTGAGGGGGGGCGCAAGCTGGGATTTCATTGTGTCGTCCCGGGGGGGGGGGGAAGCAGGGAATTCATTGTTGTGTGGTCCTGGGGGGAGCAGGGATTTCATTGTTGTGTAGTCCAGGGGGGAGCAGGGATTTCATTGTTGTGTAGTCCAGGGGGGAGCAGGGATTTCATTGTTGTGTGGTCCCGGGGGGGAGAGCGGGAATTTCATTGTGAAGTCCTGGGGGGGGGGGGAAGCAGGGATTTCATTGTGTAGTACGGGGGGGGAGGCAGGGAATACATTGTTCTTTAGTCTTGGGGGGGAGGGAAGCAGGGATTTGATTGTGTAGTCCCGAGGGGGAAAGCAGGGATTTCATTGTACAGCCCTGGAGGGGGGAGCAGGGAATTCATTGTTGTGTAGTCCTGGGGGGGGAGCTGTGATTTCATTGTTGTGTGGTCCCGAGGGAGCTGGGATTTCACTGTTGTGTAGTCCCGGGGGGGCAGGGATTTCACTGTGTAGTCCTGGGGGGGGGAGCAGGGATTTCACTGTGTAGTCCCAGGGGAACAGGGTTTTCATTGTGTAGTCCCGGGAGAGCAGGGATTTCATTGTGCAGTCCCAGGGGAAAGGGAACAGTGATTTCATTGTGTAGGCTGGGGTGGGGGGGCACAGGGATTTCATTGTGAAGTCCCGGGGGGGAGCAGGGATTTCATTGTGTAGTTCCGGGGAAACAGGTAGTCCCGGGGGAGCTGGGATTTCATTGTGCAGTCCTGGGGGAGCTGGTAGTCCCGGGGGAGCTGGGATTTCATTGTGTAATCCCGGGGGAGCTGGGAGTCCCGGGGGAGCTGAGATTCCATTATGTAGTCCCGGGGGACCTTTCCTATGGAGGGAATAAAAACAGCGGACAGCTACTTTAAGGAATTTCGAACAAATAGTGCCTATAGGAAAATGACAACCCATGCAACGCCGGGTAAAAAAAGCTAGTACTATATAAATTTGAAGGCAACCCTGTGCTCCTTCTCTTATATTTCTAAAGCACCACAAAATGACCCATGTAGAAACAATATTATAATTACATCTTCAAAGTATCCATGACTGTACTTATGATGCTTATAACAACAGTTATAAGTGCATGAATAAAGAGTTCCTCCCTCCCTATAAAAAAGCCTTGTTCTTGATTGCTTTAAAAAAAATAATAATTAATATTTCCAAAACAAAATATGACAAAAAATAACAAAATACAACCATAACACAAAATTTGAAAAACCTACATACAATAAATCATAAAGTGCACCCCCCACACCCTCCTAGGGACCAATTAATATGCTTCCATCGCATTAATCAATTACTATTCCGCAGTGCTTTTTTTCTGGAGAAAAGGGTACCGGAACTCTTGGATTACATTTCCTCGGGAGTAGATGGCGATTAAATTGTAATGCAATTAATAGAAGAAAAGGTGCTGGAACTCAGTTCCGGTGAGTTCCACCAGAAAAAAAGCCCTGCTATTCCGTATTCCAAAAATATAACATATCCTGACAAGGCATACTCCCTTTACCCTTTGTTAACACGTAATCTAGGAACTGACCCCAAATATCCTTAAAATTATTTATCTTTAGCTGTCCCTTTTTACATTTAATACTACAAGTCAATTTATCATTAAGAGCTATATCCCATATCTCCTTATACCAGTCAGTAATTAGAAATTCATGCTGAACCTTCCATTTCCTCGCAATCATTAACCTGGCCGCCATTAACAAATTTACAATTAATTCCTTTGTATTTTGAGAACACGTAACTTCCCTGTTATTGATAACGGTGCTAATTTTGGATAGACCTCCAGATTAATACCAATAATTTCCGAGATTTCCAAAAACTTTTGCCAAAATTCCAGTACGTTTTTACAACTCCACCACATACAGGCATATGTACCCTTGTTATTTATTTATTTATTTTATTTTTATTCATTTCATTCATTCATTTCATTTCATTTTTATACCGCCCAATAGCCGAAGCTCTCTGGGCGGTTTACAGCAATTAACAAGACAGTGCCTGCCCGCAGGCTTATTGATTGCTGTTTGTTTTGTAAGGGAGAAATGATAATCAGAGCTCATCCTATCCCTCTAGCGCCAATGATTTACAGCACAATCGTAGTCGTGTCTACTCAGAAGTAAGCCCCATTGACTTCAATGGGATTTACTCCCAGGTAAGTGTATTGGATTCCAGCCTAAAGAACAAAAGGGTGCCTTACTGGACCAGATTCAGCATCACTTTGTTTCCACAAGTGGCCAGCCAGACACCCTCAGGAAGCTCACAGGCAGTGCATGAAGATGATAGCTATCCCTTGTTGTTTGTGCCAGGGAAGATATAATGTACAGAGGTATACTGCGTTTGGAGTTTCCATTTAATTGTCAGAGCTAATACCTGTTGGTAGACCTATCTGACATGAAATGGTCTCATCTGGATTTTTTAACCCAGTCGTGACAAATTTAAGTCCCACTGGGCTGGATCCAGACTAAGGCTGCAATCCTATAACTGAAAGTAAGTCCCATTGAACACAGCTGGGCCTTCTCCTAAATTGACATGTAAAGAATTGCACTGTAAATTAGTTGAACTTTGGTCCCATGGAAATCAATGGGACCAGTTATGATTTAAGTCCCATTGATTTCAATGGGAACGACATTCAACTAACAGTCTTGATTCAACCCATTGATTTCACTGAGTCTGCTCTAAGTATGATGAAGTCAGGATTCAACCCAATAAGTTAAGTATGTGTTGCGTAAGAAATCAGGGCCAGTGCAAGGCCGTTTGGTGCCCTAGGCAAGATCAGATACTTAGCGCGCCCCCCTTCCCACTTGAGCCCTCCCTCCCTCCAGCCCTATGCCCATTAAAAGTCAATTGGCAAAACCTAAAAAATTTATTATCATAAACATTGACAAACATACATAAAATACATGTTGATGTAGTACCAATTTGCTACATTTCTCGAAATCTATCAAGATATCCTCAGTTATCCCGTTGGATAAAGCGAAGATCCATTATACAGATTTTCGCTTTCATATGAAGGTACCAAAGGGGACTAGAAGGGGGGGGGAACTTCCCCAAACAGTAGGCATTATCAGGGGCTGTGGGAGTGAATTGTCCATGAAAGGAATCACTTTAATATAAGTATGTGTCTTTTGGCGGGATTTTGAAAATGGGGTGTGGGGGGAAGGCTGGCTTGAAACGAGTGTGGAGAAAACACTTTTATACTGGAAGTCTTTAGAGCGCAGGAACGAAGGAAAGCCCAGCTCCGAGCCCCTGAGGAAACTGGAGCCTCGTCTAGGCAGGCGTGTGCGTGTGTGTGCACGCGCTGCCTCCTCTGCCCAGCCCCCAGCCTGTCTTTACAAAGCGTCTCCTCCTCCTCTGCTGAAACTCCAGAGCCTTTTGGTTGGCTGAGGCGCTGACAGCAGGAGGAGCTCGAAGTAAGCGTGCAGCCCGCCCTCCTCTATAAGCCTCTTTGCACCTTTCCCTCTCAACCTCTCTCCCTCTCTTGTTTTGCTGCGCCTCCCTGTAAAATTGAACAGTGAAAAGGAAAAAGAAAAAAAGAAAGAAAAAATTGCAGTGGGGATCTGCTAAAACCGGCACAGAGAGATGTCATGTGAAAACGCACATGCTCTGCCATCCACACAGTACTCCTTTTTCTTTTCTTTCTGCTGCTCGATTTTAAAAAAAAGAAACTCCCCTCAACCCTCCCCTCTTATTTCTTCGTCTTTGTAACTAACAAACCAAGGACAACCCCCCCCCCCGCTCCATCTCTTCCTGCTGCTGCTGCCGCCGCTCCTCAGTTCAAGTGATCACAAAAGAAATCTTTGGGAGAGTCAGTTTGTGTGTTCCTTGGAAGCGAAGGCAGAGTGCGCGCATGAGAGAGAGAGATGCGCAGGGGGGAGAGGAAGAGGAGAGCAGCCGGCGACGCGCAGTTCAAACAACCCAGAAAGACTTTTTTTTAAAAAAAAAAAAAAGCTTTTCTTCCGTAGATATATGTGAAGTGTTTTCGGGAGGGAGTTGGAGGGGATCGAAGCAAATTGCGGCGTTTCTGGCGCCCCCTTCAGCCTGGCGCCCTAGGCAGCCACCTAGTTGGCCTAATGGTAGCACCAGCCCTGTAAGAAATGCTTCTGTTTGTTCACTGTGAACTCACTGCCAATCCATTTCATTGTGAGACTCTGTAGTCTACTGTTAGGAAGGAGAATGATTTCTCTAGACAAAGCGTTTCTCAGACACATTCATAATTTTATGAACTTTGATCATGTCCTACCCTAGTCATCTTTTAAAAAAAATACAAAACAAAAAAAAGCCCCAAACTCTTCAGCCTTGGTTTCAGATTTCTTCTTGGACATGTAAATTAGTTGAAAATATATTTTCCCATTATTCACTAATAGAAAGAAATGCCACACGTGATAGTAAAAATCTAGATTAAATGTTTTTTTAAATTAATTTCACATGCTAGAAGATGTATGCCCTCTAAGGTTAATACTATAAGACAGAGCAGGTGAAGTTTTACTTCTGGCAAATCTCTGCGAGGCAAAATACTATGTTTGGAAATAAATAAATCCTGTATCAAAGCAGTTACTAGAGTATAAGAATGCTGTTTTCCTTATGTTGACTGGAATACTTTTGTTGACTTTTTCAATTTCTTTCCACTTTTTCTCCATGAAGTATCTTCAGTTTTTGGATCAGCTATCTGAAAAGATGAATCTGGACTGCATGGCAGCTGATATTGGATTTGACATGAGGTTGGATGCAATATTGGCTCGTGTGGAGCAATTGATCAAACTGGAAGGAGATACATTGACAGAAAATAAGATCATGGCACGAAATCTGCAAAGGAAGGTAGGGAAAGTGGAACGGGATTTGAAAATATCATCTGTTAAAACAGGACTGACTTTTTACACCAGCATGCTGGAGTTGCAAACTAGGACCAGGAAAACCTGAATTCAAATCACATTCAGCCAAGAAGCTTGCTGAGTGACCTTTGACTAGTAACTACCCCTCAGCCTGTCCTACTTCACAGGGTTATTGTGAGGATAAAATGGGGAAGGTGAAAACCCTGTATGTATCCTCGAGCTCCTTAACGCAGATGTGGGCAACTTGCCACACTCCAGATGTTTTGGCCTACAACTTGCATCAGCCCTAGCCAGCATAGCCAATGGTGAGGGATGATCAGAGTTATAGGCCAAAAAGTCTGGAGGGCCACAATTTGCCCATCCCTGCCTTAGAGGAAAGCCAGGCTACAAATGAGATGAAGAAATACTTTCCATAACATTTAATAAGGGTGAAATAATTCATTTTCTTTACTCTGAAATGTAGTTGAAAACTCAAAAAGAGCAACTTGACAACAAAGTGCTGCAGATGAAACTTTTGCGTCAAAAGATAGTTCAGCTGGAAGAAGAGAAGCAAGTTCGCACAGCCCTTGCTGTGGAAAGAGATGAGGCCAACCTTACTGTCAGAAAGTTACAAAAGAAGCTGGACAGATTACAGAATGAACTTGCCTTGGCGAGAGAAACAAATATAGACCTGAAAGTTAAACTGGCTGACACCAACGAACTGAAGGTGGGTAACAAGATTTTTGTGTCATGTTTGGAAGGGGTACAAATGCAAATGGGTGGTTTTGCATTTAAATAGCTTCTGAGAGGAAAACCAGGCCACAACGGGAATAAACAAACAAATAAATATTTGCCATTGCATTCATTGAGGATGACTGTCCCATTCATGTTGATTACTCTGCAAAGAAGGCAATCCAGCAATGCGTACAAAATTTGTTCTTCAGAATCTGGGATTTCTGAAGGTAGTTCATGTTTTAAACAACTCCAAAACATGCATTTTAAACTCCACCAAGGGTGGAAATGTTTTGGGTGAATTTGTAGGAACAAAGGATAAGTGCTCCCTCTTCTTGCCACTTCTCTGCTCTCCATTGCCCCTTTGAAACTTCTAAAAAATATATATTGATACTGGTCCTCTAATATATGTTAATATGTAACGTGTAGTTATCCCCTCTATCAGTGTGCACTATTGCCCCCACACACATACATACACTTTATAAAAATAGAAATAATGTTTTCACTTGATCTTAGCCAAAAGGACCAGAACCTTTTAGTGTTGCCAGAGGTGGGCTCCTTCCTTCCTTCCTTCCGTCTTTCTGTCTGTCTTTCTGTCTGTCTTTCTTTAATTTCTATCCTGCCTTTCTTCCCCCAAAATGGTGCTTAACATTCAGATTAACAAAATCTCAATTCATAATCATAGCTTAAAAGCCAATTAATTAAAAGCACAATTAAAAACACAACAAAGAAATAAACAGCACCAACCCCTTCAGCAACAGGCCAGCTTCCATGCCCAAGACCTGTCTGAATAATAATGTCTTTGCCTGCTGGTGGAAGGACAGCAGAGAGGGAGCAAAGTTAGCAAACCTAGCCTCCCTCTGCAGGGAGTTTCACTCTGCCTAATGCTAATTTTGGCCTTGACCTATTGTCTTTTTCTTTTTTACAGGTAGTAATGTTTGAACTGTTAGTCCTGCCAGATTTAGTATATTTTAGATGGCTGCTTTTAGGCTGCAGTCCTGTACACCAGGGGTAGGCAACCGTTTCAGGCCCACAAACACACTTGGCAATTTGAGAAACTGTCGGGGGCACCACCGTGAAATGGCTGCCATGGGCGGCATGGCTAGCCACCGCAGAGAAGTAGCGTGCACAAAAGATTGAGTACAAAGCAGAGGTGGAATCTGAGCTGCAACACAGTAAACAGCTCCTTTGAACCCACAGTTTTCAGTGCCAATGGAAACCTATTTTACAGAAGACAAACGCTTTTTCTCTTTTCCCAGTCAATTCATCCCCCAGCTCTCCCGCTCTCTCTTCCTAATTCTGTCTGAAGCAATCCCAGCTGCCAGTAAGAAAATCTGTTAACTTAATTTTTATTTTTTTTTAAAGGTGGGTAGGGGCAGGGCACCTCAGCAGGTGCCAACAAGGGTGCCTGGTGGCACATTGGTGCTCATGGGCTCCACGTTGCCTACCCTGCTATACAGGGAAGTAAGTCTCACTGAATTCAGTGGAGCTTACTTTTGAGTAAACAAGTATAGAGTTGCACTGTTAGGGCTCAATCCTATGCATGTTTAGACAGAAAAAAAGCTCTACAACTCCCAGAATTCCTCAGACAGCATGGGGATTGTGCCCTTAGTTTATTTTTAGTAGTGTTTTTAATGTGTTTTGCTTTTTAGTATATAGTTTTGGTTTTGTATTTCGTGATGCTGCTCTGGGTGCCCTTGGGTAGAAGGGTGGGGTACAAATAATAAATTACTTCTTTATGAGCCAGTGTGGCGTAGTGGTGAGAGTGTTGGACTGGGACTCTGGAGTTCCGGGTTCTAGTCCCCGCTCGGCCATGAAACTCACTGAGTGTGGGCCAGTCACTAACTCTCAGCCTAACCTACCTCACAGGGTTGTTGTGAGGATAAAATGGAGAGGAGGACTGTCCAAAATTAGCATTGTTATCAATAACTGAGAAGCTTATTTGTGATCAAAATACGAAGGAGTTAATTGTAAACTTGTTAACTGCGGCCAGGCTAATGATAGCGAGAAATTGGAAAGTACAACATGTTTTCCTAATAACAGACTGGTATAAGGAAGTTTGGGACATAGCCCTAAATGATAAACTAACTAGTAGTATCAAATGCAAAAAAGGATTGCTAAAGAAGAATAATTTTATGGAGATATGGAATCAATTACTAGATTATGTATTAATAAGGGGGAAGGGTAACATGCCTTGTCAGGATATGTTATATTTTTGGAATTTAGAATTTATTTGATCAAGAGGATAGAAGTATATTAATTGGTCCCTTGGAGGGTGGGGGGGTGCACTTCATGATTTATTGTATGTTGATTATGTTATATTTGTGTGATAATCTTGTATTTTGTTATATATATATATATATATATATATATATATATACATATATAGTTATAATTTGTTTTGAAAAATAAATAAAATAATTTTTAAAAAAATGGAGAGGAGGATTATGTAAGCCGCCTTGGGTTCCTTGCAGGAAAAAAGGCGGGGTATAAATATAATCAATAAATAATAAATAAAATATTTTACTGGGTCATCTCTTATTCTGCATAAAGCCAAGTGGTTTCAATCTGTTGGAATGTAGAGTACTAGGCAATTGCGATTTCCCCCTTTCTTCCTATTTAGTTATTTCTCATTTAGCACTGTCTTCCGATGTGTTAAAAGACTTTGTCTCGGAAAATTATTATCTTTGGAAAGGAATGTTTTGACATCTAAAGTGCTGCTCTCATTCGGCTCAGTGGATGCTACATTCAACTCCTGAGCATCTGTCTTCTATTTTGGTTGTCATAGACAGCAATAAAACACCTTTAATATTTCTTCTTCTCTCTCTCTGGCCATATGATGACTGTCTTCACAGATCAGAAACAACAAAGAGTCTTGTGGCATCTTAAAGGTTAACAAATTGATGGTGGCCTAAGCTTTTATAGACTAGACTAGAGCCCATTTCATCGGATACATGAAGTGCTATCCTCAGTAACTGGAGAGAGTAGGGCCAAAGGCCATTACACTGAAGAGGTACAGGGCCAAACTACACAACATATCAGTAATCAAATCTCCTGAAATGTATACATTTTTACTTAAAAGTAGCTGTGCTGTGGGGATTCTTAATTTAACTGGAGCAGTGAGGTTGGGGGGGCAGAGTTTTTAACCTTTCCTTCACACCATTTCCCAATCTAAATGTCCCACCCACCCCAAATTTCCCCATAAGCATGGGGGGGGGTTTAACCACACCTCCCTTACCATCACTGTTCCAATCAAAATTAGAGCTCCATCTGGCTGAATTTAAGTAAAAACATAAACTTCAAGAGACCTGATCAAGGATCTCTTGCATCTTAGATAGTTTGGCCCCCAATATCTCTTGCATGTCCTAGCCTTTTGGCCTTACTGTTTTAAATCCCTACTAAGGCAATCCCCACTGTAATTTGTCCACAGATCAGAACACTGGAGCAGGACAGAACTATAGAAGATCTAAGCAAGTCACAAGAGAAACTGGAAAAGATGAAGACAAAGGCAGAGAAGCAGCTGACCTCTGTCAAGTCAGAGTTACATGTTGTAGAGCGCGAAGCAAAGGAAGATAAAGAAAAGGCCAAAACCATGCTGGAATCTGTTACCAGTGAACTGACAACATTTAAATCTGCTCTGGAGGAAGTAATGAAAAAAGAGAGACAGGTATGTGCCAATATGGCTGATAAGTGGCACCTGGCACTGGGTAACTACTACTGTTGCTGCTGTTGTGGCTGCTGCTACTACTATTATTATTAATTAGATTTGTATACCGCCCAACTCGCAAATGCCCTTGGAGTGGTTTACAATCATAAAACCAAACAACAACAACATAACCAAAAATACAGTGCCTTGCAGAAGTATTCACCCACCTTTGGCTTTTTCACATTTTGTTGTGTTACAACCTGGAATTGAAATGGATTTAATTGGCCTTGTTACCACTTGATGCACACAAGATACTCAACACTGTGAAGGTGCAAAATATTGTTATTGTGGCACAAAAGCTAAGTTTATAAAAACAAATTGGCACTTGTTGGCTGCATAAGTATTCACCTCCCTGAGGCAATACTTGGTAGAAGCACCTTTGGCAGCAATTACAGCCTGTGAGTCTTCATAGGTAAGTCTCTTTCAGCTTTGCGCATCTGGATCCTGCAATGATGGCCCATTCTTCCTGGGAAAATTGCTCCAGCTCTGTCAGGTTGGATGGGAACCGTTGGTGAACAGCAACTTTCAAGTCTTGCCACAGATTCTCAATTGGACTGAGGTCTGGCCTTTGAGCGGGCCATTCTAAGACTTTAGGTTCTTGTTTTTAAACCACTCCAGTGTTACTTTGGTTGTGTGCCAAAGGTCCAGTAGGTCATTGTCCTACTGGAAGGTGAACCTCTGCCCCAGTCCCAGGTCCCTTGTGGACTGAAACAGGTTTTCCTCTAGAATTGCCCTGTACTTGGCTCCATCCATCTTGCCCTCAATCCTTTTTTTTTTTTTTTTTTTAATTTTTTTTAAATTAAATTTTAAAACAATACAAAGAAAATAACACACACACATAACTAATATTGTGCTCCCATCACCATGGGACCAAACAATCCAATAACTCTATAATTGTTCATTATTCCAAAAATACAACATATCTTGACAGGGTAAACTCCCTTTCCCCCTTTTAAACACATATTCCAAAATAAACCCCAAATATCCTTAAAATTATTTTCTTTAATTGACCCCTTTTGCATTTAATATTACAAGTCAACATATCATTCAAAGCCATATCCCATACTTCGTTATACCATTCAGTAATAGTGAAAACTTGCTGGATTTTCCATTTCCTTGCTATCATTAGTCTACCTGCCGTTAACAAATTTATGATTAATTCTTTAACATTTTGAGAACCGATCACCTTTTCCGTTATTGTTAGCAAAGCTAGTTTAGGGCATACCTCTAAATCAGCTCCAACAATTTCTGATATTTCCTCAAAAATCATTTTCCAAAAATCCATTACATTTTTACAACTCCACCACATATGAGCATATGTACCCAATTCCTGACATCCTCGCCAACACATTGGAGAACATTTATTGTCTATTCTATTTAATCTCACTGGAGTCAAGTACCATCTCCAAATTAGCTTATAAAAATTCTCTTTAATTCTTATAGACATATTTTTCAATATTCGCCTATCCCAAATCTTATTCCACTCATCCTTTGATATTTCCTCTTCAAACTCTGTATCCCAAACTATTTTAAGATTTTCTGCTTGCTCTACTGATTTCTGCAACATTTTATATAACATCTTTGTAAGACCCCTAGCTGATGCATTTCCTTCTACGAGTTCTCTAGACATAACCACCTGCTCAAATGCAGTGAAATGCCCTTTCATGCTCATGTCTCCTCTTCCATTTCTTACCCCATTGTACTAATTGAATTAAATTTAACCAAGAAATTCTTCCTGCCCCAACCCTATCAATTATTTGCTGTCTTGTCTCCATTTTTTCCAGCCAATCCATTAAAGTTATCACCTTTTTCTCTCTAAAAATTCGTTCTAAATGTCTAACATTCTCGGGAAAATCTTCCATAACCACCACTGGAGTAAGCGGGGATATACCTGGTAAAAATATTTCCTTATTTCTACCCCAAATTTCTAACATATTTTTTAAAAAGGGATTTTCTAATCTTTTTGTCATAATATGTCCTTGTTTTGTAAACTCAATCCTGACCAGTTTCACAGTCCCTGCTGAGGAAAAGCATCTCCACAACATGATGCTGCCACCACCATGTTCTCAGGGCATGAGCACAGTTGGCTTTGTGCCATATATAGCTTTTTGCGGCAAGTCCAAAAAGTTCTGTTTTGGTCTCATCAGACAGAGAACCTTTTCCCACATGTTTGCTGTGTCTCCTGTATGCCTTTCTGAAAACTCCAAACGGACTTTGATTTGGGCTTGTTTCAGCAATGGCTTTCTTCTCGCCACTCTTCTATAGAGCCCACCTTTTTGGAGCGTTCAGGTGATCATTGTCCCATGGATGGTTTCTCCCATCTTAGCTACGGATTTCTCCAGCTCCTTCAGAATTGGCCTCTTGGTTGCTTCTCTGACTGATGGCCTCCTTACCCAGTCATTGAGTTTGGGCAGATGGCCTTCTCTAGGCAGAGTCACAGTTGAGCCATATTCTTTCCATTTTGTAATCATGGATTTAATGGTGTTCTGGGGGGATGTTTGAGTTTGGGCTATTTTTGTATAAATACAAAATCCGGGTTCTAGTCCCCGCTCGGCCATGAAACTCACTGGGTGACTTTGGGCTAGTCACTGACTCTCAGCCTAACCTACCTCACAGGGTTGTTGTGAGGATAAAATGGAGAGGAGGAGGAGGAGGATTATGTAAGCTGCCTTGAGTTCCTTGCAGGAAAAAAGGCGGGGTATAAATATAATAAATAAATAAATAAATAAACCAACGCTGATTGGTGCTTCTGCACAACTTCATCCTGGAGTTGTTTTGATAGCTCCTTGGTCTTCATGATGCTGTTTGTTTAGATATGCTTTCCGACAAACTCTGGGGCCTTCCAGAGACAGGTGTATTTAATCTTAGATCATGTGGCACTGGAATTGCACAAAGGTGGACTCCAATCAACTACTTACAGTACAGTATGTGACTTCTGGAGGCAAGGGGCTGCACCAGAGCTTATTTAGGCATGCCACAGCAAAGGGGGTGAATACTTAAGCAACCAACAAGTGCCTAGGTTTTTTTTGTTTACTTTTGTACCACAATAGAAATATTTTGCACCTTCACAATGTTGAGTATCTTGTGTACATCACGTGGTAACAATGCCAATTAAATCAATTTCAATTCCAGGTTGTAACACAACAAAATGTGGAAAAGAAAAAGGTGTGTGTGTGTGTGTGAATATTTCTGCAAGGCACTGTAGATAAATAAAAATAATAATACAACAATTCAAGTATCAAAATAATAATTAAGCATTAAAAACGATTAAAAACATTGAACTTGGTGCCTGAAGCAATTCTGTGGGTACACTTACATTTCCACTGTTGCACCCCTTTTATTGGCATGGGCTTAGAATTACACGGTAGTTTGCAAAAAGTAAAAATATTCTGTGAGCTAACAATTTCACTTCAAAGAATTGCCTCCAACCTCCCTCCATGCTGTAATTCCAATCTAGATGAGGACCCCCACGCTCATTTTAGAATGAAAACATAGAGAAGGAGCTACACACTATGCAGTTAGTGAATGCAGCATTCCCCAACCTCTAGAAGTGTTGCTGTAAAACTCCCAAGTTCCCCAGCCAGCAGACATTTTCCAACTGTTGCCTTCCCAGTTGATGCACTTCTCTACACTCTCAATCCAGAATGGATTCTTTTATTCCACCGCATTCCTCATTAAATGGTCACATAGGTCAGTCGCTTGCCTTGAGTATCGTCCCTCTAAGCCTTAGAATCTAAGAGGACAGCTATAAAGAAGCACAGAACACTTCACAATATCATTCATTTATGTTTTTAATTATACTTATGCTGCCCAATAGCCAAAGAGCTCTCTGAGTGGTCCATAGAATAGAGCTTAAAACCATAAAATATGAAAACATAGCATAAAAACCTTAAAAATTTAATAAGAGCAACAGAATAAAATGAAAATGAAACCAACCAACAGCAGTGTTAAGATCTAAAAAGCACAAACACCGTTTTTTAAAAATCAAAGGACTGAAATGCCTGAGAGAATAAAAAGTCTTCACCTGGAGCCAAAAAAGACCACAGTGTAGGCACCAGGTGAGCCTCTTTGAGGAGGGCATTCCACAAGTGGGGTGCCACAACCGAAAATGCCCTCTTTTTAGTAGCCACCTCATTTGATGATCTTAAGGTCTAGTCAGGTATTTATGGGACGAGATGATCATTCAGGTAAGCTGATCATACTGGGGTTTTCTCCATTACACCTTCCTAGCTGAAGTGGTTCCTAGGGTTTATACTGACTACTCTAAAAAGAAAGCTTTGAGATGATGGAAATTGTAACGTTGCCTGCTTAAATCAATGAGGTAATGTCACCACTAGTTAGCGTGGGAGGAAAGGGTTAATTGAACAATCGGGGGTGCATGTTTTGTAACCCCTCCTCCTTACTTCCGGCCTCTCTGTGGCCAGCTCTCTCTCTCTCTCTCTCTACCTCTCCAACATGACGGACACAAGGTCTGAGCTGGCTTCCAGCCAGTGATCTCCAATGAAGCAGACTCTTAACACCAAAGACTCTAACCTGCCTATATGCATCCTGCATATATGAATAAACGGACTGTAAGTAAAACTAATAAATGTATTTATTAGTTTTAAACCTTGTATGGACAATCCGTTCCTTTGAAGAGCCTTTTACCAGGGTTTAGCAACCCACGTGGTGATAACCAGTTTCAATAACCAGGCTGCGCATAAGGGGGAAAACTCTTGCTTCATCCTAACCAGCATAGGACCGACTCCTTTTCCAATGTCCTCCAACATGAGATGCATCTGCCCACTCATGGAACAGGAGGCCCTTCCTCTGGAACACGCGCAGCTGTGGGCGGGCGGGGAGAATTTTGCAGGCGTGGGGGAAAGAGGAGAGACAAACCTGAACACGCAGGTATTGCATCAGGTAAATGAGGCGGGGCTGCGGGAGCCCATATTAGGTCCGGCAGCCCCACGGTGCCACCACCACCTCTTTGTCACTCTATATGAATCTAAATACTGGGTTTATAGGCAGTACTTCATTTGATAATAGCACGTATCTTGGGTATATTTTTCAAAACTTGTCATTATTTTAAAAACAAGAATAATGCAATCAGTTACATCAAATGTCACCTATTTTAATAAAGAGCACACCACATTTGTAAGCTTTTGGACTATGGCCTTTAGAACACAATGAACCACAAGCAAAGGTCTGAACATATTTTGACATTAATTCAAGTCGTGCAGTGAGGTGTATAATGTTTAGTGTGTGACTGCAATATAAATTACACAGAACTTTTGATCCTATTCCCCCCTCCCCCCGTTTTGACTAAAATTCATTGTATTTTCAAGTTTTACACATTTAGCACAAGGCAATCACTTTCTGCTTCCTTCCTGAATTGTGGAGTAAAAGAAACCTAAACTGAACATTTATCCATCCATCTTTCTTTCAATCTGGCTACCTACATGGCCTAGTTTTCCTGGAGATGGTTTGGGCTGTACCACTTCACACTGCAGAGGCAGTGAGCATATAGCCATCAGGACTAGTAACCATTGATAGCCTTATCCTTCATGAATTTGTCCAATCTCCTTTTAAAGCCCTCTAAATTGGTGGCCATCACTAACTACATCTTGTGGAGGTGAATTCCATAGTTTAACTATGTGCTGTGTAAAGAAGCACTTCCTTTTATCTGTCCTGAATCTTTCACAGGGATGGGGACTCGGACTCCAGGACTCGACTCGTGAGTCAGACTAAGTCCCCCCTCTGACTCGACTCGGACTCGAGTCCCAATATTTTTAATAGGACTCGAGACTCGACTCGGGACTCGAGACCAAGGACTCTTCAACATCCCTGGGCTGTGCCAGAAGGAGTGGAGAGGAGTGCAATCGCCGGCAAAGAGTGAGGGTGAAATTGTGATGAGACCTCACCGTTCCAGAATGGGGGGCAAACATTTAGAAAAAATCATGTGGGGGGGAGGAGCTTCCGGCTGAACGGGCTGGTAGCTGTTTCGGGTTGCTCCCGATGAAGAAAAACTTAAAAGCAGTATTATTCCTTGCAAATGAAGAAATGTGAGTAGGAACGATTGATTACCTGGATGGGAAGAGTTAAGCGTCTGCTCTCTAAGAAAGAACAGGATTTATAACTTTTTTTATTGCTTTATAACGGCCATCAAGTGCTAAATGCCGAGAGGCCGGGATAAAAAGAAAGCTGAGCCTGTGTGGGTTCGTTCTAAGAGAACTCACGCTTCGGATGTTAGTGTTACCCGGCTGCAGAGAACAGAGATAGAAAAAGAACGGACAAACGGATTGGTTAATAATTATCCGGAGGGTGAGATTAAGGGATTTGATAAACTTTTTCAAAGTGAAACTTTAAGTGCTGAGTCATCACCCGGAAATAGGAAGATGTCGGCTGGAATGGACAGCAATAATGACCAATCAACTGCAAGGCAATCTGAGGAAGGCAGTACTTCTTCCGTGGTGAAATTAAAACAAAAAGAAATGAATCTTGATGAATTGCTGGCACGTTTTCAAGTGATGATAAAAGCTGAGTTGAATCAAAACAAAGAGCAGATTGTGTCAGAGGTTCAAACTGAGCTTCAAAAAATACAAAAATCAGTCTTGGGAATCACTGCTGATATGAAAGTTATGAAAGACAGAGTTATAGTGGTGGAAAAAGGAGTGAAAGATAATGAAAAAATTCAGGAGCATGATTTAAGATTTGATCAATTGGAGCGGAGAATTATTGACCTTCAGGACAGAGAGCGGAGGTCCAACGCCCGACTTCGAGGATTTCCAGAAGGTGGCAGGGAAGGTGGCAGGAATTTGAGAGATATGATTTTGGACTGGCTAAAATTATTGGCCCCTGAATTTCAATGGAAACAAGAAGATATTGTGCGTGTTTACAGAGTGGCTTTCAAAAGGGGAGGAATAACTCCCAGAGATGTAGTTATGAGTTTTGCCAACTATTATAAAAAGGAATTATTTATGAAAGCAATTAGGCAGAAATCTGATCAGCTGATGTATCAAGGAGCTCCCGTGCAAATTTACAATGATTTATGTTCACAAACAATTAATTGGAGGCGTAGCGTGAGACCTTGCACTACTGTTCTGATGAAGAAGGGAATTTCATATAGCTGGGGGTACCCAGTATATTTAACTTTTATGTTTGATGGGGAAAAGCATAGGATTACATCTTGGAGTCAAGGAATGGAGCTACTGCGTGAAAAGGGACTTTTGGAAGAAGATGGAGATGGAGATGGACTACAGGCAGAGCAAGGAGCGGTTGGTGGTGAGCTGCGCTAAGGATTATGTGTTCGGATGGAAGCAAAGATAGAAAGAAAGACGATTGGTGTGGTAGAAGTGTAATATTAAAAAAAAAAAGAATTATGATTTAAGTTTTATTTGTTAATATTAATATTTTTGGTATTAATAATTACAAATTTTTCTCAACTCTATTTTTCTCTCTTTCCTTATTGGGATATAATATTAATATTTTTTGATACTAATACTTATAAAATTTTCTCAACTCTATTTTTCTCTCTTTCCTTATTGGGATATAATATTAGGTAACCAGGATATAATAGGTGCAGGATTAATAGGTTTAATAATATGATCAATGTTTAATCGGGAGGAGAAGAACAGCTGCTGCCATGAGCAGGTGGTGGATCCTTTCGCCCCCCCCCCCTTGACGGTGTGGCAGGCCATGAGCGGGATAAATGGGTCCCGGCTATAGGGGGGGAAACATTATATGTGTGGGTGGGGGTTTAGTATATGTGTTTTTTCTTTCTTTCTTTTTTTTTTTATTATTATTTGTATAGGTAGTTGTTTGTTTAAGTTTTTGGTTATTTGTAGTATAATTTGGATGTTTATGTATTTTGTAGTTTATATGTTATTAATTATTATTTTTCCTTTTCTTTTTATGTATGTTATGTATTTGTATTTTATATATTGTTCGGAAAAAATTTAAATAAAAAATATATTAAAAAAAAGAAAAGAAGAAAAAATCATGTTCCTCAAATGCAACATGGCTAAGTTTTAGGAAAGTACAGCAAGTTTATTTTTTAAAATCATTTTCCTAAAATGCAACCTTTCAGACATTTTGGGTTTGGCTGCCTCTGCCTGCCTGCCTGGGGTTCCCTGCCTCCTCTGCCTGTCTGGTTATTTTGGGTTTGGCTGCCTGGTCTGTTCTTGCCAAAATCAGTTGCAGAGTTTTGAAATAAAAAGGCACACTTGTGCCTAGAATTTATTTAAGCCACACATCTGAAGTAGCCTTATTTTGTTGGGGAAAAAACCCATTGATTTTAATAGAGACTCGTAGAGTCAGCTTAGGGAGTGACTCGGGACTCGAGACTTGGGAGTCACCATTTTGGACCAAGGACTCGGACTCGAGACTCGGGTCCAAGGACTCGTGACTCGAAACCAAGGACTCTTCAACATCCCTGGAATCTTTCACCAATCAGCTTCATGGGATGACTCTGGATTCTAGTATTATGAGAGAGGGAGAAAAGTCTCACTATCCACTTTCTCCACGCCATGCATAATTTTGTACACCTCTATCATGTCTCCCCTTACTCACCATTTTTCTAAGCTAAACAATCTTAGCTGTTGTAACCTTTCCTCTTAAGGCAGCTGTTCCAGCCCCTTGTTCATTTTAGTTGTCCTTTTCTGAACTTTTTCCAATTCTACAATATCTTTTTTAGGTGCAGTGACCAGAATGGTACACAGTATTCGAAGTGTAGTCTCACGATAGTTTCGCATGAGGGCCGTATGATCTTGGCAGTTTTATTTTCAATTACTTTCCTAATTATGCCTAACATGGAATTTGCCTTTTTCACAGCAGCTGCACACTGGATCAACATTTTCATCAAGCTGTCCATCACAACCACAAAATCTCCTTCCTGGCCAGTCACTGCTGGCTTAGATCCCATCAGCTTATACTTGAAGTTGGGATTTTTTGCCCCAACGTGCATCACTTTATACTTGCTTACACTGACTGAAGTACATTTGCCATTTTGATTCCCATTCCCCAGTTTGGAGAGATCCTTTTGGAGCTCTTTGCAATCCCTTTTTGTTTTAACCACACTAAATAGTTCAATGTTATCAGCAATCTTTGCCACTTCACTGCTCACTCCTAATTCTAGATCATTTATGAACAAGTTGAAAAGCCTTGGTCCCAAATGAGATCCCTGTGGGAGCCCACTGTTTCCATCCCTCCATTGGGAGAATTCACCATTTATTCCTATTCTCTGCTTTCTGGTCTTTAACCAGTTACTGATCCATAAGAGGACCTCTCCTCTTATTCCATGGCTTCTAAGTTTGCTTAGGAATCTTTGGTGAAGGACTTTGGAAGCCTCTTGGAAGTACAAGTAAACAATGTCTACCAGATCACCCCGTCCACACATGTTTATTGACACTCTCAAAGAACTCTAAAAGATTAGTGAGACCAGACATACCTTGTGGAAGCCATGTTGATTCTTTCTCAGCAGGGCTTGTCCTTCTATATGCTTACTAATTTTATCTTTAATAATGCTTTCAACGAATTTACCCAGAACAGATGTTAAGCTAACCAGCCTGTAATTTCCCAGATCCCCCTGGGAATTTTAAAAATTGGCGTTACATTGGCCATTCTCCAGTTCTCTGGTACAGAGGCTGATCTTAGAGATATGTTACATATTTTTGTTAGAAGATCAGCAATGTCATATTTGAGTTCTTTCAGAACTCTAGGGTGGATACCATCTACTCCTGGTGATTTATTAACTCTCCATTTGTCAATAAGATTGAGAACGTCATCTTTTGTCACCACCATTTGCCTCAGTTCCTCACACTGCATTCCTGAAAACATGCACAGGTATCTGTCCTATATTTTCCTGCAGTGAAGACAGATGAAAATAATTCATTCAGCTTTTCCACAAGCCCCTTCTGCTGCTTTAATTCTCCTTTAACTCTGTTGTCATCCAATGGCCCAACTCCTTCATCTAGCTGGTTTCCTTCTTCTGATATATTTAAAGAATTCTTGATTGTTGGCCTTGATGTTGTTAGTGATACGCTCCTCAAAATGCTTTTTTGCATCTCTTATTGTCTGCTTGCATCTCCTTTGTGCAAGTTTGTGCTCCCTTTCGTTTTCCTTATTTGGACAAGACTTCCATTTTCTGAAGGAAGCCTTCTTTTTTTCTTTTTTTTTAATTTGTTTATTTGAATTTTAACATATACAAGACAACCGAACAACCAACAAAACATCTAATCCATTACAGAAATTGTATTAGATCAGCACAAAGTAAATCCCCCCCCCCCCGAACCAACATTCAAAGGAACAAATCTGGCTGGGCACCTTTTCCGGAGTCTTTTTCGGCCATAAAGTAGTCAGTTTTGTGATAGGTGGATATTTGTAAGTTTATTGCATCCAAATGTACTGGAAGGCTTGAGGTATTTTTGTTGTAGATGTTCTGTATGAAAATTGGATAAAAGGCCACCATTCTGCTTCAAAAGAGTTTGTTTTCTTTCCCCCCCCCCTGCAATTCTCAATTTTTGAGTTAGTTTTTCAATTAATGCAATTTCCCATACCACATTATACCAGTGATTGATGGTTAGCCCTTTGGCATCTTTCCATCCTCTTGCTATTAGTAATTTAGCAGCTTGTAATAGAAATCTTATTAGGTTCTTGTATAATAAATTTTTATTATCTCTTTGAAAAATGTTTAATATTGCTAATTCTGGAGTTTTAGTTATCTCTGTCCCTACAATTTTAGATATTTCTTTGAAAACTATTGTCCAGAAGCGGGATACTTGCTTGCAGGACCACCACATATGTTTGTGTGATCCGATTTCTCCACAGGCTCTCCAGCATAGGGGAGAGTAGTTTTTATTAATATGAGATATTTTGTGAGGAGTCCAGTGCCATTTCTGTATTATTTTCAGTGAGAGTTCTTTGAATTTTGTTGAAATCGCTTTAAACGGGAATTCATCCCATATATTTTCCCATTCTTGCCTTCTTTTCTCTAATAGCATCCTTGACACTGCTTGTTAACCATGCATGTGACCTCTTGGACTTACTGCTACCTTTTCTAACCTGTGGTATACATTCTAGCTGAGCTTCTATTATTGTCCTTTTGAGTAACCTCCAAGTATTGCGCCGGAAGGACACGACAGGACCAGCGGACGGGGAGGCAGGCTCTCCGGAGAGCCTGCTGCAGGTGAGCCCACGGTGGCCGAGTAGCTCGGCGGACACGAGCAGGCCTGGTTCGGGCCTTGCTCCTGTCTGCCGGGCTACTTGGTCACATCCCTAACTATTAGACAGTGCAACCTTTGCACCAGGCAAGCAATTTACCATGTGATCTGCATGCCCATAACATGACCCTCTTTTCAACTTCCTTTTTACTAGCTCCCTCACTTTATAGACGTTTCCTCTTTTGAAGTCAAATGTGACTGTGTTGGACTTGGCAATTTTTCACTTAAATATATATTAAATCTGATAGCACTGTGGTCACTGTTTCCGACAGGTTCAACAATACTCACAGCTTGTACTGGGTCCTGGGCAGCACCACTTAGGATTAAATCCAGGGTTGCCTCTCCTCTGCTTGATTCCATGACCAACGGCACAGTTGTTTAAGGAATCAAGAAATTTAATCTCTTTGTCATGACTGGAACATGAATCAATCCAGTCAATTTGGGGGTAATTGAAGTTATCCACTATTACAACACTATCTCATTTGGAGGCCTCCCTGATTTCATTTTCCATCTCAAGATCATCCTGAGCATTCTGGTCTGGGGGACGATAGCATGTTCCTAGTACTAAATTAGTTTTGGAGCCTGGTATTGTCACTCTGTGGAGGAGTCTGCCTCTTTTAGGTTTTCTAGTCTGCTTGATACTATGTCCTCTTTAACATACAGAGCAACACTTCCTCCAGTATGCCCTTCTCTGTCCTTCCTATAGAGTTTTTACCCAGAGATTACCGTATCCCACTGGTTCTCTCCATTCCACCAGGTTTCCATTATGCCAACTACATCTAGGCTCTTCTTTAAAACCAGGCACTCCAACTCTCCTATCTTGGCTCAGGGGCTCCTAGCATTAGCATAGAAACACCTATACACAGTTCCCCTCCCCAGATGTGTCTGGTGTGTGCATCTTCGGCAATGGCCTTTAGTTCTCTTTGACTGGCTATCATGTTTCTCCATATACTCATGGCTTATTTCCTCCCTGTCTCCATTTGGGCAATCAGAAACATTTTCATCTTTATACCTTTAGGATGATTCAGCCTGAACCAGATGCTTCCCAGCTTCTGTCGACTTTCCCCAGGGTTCAGTTTAAAACCTGCTTGGCCAGCTTTTTCATGACAAGCACCAGCAGTCAGTTTTCATTCTGGTTCAAGTGCAGCCCGTCCCTCTTGTACAGGCCTGGCTTGTCCCAAAATGTTCCCCAGTGCCTAACAGATCTGAACCCCTCCTCCATACACCACCATCTTATCCACACATTGAGACTCCTCATCTTCGCCTGTCTAGCTAGCCCTGTGCATGCAACAGGTAGTATTTCTGGGAAAGCCACCTTGGTAGTCCTGTATTTCAACCTCCTACCTAGCAATCTCGATTTGGCTTCCAGGAGCTCACACGACTACATTTCTCCATGTCTTTAGTATCAGCAAGGACCACGACCATTGATTCCACCCCAGCACTATCTACAAAGCTATCTAGACTAGTGGTGGGGCCAAGCCTGGAGTCGGCTCGTGGCTCGCTCCTGGCTCGGCCCTTGAGGTGGCGGCGGCGGCCGATCTCGCCATTCAGAGCGGCGCGGAGCATTCTCTGCGCCACTCGAGCCGCTGCTGCCACCGCCACCCCCACCACCGGACACCCCCCCGCAGCCGCCGGACCACCCCACCGCAGCCTATCTTCTCCGCACCGCCGCCTCCGCTGCCAGAGCCCCGCCCGCGCTCTGTTTTGGTGGGGGGAACCAGGGCAACAGGGCTTAAACAGCCCTGTTGCCCTGGTTTCCCGCGCAAAAAACAGAGCGTGGGGGTCCCGTCGCGTCACTTCCTCCGCGCCGGAAGGACACGACAGGACCAGCGGACGGGGAGGCAGGCTCTCCGGAGAGCCTGCTGCAGGTGAGCCCACGGTGGCCGAGTAGCTCGGCAGACACGAGCAGGCCTGGTTCGGGCCTTGCTCCTGTCTGCCGGGCTACTTGGTCACATCCCTAAAGACAGTGCAACCTTTGCACCAGGCAAGCAATTTACCATGTGATCTACATGCCCATAACAAACCCAGCTTTCTATGTGCCTAAATGATCGAATCTCCCACTGTCACAAGCCCCCCTCCCCCGGAGGCACTTCTTTGGCATGAGAGGATATTTGTTTGTCTTCTGAGGAATGAGTTCCTTCTAAGACATCATTTCCCCCTTCCTCAGAATGACTGAGGTTCTTTAATTAAAAACAAAACAAAATACCCTTCAAATAGAAAACTAGAGAAGGGTTCTGGCTTATTTCTTTGTTTACTGAATTTGTTTAGACCTTCCATCAGCATATGTTCCCTTGGTGACGCAAAGAACAAAAAATAGAATACAATATTAAAATTAAAAAATATATAATCATTAAAATATTGGGCAACATTGGATTTAACCCCATGGTATTTATTATTTTTATTCCTTTGGGTGGTCTATTCTAGAAAAAACCCAGCTATTTTAAAAAATAAGTAAGGCTGCAATCCTGTGATCCCTGTGAGAGCATTGCAGGGGCCATAGGAATGTTCAGATCTCCCTCACTGAGGATAGAGGGAGAGGTCTGCCCTTAGATGGGGAGATGTGACCTCAGATCCTTCTTCCCAGCCCCCATGGAAACTTCCAGAGCCCTTAGTTCCCTGACTTAGGACCTCCAACGTTGGTTGAGGTAAAGAAAAGGCAGATCGGGAGGCACAGTGTGCCAGCTGCATGCAATGGGAGCAGAATAGTTTCCTTAAAAAAGAAGCAAACACAGAAATGAAGAAACAACAACACTGCTTGCACCAGCAGGGTTCTGTATTCATCAGAGCTCTTCACAGCAACAGGTAGCTCTGCTCTGTAAATAAATAACCACCTTATTTCTGTGAAACTCAGAGACTGATAACAATGATTATGACTTCGAGGTCTTTGTGGATGCTCAGTTTACAGCCTAGCAATCATTAACTTATTTGTCAGGCCTTTACAGTAGCAATTCTGTTGCAGGGATATTGCATTTTCCCAGCACTAAATTCATAGGGTGGATGCCAACATCATGCTTATGCAATGGGACTTTCTCCCTCTCTCCTCCCCTTTGCAGCCCCCCTCCCCAAAATCTGCTCCAATCCTCTAGAGCAGGGCTCTCCAACCTTGGGTCCCCAGATGCCAGCATGGCTAATGGCACGGGATTCTGGGAGCTGTAGTCCAGCAAGTTGGAGAGCCCTGCTCTAGAGCAAATTTTGAGGGTGCAGGGGGGAGATTGAATTGCCCTCCTCCCAGTTCCACTGCCATTCTAACAATGGAAAAACTGAATTGGATTTCACCCATAATGTTTTGCTACTAGGAATAAAGAATGCCCACACACACACACACACCAGCTAAGGCATCAATTTGCAGTTTCAAGTGTAGTGTAGAATGTGGTTGCATGAGTGTCATGTTCACCTGTTTGATAATATCTGAGACACTAATTGTGATACAGCTTCCTCCTTATTTTCACCCTTGTGTGACTTGAAATAATAATAATAATAAAAACACTATTTCAAGATACAACCTGCTGTGTTGCTTAACTGTAGAGTTCAGCTTTAGACCTTTAATAACTTTTGTAAAGTGACAAGCACCGTTTTAAACATTTTATAAATAATTAGTTCTTTGAAGTCAGGTATCCCCCCCCCCCCCCCGTGCTAGAATGCATGCTTCTCTTAGTATATTAAGGGATGTGAATTTGAGTATTACCATCCCATGCAGCCCTATTACCCTTTCCCTAAAAGTTAACAGAATATTGCACTCCTGATATTTGCTTTGGGATAGCATGAGTACGAGCTTAAGAGAGATTTTTATTATCTGGACAGGCCCTTACATTTTAAATTTATTTTTATTTATTATTACATTTATATCCTACCTTTTTTCTTCTTGCAAGGAACCCAAGGCAATTTACATGGCCTTCCTCCTCTCTATTTTGTCTTCACAACAATCCTATCAGGTTGAAAGTCAGTGGCAGGCCCAAAGTCACCCAGTTGAGCTTCATGGCTGAATGGGGACAAGAAACCGGATCTCCTGAGTCCCAGTCCAACACTCTAACCACTACACCACACTGGCTTCTCATATGTGGGAATGAATGGGTTAATGAAGGCATTCCAGCCAGCTGAGAATATATGACTTGTCATCCAGGCACTCATAAATGGGCTTAATACAGACCAGTTACGAACAGAAAATTCTGCTCCAAGTGCTCCAATTCTCTTGAAATGTGTAAGGTAGAATTGAGTACAATATAGCCTTGCTTAGGCTCTATAGGGATGCATTTGAGCTATTGTGTAATTTTCAAGCCGGCTCTTTGCTAATGTAGATCTAACTTAAATAAAACAAATGCCTGTATCACTCTTTTCAGTTATAATGAATGGTAGCAAAAAAAGAGAAAAAGGACCACAACTTTTTTTTGTTACAACCACATCTTGGGGGGGGGGGTCATTCTTTCCCAAGCATGCCATGTTTTTCTAGTCCTTGTCTTGACATTTTTATGTGTTTGTTTCTTTCCAAAATTTATATCCTGCACCTTCAGGGGCAATTGGCATTCCCAGGGCATTCCCAGGGGTGGTTGACACAAAGAATAAAGGATACAGTATTACAATAGCCAACCATACAAGCAACATTCCAAAACAATACCAATAAAGCAGTAGGGAAGTTAAAAACTTCAATCAGTATAAAATTCAGAACAGCTTAACAAGATTTAAAAGGCTGTGAAACAAAAAACAAAGACATAAAGAAGTCTTTTCATGGCATGACAACAAAGTAGGCACCAGGTGACATTCCCTGTGGGAGTGTGTTTCACAGATAAGGTGCCACCACTGAAAAAACTCTCTGCCTTCCTGCCATCCACTTTACCTCAGGTGGCAGGGATACCCAGAGAAGAATATCAGATGAAGATCTTAGTGAACAGGCAGATGGTTCTTCTTTGTGGTCTCTGTGACTCACACATATGGGTTATGCACCTGCGCAGAACAGTCATTTGGAACATTCTAGAACTAAAGAGTTTTAGTTGGGAGTTCTGCCCACCTCCTCTGCACACACTCCAGGCGTGGCTCCCACCTGCCTCTCAGATCCTTTTTGTCTGCTGCAGTGACTAGCAGCAGTCCTTCATTGCCCCCTTTGGAGTGCATGGCCTCCAAGGCCTTCTTCAAAAATTGTACCTGCTATGGTGGGAAGCTACCATTGACCAATTGACACTCCAACTACCTTCTCTGCCTTGGAGAGGCACACAGGGTGGACTCCTGTGCCCACTGCTAGGCCTTTACTAAGCGGGCCAGGAGAAACAGAATGGCACACCTTCGTGCTCTACTGTGGGAACAAGACCTCCAGGCAGCAGATACAGCAGCACTGAACTGACCTCTGCAACAGCCTCAGCATGCATCTGCAAGAAGCCAGCCCCGACTCTTTCTCAGCTTCTTCCAGAGCACTCCACCATGGAAAGCACTTCAGGGCAACCGTCCCCAGTATTGGGAGTACCAGCCCTTGCCGTACCGATAGCTTCAGCCACAACCTCAGAACTACAGCTCGAAACTGACCCTTCAGTACCGACAGCTGAGACCAAATAGGTCAAATTGACCAAGTCCTGAAATACACGCACTGCTAACCCCTGGACTCAAACAGCAACTTTCTTTGTCTCCTGGAAGATGTCAAAAACCTAGTGATGATATTCTAACTTGAATCCACAAGCATGTGGGCCAACAAATTAACACAGACTGCCACATGGCTGACTGCAGCTCCAAAGCCATGGAGGCCGCTATTTCTGAGATGCCATGATTGGCTCTGTACCACAGGGCTTCCATCAGGAGGCTAGATCAGGAGTGGAGGACCTGGTGTTTAACGGTGAAGGCCTTTTCAGCGCATCCACAGATGATACCCTGGACCGCATCTATAAAATGAAGACACATACCCAAAAGATGGGAATGGGATCCCAATCAGGCCTATGGCTCATGCTGGCTCAGCTTGACTGAGCGTGGAAAGCTAAGCAGGGTCAAGCCTGGTTATTACTTGGATGGGAGACCCCTCCTCTAGTTTCCTGCATTGAGCAGGGGGTTGGACTCGATAGCCTTGTAGGCTCCTTCCAACTCTATGATCTATGAAATCCTCTGTGGCCTCCGCCAAGTGACCACATCCATATTGGCAGTGCCAGTGGCCACTTCAACACCAACCTGACTCTGGTCTGAACCGAACTTCTAAACAAAGCTCATACTCCTCCTTCTACTCCAGGAGATCCTTTCAGGGAAAATACTGCCAACCAACACGAGGTAGATCCAAATGTCATCTTTGACTATTAGAGAGGAGCCCGACTGCCGGCCCATTTTCACCCTTGCTTGCCTCCTGGAGGCTCATCACCACTGACTCTCTGTCATCACCCAAGGCTATTCTGTCAGATTTGAAGACACCTCTCCTACAGGAGTCTTCCACTCCCCTTGCCTGACTCCGGTCTTAAGAGAAGAAATCACTACCCTCTTAAGCAAGGGTGTGATATAAAAGCTCTCTTCTACTCAAAGGACCACTGGTTTCATCTCCAGGTACTTTACAGTTCCCAAAAAGGGACAGAGGTTGTTGACCTATACTCAACCTTTGGGATGCCAGTTGCTACATTCTTCCAAAGAAATTCAGGATGACTACACTCTCTTCCATTCTTCCCCTCCTGCGTTGGGGAGACAGGTTCACTGCAGGAAATCTTCATGACACTTACTTTCACATCTCTGTACATGCTGCGTCTTGCCCTTTCCTCAGATTTGCCCTGGGCAACAAGCTCTTCCCGTTCAAAGTTTTCCCTTTTGCCACAGCCACGGCACCAAGAGTCATACAAAGTGTATGGCAGTCATGGCGGCATACCTGAGACTCCAAGGGATCATCGTCTTTCCGTACACAGACAACTGGCTCTTCATAGCTCCCTCATACCACCGCCTCAGTGCCAACATCCGCAGAGCCCTGCTGCTGCTGGAATCTCTTGGTCTGCAGGTCAACTAAGAAAAATCCTGCCTTATCCCATCTCAAACTTGGCAGTTCATAGGGGTACTTCTCAACTGCACTTCAGCCTACACCTATCTACCCACAGACAAGCAGCCAGCAGCTAGCACCTCCTGGGGCTCATGGCCTCCACCACTGCAGTAACTCCATATGAGTTACCACTCCAATCCTGGTTCCTCTTGGGTCTTCAGCTCAAAAACAGACCTCCAGACTCACCTCTTGCCTCTTCCTGATTTGGCCCGACTCTCTCTGGACTGGTGGATGGTCCCAAAGCACCTCATGTGGAGGCTCAGCTTTCAAACTCCCTGTCCGTCCCTGACAGTTACTACAGATGCATCCCTTTTCGGCTGGGAAGTCTACTGTGGCTCACTCATGATCAGGGGTTTGTGGTCCCAGCAGGAGAGAACCCTGCACATCAGTCAACTCAAGCTTCTTGCTGTTGCAAAAGCCCTAAGAGCACTCACATCATACGTCATGGAGCAATCTGTCCAAATCGCAGCAGATAATACCACAGTCATTTTCTATATAAGCAAGCATGGTGTCCCCATTGCTATCCAACTTGCAGGAACATCCAACACTCTTGTGGACTCAGCAAGTGGGAAACTACACCCAATGAATGGGAGCTGTCTCTGACAATCATGTTCAAACTCTTCAACATGTGGGGCATCCTGACTATCAACTTCTTCGCTACAGCGCTAAACACAAAATGTCATTTTTTCTTGTAGCACCCAGACTCTCCAGGGGACACCTTTCTTCTGCAATGGGGAGGCACCCTGAGTTATGCCTTTCTGCCCTTTCCTCTTGTCACACAGGCAGTGAACAAGATACAGTACGACAGGGCGCACTGCATCTTAATAACTGCACCCATTCTCCAAAGAGGTCTTGAAAGTAATGGCTGCTTCCCACAAACCTTCCATCTGGACCTCATATGCTGCTGAGTGGAACGCCTTTCTGGCTTTTCTCACCCCAATGGGACAGAACCGAAAATCCTGCAGTCTTCCTAGTATATTGGATTTTCTTCTTTCCTGGAAATCTAAGGGTCTAGGACTCTCATCCATCAAGGTCCATCAGCTAATCACAGCAATATCGAAGATTTCTCTCTCTTCACATACCCTCACATTAAACAATTTCTTAAAGGATCCAACTTCTATCCACCGGCTTTCCCAGCCTGGAGCCTATCAGGTGGTACTGGCACAACTGACGGCCAAACCCTTTAAGCCTATGGCTACAACCAACCTTAGGCTCCTCACGATGAAGGTGGCATTTCTGGTTGCCATTACTTTGGCATGAAAAGCAAGTGAACTGTGTGCCCTAAGGCATGACCAACTGTTCCTATTTTTTCACAGGGATAAAGTAGTGTTATGCCCAGACTGTTCTTTTCTTCCTAAAGTTGTTTCACAGCTCTATTTAGTTCAGGACATCGTGTTACCAACTTTCTTTCCTCAACCTACCTTCTCATTGGATGTTAAACTTCATTCCCTAGATGTTAGGATGGCACTATCGTTCTATTTGCACAGAACATCATGGTTTAGAAAATCTACTTGTTTATTTATCTGCTACTCAGGACCCAAAAAGGGTCATCCTGTGTCATCACAATGCTTTGCCAAGTGGGTGGTTTTGGCAATACTCCTGGCCTACCAACTGGCATGTCTGCCGGGCTCCCCTGCAAGTATGGGGACATTCAACTAGAGCCATAGCATCCTCTGCCATTCCTCAGTAGTATCCTGCTTCTGCAGTTGTGTAGCGCAGCAACCTGGGCTCAACCTTCTACTTTCATCAAACATTACCGCCTAGATATCAGAGCTCGCGCTGATGCAGCCTTTGGCAGAGTAGATCTTTCTTCAGTTCTGGCATGACATCCTCCTCCTCCAGTAAGTCTATTGCTTTTCAGTCACCCATATGTGTGAGTCACAGAGACCATGAAGAAGGACAGGTTGCTTACCTGTAACAGTGGTTCTTCGAGTGGTCATCTGTGAACTCGCACAACCCACCCTCTTCCCCACTTCGATGCCTTGCCTTCTTTTATTCCTCCACTGTGGCGGACTTGGAAGTGAGAGGCAGGCTGAGCCACACCCAGAGCATGCACAGAGGAGGTGGGCCGGAATCCCACCTGAAACTCTGTTTAGCTCTAGAATGTTCCGAATGACTCTTCTGCACAGGCACGTAACCATATGTGTGAGTTCACAGAAGACCGCATGAAGAGCCACAGTTATGGATAAGTAACCTGTCCTTACAGGAGAACACATGATGCTTAATTTATTGTATGTTTTTCCTTTGCTCTCACAGCTGGCAGACTTCAGAGAAGTCATCTCTCGAATGCTGGGTCTCAATATTGCCACTGTTGTTCTTCCTGACTATGAGATAATCACTCGTCTAGAGGGGCTGATCCATTCTCATCAGCATCATTTTGTTCCCTGCGTCTGCTTCAAAGACATGTCAGTGAGGCAAGATGGACCCTTGCAGCTTCTCCACTGAACCCTTCGCCTGAAGGCAGTAACATTCCTTTTTCTGTTGATCCTCTTCTCTTTGCCAATGCAAATGTTCCAGAATGTGACACAGAGCACAAGAGTTCAGGGACTGTATCCAATATCAGTCTAACTTAAGTCCCATTCATTTCAATGGGTCTACTCTAAATAGGACTAACATTGGATACAGCCCAAAATATACAGTGCCAACAGTGAGAGAGCTTTTAAAAAGTGCCTGTACTCCTTTTCATAAGGTGAATTTTAAATGCCTGGGAAGTATCTTAATAATATTTTCTTATAACTGAAAAGCTGATATACCCAGCTTCTAAAACTGAAAGAACATTATTGCCATTGTTACAAGATCGCACTCATTCACAATTTAATCATGGATTTTTATTGATATCATGTTTTAATATATTGTTTTATTCTTTTTGTCTTTTTAATCATTGTATTGTGTTTTAAATTGTTGTACACCCCTTGATGGCTTTTTAGAAGATAAGGTAGTATAGAAATGTTAATAATAAATAAATAAATAAATCTGAGAATTGGAGCTCTATTCACATAAATTGCCTGTGTCTAATTTTGAGCACTTCATCCATCAGCCTACTGCCCCGCAGCCCACCCCTTCAGGAGGGTACCCCAATTCTCAGGAGACACTTTGCAGGGGGCAGGGGAGAGAGTGGGAAAGCCCTTTCAACCAACATCTTTCCATTAGTATTTCTTAAGATCCAAGCCTATGGCCGGGTTCGCATGATACTTTTAGCCCCTTGGGAACTCTAACCACACAATAGGGTTAAAATTGCCAAGTGCCCAACGCATGATTAGGCACAGCGGGGGCTGTGCCTCTCCTCCTGGCCACAGTTGACCCATTGGTCCTCCTGCAGGTGTCCCAGGGGGCGCTGCAGGAGCATTGAGTCCCTGCAGCCGCCGCGAGCAGTTTCGGGCTCACGGCTTGACTTTAAAAAAATATATTTCCAGATCGGGAAAGCTGCCTTTAGAGATGACTTTCGCAACCCTGTTTGGGGGCATACAGGAGGTGCCTCCCCAAGGGTGCCCAGCGGTATCTTGAGGGGGGCTGCCTGTTCTCCCCCACTATTTTTTACAGTAGGATACACCATTAGAGAGCCAATGTGGCGTAGTGATTAGAGTGTTGGGCTGGGACTCAGGAGATCCGGGTTCTAGTCCCCGCTCAGCCATGAAACTCACTGGGTGACTTTGGGCCAGTCACTGACTCTCAGCCTAACCTACCTCACAGGGTTGTTGTGAGGATAAAATGGAAAGGAGGAAGACTATGTAAGCCGCCTTGGGTTCCCTGCAGGAAAAAAGGTGGGGTATAAATATAATTAAAAATTGGCATGCATGATATATCCATTGAGACCATTATGCATGCCAAATGTTAACTGTGTAGCCGCCTGCTAACCAATTTTTTTTGGATTTTTCAATAAAAGGGAAGGGAGTGGGAAGCACCCTTTGCAGCACAATCTTCAGGTATTGGGGGAGGGGGGTGTTGTGCCCCTGTGCTGCCCTCACGTTCCAAAGTGTGGATAATGCAGAGGCACAAGTTCCCCCCCCAAAAAAACCCCAGGTCCTGCAAAAAAGGGTGTTTGTGGGGGCACCCACTCAATTCCACTTCCCTTCCATGCAGGATTTCCGGGGTTTCTTTGGAGTGCTGGGAAGCCCCAACTGTCCCCTCAGTTTTGCAGTTTATCTTGAGCAGATAGCTGCTTGGGAAGTAGCAAAACATGAAGGGAACGCATAGTGCGGGTGAGGAGGAAGAGGCTTGGATTTTCAAGCCAAAAGGCTGTCTCCCCGCACTGCGATCCCCCCCAGTTTTGAAGTCCCCCATCACTGCTAGCAGCGAAAGAAATGTGGGGGCATGCTGGGGAAAGGGGGAAAAACCCGTTTGCAAGGCTCACTCGCTCGCACAACTTGGCATGGAGCCGAGCTGTCAAATGCAAGTTAAAAACTCCGAGACTGAGCACGGGCTGCACTCAGGATCGGACATTAAAAAAATTGTTAAAAATGGGGAGGGATGAGCAGCCCCCCCAAGGTACCACTTGACACCCTTGAGGGGGCATCTACAGGATGCCCCCAAACTGGATTGCAAAAGCCACCTGTAAAGGCAGCTTTCGCAATCTTTACAATTTTTTAAAAAGTTGAAAAAGGGGGTGCGGGCAGGCCCCCCCCTAAGGTATCACTGGGCACCCTTGTGGGGGCACCTCCTAGATGCTCCCAAACAGGGTCGTGAAAGTCACCTCTAAAGGCGGCTTCCACAATCTGGAAAAAATACCAGAAGGGCTCGTGGCGGCTGCGGGGAGGTGGGGAAGCCTTTGACGACTCTCCCATAGTGCCCCTTGGGCACTTTGGGGGGTGGCTGCCAATGTCAGTCACTCGGTTAAAGTGGCAGGCAATTCTGCTGCTTTTCTTTTCCCGGCTTGACCATGGCTTGGTGTGTCGTCCGGGTTCGGGCGACATGCTAAGCCACAGCGGGTTAAGTTAACCCCTAAAGCAAGCCATGGCTAAGCAGGGTGATTAATAAGCCATCCCAGGTTAGCTTACTAACCACTCTGCGGGAAGCATACTGGTTCAGATGACACGTTAAGCTACCGTGGCTTAATAACCACAGTGACTTATCGTGTCGTGTGAACCCCCGTCAATGAATCAATGTACTTGCTTTGCAAAACATAAGATAAGATTATTCTGCAAGTCATTAACATTAATCTATTAACCAGTTCAGCACATTTACACAAAGGCATCACAACGTGCATTCTTACAACTACAGCAACAACAAATCCTTCTGAAAACGTTGGTATAGCAGCTCTCCACTCCTGTATGTTTTGTATGCAGATAGGAACATTCAATTATCTTTAGATATTGAAAAGAAATTTGTAAATTCAGTACCAAAGATTTTTTAGGTAAAAGCTTTCAAAAGGACTCGTCAGCAGGACTCTTGATTCACCTCTTAGTTTTAACTCATTTGTATTTCTTACATTAGTCTACCTCTTTTTCAATTGAAAGCAAGTGGGATTAACTGGGCACATTGGCTACAGCTGCAGAACTGGGCCAAAAATAGTGGCCCTGATCCAGGAGCTAGTGTTGATCTCATGCTAGTGTTGATGTATGGATCGCTGCATGAAAACACTGTTGAGTCTTTATAGAACTTGGCTGGTCCATGTTAATTTTTTGTGTGCATAATATATATCTCAGAATCTCCCACTTCTTGAATAATGCTAGAAGGGTTCATTGCTTTTTATCAAGTTTTATTTATGATTGTAAGCTGCCTTGAGTTGAGTGCCATTTTTCTTGGTAGAAAGGCAGGGTACAAATCAAATAAATTTGATTTATTTGATAAGTGTGGCATAATGGTTAGGGTGTTGGACTGGGACTCTGGAGATCCAGGTTCTAGTCCCCGCTCGGCCATGAAACTCATTGGGTGACTTTGGGCCAGTCACTGACTCTCAGCCTAACCTACCTCACAGGGTTGTTGTGAGGATGAAATGGAGAGGAGGATGATTATGTAAGCCGCCTTGGGTTCCTTGCAGGAAAAAAGGTGGGGTATAAATATAATAAATAGTTCATGAACAAAAAGAAGAATTAGAACAACAAATAGAACTTTTTAATTACACGATTAAAGATCAGTTTTCTTTTATGCAATGGCTAATTAATGCCACATGGCTCTGCTTTGCTTTTAGTTACTGACCCAATAACTTTAGTTGCAGTGGCACTTAAGCCTTATTAGGTTCTGGTGCAGCAGGTTAGATAGTTACCAAGTCAACGGTCTTATTATGCTTTCTTAAGATTATGAGTATATTTTGAACAAATCTCTAAAAGTTTCAAAACTCAAGGTCTAACATTTAAATAAAAATAAACTGCTTCTCAACTATTACCAGAAACTGAAAGTTACTTTGGAAAACACTGGTGGAAAGGTGGTATAAATCTTTTAAATAAATACACTTTCAGATGTGCAACGTAACCCCAACCACGTTTGTTCATAAGTAAATCTGACTGATTTCTATGGGACTTAATCTGTAGTGGGTGTGCATAGGATTGAAGCCCTTAGGTTGCAATCCTTTGCACTTTTATCTGGGGGAAAGCTCACTGAACACAGTGAGATTTACTTCCAAGTAAATATATATAGAATTATGTTGCATGTCTTTAATCCTTGTAGTACACTCCTACTGGAGGCAGATATGCAGAAAAATGTAGTCATTTGATAATGGCTAAAAAAACCCATCTTTCCTTTATATAATCCATAACCAGGGTACTTTATTTTTCAAAAAAAATACAAAACAAAGACTGCATATCTGTGACTGTTTTCCTCATATTACCTGTAAAGTATGGAAGCTATGCCACAAAGAGCAAGCTTTAAGGATAATTTCATAGGACTTAAACCTCATAAAACATGGGCAGATTTAAATTTCAGAAGCAATTCTTAGTAGATAGTACAAACTCCATGTGGCAGTATCCAATGCTACCTGTATGCTAGGACCCACCACTAGTGCAACAGCAAGCTAGCAGTTCCGACAACAATCAGAAACAAGCTGGAACGCTTGTTTCCAGAATGGGGGAGGTCAATGGAGCTTGCAGGAGGCAGCTCCACTGACCTGTCCTGTTCTGGCTCGTTTCCAGGGTTATTTTCGGAAGTGCTAGCTTCCTGTTGTGCTTGCAGTGAGTCCCATGGGTGCAAGAGAAAGGACAGAGTTTCAGCAGCAGTATTGGATACTGCCTCATGTCTTTTACTTCAGCAGACAAGAGAGGTTATCCTAAGTGTCTTCTCAGTGTCCAGTAATATTGTGCCCATGCAAATACTTGCTAAATTAATTCTATTTCAGCCCATTCCTACACTGACGAAATCAACACATTTCTGCATTTGGGTATCTATTTGCAGAAAATTCAGTTTATTAGGAAATATGATCAGAGACATGGTGTGTCTGTGTGCAATTTGTTATTTTTATAGCACCATCAATGCACTTTACAAATAACAGGCATGACCGGTCCCTGCCTCAAGGGGCTTACAATCTAAAATAGAGACAGGGAAACAACAGAGAAAATGGTACATGGAGGCAGGCCCATAGCCAGCCTAAACATTTGGGGGGTGGGGACCAAAAAAGTAGGGAGGGCAGTTCATCTGGTTTGCAGGCCTTTTAAAGACAAAATTGTAAACTGTTTTTTAATTATTTATTTGGGGAAAAATAAATGAGGGCAAGGACAATTTAGAGGAGTCAGCCCCCCCCCCCAGCTCTACAGGCCCAAATGGAAGCATGGGTAAGCAAGGGGAAGAACATGTGACAATTTCAATTGCATATACTTAAACTAAGTTATAATATGGTATAGGACTAATAATTTTAATCATTAATTTTAACTAGTGATTTTTATATTAATCATAGAATCATAGATCATAGATAGAGTTGGAGGGCACAAGATCGAGTCAACCCCCTTCCAATGCAGATAGGTCATCTTGACAGATGCTGTCCAGCGACTTAATGCTTGGGAACCCCCCCCCTAGTAGTTGATATTGTTTATTGCTCTGACATTCAGGAATTTTTCCTGATGTTAGGTGAATCTAGGTTCCTGTAACTTGAGCCCATTATTCCGTGTCCTGCAAACTGGGATGAACGAGAAGAGATCTTTGCCCTCCTCTGTGTGACATCCCTTCAAATACTGGAAGAGTGCGATCATATCTCCCCTCAGTCTCCTCTTCTGAAGGCTAAACATGCCCAGTTCTTTCAGTCTCTCCTCATAGGGCCTTGTTTCCAGTCCCTTTATCATCCTTGTTGCCCTCCTCTGAACCCTCTCCAGTTTGTCTATGTCCTTCTTAAAGTGAGGTGCCCAGAACTGGACGCAGTACTCAAGATGAGGCCTAACCAGTGCCGAGTAAAGGGGAATTATCACTTCCCGCGATTTGGAAGCTATACTTCTATTAATACAGCCCAAAATTGCATTTGCCTTCTTTGCAGCCACGTCGCATTGCTGGCTCATATTCAGTTTGTGATCTACCACAATTCCAAGATCCTTCTCACTTGTAGTATTGTTGAGCCAAGTGTCCCCCATTCTGTAACTCTGCATTTGGTTTCCTCTCCCTAGGTGCAGCACTTGGCATTTATCCCTGTTAAATTTCATTCTGTTGTTTTCGGCCCAGCGCTCCAGCCTATCGAGGTCACTTTGAATTTTGTTTCTGTCTTCCAGAGTATTAGCTGTTCCACCCAACTTTGTGTCATCTGCAAATTTGATAAGCATTCCCTGTACCTCCTCATCCAAGTCATTAATAAAAATGTTGAAGAGCACCGGGCCCAGGACCGAGCCCTGTGGTACCCCGCTCGTTACCTCTCCCCAGTTTGAGAAGGAACCATTGATAAGCACTCTTTGAGTCCGATTCTTTAGCCAATTGTGGATCCACCTGATAGTTGTTCCATCTAGCCCACTCTTAGCTAGCTTACTAATCAGGATATCATGAGGCACTTTGTCGAAAGCTTTGCTGAAGTCCAGGTATATAATGTCCACAGCATTCCCACAGTCCACAAGGGAGGTTACCCGATCAAAAAATGAGATCAGATTAGTCTGACAGGATTTGTTCTTGACAAATCCATGCTGGCTTCTAGTAATCACTGCATTGTTTTCAAGGTGCTTGCAGACTGACTTCTTTATAATCTGCTCCAAAATCTTCCCGGGGATTGATGTCAGACTGACTGGCCTATAGTTCCCAGGTTCCTCCTTCTTGCCCTTTTTGAAGATGGGAACAACATTTGCCCTCCTCCAGTCGTCTGGCACTTCACCTGTCCTCCATGATTTCTCAAAGATAATAGACAGTGGTTCTGAGAGTTCTTCTGCCAGTTCCTTTATTACTCTAGGATGCAGCTCATCAGGCCCTGGAGATTTAAACTCGTTCAGAGTAATCAGGTGCTCCTTGACCATTTGCCTATCAATCTCAAGCTGCAATTCTGCCCCTTCAGTCTGCACTTCAGGTTTGCCAGGGGGGTCATAGACCCTCTTTTGGGAGAAGACCGAGCCGAAGTAGGAATTGAACACTTCTGCCTTTTCTTTGTCTTCTGTTATCAATTTGCCATCCTCATTGCATAGTTGAACCACCAGTTCTTTCTTCTGTCTTTTACTGTGCATGTATCTGAAGAAAGCTTTTTTGTTGCTTTTAGCATTCCTCGCTAACCTTAGCTCATTCTCAGCTTTAGCCTTCCTGACACTATTCCTGCAGTTCTGTGCTACCTGCCTGTACTCTTCCCCTGTAGCCTGTCCTTCCTTCCACTTCCTATACGTGTCCTTTTTTGTTTTCAGGTCATCTTTGAGTTTATTGTGAAGCCACATTGGCTTCTTCTGTTGCCCTCTGCCTTTTTTCCTTGTGGGAATTGTTTGCAATTGTGCCTTTAAAATTTCCTTTTTTAAAAACTCCCACCCCTCCTGGGCTCCCTTTCTCGTGAGAGTCACTTGCCATGGGATCTTACTAATCATTGTTCTGAGTTTGTTAAAATTGGCTTTCCTAAAATCCAGGGTACGTGTTTGGCTACACTCAGCTTTTGCTTCTGTTAGACTCAAGAACTCAAGTATAACATGGTCACTTTCCCCCAGAGTTCCCGAAACTGCCACTTTATCCACTAACTCATCTCTGTTGGTTAGAATCAGGTCAAGGATAGCCGATCCTCTAGTTCCTTCCTCCACTTTCTGTAGGAGGAAGTTATCAGCAGCACAGCTCAGGAATTTCTTGGAGGGCCCATGTTTGGCTGAATAAGTCTCCCAACAGATATCAGGGAAATTGAAGTCTCCCATTACTACCACATCGTGCCTCCTTGAAACACTGGCAATTTGCTTTTCAAAAGTTCCATCCTCGTCTTCTCCTTGATTGGGTGGTCGGTAGTAGACTCCAACCGCCATGTTCGCTTTATTCTTTGCCCCCTTTATTTTAACCCAGATGCTCTCAATGGGGCTGCCAAGCTCCTCTTCCTGTATCTCTGTGCAGAGATACGTATTTTTAACATACAGTGCAACTCCACCTCCCTTTCTGTTGCTTCTGTTCCTTTTGAACAAGTTATACCCTTCAATTGCTGTATTCCAGTCATGGGAGTCATCCCACCAGGTTTCAGTTATCCCTATCAAGTCGTACTTGCCCTCATGTATCAAGAGTTCAAGTTCGTCTTGTTTATTGCCCATACTCTGGGCATTAGTATAGAGACATCGAAGACTATGTGCTTTATAGTCCGACTTTCCCCCTACATTTTGTGGTAGACTATCAATGGGCACCGCTGGAGCTGTTCTCTCCATTGTGGCATAGAGGCCTTCTTCCATTGGTACCCCCGAGTTTATGTCTCCCTCCCCTGTTGGATTCAGTTTAAAGCCCTCCTGATTAAGTTCCTCATGCTGTGTCCAAACACATTCTTCCCAGTCCTTGTGAGGTGCAACCCATCCTTTGCCAGCAGTCCATCTTCCAGGAAGTGTAGCCCGTGGTCCCAGAATCCAAATCCCTCACGTCGGCTCCACCTTCGTAGCCAGCAAATTACTGTATATTTTATGTATTTTTGTATAAGAAGAGTCCTTACCAGATGATTGGTTAGCTGATTGCCTGTGGATCAAGTCTTAATTTTTGCCCGCCTCAGTAGTAGGAGATGGTGTTATGCCCTTATAGATACATGCAACTGTTCATTATTTCTAAGAATATGTTTTAACTTAAATAATTTTAATGATAAAACCCAATGCAATACACACACACACACACACACACACACACACACACACACATATATATATATGGTATATATATATACACACTAGCTGTTGCCCACGGCTGCACTCGCGTGGATTTTAGGATTTGGTACAATAGAAAAGATACAGTGTCTCTGACTGAAAGTGTAACGTTTAGGCTGGGTGCTGGCAGCAGAAAACTTCTGACAGAAATATCTGATCTTAAAGAAAAATCAGGTTGATCCTGAGAGTCTACAGGTGATGAAGAGTGACCGTGCCAAGTTTGGGGTAGATCCGTCAAAACGTGATGGAGTGGAGCCTATGCGACAACGCCCCCCACACAACAGTCATTCAGTCATTTAAAAAGTTTCCCTCCCTTTTTACCCCCTCAGAGAACATTCTAAATGGCCTAGGGGAGATTTGCATGCCCACCCCTATTGGCCCCTGCAGGAATTCATACAAACATTCTAAGCGTGTATGGGCTATTTGCATAACTGCTCCTATTGGCTCCTCCAGCAATTATGAGGTGAGGCCGATTTACATAACTGCTCCCCTGTTGTTTTGCCCGCCATAGGAGATATGAGAGTGGGGCAATTGTGCCCCCTTTTTTCACCCCCTTAGGGACGGAATTTCCCAAAATCCTTCCTTAGTGGGCGTCTACGTCATAAAAGCAATGTTCCTTCAAAATTTCACGTTCCTAGATTAAACGGTTTGAGCTGGGCGTTGATGAGTCAGTCAGTCAGTCAGGACACCTTCTTTTATATATATAGATAGGACTAGGCAGAGAAACCTGGTGTGCTCTAGATCTTTGGACTACAACTCTCGTCAGCCCTAGCCAGCAGTGAGGGATGATACAATGGCTCATCCTTGGTATCAATGGGAGTTGTCGTCCAAATCATCTGGAGGGCACCAGGTTGCCTACTCCTGGGCAAGGGGGGTGATACAGAAGTTTCCCAGAAAAGGTAAGTTTTGAGGAGGGACTTAAAGAAGTAAGAGAGGTGGTCTCACAGAGGCTTTCTGGGAGGCACCTCTAGGCATATACGATAGACTATGGTGTCTAAGCTTACCTACCGTATATGTTTAATTCAACTTCACTGTCTTTGCACAGATGATACAACAGCACACAAGCTATAATTATATACGGATCAGTTAATTTCAACTGAGTTAATTTAGCATGAAATTTATTGTTCATAACGGTTGCAATCTGTATATTTCACTGGAAATGGAACAGTCTTTATAATTGATTACTGGTAAGTTTAAATATAGGACTTGCCCTATCCCAAAAGCCTGGTGTGAGTCAGAAATTAAACATCCAGTGTGATGTCTTCTTTGTATCCCATCCAGGTGTTGAGGAACATTGAGGGGGTAGTTGTGGGCGAGGGTTGGGGAAAGGGTGATATATGGGAACAGATGGGGGAACAGAAGGCACTGAAAAGCTGGCAGAGGGAAGAGGGGCAGCAATCACTTTTCTTCCTCCCTTTGCACCACATTTCTCCCCCTCCCCTAATTTTTGGCAGCTCCCACTTCTGGTCTAGGTGATCAGAAGGCTCATGTCTTAAAGTCTGCCTGGAATTGTACTGCTTCATAATGCAATGGAAGCTCTTATGAGTCATGACTGCATGCTTTCCCATGTCAAAAACTCCTACTTTTAAAGCTAATGTGTCAGGCTGGAACTCCTCTCCCTCTGCCCAGCCTCCATGTAAGAGCGGGCATTCTGAGCTGGTACAACCAGGCCATGCACATGAGCCTTCTGAATGTACAGCTTGGCCTGGCCCCTAAAAACCTGAGATTAACTGCACACTATATGACTGCTCAGAAGTCCCATTGAGTTCAAGGGAGTTTGCTCTCAGGGAGGTGAGTATAGGATTGCTGCCTTAGTTTGGCTGGATTGGGCCCATTGTCTACAAAATCATAGAATCATAGAAAAGTAGAGCTGGAAGGGGCTTATAAGGCCATTGAGTCCAAGCCCCTGCTCAACGCAGGAATCCAAGTCAAAGCATCCCTGACAGATGGATGCCCAGCTGCACCTTGAATGCCTCCAGAGTGGGAGAGCCCGCCACCTCCCTAGGTAGTTGGTTCCATTGTCTTATTGCTCTAAAAGTCAGGAAATTTTTCCTGATGTTTAGGCGGAATCTGGCTTCCTGTAACTTGAGACCATTATTCCATGTCCTGCAAACTGGGATGATTGAGAAGAGATCCTGGCCCTCCTAGGAATAAACCATTCCTAGTCAAAATATTGCAAAACATTATAGCTTGGATCCAACCTGGTCTTCCATGTGTAGGAGGCATTTCCATTCGAACAAAGTGGCCCTTACAAATGCTACTGATTCTGCCTCCCATATCCCATGCCATTCCAGGAACGACTTTTTGGGAGGCAGGGGTGCAGGTGTCCACAGGAGGGAGGAAAGGCAGGAAAACCTGGTTGCACAGGCAGATGTCCACTTACACTTCTTTGGATCCATATATTACATTATAAAGAGTTATTACTTTATTTTTGCATAAGGCCTAAAGGAGAAATAACCCATCCAGAATTACTTTTGCTGACAGCATAAGAGCAAAACCAATTATCTCTAGAACAGGAATTTCATTTTTCTGAAGTATTAGCTTGGGATTCTTTTATTTTGAACCATGATTTATGAATTGGAGAGTGTTAAGTTACAGTGCTTGCATTTGATTAAAATGTTTTTATCTTCTTAAAGCCTTAAAATGATTGATCTGTTTTTGATTAGGGTGCACTTCAAAAAGAATTAATCCATAAAAGCAATATATTGATTCTAGATTTTCTAACCCTCCCTTTCTTACTTTGATTTTAGAGGTTAGAAGAACTGGAAATTTAATTATTTTTAAATGCACATACAAAACTGTTTTGTGCTGCGTCAGTCCATGGGTCCATCTAGCCCAGAACTGTATATTCTGATTGGCATCTTCTCTCCAAGATCTTTGGCAGAGGTCTTGCCCAGCCCTATTGCATGAGAGGCACCAGGGATTTAACTTGGGACATCTACATACAAACTATATATTCTCCTATTAAGCTATGGTCCCAGTAAGGCTATTGAAGGAAAATTAATCTACACAATCATGTCAGACTTTATCTACTCACTTCCTCCACCTTCCTCTTCTTCACTAGATAATGTAGTTTCACAATTCCTCTTGTGAAGCACTTGGTTGTTGTTTTTAAAGAAGACACTTAGAGAGCAATCCTATGGTCCCTAGGAGATTGTCCCAGGCACCATAAGATTGCTTGTAAAACCCTTCCAAAGTCAGAAACAGTGCACTGACCTTGGAAGGGGGAGTTAGAGATCCACTGTAGCTGGTGCAGAGAGAGCCATGCCAGCTGCCTCTGAGGTTGGAAACTTGACCTTGAAGTGGGGGGGGGGGGATGGGTGTCTGGTGGGCCGAGGGGAGGAGACCAGAGAGGCCAGGATACGAGTTATCCTGAGCCTCTTCCAGCCTTCTTCCCTCCCCCTCTGAAGAGTCCTTGGTCATCTAGTGAAATCTGCAGGACGGGGAGGCAAAGATCACCTCTGCTGCTCCTTCTGCCCTGCATTGGATGATTGGATGCCTCCTCCTTCTGATCAACAAGGGCACCAATTGATAGAATTGCACGTTTAAGGTGCAATCCTATGCATTTTTAGACAGAAAAAAGTCCTACAATTCCGAGCACGCTCCCATCCTGGCTGAGGCATGCTGGGAGTTGTAGGACATTTTTCTGTCTAAACTTGCATAGGATTGCACCCTTAAGTGGTCCAGATGGCTCTATGGATTATTTATGAGCACAGATGTAGAATGAAAGAACAAGAAATTGAAGCTAATCTAGTCTGTAACAGCCATAGTCCTGGTGTAGACACACACTCGGTTCTTCCTTTCTGAACCCTCACACACCTTTTTTTTTATTTTTTTTAGGGGGTGTATATCTATCTGCTATTTGGGTCCAAGCCTTTAAAGTCCTGGCTGGAAGTAAAGGAAATTATTGATTTCAAAAGGGCTCCAGTTTTACCTATTTTTAAAAAAGATTTTATTGGTATTACATTCCAAATGTACAGTCTGAGTCAAACAACAAGTTACAGCATGTTAATTGTGTGGCATGTAGTTGAGCCTGATAATTTTCTTTAGTGAAACTACAGATGGCCCTGATTTGGATCAGGGCCAGCACGAACCAGGAGGGGAAGATTAAACCTTCACCCCTCTGTTTACTTCCTGAAAATTTGCAAGAAGAAAAAATTCTTCCTGCAATTCCAGCCCCCTCCTCACGTGGGATGGTTAAAAAAAGTAAAAAAAAGTCTCCATGTTTGAAAGTTGCTAAGAATACAATGGATCCTAGTTAGCTGTAGTGTTTACCATTCATTTCAATAGAAGTAAATTGGATCTCTGACAGCTGAGTGAGTGAAATGTAATTTTTTTTAAAAAAAAATTGAAAAGGGGTGGGGGAGAGATGAAAACATCACAGGAGAACTGACCCCACAATTTGGTTTCCTAAAAAAGGTTTTATTAATATTTCCAAAAGGCTGCTGCAGCCTACAGCAGCCCTGTTAGCTTGCGAGGGTCAACCCTTGTTTTCCCTTTTTGCGGGAGTGGGGAGGGACCATCATGCCGGGGTCAGCTAGGGAGCAGTGCTTGGATGATGGGAGGAAAGGTAGAGAGTTTATTGAAGTACACAATAAGCCCACCCCCGATTCTCCTCCAGCCTCCCCCGCAGACCTATAAAGTTGAGAGAGAGAAAAGGCCTACAACTATGCTGGGAATTGTAGGCCTTTTTTCTGTCTCAACTTACATGGGATGGCGCCTGAAGGGAGCAATCACAGAACGTCCAGGAGACACGTCCTTCTGCCTCCTCCCTACAATCCAAGCATTACCAGGGGGAGAGAGGACAGGCCGGTACACAGCGTGGGCAGGGTATACAATTGTTCTATTAGTATATTGCCAATTTAAAAAACAAAAGCAATCCACAGACAGGAAAAAAAACACCAAACAGAACAAAGGGGTATATCTAATGCTGTCAACCTATGCACACTTAAAACAGACTGGGAGTAAGACCTATTCAATAAATGTAGTGGGACATCTGAGTAAACCCTTGGTAGCATTAGGGTAGCATTCCATTCTTCCTTTTGCATATGGCCCCCTATCCAGAAAGAGGCTTGTTGTTCCTCTCACGGGGACACAAAGGTGCTGTGTGGAATATTCTGACAGCTGTTTGTGTGGGAGCATCGTTCCCATGGTGAGTCTGAATTCCTTTTCTTGGAGGCCGGTGGGCTCTCCATACAGACCTCGTACCCACTGGGCTATACACCTGGACCTATAAATAGCCTTGTTTCCAAACTGATACACTGCCTTCAAAAAGCCTTTGATGCTTTAAAAACCTTTACAGCAGTCAGGTCAGCTGTACCTTTTTTTAAAAAAAAATATATAAACTATATACCCTCTGTAACACACACACACACACACACACACACACACTTCAGAATAGATTGGCAAAGCAGAATGATTTGAAACGCGAGATAGAGGAAAGGAGGAGCTATTTTACTGGCAGAGTTATTTGATTTATGGAATCATCTGCCTCACAAACTAGTGGTAGTTGTTGGTACAATGAGAAAAGTTTGAGATTAGGCAGAGCCAACACTGGGACATTTCTATGCCTGATTTCTGAACATCAGGTTGTCTCTGGTACAAGCGGACTACAGTTATGACCATTTCTGTGACTCTGTAGGAAGCTTTCTTCAAAGGTTGGTTATGTTTCTCAACACAAGGGGGAAAGAATGTTGGATGTTTGCATCCCATTTGTAAAAATGTAATTGCTGGGTGTTGGTAGTAGATTCATATGTTAAGCATAAATATACTTGGATGATTTTATCCTTGTTCTTTTATTCTTCCCTTGGCTCTTATACAGATTATCTTGTAGTGATGTAAATGTGCACAATGCACGAGAGGAACAGGATGAAAATGGGAGGGGGGCAAGCTCTGTTTTGGACATGCAGGAAGGTTTTGTCAGTTTACTGTCACATTTTGCGTTTTGTATAGTTCAGGTCATGTATTCTCTTACTATTTGGTTATGTACAATCTGTTGCAAGAGACCAACATAATACATACATGTGATGTTATAGTAGCATTCTTACAGTTGTATGTTTCACTCGTCGTATTAGCCTAACAGGATAAATTGCTTATCTGAGTTTAGGAAATTTATTCTGTATCATTCATCTGGTGGCCAGTCCTAAAGTCAGCATAAATGAGTTGAAAATACTGAATGTATCCTTCTGGTGCAGGTGGGTATGTCAGAAGTCAGAGTAGAAAATTATTGAAATACACACACACACACACACACACCCTAATAGTTCAGAGTTTTGTCCTGTAAATGCTTTCACTAAACCTGCATTGCCTGTATCCTGTTGGGATACCACTTTTACTGATCCAGATGGCTGGACTATCATGTGGATTTAGAAATGGGTACTAAAATCGTAATATGTTTTTGTTCCAGGCCTTTGCTCCCAGTCTTTTACTTTTTCTGTTACAGAATTCTCTCCCCCCCCCCCACGCGGAAAGAATAAGGCAATAATCTTTCTTATACTGTGCTGTAATTTATGTGGATTCTTGACTAGCTCCTTAATCTACAAGACAGAAGACTTGGAGTACTCTGGCCAAACTAAGATATAGAAAAGTCTTAGAGTTCAGTTCCAAACATAATAAAAAAGCAAATTTACCTGATACGAGAGAATACGCTTCTAGGATTTAACACACCAAATACTTGGAAGTCTAAACAGAGGTGGCAGGTCTGTTGATGTAAAAGACTTACCGGTAAGTGTAAAATGCCTCTGTGTACCAGGGCATTCTGAACAATATAACAGCAGGTGCTGTTTACTAACTTAAATGACTCTTTAGTATTTTTATTTGTCTCAGAGGGAAGGAATACATGTAATTGAAGCCATATTGGCATACTTCTAATTACAATAATACCTGGTCTAGTCATTAAAAGCAACAATAATAACTATAGCCCTTTTTTCATTTCATGCCTGAAAAAATTAGAATAATGATAGAATAATAAAGAATAATACATTTTGAGTAGTGGTGATGATAACTAATAAAATTTTGTTTTCCCCATCCCCTTAGGGCAGAGTCCATATATTTATCTTTAACAGAGTGACCTGCCAATTCTCTGCTGCATGCCAATCTGATGAAGGTCAGCTATTGAACACCCAAGTGAGACAGAACATGAAGTGAACAAGTGATTTGGACACAGCTCTGACTTTAAAAAGAAAGAAAGAAATTAAGTCAAAACATGCTTAATAAAATTCCTAAAGAATTAAAATTAGAACTGATATCTTTAATAGCTGCATTTCCATTAGGGAGTTTGCATCTTGAACAAAACCTCCTCCGGGTAAACTTAAGACACGAGGCCTGAATTCCAGTGGTTGAATTTAATTCATTTTTTAGTTTATGTATATTTGTATTTCCCTTTAAAATTAGTCTGTGGCCAAACTCCACTTTTGGGAAGAAAACTGATTTCAGAATAATGAATCAAATAGCATGAGTGCCATTTGAGAGCTTTCTCTGCTAATGTTCCAAAACTCCCCTTGGGGTGCAATCGCATGCATGCTTCAGCAGAAATAAGTCCTACAACTCCCAGCACCGCCCCCCCAGCCAGCCATCCACCCTGGGGGATGCTGGGCACTGTAGGACTTCTTTCTGTGGAAACATGCATGGGACTGCACCCCTTAGTGCGACAAGTAAAAACAAAAGAGACTTTCAGATATATTAAAATCTAGATATGGAACTATGAAGCACTGCTGTAGTGCAGCTGTCGCTCATTTCATTTCAGTGGGCCTGTGTTGGGCAAGGATGCACTCACTGCAAGCTTCATGGGAATAAAGGGTTGCTGTAGCAGCAGTTCTTGGGCAGAGGGACTCCAAACGTTTGCCCATTACAGCCGTCGTGATGTGGCTGGCGACAAGTACAGTAGCATCAAACCCGCCCCCTCTCTCGTGATGACGAAATATCTGATTATTTCTGAATATCTGTCTTCAAATATTTCACAATATTTGTGAATGGGTATGCATACAGACTGTGAATATCTTTCACAATTATTTGATCATTACAAAACGTTTTTAGATGCCCATTTCAGCTGTGATGCCATGTCTCTTGGCTCAGTGTCGCATAGTTGCCCATTTAATGATCAAATAATTATGAAGAGGGGGGAAAACACTCTCTAAATCAAGAGCACTTTTTAAATGGGGTACACAAATTCTCTCTGTTTTATTTATTTATTTATTTATTATATTTATACCCCACCTTTTTTCCTGCAAGGAACCCAAGGCAGCTTACATAATCCTCCTCTTCCTCTCCATTTTATCCTCACAACAACCCTGTGAGGTAGGTTAGGCTGAGAGTCAGTGACTGGCCCAAAGTCACCCAGTGAGTTTCATGGCCGAGTGGGGACTAGAACCCAGATCTCCCGAGTCCCAGTCCAACACTCTCACCACTATGCCACACTGGCTCTGGTGGCTAACTATGCTTGGTTATATAATGAAGAAGTTTATCTTACCAGTGTCGTGCGATTTACATGACCAATTTCCTCAGTGTATGACAATATTTGTCACTTCCTGCTGGGATCAATACAGAATCCTGATCTAAAAAAAAAAAAAAAAAAAAAGACCCAAGAGAGAATCAAGAGAGGATGTTTTCAGTTTTAAATGTTTACTACTACCACATGATAGTTGCCAAAATTCAAACTGGTCACATGAGTCATGCTACAGTGGTTGATCCAATTCTTGCTATACAATTATCTGACTCATGTAGACACAGGTGCAAGACCTGAGGGTCAAAGTAGATGTTATAAAGGAGATGCTTGGATAGTCATGGGGAGCTGCCTTAAACCAGGTTTGACCACCTAGCGCAGTATTGTCTACCCTGACTGGCAGCAGGTCTTCTGGCAGAGATTTTTAACCCTCGCATCAGCTGCTACCTGAGATCCTTTTCTTCATTTGACAGGTCAAGGACTGAACCAGGGATCATTTGCATAGAAAACATATACTCATCCACAGAGCTATGGTTCCTCTGGCTCATGCTGGCTCAGCTTGTCTGAGTGTGTGGAAAGCTAAGCAGGGTCAGGCCTGGTTATTACTTGGATGGGAGACCCCTCCTCTAGTTTCCTGCATTGAGCAGGGGGTTGGACTCGATGGCCTTGTAGGCTCCTTCCAACTCTATGATCTATGAACTCTATGTGTGTGCGTGTGTGTTGTGTGTGTGCGATTTAACTAAAAAGCAGCTACACATGAGTCTGCCAGTGTGAGTAGAGGAATGGTGGGGTTGAGAGAAAAAAGGCAACTTAACAATTTCCCTTCCTGTCACCTTCTTTTCAAGTGGCAAACAAGGTGATCTGAAGTGCAGTCTAACCCCCCTCTTTTTCTTGGCAAATGATTTGCAAAGAGAGGGGGCAGGATTGTATTGCAGATCCCACTATGGGCTACGGCCTGTAAAGTGCAAATTGCCACTCTAAAGGAGGTGCCTTGCAACACCATCTGAATCCCTCTCTTGGCAAATACAAGAGAGGCAAATACTTGGCAAATACAGTGGAGGGTGGGGGAGAACTGTGGATCCTGATGCAGATTTCCTCCGCTGCCACTCCAAGGGTGGCAATGCACAGGGCAATCTTTCCTACCCTCTTGCCAAGTGCATGCCAAGAGAGGAGGAGAGGAGGGAACGTGTTGTAGGTTTTGGGGGGCATGAAAAGAGATTTGTGCTGAGAGGGATGGCTTGTCTTTCAATTGGAACTGTAGGCACACACCTCCCTGAAGCAGCAGTCTTTACATCGAAAATTGAACCCCATGGAAATTCAGCAGAGCACTAGATTTCCTGATCTGCCTCAGGATGGTTTGGCTACAGAGAGACTGAACCACAAGTTCAGCTTATGTGGAATTCTTTGGCATCCCTAAGTAAAATGAAAAAAGAAGAGGAATTGTGGATTGTAACAGTTCTTCTAAGAAATGGTATATGGGGGAAGGAGAAGGAATGAGGAGCCAGCACTTAGAAGATATTCTTCCTCTCTCTTTCTCTCAGGGAAATGTAGGTACGGTATGTACTATTCTTGGCCAGAGCGCTGAGATCTGTGATGCCTGGGGTTTGGTGTGTGGGACCTTTGTTCACTGTATGGATAGTGTCACTATAGGATTTAGTCAGTAGATGGTGCTGAGCATAGTTGCATCTGGGTGGGTTATTCTATTCCTGTTGGAGATGGGCAATAAAGTTCTTGCCTAGTTTCCTGACTGGTGTGTCCTCTAAGCCATCCGTCATAATCAGTATGCTCACACTGCAGTGTTCTTCCTTACCCCCTATACGCTGCTAGCTCTGCTGTTTGTTTTTAATCTGTGTTTTTAAATTTTATATTTTATATTGTATTTTTTTATTTTAACTGTTGTAAACCTCCCAGAGAGCTGATTGTGTCTGATCATGTCAAGGTGTGGCTTGGTCAGCATGTTTGTAGTATAACATTTTCACTCCCATGTATATTTGTTGGTAGTGATCCTGTTTTGGCTGTGGCCTTTGACATGTGATGCTCAAGTATTTGATTTAATACCATCATTTTATGGTTTCAGTGTTGAACCAGGGAAAGGGAAGGAGATGCTGTGCCCAGTGTTTATTTATTTATTATATTTATGAATCGCCCATCTGGCCAGACATCCGGCAACTCTGAGCAATGTACAGTCCAATAAAACACAAGGAGGGGGGGAACACACACATACACACACACACACACACAGAGTATAAAACACAATTAAAAATAGTACAAAACTTAAAAATCCTAACCCACCCCATATTTCCTCCTGAAAAGCCACGTTTTTAATGCCCAGCGGAAGCTAATTAAGGAAGGGGCATGGCGGAGGTCACTGGGGAGAGAGTTCCATAAATTGGGGGCTGCCACAGAAAAGGCCCTCCTCCTAGTCCCCACCAGCCTGGTTTCTCTGGCTGATAGGACAGGGAGAAGGCCATCCGTGGCAGATCTTGTTGATCAGTGTTGCCATTCCAATGTCCAGTCCCGTCCATGCTTCCCGTACAGTCACTCCTACGTCACACCAGGTCCAATTAGAATGACTTGCAGTATCCTGAATTGCTCCACTGGTGCAACACCAGAAGTCGTAATAACACATGAGTGCATCTTGCAATTTGCTGAATCCTGTCCACTTTCTGCTTCACAAAGCAGACCTTAGCAGTCTGTAAGAGCAGGGATTTTTTTCTGGCGGAACGCACCAGAACGGCGTTCCGCCACCTATTTTCAGTCAGTGTCCGTTATACTCACTCAGTAATTATACTCACTCAGAGAGCGACAGGCGGAGCCGAGCGCGGCCACCGAAAAGCACTTCCTTCCCGAGAGTTTCGGAACCCTTTCCTCCCCACACTGCCGCTCCGCGGCAGCCAATCAGCGCCGGCCTGCTGCCCTCCTCCTCTCCTCCTCTCCTCCTCCTCCTCCCCCGCCCCCACCACTGTCACACACGGCCTCTCCTTCAGCCAATCGTGTCCCTGGCCGGGGCCCGTTTCCAGGCTGCGCAGGTCGCCTCCCCCTCTCCGAGGCAGGAGGCGAGCGCCTTTGCGCGGCGGGGGCAGGGGGGGCGGGGAAGGCAGCGCTCTGCTTCATGCTCACACACACACGCACACGCACACACACGCACACATGCCGCCTTTCTCGTTCCCGGAGCGCGAGTCCTTTCTACCGCGGGTGGGATCCGGAGCTCGCGTCTCCTCGGAAGTCAGCACACACACCGCACACACGTCGCCTCGCGCCTGGCTTGCGTCCAAAGATGCGCGCTTGTTGCGGGATCGCGACGTGCGAGCGCGCGGTGGACGCACTCCCGTGCGCGCTTCCTCCTCGCCAGCAATCCCAACGGGCCACAATTCCGAGGAAGGGTTTTCTTTGGGGGGGGTGTAGGGGTGGTTGCCTAGGACTGCAGCGGTGCTTAGAGTTACACGGAAAGAAGTCCTGCTTAAGACGTGATCCTATACATATTTAGACGGGGGGGACGTCCTACAACTCCTAGCATTCCCCAGCTGGCTGGGACATGCTTGGAAGAATAGGACTTTCACCACCACCACCACCACCCCCGTCTACTTAACTAGGCAGTCTTCTTTTCCATTCCTTTTCTGATGGTCTCCAACATGGAGGATCGCGCCCTTAAGCTCAATACGTAGGATCGCGCCCTTAAGCTCAATTTGAAATGTGTGAGAGCTCTTTCTTCCCCAAAAAGCACGCATGAAACTCTTGGCGCGTGCAACGACGCCCTCTCCAGCATTTTGCCCTACTCGGAAGTAAGCCCTGTTGATTTTAACACGGCTTACTTCCAAGTAAGTAGGCTGGGTGGGAGGGGGGGGTCGCAGCCCGATCCCTTGGGCAAGCTTTACTCAAAAGTAAGTTCTGCTGAATTCAGTGGGACTGCTCACACAGATAAGTGTGCGTAGGATTGAGGCCCAACTTTCTATTATTCCTGGCTGCGGGTTGTTAAAACGAGAACTCCGCTCGGAGATGTTCTTGGGGGGTGTCTCACCCAGGGCGTCTTGCCTGTGCTTTCCCCTCCTGGATTCATCGAAGTTCAGAATTGTGAAGGGATCCTTTTGCCCCGACAGAAAATCTGAGGCGCGCCCGATCCTTTGGATGCTTGCTTGGAAGAAAGGCCAACTGAGTTCGGTGGGATCAGCTCCGAAGTAAGCGTGTGTAAGCTTGCAGTGCAGCCCTAAAACCGGATCCCACCGCACGGTTAACCTGAAAGATTTGGAGGTAACGGAAGGTGGGGGGTGTCTATGGAATTTCAGGCGCCGTTTTTTTGCTATTTAAATGTTACTACGATTCTCCGAATTAGAACATAAAGGCAGACGCAACCCTTTTGTATAATCTTGTCTCATCCAAATGCATATAACCACACACCTGAATTTAATGGCAGGCACACAAGGCAGGACAAAAGGGATAGAAAAATTTGGGGAAAGAAAAAAAGGAAAACGGGGGGACGGACAGGTGATGTGGCAATTCGAGGAGATCACCCCTCCAAAAGAATCCAAGAACCCCTCCAAGAGACACTTCAGTAAGTGTAAAGTGATGCACGTTGAGACAAAATAATAATAATAATAACAATATTATTATTATTATTATTATTATTATTATTATTATTATTATTATTATTCTCATATACTCCTGGGGTCTGAGCTGGCGATGACTGGCCAAGAAAGGAATCTTGGGGTTGTGGTGGGCAGCTCAAGGAAAATGTTGACTCAGCAAGCAGCTGCTGTGAAAAGGGCAGATTCCATGTTGGAGACCATCAGAAAAGGAATGGAAAAGAAGACTGCCAATATCACAATGCCTTTTTATACAAATCTATGGTGCCACCATACTTGGAATACTGTGCACAGTTCTGGTCACCGCCCCTCGAAAACAATATATCGTACAGCAGGAAAAGGTGCAGAAAAGGGCAACCAAAAAATCATCAAGGGGAGAAGATGCATATGACAAGAATGCTGAAATCATCTGGAAATGTCTCTGAGCCTTTCGGAGGTGATGGTACATTTAAACTGGAAAGGGCTTTATATGATACAAAACTTTTGTTTCAATTGAACTCAGGAGTGAGGTGGGGCTGAGACCTAAGTAAGCTTAAGGTGCATCAGTGTGAATGATTGAACGAATGTGTGTGTGACTGCTGTTGTATTGTTATGGGTACCTTCCCACTGCATCCTAACTCCTTGACCCCTGTGAGGGATTGAGGCCTACACAGGATTGGGTTTGTTGAGGCCTACACAGGCTTGAGTTTGTTGAAGCCTGAAGGCCCAAACACTTGGATGGGAGGGGGAGTTTGAGAGTTTTAGTTTACCCAATAGAAGTTAGGAATTGGATCTCCTGTTCAAGGTCACATGATTATAACCTTCCATTCCTGGGAAGGCTATATGTGTGGGTGGGGTGTGGTCAGCTAGCAGTTAGTGCTGAGAGAGAGCTAGAAGCAGCAGCAGAGAAACAGCAGAGAGAAGCAGAGAGAGAGAGAAAGAGAAACTGGCTGCATAGCAGATAGGTAGTCTGAAGTTAAACTAGAGAACATTGGATTGTTTGTTTGTTTGTTTTATTTTTTCATACTTGCTTTTGAATTATAACCACTCTATTAAGTAAATACCCTAATACTATAAGTAAAGTGTTGTTGGTTACCCTGAGAGTTTGGAGTGACTTATTCACCACGTCTACAGCCTACACCCATGCTATTGGAAGCTGTAAAAGGACTTGATCTCCTGGAACGGGAGGGGCTTTGAGGAGAGGCAGAAATCTCCCAAAGGAAGGTTAAGGGGTCCCTGCAGTAGCGGAACCTTGACAACCCCCCCCCGTTGGGGGGGGGGAAGGGAGATATTTTCCCAGGGCTCTGGGATGGTATATGTGTCTACTAAGACATGTCATTGATTTTACTGGGTCGCTAAGGCCCCCAAATATATTTGCTTAGGCAATGTGTAATTGGTCCCCTGTTATCCCCCCCTTTCTTTTCATGTATTCACTTTACTAAACTCTGATTAATATGTGTAACTGCAAAACTTATAAATAAACACCTTTCAAAAAGGAAATGTCTCTGAGCTTACTTTTGGTAAGTATTCCAATTTTTTTGCACATTTTACTGCATTGCTTTTTATTTAATTCCATACATTTACTTTTATAGCCCCCCCCCAAATTTTACTTGCATCCCTGTTCTCTAAAGGGGCGGTTTTAGGGGGCGGTCCTAGGGGTGGGTAGGGGCGTGGCCAGGGGAGGGGGGGTGAGTTCCACCACCTTTTCTCTGAGAAAAAAAGCCCTGTGTAAGAGTGAACTAGTTGGTTAAGGGGTGCAGAACTGGCTTCAGCCTTTAACTTCCAATGCTAGAAACCTAGTTAAGTCATTTACTTTTTTCCCTAACCCACAACCTTCTGGACACTTCATACCACCTTTCACCATCCAGACCTAGATTCTAATTCTAAGGGGTTGGTGGCTTTGGAAAATCTGTGGCAATTGTCAAGGGATTGGAAGGGAGGCTACTGGCTGAGCCCGTGCAGGAGAGTTAATACTTAGCTCTCATATTCAACGATTGTATATAGAGTGAACAACAACCAGTAGAGTTTTATTCTGTCTACTGTATCTTCCTGATTTGGTTGCTGCATCAAGTAAATGTGATTCTTGTAAATAATCTCATTCTGATTTGGTCCAGCTTTTTGTTTGTTTCCACCAGCATTGTTCTCAATGATTTTTGTAGTCATTTGCATGTTTATGAAGCAGTAGTGTTGAGCAATCCATTGAACTCAACCTCAGACACAAAGCCTTGGAGCAGGGAGTTATTTTTCCCAAAGCTCCAGTCTTTGAATCTAAACACCATCACTCCAGCTGTCAACAACATGAGCAGCAAGTACATCAAGCAAATCCATTAGCCCTTCTGTGGAGTTAGGAGACTGGTGATTCACCACAGGCTAATGTTTGAACTCTTACAAGGCTACATAGCTTCTTGCTCCTCTGTGGTTCCCTTGTCTAAGCAATTTGTCCTTTGACCTGCCCTCTCTAATGGTCTACCTCTTCACTACCAATCCAACAGAACTTGCCTTTTGACCTTCCATTTCCCCTTTTGTCTGATCCCTGGCCTAGCACAATATTTTCTTCCTTCTTCCCTACCCTGCTCCCACAACTGACATGTGTGTCCTTGACATTCCCTGCTGGGCTGTCCACTTAATGTTTTCTGAATTGCACACCTCAAACTGGCATGCTCTCCCTCCGCACTTCTCTCTCTCCATGCTTCCTCACTTACAGGTGTTAAGATTTCTATCCCACTCTGTTACAAAGTGTGCAGATAGTTGTGGCATGCTAAAGTTGCTCAAAGTAGGTTCATAATTTGTGCAACTTATATTAAGTGCAACTTATATTACAGTCATACATATCAGCAAGCCAAATACTAGCCTGGATCAGATTGTTTCCTATGCCAAGGAGGTGTGCCAGCCCAGTGTCTTATTCTAATCCTCTTGCATCAGGTAGTCTATCCACCCCTCCCCCTTTTAAAGCAGCGCATGTAAGAATATGTTAATCCTTTACCTTACCAAAAATACTGATTGGAATGACAAACATTTTGAAAACAATTGTTAACTGCTCTGGAGAAAGGGGAGAAGTATGTTGTTGATGGCATAAGTACTAGCCAATAGATACTCATTACAGCTTGCTTTTCTTTCCCCTCAGTTAAAACTGAACACAATGCAGAAAACCTGCAGAATTAGGTTTTATTAAGTATTTGTCTCGGGCCAGGAAGATTTCTTTCATCTGTTGGGTAACAACAGTTACTACATTTGTACCTCCACACATAAGTAAACACATGTAGCTGACCAACATGTGTAAGTATTGATCTTGACCTAGAATGAGTCATATCATGACTCAGCAATCAGACAGATCTTTCAGGTTGCAGCATCCACATTCTTTCCATAGCAGGGGGTTGAACGTCATGATTTAATTAGGTTAGAGGCCAGCAAGTATAAATGATAACTTTCTGGCCCAGCTGATCCTAAACCTGCGCTTAGCTAGCCTTCCAAGACAAAATTCTAGAGTAAAGGGGCTTCTCTACATGAGGTGTTTAACCTGGCGCTTTACCGAGGCTTCCGTTGTCTTTGTGGGAGTAAGAGAGCATCCTTTACACGTGTTTTTCCCCCTGGGGTTTTCTTTCTCTGCCTTCCTATATGTTCTATTACACAACCACAAGGTGGCACTGTGGTATACCACAATTGTGGATATACACGTGCTTGTTTTAGCATGATAGCTAAATAATAGCTCATTATCCTCATTTTAAAAAAAACAGCGGGGAAAGCATGGGAGAGGCCCTGGAGGATGATGTTGTGTAAAGCCCTGCAGAATACCATGAGTCAGGAGTGCACAATAAATGCCTCATGTAGAGGAGCTCAAGGTGTGTGAAGCATATCTCAGCAATAGTAAGGAAGTTGAGCTCCTTGGTAATAACTCACCCTTAAAAGTTATCTCTCTCTCTTCCCCCACATACCCATAGTAGGTTGTGGCATTATGCAACATATATGGCCATAGAAAGGATCAGTTAGCTTGATTGATGGAGGAGGAGGAGGAGGAGGAGGAGGTGGAGGAATGCAATCTGGGAACAGAATGCACAATTCAGTTGCAGGCTGATCATCCAGATCCCTTACAGCTTAATAGTACCGTTACATATTTCTGTTTTGACTACAACTGGAATACATTGCCTTGAGTTCTAGACAGAGAAAAAATGATGAAATAGAGATTCAGAACAGGATAAATAAACATTTAAGGCAATGAATTATTTATGGACACAATAGAATGATTTAAAATAAAATAAAATACAGGCTTTATATTTAGGAACTGATCCAATGTTATGAAACAGGAATAGGCATAATTTTATACATATAACAGGGAAGAATGTTTCTGCAGCATGAAGATAGCTAGAAGGACTGTACCGAGCCTATGAAACTATAAAAGCTGGAATAAACATAAGAAATGTCAGGGACAGGACACAGCTAAGCCAGGAAAAAGCTGGTTTCAGCTTTCAGCCAAAAGGATAGATAGAGATTTAAAGGCTTCTCCTTTACATCAAACTCCTAGAATGTACTGAAGGAGTCATTATTAGAAATAGCCAGGTTGTGTATGTTCTGTACAAAAAGAGAAAAATTCTGTGAGCTGGTAATCAACGTTTTGTGTCAAGAAAGCTGAATTCTGCAACCCAAACATGAATTAAACAAAATTTATGCTGCTTCTGTTAGTCACAGGAAGAGTTCTGCCCACTACTAATCCTGTTTCTGGCCTTTGAAATCTGAAGAGGCATTATCCACACACTTTTAAGCTTGTCTTTGCACCTTTAAGGGCTAAAAACGTACCTTTATTATAAATGAAAGCTGCCATTCCCAGGATGCTGAATTCTGTACCCAGTACAATCTTCTGGTGCTGAAGTGGTGTGCAGGATAGAAGCACTCATCCCTGAGAAACTGTCACGGAACCCAGCATTTAAAAAGAGAGAAGAAAAAGGCAGAGAGCATTGTGGGCTTCCATGCAACATTCTTCAAAGCCACCAGAATGTTGTGAAAGTCACTGTTTGGATTCAAAGAGGTTGGACTGTCATCATCTAAAGCATGTGGAGAAAAAGCAATCATTATGATCTATCAGAAAACACAGGAATTAGGAATTAAGATTGAGCAGCGATGAGCGAAGGGGATAAGGCAAAGTACAAAGTAGATTAAAGAAAGTTCTGAGGATATATAACTCTAATCTGTATACTAATCTCAAACTGCAAGTACCTTTGGGGACAGGCTGATCAAACTTGTCTTCTAGGTGAAGTTAGGGACTGAAACAAACCTCAAACCTCAGAGGTATAATAATAATAATAATAATAATAATAATAATAATAATAATGTGTTTGTTTCACATAGAAATAAACACATTCACATAGAAATGATATTATGTGTTTGTTTCACATAGAAATAAAATTAAAATTGGAAAATAATAATAAAAATTATTATTATTATTGAAAACTTCTGGTGAGGGAATAGTTCTTCCACAAGAAAAAAAAATCTTCACTTTAATATTATTATTAAAACTTGTTCAGCTCATGTTTCTGAAACCTATCCAGTTTATACTTCTATATTTCTTCTGTGCACCCATCAAAAGCTTTCGAATGTGGGGCTAGGCAAAGTTCACCAATTTTAAAAGGAAACCTTGGTGAGCCATGGTGACATGAGTATAATTAATACATGTGGGCTCTGTTTGTGTGTGTGTGCAAATGAGGTGTTGCAGGTATGTACATGGCTGAAGGAAGTGCTTTTTAATGTCCATGTGTCCATGTAGTAAGAGGCGTGCAGCTGAGCAGAAGGGAGCACGGTTGTGTTATTTTTGTGCATAAAATGATGGATAGGTCGCTGTGGATGTGAATGGGATGAGGTGATATGGACAACATGTCTGTCAATAGAGCAGCCTTCCCCAACCTGGTGTGCTTTTGGACTTCACTTTTTGGACTTCAGTTCCCATCAGCTCCAGCCGGCATGGCCAGGAATGCTGGAAGTTGTAGTCCAAAACATCTGGAAGACACCACACCGGGGAAGGCAGAAATGGAATGTATCAATGTAAAGGTTTGTGCAAATAAGTAAGGGGTGTCGGAGTGTGCGTGCAAACACAGAGTGAAGAACACCAAGCAATTCCGAGGTGGAGGACGTTCTAGAGATAGACAATTCCAAGGGAGCAGAACCAACTGTAGGTGCTCAAAGAATGCGACACAAAAATCAGTTGTTAATGCTAGTTATTTCCCCAGTTAGTGCTGGGGAAACCTCTCTCCTTCAGGGTAGGGGTGCGGAAGCTCCAACCGGGGGCCTAATCGACCCACGCAGCACCCCAGTCCAGCCCGTGCCACCTCTTGGGGTTCCCCCAGGGGTTGGGACTTAGGTTCCAAGCACTGCCCCCTGGAGGAACTCCCTTCAGAGGGCGCCCCTGCTGCTATTAGCAGTGTGGCAGGGCTCACTCATGCTGGGGAGTGTGGCTGCTCTTCCTCGCGTGGGTGAGTCCCAAGGCCCAGGCCGCCTTGCATCCCCATCACATGGGGCAGCCTGGGCTATCTCTGTGCTGGGCAGGGGGCACAGTTCCACTTGCCCTTCAAACTTACTCTTATGCCAGTGCAAAGGCTGAGGTCCAAAGAAGAACAAGAGAACTTAAGAACGCTTGGTGGAAAAAGAAAGCTCAAGAAATTCAACAACTTGCAGAATCTCATGATGCACGGGGCTTTTTTAAGGCCACAAGGGCCATTTATGGACCAAAAACCTATGGTACAAACCCTTTACGATCAAAAGATGGCACCAAACTCTTAAAAGAAAAAGAGTCTATTGCACTGCGTTGGAAAGAGCATTATTATGATCTTTTAAATCGTAAATCTAAGGTGGATAATGAGATTTTTTCACAAATCCCGCAAAAACAAATTAGAGAGGAACTTGCAATACTCCCCACTTTGGATGAAGTTATAAAAGCCATTAATCAAATGAAGAATAACAAAGCTAGTGGACCAGATGGGATTCCTGCTTAAATCTTTAAAGAAGGCCCCCCCGAACTTGTACAACATCTTTATAAACTCATCGAAAACAATCTTGATAAGAGAAGAGATTCCAGAAGACTTCAGGGATGCCATAATTATCACCCTCTTTAAGAAGGGTGATAGAACAGACTGTGGAAACTATCGGTATCGGGGCATTTCTCTCTTAGCTACCGCAGGTAAAATATTTGCTAGGATTCTCACAAACTGTCTTCTATCTATTTCAGAAGAGATCTTCCCTGAATCTCAATATGGTTTCCGCCCCTCTAGAGGGACAGTAGACATGATTTTTACTGCACGTCAGCTCCAAGAAAAATGCCGGGAGCAAAATCAACCCCTTTATATGGCATTTATCGATTTGGCTAAGGCCTTTGATACTGTAGACCGTACAGCTCTCTGGACTATCCTTATGAAAATTGGATGCCCCAATAAATTTGTGAATATCTTGCGACTTCTCCATGACAACATGACGGCAACTGTTTTGGACAACAACGGCTCTCATGGTGCTCCATTTAAAGTGGGATCAGGTGTTAAACAGGGATGTGTTATCGCCCCAACATTATTTGCTATTTTCATCGCCATGATTTTACATCTTGTCGAGGGGAAACTTCCCACTGGTGTGGGAATTATATATCGAACAGATGGAAAGCTTTTTAATCTCAGTAGGCTGAAAGCAAAAAGTAAGGTAATTACAACCTCTGTTGTGGAACTTCAGTATGCTGATGAAAATGTCGATCTTGGCAGCTATCTTTCTGTTACAGCTAACATTGACAGTGAAATCCAGCATTGTTTGAGCTCCGCAAGTGCCGCATTTTCTCAAATGAAACATAGAGTGTTCGAGGATCGGGATATCTATAAGGAGACCAAAACGCTGGTTTATAAAGCCATTGTATTACCAACTTTATTGTATGCCTGCAAAACATGAACTATCTATAAACGTCATTTCTACCTCCTTGAAAGATTTCATCAACGTTGCCTCCGGAAAATCCTGCTAATTACTTGGGAAGATAGGCGAACAAATGTCAATGTACTGGAAGAAGCAAAGACTACTAGCGTTGAAAAAATGATCCTTCAATGCCAACTTCAATGGACCAGTCATGTTGTTCGAATGTCTGACTGCCGTCTCCCAAGGCGGTTACTTTATTCCCAACTCAAGGATGGAAAGCGGAATATTGGTGGTCAGTATAAGAGATTTAAAGATTTTCTTAAGACTAATCTAAAAAAATGCAATATAAACATTGAAAACTGGGAAGCTCTGGCCCATGAACGATCTAACTGGAGGTTGGCCTTTCACAAAGGTTCCATGGACTTTGAAGAAGCCCGAGTGCAAGGTGAAAGGGAGAAATGTGCTAAGCAAAAAGCACATCAAACGAATCTTTTACAGGACCATCTTCCATCTGGTAACCTGTGTCCTCACTGTGGGAAGCTGTGTGGATCTAGAATTGGCCTCCACAGTCACTTACGGACCCATCGCTAGAGTCTACACAATTTTTTAGAATTTCCTCCTTTTATAATTTTATTTTTGTAATTTTATCCTGGAAGACAATCTTACTCGGTCACGAGTGATCGCCTACCTATGATCTAATTTAGCCGTACTAAATTTCCCTGAAGAAGGAGATATGTGTGGTCTGAAATGCATTGAAACTGTTTATTTTTGCAGAATAAAACACCTCTTTTGCTTACCCCATTGCCTTTTGCTTTTTGGCATCCTTGGATAAGCAGCACCTGGACAGCAGATTGAGTAGGAACACAGATCACCTGGACAAAGTCTTCACAACTGTATTGAGTTGTATTATATTTCTATTTAAATTCAAGGAGTTATGTTTAAACTTGCATCTATACATATACATTAGGATAGGCAAATATCATACAAATTAGTGTACTCTTTTGTCCCCTTCTTTAGTGATGTGTACCTGGCCACTCTAGGCAAACGCCCGAAGAGAGCTTATGCTGACAGGAATATTCTGAACATTTTTATTTTATTTATTTAGAAATCTATACCCTGCTCAAATTCAAAGTGTCCTACAAAAATGTTAATAAAGTACCTAAAACACAGTAAAAAATAGTCCAAGTTACTAAAATCAGTTTCATACAATAAAACCATGAGCAGGATAAAACAATTCAGCCTAAAAACAAAACATAAAAACATAATATTCAACTTAATATGAAGCTTAGAATCATAGAGTTGGAAGTAACCCCAGAGATCATCTAGACCCACCCACTGCTCAATGCAGGCTATGCGTTGGAGGGTGCAGCTACAACATCTCTGTCAGATGGCCATCCAGCAAAGGAGAACCTTCCTTATATTGAGTCAGATATGGCCTATCTAGTTGAGTATTCTCCATTCTGACTGGCAGAGGCAATCCCAGGGGTTGCTTTGTCACCTTGGATCCTTTTAACTGGAGATTGAACATTTATTTATTTATTATATTTCTACCCCGCCTTTTTTCCTGCAAGGCGGCTTACATAATCCTCCTCCTTTCCATTTTATCCTCACAATAACCCTGTGAGGTAGGTTAGGCTGAGAGTCAGTAACTAGCCCAAAGTCACCCAGTGAGTTTCATGGCTGAGCGGGGACTAGAACCAGGATCTCCCAAGTCCCAGTCCAACACTCTTTTTCTATGCCAAGCATGTCCTCTATAACTCAGCTACAGGTAGGCCCTCCCCAAATGGTGCATCGTAAGTGCAATGTAATAACTATGGCCATTTCACTCTATTTAGAAGTCATGCAGCAGATTCAAAAAGTTCGCAACCCGGCAAGTGTATGTGTATATCTGTATGGATAGACCACAGTATTTGTGTTTTGGTAGGCTCACAGATTATTAGTCCATCTCTGCATTTAAGAAATAGGTGAGCCAAAGTCTTCTTTATTTATGTTTTAAATTAATTTAACTGTCATTTTGTCCTTTACACAATGTGCAGACACCTCCTTAACTTATTTTCTGCATCACAGGCTCTGTTTATGTTCAAGGCAAACTTAAATGGCCGTGTCAAATTTCAGGCAGGAATGAGAAGATCATGTGACAGATGGGAAGGGTTTAGGAATTGGTAGGAAATTAATCTCTTTCAGGGCCACTTCAGGCAAATATCGCACTCCTCAGCAGTAGGAGAGTTGAGGGTAACGAAGGGACAATAAAACATATTTTCCTCCAAGGGATACACAAGTCTTGCATATAACTTTAACCCATTTGGGGGTACGCACCTCCATTCTAATAAATATTTAGCACTCTGCATTTCCTTCCTGCTCCCCAGTTAATATTTTTTAAGAACCAAACTGCTTCACAAATTATAGCATGGGAAGAGTAATTCAGCTGGACCACATTTGGATTTTCCTGGCAAAATAATAACGCTGTCAACATATCATCATCATATATCTCCAAGCCATAGTGGCTGAGTTAAAAATCAAGCTGTTTAGTGTAGAAAGAGAAACTGAGAAAATGGGATTCACACAGGGCTCTTTGGATATGTGATAGATTTCCCATCCTCCAGCATATGGTGGTGCTAGTACTTTATTTTTCAGTCATTGCATGATTTCTTCATTTTATGGTTGTATCAGCCTCCTGGTTACTGCCAGAAAGCAGATCTGATCATAGCTGAAAATACAAGCACACATGCAGCAGAAACTACTCAATGGGAAAGACATTTTAATATCTCTTGCTCCAGATTTTGCCTCAAAATAAGAAGATTGGCTGATATTCAAATGATCCTGTCAAAGTAGGTAACCATCTTTCTTTCTTTCTCTCTTCGATGTTTGTGGCATTTCCTTATTATTATTATTATTATTATTAAAGCTGGCTATAAGTTGACTGCACACTGAGGAGTTGTATTTGTAATATATGTAGTTACTCATCTTCCCATAAGTGCTGAATGCATCCAAAGATTGTGTTATTTTCCGCTATGGTCAATGATGGTGTTGCTTTCTGGAATCTTTGTCTCCTGTTGTGGAAAACTGACATCTGGAGCAGCAATCATGTTGGATGTAGAAAAAAAAAGTGCGTCCTTTTTCACAGAGCAGGAATAACAGCTTGTCTTCAGTACTCTGGGTGAAATATATATATATATTTTACAGAACTCACTTGGTTGAAATGCCATATTGTAGGGATACCTGTTGGAACCACGCATATCTTTTGATTCAGTTATTTATGAATGAAGCCAGAAACAAATATACTGCTTTGGATTGTGTAACTTTGTAACTTTGTAAAAATATATTTACGTACATCACCTCATATGCAGTTCAGCAGAAAGACAATATTTCAACTGCCAGGTAAATTTGTTTACTTTTCAGCTTTGTTGGCATTAAATACTTTCCAGGTGCAGTTTAGAATGAAAAGGACAGCATGTAAGCGGGCTGCTACTCTAAATGCTCCTGCTTAGTCTGACAAGGCAATCCAAGCCTCTTTTACCTGCAAGCTCTCATGATCAGTGTGACATTGTGAATTTGACAGTTGCTCACTTGGCTGCCAAAAATTCAAACGGCTCCAAGGGCAAGAGCTATTTGGTCTACAGGGTCAAGTTAGGAATGAAGTTACTTGCAAAACTTCACATCAAAGAAGGCTGTGTTCTCTTAAAGCTGTGTATCGAGATCATGTAAATGCTGGAGTGGGTGCCTTTAAAATACTTTTTGGAAGTAGGACTGAGGTTGCAATCTTATGCACACACCCATGAACTTAGTGGGGATTTCTTCTGAGTAAACATGTACAGGGTTGTTCTGTAAGGCAGTAAGGAAAGAGAAGGCAACACTACCTGTATTTTAAAATCCCCTTTTACAAGTTTGTGGGGAGGAAAAAGATAGAGGATTAGGTTGGAATATCAAAACTGCTGGCTGGTGTGCAGGCCCATTCTGTTCCGTAGCAATTCAAGTCTGTATAAATGGATACTTTAAGAAAAATCAGACAATTGGTTAAGGAAGTGAAATACTTTGTGGTTCCAAATTATTATCTCTGTAAAAATAAACAAGCGCCCCCTTATCTGTTCAGTTTTCAGTACTGGAATTAACATTCATTTTAACCCTGTGCAGCACTTTCTATCCCTTTCCTTTATCAAATTGCTCCAAGGTGAGTTCTCTCACCTTGGTTAGCTTGGCCATATCTGTACCATCATGCCAAGTGGGAAGGAAGATTTTACTGTAATGTCTGGTACAATCAGTGGGAAAATGTAAGTCTATATGGGCGCAATAGCTCCTTGAAATGAAGAGAAAAAGTAATGCTAGCCATACTGGGCAGAAAGCTTCCTAAAACCATTGATATATTTTGGAGGCTGGCTATATAACAGAGTAATTACACCCACTTTGGAAGAAAACTTTTTGTATTAACTTTTTGGTTTTCAAGTGGGGCAGATCGGCCTGTGTCAGGGATATAGAAACTCGTATTCATCAGAAGCTCAATGTAATATTACACGTATATTTGCTACACAGGAAGCTGTCTCAGATCAGGTCAGACACTCACTGGGTTCACACAACACGATAAGCCTTAGTGGCTTATAAGCCATGTTTGTTTCAGAGTGGCTTGTCGTGTTGTCTGAATGCAACAGCATGGTTTGTTAACCATGCACAAGCCACCCTGGCTGGGTTCAGACAACACAACAAGCCACTCTGAAACAAACATGGCTCACAAACCACCATGGCTTATCGTGTTGTGTGAACCCAGTCTATATGTACATGTAGTGAAATATTGTCTAATTTGGCTGATAGTACCTTCCCAGGATTGTTCCCATCACCAGTTTATTTAAACTGACGATGCCAGGGATTGAACCGGAGACCTTCTGCATGCAAAGCAGGTGCTCTACCCCTGAGCTATGGGCCCTCCCCTAAAGTGACTTTGCTTCAGCTTTGTTTACTAACCACATCCAGATGGCTCTAATCTGAGAACTTGGATAGGCTGCTTCATCCCCGCCATCCAGATGTGCCAAATGCTTCAGCTCACAAGTGCCAAAACGTTAAAAGCCAAAAAGTTTATTGAGGTCCTAATGAGACATTTCTATCAAGGCCTGAAAAGAAGAAACACCGCACAGTAAACATGCTGTGGCACTGGCTACGTCTTATTAAAACCCCGTTGCAGGCACTAACATCTGAATATGTAATTTTGTCTGTGCTCCTTGTGGTTAGTGTGTGGTGGGAGGTACTGCCTCTGGTTCTGCTGGTTTGACAGACCTATAAGGAATGAAAACCGCAGTGGTTTCACTGGCTAGGAAGGGTAGCTCTGGATGCATTTATTACATGATCTGAAGTTGTGGATTTTTGCATGTGCAATGCTGGTATCGTACATGTAAAGGCACATCGGAAATATGTGAATCGATGATGTACACATGCCGAATGACAGCATGCCTCTGATAAAGGAGCTGTAGTTGCTGGAAGCATGCATTTCAGGCACCACTTTAAGGTAATGAGCATTGTGCATGTGGAAAACAGTGGCTTCAGAACACGTCTTTTAAAGAGCAAACTCCAATTTTAAGAATCTTTTAGGATGTCAAGGACATGATGGCAGAAGTGGCGGCAGTTGGTGCTAAAGCCCAATGAGAAATGCCAACTAGAGAAGTGACAACTGTATCACTAAGCACATCATTAGCCAATTAACCATATTATTAGGCAATACAGTACAGAATATGTAACTGTAGTGAATGCAGATAATAAGAGGTGGTTAGCAGGCTATAGCATTTCTATCAAAATGAGACCAAGATAAGGAGGGGGGAAAGGCAGCCCAAAGGTTTTACAGTTTGACACATCATGAAAAGGGCATGTTTCTTTAGGAGGCAGTGAACAATTTTAGGTAGTGAACAATTGGTTAAAGTATGACTCAGTCAGTCAGTCAGGCGATCACTCGTGACCGAGTAAGATTGTCTTCCAGGATAAAAAAAAAGAAAAAAAGAAAATTTACAAAAAGGAGATTTTAAAAGGAGGAAAATTCTAAAGAAAATTGTGTAGACTCTAGCGATGGGTCCGTAAGTGACTGTGGAGGCCAATTCTAGATCCACACAGCTTCCCACAGTGAGGACACAGGTTACCAGATGGAAGATGGTCTTGTAAAGGATTCATTTGACGTGCTTTTCGCTTAGCACGTTTCTCCCTTTCACCTTGCACTCGAGCTTCTTCAAAGTCCATAGAACCTTTGTGAAAGGCCAACCTCCAGTTAGATCGTTCATGGGCCAGAGCTTCCCAGTTTTTGATGTTTATATTGCATTTTTTTAGATTAGCCTTAAGAACTTTAAACCTCTTATATTGACCACCGATATTCAGCTTTCCATCCTTGAGTTGGGAGTAAAGTAACTGCTTTGGGAGACGGCAGTCAGGCATTCGAACAACATGACCGGTCCACTGAAGTTGGCGTTGAAGGATCATTTTTTCAATGCTAGTAGTCTTTGCTTCTTCCAGTTAAGAGAAGACACAAAAGGTTAATCCCTGGTATTGGTATAGCAGGTAATTGGGTGGATAGATTATAGCTGCACCAGGGGGGTGGGATGCTGTGTGTGGACCTCCAACAGCAGCCTCCCCCAACCTGGCAGCCTCCAGATGTGTTAGACTGCAACTCCCATAATTCCCAGCCAGCATGGCCAAGGGTCTCAGGGGCTCAATGGTTGCTTAAACTGATGTCTTGCTCCTCAGCACAAGACTCAGCACTGAGGAATTTTTTTCTTTATTCTTTTTGTTTTCTTTTTTTTAAAATTTAGATTTTGTTTTGTTTCAGTGATATAGATATAAATACATTGGGGGGGGGAAGCACTGAAGAAATTGAGCAAATATATTTATTTATTATTTAATTTATAGTATTTTCTATACTGCCTTTTCTTAAAAACTGCCACAATGATGTACAACAAATAAAAAACAATAAAAACAATATCATTAAAATGTTAAAGAAAGCCATAAAACACCATTAAAAACAGCAACACTACTAAAACAGTTTAACAGTCCAAGTTAAAAAGACGTGTCTTGACACCTTTTATAAAAGCAGAGTGGGTGGAAACCAGTCAGAGCTCTGAGGGGAGTATATTCCACAATGTGGGACCCACCCAGGGGAGAAATCCCTCTCATGATTAACAGAAAGAACTGGAACCACTAAGAATGTAAGAAGAGCTGTGCTGTTTCAGACCAAAGGCCTATCTAGTTCAGTATTCTGTTCCTACACTGGACAACTAGATGCCTATGGGAAGCCCACAAGCAGGACATGAACACCCTTCCAGTTGTGTTTCCCAGCAGCTGCCTCCGATACTGGATACAGTATCTCCCAAGGCTCAATAGTAGTCCCTCTCAATATAGTGCTTTCAAGGCCCAGCCAGGCAGTCCAGAAGGAAACCAAAGCTGACTGTATCAAAAGCCATTGAGAGGTCCCAGTATAAGTCATCACCAAAGCAGTCTCACAGCCTGACTTTCTTACTCTAATTTCCCCTCAATCTCCCTGAGTTTATTTTTTTTATATATGTTTAACTGAATATCCTCTGTCCAAGCAAGTCATTATTAGCCATGGAAAGCCACCGAGAAGTCCAGGAGAACTAATAGGGCTGCACTCCCCCCATCCAGTTCCCGGTATAAGTTATCAGCCATAGCAACCAAGGCAGTCTCAGTCATATCACGCCTAAAAGCTCAATTGAAATAGGTCCAGATAAGTATCATCCAAATGCACCTGGAGTTCCAAGGGTTCTCAATCACGTAAGCTAAAAATGGTATGTTAGAGACTGGCCAATAATTTCCAAAGTCCCAGGAGTGCAAGAATCGAGTAGACAGGTGGTAGCCCCCACCTCTCCAGGTTCCTTGTCCACATCCTTGAGATCTACAAGCTAAAGAGAACCCAACACAACTGGACAAGCAGTTGCTGAAGTCACCACATCAACTGAGCTGCCCCAATATTGGAATCCAAATCAAGATGGACTCTATCTGCAAAGAATGGAACAAATTGTTCACAGCGAGTTCCCCTTCTTTTTTCACTGCCCTCACCGCCATTGAGTAGGTCTCCAAATAGTCTGGACCCTAGTTTGTGGTTGGTCTGATTCATCCTCCTGAGCTTTTCTCCATCCGTGCTCTAGTCATCATCCCTCTTATTTCATTGCCCTCAGTTCCCTGTTAACACTGCTCTAGAAGAATCAGCATTCCAATATGTCCATGGTAATCAAAACAAAGTCAAAATGGGGAAAATATTTTTAAAACAAAGCAAAATTTGCAATTACAAGGTATGTTCTACTGTTATCATTCTTTCTCCTCTATGTTAAGAATCACTTAACACAGGTTAAAATTTAGAATTATTGTTTCAGAATAAGGATTTCAGAGAGAAATTGCTTCCTGCCATTGTTGTATCACAGGAAAAGGCCAGATCTGTGAAAAGTCAAGGTTCTAAATATTGTAACTGAACAACAGATGAGAGGAGCTCTATCCACTGACAAGCGTATGTGACAGGACATCATGATTTCCAGGCACTGTGATTGACTTTCTTATCCTCACTAGTGTAGCCCTTAGGCTATTGTGGGAATTCCTCAATTTCCCTGAGTATTTTGTTTTTATATGTATATTTAATGGAATATTTCCCATACAAGTAAGTTATTATTAGCCATTGAATGAACACCTAATGAACACCAAATCAGAGAATATATAGTGAGATGAACCCACTCAGCCTTAGAAACCACAGGTATTTTAATTTTACCTTATTCTTATTCAGCTGATAAAACAATGCTTTAGCTTATTAGCACTGCAACCTGTACATGATCATTTGTTCAGTCATCGAGGAAGCGAGCTTATGCTAGTTCTGCCATTGGCAACACCTAATCTGTGCCTTGCCAGGCTTTTTCTGATAGGGCACAAGCTGGGGGACATTTTTCCTCTCTTGGGGGGGGCACTTTATGCCCATTCCTCCCTTACCGATTGCTCCTAATGGGAGGCAAATAAACTACAGCAGCTGCAGGGCTGGCAGCACTAGTTTCCCGCATGTTCCAGGGATATGTTGGGAGAATGGGAGGGCGTTGAATCCTGAGGATCCAAAGCCTCCCCCCAGTGCATCCCTGGAATACTTTCTTTTTGCCCTCTTCACTGTTGAGAGTTCAAGCTGTGGACTGTCCCGCTGCCACCATATGGAGGAAGCTTCCGAGGGTGGACCACATTCTCCGCCCGTGGTGTAGTGGAGCCAGGGCTCACGGGGACACAGAACGGCCTTTTTTCCTTTCCTTTTCTTATTAACAGAGATGCTGACAACATTCCCCCCTCAGAATTCCCTGTTCCCTCTGAGGTTAGCTGCAATTCTCATAGTAGCTGCGGGGAAATTAATTTTCAAGGCAACAATACACTGTCCCCTATTGTGATGCAAAATATGTTGGGGTGCCTTGATCTTGAATGGGCAGTCAAGATCCATATTGGCTTTACAAAATACCTGCTCCTGGTGGAGATGAAATCTGCTGGAACTGGTTTGTTGTTATGGACCAACCCAGCTGCCTGAATGTCTCCTTGGGGGCATGGCTGTGTGGGCTGTCAAGAGGAGCACCCGAACTGCAGAGGTTACCACTATACCGTGGTTGTCCACCTGCAAATCTCCTAATCTCCCTCTTTGCAGGCAGAGAAAGAATTCTGCTATGATCTATTCCCCCTGAGATGCCCTTCTAGGGAATGTAGGATTGCTGCCAAGCCATTTATGTATTAGTTAATTGACCTATCTAATTCTTAACAATAATTTATGAAAATATAGTCAAACTCACATTTAATTTAGGCTACAATTCTGTACTTCGTTTCATGTGCTAAGTATTATGTATTTCAGTGGTCTAAGTAATCTTGTTGATGAGTAAACGTTCTGAAATGCTTTGCCTGGCTCAAAACCATCAGCCCTGAAGTTTCACTCTCAGCAACAAATTAAATATCTACGTACATTTTAATTCTGCAGTTTATTAAGTGAAGTAACATTACACAAAATAACAGAAATCTACAGAAAGGGTTATAAATCATATGTGAACATGTTTGTTATTTGGCAGATAACATTCTGTTTTATGTTGTATATATCTCATTCTAGAGGGATATGGAAGCTCAATTTTCTCTTATTAAGGGCAAACTTGAAGGTGCTCAAGCCAACTATGAGCAAATCATTCTTGGCAAATGTACTTTTGGGTCATGTATTCAATGGAGGAACCCAAATGCTCAAAACAATAATATTCAGTATAGCTCTAGAACAAAACAGCTGTGATTTAAGTTTTGGAAAGTGGAGATCTAATTGGAATATATATCTTCTTTAGCTGAGTCCACTCAGAGGTTGGAAAGAGTTCAAGTGATTCTCAAAATGCTGTTAGAGTATAAAAACACTGGCTTCATTTGCACACTAGAAATGGAGGTGTCTGGGGACTTTTAATGAAATCTCCCTTCATTTATTTATTTATTATATTTATACCCCGCCTCTTTTCCTACAAGGAACCCAAGGCGGCTTACATAATCCTCCTCCTCCTCTCCATTTCATCCTCACAACAACCCTGTGAGGTAGGTTAGGCTGAGAGTCAGTGACTGGCCCAAAGTCACCCAGTGAGTTTCATGGCCGAGCGGGGACTAGAACCCGGATCTCCCGAGTCCCAGTTCAACACTTCCACCAGATATATCAAGAACTAATATTGTGGACAACTTTGTCATAAAAGATTCTACTGAATCTTCTTCCTAAGGGAAAGGATGTTCAGGTATGCTTTGAGGAGCAAGACATTAGGAAGTTTAGAATGAAAAAATTCAGTGGTAGAGCATATGATCTGGATGCATTAGTCTGGTGATTTGACTCCTAAAGGTCATCTTTGGGAGCTTGAGAGAGACCCAGGAAAGCTACTTCCCCAATCATTGACAGTACTGGGCTCGATGGACTATTGGCTTAGCTCAGAATGATGCATCTCGTTGTATCTGAAAACAGTAAGTCCTCAACAGCTACTGAGACAGGAGGAACTCTTAAGACTAAGAGACACATGCAGCAGTGCTCTCCCTCCCTCCCTTCATTCCTTTCCTTTTCTTCCTGTATGTCCTCTATTGCTCATCACAATTTTCCTGCCAAATGTACTCCTTCCTCTTGGACCTGTGAGACAGGACATGGCCTGTGGGGTCCACTAGGGATAGCACCAAGTGTAGGCATGAAGTGTAGGACAAGAGCCCCCTGGACATGCTCCTTTTCTTCACCATTGCAACTTGCTTGTTCATCTGATTCTTGCTCTGGTCCAGACGACGGTGGTAGTGAGAAGACAGACTCACTGAGGGAGGGGGCCATTGAGGGTGTCTTGCCCAAGGGCCCTCAGAAACCTGGAGCCAGCCCTGGGTACACTGCACAAGCGATTCATGATACGTCCAGCTACAAATCAAGTGAACAACAGCTGATTCACGGTACAACCTAATTTCCCTTTTGCATGACCTGTCACATTTAGATGACTGGGCTCAATGCTAAAGTCATATTGGAATATTTGTCAATTGAATAATAACCTTCTACGTTGCAATGCATGATGCAGTGAGCTGTGTTTTAAGATGATTTTGCACCACCACATTCATTCCCAGAAGGAGGGACAAAGCAATCCTAGAAAATTCTTACATCGCTTTTTGTGGGTGTGTAGTTTTCTGCCTGGAAAGAGCATCACAAAAGAGACCTTTCCGGTCGGCATATCTGCTGCAGCCCTTCTTCAGCAGCAGATTCACACACTGCACAGGATATATAATGTCATAGGGAAGTGAGTACCTCTTTAACAAGATACTTACTTTCTCACAACAAAACCCAGAGTTGGAACACTGATCAGTGACTCCACTTTGGATATTGTGCAAGCTGCACTAGCAATTTCCAGAACATACAACCCCAGGGGTGTGGAGAGAACTGGGGCAAACACAAGTTTATGCAGTCTGACCTTCAAGCTAGTTAGGCTGAAGTCATTGTATTCAAACAGAATAAGTGTCTTTGACTTCAGTGTTCATCCAATTTCTTCAGCCTAACTGATCCAGGACTGATACCCTAACTCAGTTTTGGCTGGTAACATAAAACAAAGCCTGAAGGGTCCATGCTTTTAAGAGAAAAATCAATGCTACATGGGAAATAGAATCAGATGGACAAACAACTTATTATTTATTAGATGCCTGTTTCAAAAAAGATTCAAGCTGACATGCCACATAAATTTAAAGCCGCTAAAGAACTTCCAATGGCCCCTACGTGGGAACAGGGAGAAGGCTTGCGCGTGGGGGAGGAGAGAGGAGGCAAGCACCTGGTCTGGTGGGTCACGGGAATTGAGCCAATGGCTCAGAAGGGCGGGGACCCAGGTAAGAGCTTATTTAAGCTCCTGGGTTCCCGCCTTCAGTCTCTTTGCTCCTGTGTTTTTCCAGTGTGGGTTTAGGCAGGAACAATTAGGGTTATGGTGATCATCCAGAGGCACCTTTCAAGGTGACTGACGTTTACCCAAGGCTGCCCTCGCCAATGCCATGAGGCTTGGCACGAGGGAGATTGGGACGGCTTTGGGGTTTTACCTTTCTCACCTACTTTGGGAGCCTGGAGGCACCAAAGTAAGGTGACGATGGTAAGGCCCTCCAGCTCCACATGAAGGGCAACTGGCCGGTGGCGGGCCATCCCGCCTCCGGTTCAGGTAGGGTGCATTTGCCAAATATTGGTCTTTTTTCCTGGCCAAGGGCCGGGCTAGGTTAGAACCGCACTTCACCCTTCACAGATCTTCAATTCAATAAATGTGGCCCTGATTTGAAACCATATACCCTGTGTCTGCCTCTTCTTTATCTCGCCCTTACACGCGCAAAACAATTATCCAAAGAATCAATAACCCCATAAGGTAGTTAGACCTTAGTGACAACCATAAGCAACACACTCCACTGTTGCATTAAAACAGCCCATGATATGCCATCAAATGCCTGGGAATAGAAGTTTTTAAAACCTTGGGTTGGATCCAGAGTCATACTTACATAGGGACACAGGAAGCTGCCTTATACCGAGTCAAACCACTGCTCCATCTTGCCCAGTATTACCAACACTTATTGGCAGTGACCCTTAAAGGTTTCAGGCAGGGTTTTCTCAGCCCTACCTAGAGATGCCTCTTGCATATATAGCATGTGCTCTACCACTGAGCTATGGTCCTTACCTTACTCATGTCTAACTCAAGTCCAATTGATTTCAGTGTGTCTACGTCTGGACAGAGTGTATGGGTATGGCTATGCCTGGATCCAACTCCTTGCGATTCTGTGGGGAAGTATGCACATTTGCACACATGGACAGCGGGTCCTCCGATTAGCTCTGCGGGGATGCTATGCAGAACCTTCCCCGCTCCTGCGCCTTCGCCGACATCCCTACTTCACTTGACATGACAGGGCAGCCCCATGTATCCACTATCAGCCTCATTCACACATGCAGTGTGTGTGGGGTGGGGTGTGGAATCTAACGTTTACATGAAAAAGAGTACAAGGGCAGGAGGAGAAAAACCTGCCCTCCCCGCTTACCATGCTGTGCTATTTTGCTTTAAACAATCGTCTCCCTGTCCAGTTCACTTCCAGTATTGGAACCGGGCTGGGAGAAAACTGCTCACAACAGCGGAGTTCAGTGAGGTAAGGCAGGGAAGGGAAGCAGGGTCAGGACCAGCTGTCAGGGCCTGTCCTGCAGCGCCATCTGGTGGCACCTTTGCATATGACTGGCCGCAGTGCTTCGCAGGGTGTGAACCCTGGCTGGTGAACCCTTGCTGAGTTCAGGCCCAGACCAGCAGGCACTCCCAGGTGGGCTAATGTGGACCAGCTGGGAGCTGCCAGGAAAGGGCTATATAAGAGCTGCATTTCACCTTCAGCCTTTGCCACAGCAACATGGTCTCTTGTGCTAGCTGCATGCCTGTTCCTGATCTCTTGCTACATCAGACCTTGCTTCGCTGTGCTTGACCTCCTGTTTGTCCCTGACCAATGCTCCTGCCTCTGGCCCTACTCAGCCTGGTATGTCTTGGTGCTTGTTCCTGTCTCTTCCTGACCCCTGCCTCTTCCTGGACCCTGCTGTTTGCCTTGACCTGTGCTTGGACTCTGTTTGACCTTGTGCCTGTTGCCTGGACTTGCCCTCTGCCTCTGGCCCCTGTTTGGACTCTGTTGCTCTAACCTGTGCTGGACCTTGTGCCTGTTGCCTGGACTTGCCCTCTGGTCCCTGTTTGGACTCTTGTTGCCCTGAACCCATGTTGGACCTTGGACCTGTTGTCTGTATCTGCCTCCATCTTTCCTGGCCCTGGTGTTCTAGCCCTGAACCCTCACTGCCCATGGCCTGGACCCTGACACCAGCTCAAGTTATTCTGCTGCCTGAGGCAGAGCAGCAAATCTTGTCCCCCCCTCCCCAGACAAGGTTCATAGTAGTACCCAAGTCTGGTAAAGCAGGGGTCCCCAACCCCCGGTCTGCGGACTGGTCCCGGTCTGTGGCCTGTTAAGAACTGGGCCGCGTGGTGCCCGGCCGCCACGCCGTGGGGGGTTGTGGGTTGCATTTCACCCACCCTCTTCCTCTCAGCAGCGGCGGCTGCTGCTACACTGTGTAGTGAAAGCGGAACAAGAGTGAGAAAGAGCGGCTGCTTTTAATTCGGAGCGCCTCTCCTTGGAGGTGAGGTGGCAGGTGGTTCCCCCCCCTCACAATAATCTTCTTTCCCCAGAGTTTGTGAATGAGGAGGGTATGAGGGATTGAGGCCTACACAGGATTGGGTTTGTTGAGGCCTACACAGGCTTCAGTTTGTTGAAGCCTGAAGGCCCAAACACTTCCCTCGAGTAGTGAAGCCTGAAGGCCCAAACACTTGGATGGGAGGGGGAGTTTGAGAGTTTTAAGTTACCCAATAGAAGTTAAGAATTAGATATCCTATTCAAGGTCACATGATTATAACCTTCCATTCCTGGGAAGGCTATATATGTGGGGTGTGGTCAGCTAGCAGTTAGTGTGTGCTGGGAGAGAGCTGGAAGCAGCAGCACAGAAACAGCAGAGAGAAGCAGAGAAAGAGAAAGAGAAACTGGCTGCATAGGAACTAGGTAGTCTGAAGTTATACTAGAGAATATTGGATTGTTTGTTTGTTTTATTTTATCATACTTGCTTTTGGATTATAACCACTCTATTAAGTAAAAACCCTAATATTAATAGTAAGGTGTTGTTGTTTACCCTGGAGTTTGGAGTGACTTATTCACCACGTCTACAGCCTACACCCACGTTACTGGAAGCAGGCAAAGGACTTGATAACCTAGAAAGGCTTTGGGAAGAGGCAGAGATCTCCCAAAGGCAGATCAAGGGGTCCCTGTAGTAGCGGAACCTTGACAGAGGGTTAAGGCAAAACTGTCTCCTCCGCTAGTCAGTGCTTCCCACCCGGAGAGAGGGAGAGTGAGCGAGCATTAATTCCCCCTCACACACGCACCTCGTGAGGGATTAGTGCCAGTCAGCCCCTTCATGCTTGGTGGGTCCGCCACCACCCCAGGTCCCCGCCTCAGCGCTGGCGAGTAGTGTTGCCTTTTCTTTTGGGACTGCTGTCCGCTTGATAAACAGAGTAACTCTCTCTCCCTCCAGGAAAGAATTGCAACTCCCCCCACCCCCATTTTCCAAACAAAGTGCTTTGATGGGAGGGGGGACGAGACGGAGAGTGGCTGTGCACCCCCTGCCGATCTCCCTCCTCTCCCCCCACATACAGCAAGTCGCCCCCGGGGCTTTTGTGACCCGCTTTACAGGCTGCATCTCCATTCTGGAACAAGCAGTTGTTTCATTGAGAGATTTGCATTTTTCTTAACCTTTTTTCTCTGTACCCCGGAAACCCAGGTTGGAGTTCCTTTTTTGTGCAAAAACCTTAAGCTTCAGTTTGCAAACCTCCAGTGCTGAAAGTAGGTAAATCCACACTTATTTAATATTGTGGGATCATATATTTTTTTAAATTGAAGCATCATCCTTAAGATCTTCAAAAGTTCTCACTTGGAGCAGCCCCCCCGCCGCCGCTCGTCCCTCTGCCTGCCTCTCCGATGAGCATTTTAGTAAAGCCGGACTTCCTGGTTCTGCGGTGTTGCTGCCTGGCTGCACAGCAGGTGAGCGGTGGGCGACACCCCCCCCCCGGTCCGTGGAAAAAATTATTCCACGGGACTGGTCCCTGGTCCCAAAAAGGTTGGGGACCGCTGTGGTAAAGGGTTTTGTTTTTGGCATCTGAGGCATAAAAATTCCACCAACACATTTGCCCCTGTCCCAGGCAGTAAAGTACAACAATAATAAACCACTAACAATTTGTTGCCCTTTCATGGCACTTAAAATCAGCTGCCTGAGGGGACTGACTTCCCCCCCAGCCTATAGGGCTGGCCTTGAGAGACCAGTATGTTTTCCTCCCCCATGTGCGCCTCTTCACTTAAAGAGTAGACTTCCCTTTCCTTCTCTCCTGCTTTATAAGTGAATGGAACAGGTACATGCCCCATCACAACTAGTTTGGCCCTGAGTCTTTTCTAACATGCTGCATTTAAGGAAAACAGCAGTTGCTTCTCCATGCCAACAGAGAGAGGTGTTGGCTAGGAGAATTAGCCAAGAAAGCCTTAACTGCCTGGAGGAATTGCCCACAAGTGCAGATACCCGTCCACCAGTCCCTGTAAATCTGTCCATTTGCACTTGCCGATTTTGAAGACTTCCAACTGGAATGTTCCATGCTCCTTATGTTTTTATTGGTAAGCAGTTACATCATGGCTACTTTGAACTTGGATCCAAATATGTTGCTATTTGAAAGATTGAGCAACACAGTGAAACTAAACGGTCTCCCTTCATATTCTCGGGGCATATAAAGGGTGAAGAGGAAAGGTTCATGGTTGAAAGTACAGCCTGAAAAGAAAAAGAATGTGGTGTGATTGTTGATAGGTATATATGCGCTTCATTGTTTCTGGTAAGGCATGAGAAAGCATTGTAGCAGTTTCTTTCCTTTTGTTATTTATTTAGGTTGGCCACTTAGACATCAAGAAAAAAGAGGAAACACATCACCCAAAAAGAGGACATAAGAAGGCACATTCCCCCATAAAAGTTGCATATGCTAATTTATATATATAAATGCAAATTTATAAAAAAAATCACTGATTGGCTACTAGTCCTGATTGGCTATATGCTTCTTCCAGTATCAGAGGAGGCAGTATGCCTATGTACTCCAGTTGCTGGGGAACATGGGCGGGAGGGTGCTGTTGCACATGTCCTGCTTGTGGGTTTCCCATGGGCAGCTGGTTGGCCACTGTGTGGACAGAGTGCTGGACTAGGTGGACCCTTGGTCTGATCCAGCATGGCTCTTCTTATGTTTTTATGTTCATTATAATTTAAATAGTAATACAATGTATCTTACCAGTCTGCTGTCCAGGTGCTGTTGATGGGCAACATCAAGGCTGCTGCTTTCCTATGAAAAAAATATATGTAATAAAATGGACAGATGCTGTATAAGGCTTTATAGGTTAAAACCAGCACCTTGAATTAGGCTTGGAAATGTGTAGGCAGCAGGACCAGCATCAAGGGTAGGCATGGTTTTGTCACCTGCCGAGGGCCTATATCCCAGCAGGGCCCCACTGATAAGAGCCCCCTGGAGTTGCTCTTCCTCTTCACCGTCGCAACCTGCTTGTTCACCTGCCTCTCGCTCTGGCCCAGCCAATGATGGTGGTGAGCAGGAGGGGCAGCAGATGCCACCACGGCCTCCTTGCTCCCTGGCACTCTCCCTGCCAAGCAAGCAAGTGGCAGCAATGATGAGAAAGAGGAGTGGGCGCAATAGCAGCTGGTGACGATGGCAGTGAGAAGGTAGAACTCACTGAGGGAGGGGCCCCGTTGAGGGTGCCTTACCTCAAAAACCTGGAGCCAGCACCGATAGGCAGCCAGTGCAAGCAGGCTGGAATTGGTGTTACATGCTCAGATTTTCTTGTCCATGTGATCAATCTGGCTGCTGCATTTTGAACAAGCTGCCGTTTACGAATCATCTTCCAAGGCAGCCCCTTGTAGAGCTCATTGCAGTAGTCTAAGCTGGAGGTTTCTAGAGCATAGATTACTGTAGCCAGGTTATCCCTGTCTAGATAGGGGTGTAGGTGAGCCTGCAGCTGAAGCTGGAAGAAGGTGCTCCATGCCACTGAGGCCACCTAAGCCTCAAGTGACAATGATGGCTCCAGGAGAACCCCCGAGTTATGAACCTGTTCCTTCAGGGGGAGTGCAAAACCATCCAGAACAGGCTGAACACCGTCCATCTGAAGAACCACCCACTAGCAGCATCTTGGTTTGAACTGAGTTTCAGTTTATTAATCCTCATCCAGTTCATTGTCTCAGCTAGGCACTGATCTAGCACATCTATACCCTCACCTGATGAATTATGTTATTATGAATACATTTCAGCGTGTACAACCTGTGGATGTTGACAAAATGCTCCGAGGATTAAGACCTGCCATTTGCTCTCTGGACCCTTGCCTATCCTGGCTTGTGAAATCGGCCAGGGCTGGGCTAGTTATTTGGACCTCAGAGGTGGTTAAGGCCTCCTTGAAGGATGGCGTGGTCCCTGCAGCTTCAAAGGAAGCAGTCATGAGGCCCCTGTTGAAAAAGCCACATTTATGGCCTATGGTTTTGGATAATTGCCACCCAGTATCTAATTTGCAGTTGCTGGACAAGATGTCGGAGCGGACTATAGCTTTTTAACTCCACATGGTGCTGGATGATACTGATTCTTTGGATCCATTCCAATCCAGTTATGGGATAGGTACAGCCTTGGTTAACTTGGTAGATGACTTATTCCAGGGAATGGTTGGAGGGAGTGCAACCTTGTTCATTGTCCTGGACCTCTTAGTGGCTTTTGATACCATTGACTATGGCATCCTTCTGGATTATTTGTCCAGATGGGGCATAGGAGGCATGGTGTTACAATGGTTCCAGTCCGTCCTGGAGAAGCCATGTCAGAAAGTGGTGCTGGGAAGCTTCTGTTGCACCCCATGGCCATTGGCCTGTGAGCTGCCACAAAATTCCATTTTGTCTCCCTTGATTTTTTGCATCTACATGAAATCACTAGGGGAAATCATCTGGACGTTTGAGCTGAAGTGTCACCAGTATGCCGATGATATTCAGCTCTACCTCTTATTTCCATCTACTTGTTCCAGGAACCCTTGAATCAGTGTCTGGAAGCGGTTTTGTGGTGGATGAAAGTGCTGGTTTCAACCTTCAAAGTGTTAATTTGAGGACAAGTTATTTGAAGGACCACCTTTGCCCATATCAGCGTGCTCAAACATTGAGGTCAGTGGCTGAAGCTGTACTTACATGCTCACCAGTGAGGGCAATTATGCTGGTGAGCACTGGGAATGAGCTTTTTTTTTTTTAGCAGTGGCCCCACATTTATGGAACACCTTGCCAACTGAGGTATCATTGCAGGCCTTTAGAAGAACTAAGACACACTGGTTTTCTCTGACCTTTTCTAAGGAAGTTTTTTTTTTAATGGGCCATTGAATTGTGACAGTTTTAGCTGCTGCTGTCTTAATATTTACTTAACGTTTGTATTTTTCCAGATGGTATGTTTGTGTTTCTGGCTAGTTTTTATGTAAGTTGATTGTGTATATTAAGTTTTGGGAGCTGCCTTGAGAAGGTTTTTTCCTTAAAGGTGGCATACAAATATCTAAAATAAGTAAAATAATGTTGAAAAAATAGTAAAGGTTAACTTTGCCAGCTAATTATTTCATCTTCAGGATACTGGGCTATTTTCCTGTGTTTCTGTTGACAAATAGCCAGGTAGCTTAGGGATGAGACAAGCTGCTATTAACAGACAAACCTCTCCGTGTACACAGCCCTTTTAGCTTCACAGCTTAAGGGTGCAATCCTATGCATGATTAGACAGAAAAAAGCCCTGCCAACTCCCAGCATTTCCCAGACAGCTGGGAGTTGTAGGACTTCTTTCTGTCTAAACATGCACAGGATTGTGCCCTAAGAGCATTTAGCTAAAGAAAGGTAACGTTGGTGCCAACAACAAAGGAAACATAACATGAGGGGGATTTTCCGCTACATGCTTTCTCTTTAGAGAATAATGGATTTTTGCCCTAGTGAAACTGTAATTAATAGACTTTATATGTAATTAAATATTCTCTCTTGTGATATATAATACATATATAGACTTGATTAGGGTGAAATCTTATCTAGTAAGTTTCTCAATGACTGGGTTCATACAGCACGACAACCAACCAATGATAACAGTAAACAGTTGGTTGTCATGTTGTGTGAACCCAGCACGGGTTACCCACTGTGGGTAGTTGTGTGTTTTTTCAAACTACCCATGATGAGAACCCATGGACTGCTGTAGGGTTACTTTTTACCATGGTGGGTTGTTGTGTCGTTTGAACCCGGACGACCGATCCCACAGTGGGTAAAGACCCACGGCCAGCGACTTGCTTGGCAAGAGCAGCACGAGACCCCTTGCCACTATTCCTGAGCTAACCCTGGTCATTGCCAGTGCCAGCCAACCCACAAGTGCCCAGGCTGCACTTGGAGGCAACTGGCACTTGCTTCCCCCCATCTCTGCCATGATGGGGAGTCGTTTTTGGTTCCCCATGGCTTTTTTGTCCTTAAAATATATTTTTTTGGGGGAGATTGGGATAGCTGCCCGTTTGGGCAGCCCCCAGCTCCCCCTTCAAAGCACCACGGTGGCACCTTGGAGGGGCTGCTGGGGGCTGCCCAGTATTTTTTGTTAATTTTTGTGAGCTCAGAAATGTATGCACAAAAATTAAAAAAATTTTTTTTTACTCCCATTAGCGCAAATACGCTCATTTGCAGAAACACTAATGGGAGCATTTCAAGCCTTGGCTGGGCCCCCATGGAGGGGGGTTTCCACTGCCATGGGGCAGCAGGTACCCTCCCGGCATGGTGCTCAGCAGAGGCTTGAGACCCTTTCCCACCCCCTGGGTTTCTCTTGACAGGTTGGAGAAGCCGATCAGTCAAGAGAAACCCAAGCCATGAGGGATCTTCAGCTGTTTTGGGGGATTTCCCCCCTCCTCAGCAAGATCCTCAACTTTTCAAGTCCCCCCCCCCCGACCTTAGTACCCATGGAGGAGCCACTTTTGCACTTTCCCCTGACCCTCTAGGGGTGGGGGAAAGGCTAAAAGTGCATTCCCCACCTTTTAAAAGGGAAACCAAGTTGTCCGTTCACTGACAGGTGGCTGTCAAAACTCGGGTCCCTTTAAAATGGGAGGTTTGAGTGGGAATTGGGTGTCCCCTGAGATACCGCCTAGAGGACCAAGGGGGAAGGAGGGGGGAGGGAGGGAAGCACCCGCAATGAGCCTGATCATCTGTTGGGCTCATTATGGGTGCTTTGCAGAACAACCAACCCATTGTGGCAAATTACCATAATGGGCTGTCGTGACGTGCGAACCCACCCAATGACTCTATATAGAGTCAAGGTAATATTCATGATGACTCATAATTGGCAAGTGAAATAATTATGTATTATCTGTGCAGAGGTAAAGGTAAATAGTTAACCTTGTTCTTCAGACAAGTATTAATGTATGCATATTCTTGCCCAGCTAGAATGGATCTCTGTCTCCTTCATGTGCGGGCTTCCCGGAGACATCTGCCCGGCCATGGTATAAAACAACATGCTGGTCAACATAGGACTCTTAAGTTCTTATTAAAAAAACAAACAAACCCATTCTTTTGAATGGAAGTAGTATGCTTGGGAAATCCACAATCAAGTTTGGGTAGGAATATTTTTGTTTTTTTTAAATAACAAGATTTCCCAAAGTCATGTAATTCTCTGTGTGGGGGAAACATGGTCGAAGGACAGAGGCTGGTTAGAACCTGGATCACACCAAAGGTCCATCTAGTCTAGCCTTTCCAACAGGGGATGGGCAGATACCTGTGGGGGTAGGCTACTTGCAGGCAACACTGCCCGCCTGCAGTATATTGCCAGCCCCACCCATTAACAGGTGCTCTGCCTCTGGCGTTACTGCTGGCTGAGCTTCATTATGATACAGATCTTGCTAAATATGAAATGGGCAGGAAAGCCAGGAAAAGCCAGTTGTGGAAGGCAGAGGATTTGGATAGAGGTTCATGCATGCCCTGCAGAGTGTGGTGAAGTTCAAGACTCAGCCTTTGAAAAGGGGTGTGGGAAAATGGTTTCATTAAGGCCACCTACTCTAAAATATATCGTCTATATCTCCTAATACATTAAGGGTGCAATCCTATTCATACTCAGACAGGGAAAAGTCCTACAACAACTCCCAGAATTCCCCAGCCAGCCATACTGGTTGGAGAATTTTGGGAGGTGTAGGTCTTCCCCCCCTGTCTAAACATGTGTAGGATTGCACCCTAAGGTATATTTCAGCCTTCCCCAACCTGATGCCCTCCAGATATTTTGGACTTCAACTCCTGCCAGCTCCAGCAAAGATGGCCAGTGGTCAGGAATGCTGGGAGTTGTAGTCCAACACATCTGGAGGGCACCTGGTTGGAGGAAGGCTGATATATCCTATTGAGCATACTATGCAGGCCTTTGGGCAGATTCAGTCTCAACCTGTATCAAGAATAAAAGTCGTGGATCAATGCAGGACTGTGAAATAGGGCTGCATCCAATGTTTGTATACGAACACTTTCAGTGCAAAAGTAGTGCTTTGTGGCTAGGGACGTGAAATGTTGCTTGAACCCCCACCCCCACCGTGCGCTCACCCCTTTTGCTGCTGTTTGCAATGCTTCCTGCCCTCACCTACGAATGGGAAACACGTCTGCTACAGCCTCAAAATATCTGTGCTTGGATGGGTGGCTGCCCACATCTGTTCTCCTGCATTGAGCAAGGGGTTGGACTCGATGGTCTTATAGGCCTCTTCCAACTCTACTATTCTATGAAGATCACATGAAACGCCATTTCAGCTCCGCTCCATTGTGACTATGTTGCTAATTTAGGGATGGCCGAGAATTTCGAGGGGGGTGGAGGAACAGAGTGAAATTGCCCTGCTCTTCCCCCCCCCCCCGAGCTCAGCGAGACTTACCTGGTCCCGGCTCGTCCCAAGTTCCCATGGGGAAAAGAGCTTCCAGGTCCCTGGCGCGTCATTTCCGGGTCCCTGGAGCTGCGTTTTTTACGTAAATACCAAGGTAAACTTCCTTAAAATAGCTGCGAATAGCAAATCGCGGCAGTTTTAAGGTAGTTTACCTTGGTATTTACATAAAAAAAACACAGTGCCAGGGATCCAGTAGTGACGCGCCGTGAACCTGAAAGTCTGCTGAGCACCACAGCTGCTGGGTGCTGAGCACCGCGGGATGAGCGGAATGGCCATCTCTAGTTGCCATAAATATGCATGGAAAGAGTAAAGGAAATAACCTACCCCGTTCACTACTTAAGGGTGCAATCGCTAACGGTGCAGTCCTTAAGGGCCCTCTGACCTTGTCTGGGGGGGGGGGGGACATAGGATTGGGATTGGAAGGCTCTGCGACCTCGGAAATCCTTTCTGAGGTTGCAGCGCTGTGGAGCACCCACCCCCTGCACCTTGTAGCTGGTGCGGTTCTTTCCTGCCGGCAGGGAATCGAACACAGAAGACCTTGTTCAGTTCCCCCGTGGGGGGGTGTTCCTGTGAGGGGAGGAGCAAGGCTCTGCCAGATTCTGAAGCATCCAGGCGGTGCCTCAGCCTCTCCTCCTCACAAGGAGAGGTAAAACATCTAGACGGCCAAAATCAGCCATCTAGATGTTTTTTGAGGGCAAGGGGAACACGGTGGATATCCTATTTGCTGCTCTCCTCCCACCCTCAATAGGATGCCCGTAATCCCCTGGGTTCAGAGGGTTGTGGGCAGCCTCACAGGATTGCGTTGTAACTTGGGGAAAATAAGAAGCAAAGATGAGGGCAGGCAGGTTGAAATATCTCCATTATTAATTGTTTTATGCAGCAATTTATTTACAATATGGTTCAGACATGGCACTGACATGAAAAATGCTTGCCAGTGGGATACTACATTTAAGCAGATGTACACATCTCGAAATAGAAAGGGCAGATCTTATTTTTCTAGAACAGATTGGATTAAAAATGTGTCTGAATGTATTCCAACCAGGATGTTTAAATCAACTGGGTGAACATTTGCGTTGAGATGTGAACTTAATATTTTTCCAGGTGTTTGATTTTATGAGGTTATGTCTGAGTTCATTTTCAGACAGATGTCTTAAGATGTGTAGTGACAATAGCCCCCTTCGTATGTGAATCTCATGAAGAGGGATCTTTGTCGTAAAGGGACTGTGGGACTGTACCACCGGCTCTGAGGTTGTGCAGCTTCCTAATGCTGCTCCCAGTACCCATGTGTTAGGCATGGAGATCGGCAGTGAGGAAGCTCATGTGTCTAGACCTCTATGCACATAGGCTTCAGTGTGTTCTGGAAGCCTGTACAATTAGGGTTCTAGAACATGTGGAAGCCTGGGCATCTGGGGAGGCTGGTGACTTCTATTTCGGCAGGGCTCTAATTTGGAGCTTCATAGGAGCTATCCGTGGTGCTCCATGGCGGTGGACCTATTTTGGGGATGGAGCACAGCACCGTGGATAACTGCTGTAAAGCTCCAAATAAAAGCGGAGAAACCTGCAATGGATAAGGAGCCCCACCGAACCAGGAGTCACCAGCCTCCCACGCTTGCACCAGCACCGTTCTCTGGGCCACAGTGAGAGGCAGGCGAACGAACAAGCAGGTTGCAATAGTGAGGAAGAGAAGCAGCTCCAGGAGGCTCTTGTCAGCTGGCCCCTGCTGGGGTGTGGGCCCTTGGCAGGTGCCCGACCATGCCTACCCTTAATGCCAGCCTTGTGCATAGGTTTCTCCACTGTAAACACCCACACCTGATACGTGGACATCAGGGGCAAGATGAAGAAGTTGAGCTAACTTGAGGGTGTGGCTGGCGGTGGCGGGGTCCTGATGCCCCTTCATTGTGTGAAACCCCATTTGCATTTATTGTGCGGGGCCCTGTTTGCATACTGCATACGTGAAGGGGCTAATATGTGCAGTAAATGTTACAGTCTAAGAAGGCCGTTCTGGGGATGATTTTAGACAAACTGGTATTCACCTGCAGTTATAGATGTTTCAAGTTTCAGTGTTTTAGGTATTTAGAGCCAGTGTGGTATAGTTGTTAGCGTGTTGGACTGAGACTTGGGGAGGTCAGGGTTCCATTCCCCACGCAGCCGTGAAACTCGCTAGATGTCGAGGCCGTACTTCCCCTCCTCCTTCCAAGAAGATCTAAACAATGGCTTCTGACTGGAAAAGATGCTTTATTAGAAAAGGTGCCAGCCTAGCAAACTGGCTTAGAAGTACAAATGAAGTGGATTGCAGAATCAGTCACAAAAGAAACAAGCTTAGTTAGAATACCAGCCATTAAGGAAGATTGCCCTATTGCTGAGAAGTTGACTCTAAACTGCAATACTCTCCTCCCTTCCAGACTCAAATTGCCCACAGCCACACCCCTAAGGCGGTTCCTCCTCATTCTTAAGGGCCAATCTCTTGGAGCGCCTGACACTGCTCAGCTGGTCCATCCTCCTTAGCTGAAGCTAAGGTGGTTAGTGACGCTTGATTCACCGTCCTCCCGATCAGAGAGTTCAGATTGCTTTCCCACGGAATTTGACACCGATAGATCCTCCCTGACTGTTGGGTCTATCTCTAAGCCTGCTGGCCTTGGGAACCTGCAGCTGGTTCCCTCCCCTCCATCTCCTCCCCCTCCCTGTCAGACTCCGAATCTGTTCCCAGATCCTCTTCTGTAGGAAGAGTGGGCCCAATCCTTACACTGGATGACTTTGGGCCAGTCGCTGACTCTTAGACTAACGAGCCTCACAGGGTTGTTCTGAGGATAAAACATAGAGGAGGGCCACCATGTAAGCCACCTTGGGCTCCTTTTGAAACCCCCCCCATAATTTTACATAAATTTAGTCATAGAAAAATATGAAAAATTAAAAAAAAAAACACCAACCCAAAATGCACATTTCCCCAATAGGCTAAAGTGTGAAAACATGCATTTTTCAGATTTGCATATTTTTTGGGGGGGGCATTTGTGCATTTTTGGAAGTGTGAATTTGCACAAATGCATACAAATGCATTTCCACAAAATCCAATTCTGTCAATGAGTCGATGATGGAACAAAAGGCGCCTGACGATCTGTGAAACGTAGACAGAATGGATTTTAAAATGTCTGTACGTCCCTACTTGCAACACACATGGGGCTTAGGGGACACGTGACTGCTTGGAAGCAAGCTGTGGTGACAATCCCAATGGGTTTGACTTCTAAGCAATGTATTTGAGATCAGGGCATTTCTTTTGTAAACCAAATACTTTGGCTGATTAGTTCGTTACCAGTAAAATAAAATTATTTATACTGGGCAGGATCTATCCTAAGTTCCTTTTATTTAAGGAATAATTCACTTTAAGTTCCTTTTATTTCAATAAGAGAATTTTAAGTATGTGCTTAACTCTCATATTGAGTTAACAAGGCCTGTGGCTTACGCTGGCTCAGCTTGTCTGAGTGTGGAAACCTAAGCAGGGTCAGGCCTGGTTATTACTTGGATGGGAGACCCCTCCTCTAGTTTCCTGCATTGAGCAGGGGGTTGGACTCGATGGCCTTGTATAGGCCCCCTCCAACTCTATGATCTATGAAATCTATGAAATTAATGGGGCTTAAACTTTTACATTTTAAGAGGGCAGCAAACAGCAATTATATATATATATATATATATATATATATACTTGTGGCGGTGTCTTTTAGAGAATATGGATTTCATGCCAAATAAGTTAGCCTGTAAACATTATAGCCCTATTAAAAATTTAGCTGGATTGTGTCCATTATACTTATATTGTAAATCAATGTTTACATAAACAATAAACAAAGTTAAACTGGATTAATCTCCAATTCTGCATTTAATGGCTCTTCCACTTCAGAACACACTTCTGTTTGAATCTATTGCTACTGAAAGATCATTCTTAATAGCTTGAGGATATTGTTCTTGGCCACTGTCGTGTTGTAAAAATTAAAGAATTATCTGCAGGAAATTTCTAGTGTTGTCACAGGATTTTCCTGCTTCTCAATAATAGTGATTTTATTGTTGCTGTTGTTCCCAACAAAGAGGAAAGAATTATAACCTATCAATGAGGGGAGGTGATAAACTTTGGAGTGGGGGAAAAATGGAACAGCTTGTCAACTTGCTGTTCTACTGCTTGAGGATATCTTAGAATGCCTTGATCTCATCCTAAATGAAAATATCAGTACAGCTTTTACTGAAGTAGAAGAAAGTTTCTTTTTTTTCTTCAGCACAACATGTTATCTACCTTACGTATGACCAGACACAACTAGGGTGGCCACTTATGAACTCCAAAAAAAGAGAAAATGCATCACCAAAAAAGAGGACAAAAGAGGACACCAATTTGCATAAAGTGTACAGCTGCTAGTTTATATGTATAGATGCAAATTTAGAAATGATTATTATGATTTAAATAGAAATCCAGTACATCTCTCCATAGCGTGCCAGACTGTGTGACCAGGTGCCCCTGTGTGCCTTGCTCAGTCTGGTGTCCAGGTGCTGTTGATGAGCAACCTCAAGGCCCAGCTATTCCTTCTGCTGGTACTTTAACACAGGACACTTTCAAAAGAGAGGACAGTCCTCTGGCAGCCCTTCAAATAGAGGACTGTCCTCTGTAAAAGCAGACACATTGGCCACCCTACGATTCCTTAGCAAAACTTTCACATATCAGAGGTAGCAAATGGCAAAGCATTTCCTGGTTGCCACAAGCAGCAAATGGGAATGAATAGGTGCAAGAAACTTTATTGAGAGCAACACTAAGGGCCAGTCACACAGCCATATGGATGTGGTGAGGTATGGTCTGAATGATCACAGTCTGAGTGTTTTCTACCAAAGCAGCCGCATGCAACAACTGGACCATGTGAATGCAGCCCTCATGCTGCTGCAATATAGGGTTGGATCCAATGCTAGCCATCTGCCAGCAGAACAGACACCACTGGAGGAATGGAGTTCCCCTCTCTTCTGCAGCTCCCAGCAACCCTCAAATCTGCTCTGGAGGATTGGGGGACCCTCCAGAGCAGATTTGAGGTATGTGCTGGGGAGGAGAAGTCCCATTACATGGGTGCAGATCCACTTGCCTGCTGCTGGATTTAACCCAGGCTTTAATTCACATGATACAATGCTTTGGTGGGAAAGGTATCTGAAGTGATTTTACCTATTTTAATTCTGTTGGTTATCTAAAAAAATATTTACCACATAGATACTGTGGGTTGGATCCAGATTTAGTCATACTTCATCAGTCTACTCTGAGTATGACTAAATCTAGAACCAACCCTATGAGCACAGTCTAGCCAAAGTTTAATAGTGCAATCCTATGCATGTCTATTCAGAAGTAAGCCTCATTGAGTTCAACAGAATGTACTCCTAGGTAATTAGGTATAGGACTTCAGCCTTCAAATGCTACTGTGTCCAATAGGATTTACTCCCTAATAAGTTTGTAAGAGCAGTAGTCATAGTCCCACGGATTTCAACTGGAGAATTAAGCAAATGGTTAACTCAGAAGTAAGTCCCTTTGAGTTGAGTGGGACCTACCCTCAGGTAAGCGTGTATAAGACCGCAGCCTTAATCTCTCCCACTGCAATCAATAAAAAGTGCTCATCTTTGGCTGGATTGTATGAATAGTTTACTATCAACTGAAGTATGTATATTGGGTCAGCCAAAGTATTACGTTTACAAGATCCTTTTATTTGGGAAAGTCAAATGCAGTCAAAGACAGCACTGTGCATGTTACTTTTTAATTATGGATTAAAGTATTATAGATCATGGAAATTGCGAGCTCATATGGTTAAGGTTGAGATTGTTATCATATTTGATTGGTTCCTTCTTTCAGAAACTCCTAGCCTTGGCATCTGATCTGTATGAAAAGGACAAATTGATAAAGGTGATACCGTAATTTGCATTTCATAAATTTGAGGATGCAACACTCTAGTTCAGAAAGAAATGTGAATAATCACTGGTTTAAAAAGTTAGCTGGCAGAATTTTATTCTGAGAGAAGAGCAGAACACATTAATCCACTCTGGGACGGTAATATCTTATTTCGTAGAATATTTAAAAGTCCACTGGGGAAAAGCTGATTTTCCTGAGTACTCTAATTAAGAAATAACCTTGAAATTAGCGTGTCTGTAGCCTAGTACCTATCTGAATTTATCTTGATTGAATGTCACAGAAATATGCAGGTTGGGATCCTTTGGATTTTCTCTTGTGTCTATTCTCATGTTTTAATAATTTCTAGATCTGCAGCAATAATTTGAATCTAAGGCTGCAAGCCTAGACCCAATTATCTGGGAGTAAGGCCCATCTATGTAAACATGTATAGTGGGGTGGGGGAATCGGTGGCCTGCCAGCCAGGTGGTCTTGAACAGCACCTCTCATCAGCCCTAGCTAGCATAGCCAATGGTGAGGGACGGTGGAAGTTGCCGTCTAACAACACCTGGAGGGCCACACGTTATGCCTCCACCCCTGGTGTATAGGATTGCGTTATAAGAATATAAAGCAAGATGTATGACTGAGACATACAGTCATGCCTTGGATTGAGAGCATAATTCGTTCCGGAAACGTGCTTGTAATCGAAAACACTCTTATATCAAAACGAAATCCCCCCTCCAAATTTGTACAGAGATGTTTTAATTTAAGCCGTACTACAGTACTTGTACTGCAAGACGTCGCTTGTATATCAAGTCAATTTTTAAAAAATAAATATTTAAAAATTTGCTTGTCTTGCAAAACGCTCTCAAACCAAGTTACTTGCAATCCAAGGTATTACTGTTAATAGCTCTTAACTGAGAAATGGATATTATGTTTCAGTGAAGAACTTTGTAATTTACAGAAAATTGTCAGAGCAATCGCCAGTTTCATAGATCACAGAAGCATAGAATCATAGAATAGTCGAGTTGGAAGGGGCCTACAAGGCCATCGAGCCCAAGCCCCTGCTCAATGCTGGAATCCAAGTTAAAGCATCCCTGACAGATGGCTGTCCAGCTGCACTTTGAATGCCTCCAGCGTGGGAGAGCCCACGACTTCCCTAGGTAGTTGGTTCCATTGGCATATTGCTCTAACAGTCAGGAAATTTTTCCTGATGTCCAGGTGGAATCTGGCTTCCTATAACTTGAGCCCATTATTCTGTGTCCTGTAATCTGGGATGATCGAGAAGAGACCCTGGCCCTCCTCTGTGTGACAACCTTTCAGGTACTTGAAGAGTGCTATCATATCTCCCCTCAGTCTTCTCTTCTGAAGGCTAAACATGCCCAGTTCTTTCAGCCTCTTTTCATAGGGCTTTCTTTCCAGTCCCCTGATCATCTTTGTTGCCCTCCTCTGAACCCTTTCCAGTTTGTCTCCATCCTTCTTAAAGTGTGGTGCCCGGAACTGGAGCAGTACTCAAGATGAGACCTAACCAGTGCTGAGCTGAGAGGAACTAGTACTTCACGCGATTTGGAAGCTATACTTCTATGAATGCAGCCCAAAATAGCATTTGCCTTTTTTGCAGCCACATCACATTGCTGGCTCATATTCAGCTTGTGATCTACAACAATTCTAAGATCCTTCTCACTTGTAGTATTGTTGAGCCAAGTATCCCCCATCTTGTAACTGCACATTTGGTTTCTTTTGCCTAGGTGCAGCACTTGGCATTTATCCCTATTACATTTTATTCTGTTGTTTTCAGCCCAGTGCTCTAAAAACAAATCTCAAGAGTGTGTGTTTCAGTAACAAGAGTGTGTGTTTCAATGCAAAGAGACTGAATTCTACTCTATATAATGCACAGGATGGCAATGTACCTCATGTGTCTTATATGCTTTAAAATTAATTTCCCTCCTTGGTATTCTGCTGCTTCAGTCTCCCTCTGCTGAGGCTTTTCTATTTTGGTTCACATGGTTCACGTGACCCTGTCAGCCAATTACAGAACAAGAGAAGTAATGGAAAGTTCTTTCTGGGATAAAAGTAAGTCAAAATAGCTCAGCCTTTTCAAGTACTGCTCTTCGGGCTCACCTTTTTATTGGTCTCTTTATTTTCAGCATGCTAAGCACAGCTAATGGTGCCCCAGGAAATAATTAAAAGGCTTCTTTAGACTGTGTTTTTGTAATGTCACTTTTATTTATGGAGTTTCTTCGGTATATTGCAATGTGGTTGATCCTTTAAAAACAGCACCAAAAAAAAAATCGAGGGAATGCATTTCAAATGGTGAGTAATTTCCACAGAAGTACCCATTTCAGCATTTTTTCTGTATCTGGTCCAATAGCCTGACAATTACCACTTCCCAAAGATTTCTGTAACACTCTCCCCACCCCCCACCCCCGGCCCAATCCAGGAGCAAGAGAGGAACAAAGATCACACGATGTGGTCTTAACCAATTGCACATGAAGTTGCAGTCTTAAGAATATTCTTACTTACTCAGATACTAGTATTCCTAAGTGATTTCAAGACTAGCCTTAATTAAATGATTGGCACATTTAACTTAAGACATTAATAAGTAATATAGAAGCGATTTCAGCAGGTTTGGGGATGTCATAACTTCCATGTTCATGAGATAATCTTCTGTCAGGGATAAATGTTATAGCATTTGCACATAGCAAGCAGTGAATGTACACAGTAAGAGCCTGAATGAGAGAGGACAGGTTTTCTTTCTTTCTTTTTCGCCTTCCTTTGGCTTTGGCTACATTCCCAAATTAATGTTGTGGTCTTTTACTGGTCATATATTTTAGAGTCAAATGCCCTCAGTTTAATCAGAACAGGTCTTTGTGAAATCTGATGTCTCCACAACTACATTGTCTCAGAGTAATGTTCTGAGGGTTTCCCCCCCTGAGCAAATCACATTGATACTATTAGCCTTAAAATGCAACTACATTTTCCTTGACCCCAAAGATGGAACAGATTATGGGAGACCTTTTATTGGACTGACATCTGTGTGTGAAACAGTATGACATATACCGTTAATAATACGGTATAACATGTAGCAGATGTTGATAGTATTTTTTTTTTAATCACTGGGTATTTAAAATAATGTGTTAGTGGATGTTATTCTGTTGCCTGTTTTGGTTTATTAAATAGCACAATAGTTTACATGAAATTAACATGCATGTTATTCATTATCTAAATAACAGCCATGGGGAAGCTTGAGCAGTTTCTCTCTCTACCAGGGCCCTGACAAAAATTGCCTCTCCAAAACTGCTATTTGCATTTCAAGGGAAACTCCCACTAGTGCCAATGTAGGTTTCCCCTGGGGGGGGGGGGGGAATAGCAGCTTCTGTCCACAAGCTAAGGGGGAAAGTGCATAATTCAGTATTGGGTGCAGAATTCAGCATCCTTAGAATGTAGCTTTTTTTTTTCAAATAAAGTAAGTTTCTTGTTTTTATGCCTATGAATATATGCAAGAAAGTTTGTGGACAACGTCTGGTTAAATTGTCAAAGGTTTCTCAGTGGACAGAGGCTCTTTTTGACTTACAGAAACAGAAAAATATATCTAAATGTGCAATATATGTACATGATTGGCATGATGTCATGGAAGCTGCATATTTAGTTATCCTTCGTGCAGAATCTGAGTTATCTTAGCACAGACTTTTGACTTTGTTTATGTAGCAAGTCCACATAGCCCTGACCATATGTAATCCTGAGTCTAGCCAACAATGCAAGATTATTCAGGCAAGTGTAAACTGTCTGAGTAGAAGACATTGAAATGCAACTATAATTCAGTGAACTTGCTAAGCCAAACTTTTCTTCTTCTTTTTTTGTAATCAAGAGTTTTCCTGATCACTTAGGGCTGATTCACAAACACTAAAAAAAACCGGTAAGTACTTGCAAAGTTTAAATTGCAAAACACACACACACACAGTGCTGCTTGCATGGACTTTAAATAGCCAGGTTTTCTTACAAGCAACAAGGAACCACAGAGCAAGGCCCTCTCAGTTGCAAACTTAAAACTCAAAAATCCAAGCTTTAAAATGTGGATTAGCTTTTACAGCAGTGCCTCTACATACATATTAAAGTGCAGATATTGGCTTGGACCCTAACCAGTGTTTATTTATTTTATTTTTATTTTATTTATTATATTTATACCCCACCTTTTTTCCTGCAAGGAACCCAAGGCAGCTTACATAATCCTCCTCCTCCTCTCCATTTTATCCTCACAACAACCCAGTGAGGTAGGTTAGGCTAAGAGTCAGTGACTGGCCCAAACAGCGTTCCATTGGTGAGTTCCACTCACAGGGCAATCCTGCTAGTGGAATGGGGGCAAAGGCAATTTTCGCAGCCTCCTGCGCCCCAAAAATTTACTTCAGAGGGTTGGGGGACCTTCTGGAACAGTTTGGGGAGATGCAGTAGAAAGGAGATAACAGCAGGGGTTCCTCTATGCACCACTCACGATGTGAGCGATATGCCAGGGAATCCCAGCTGTTATCTTCAATCACAGGTTGGTGATAAAAATGGGGAGGCGGGCCCGGCAGGAGGGTGCCAGCGCTGGGAGGAGCTGCACCTCCCAGTGCCAACCAAGTCTGTCCATGCACTGTGCACTGCCCCCACGGGGGTGCTATGAAGCCGGGGACTTGCCCAAGCCGCACCTGCCCCCACTGGGGAGGACACGATGCAGGTGAAGCAGCCCTGACTGAGTGCTCCTCCAGCTGTCTCCTCAGTTGGGGTGGCTTTGCTGTGTGTGAGCGTTTGCACAGCTGGGGAAAGCCCACACATAGCGAAGCCATTCCCCAGCCCAAAGCGCTGGTATACTTCAGCCAGGGACCGGATTATATCGGGGACATAGCTCATTTGCCCCCCCCCCCCGGAACCATTCCTCTGAGATAGAGGGAGCAAAAAACTACTTAAAGAATGGGACTGTTCCAGTTGCTAGTGGTGTACGGGCTGATGGAGAAGATACTACTTTTAAAACCACGGAGAGCTCGCCGACGGGGCCAAGTGGGGTGGAGCCCTGCCTATCTAAAGTCCCACCTGCTTCCCAATACAGTTCTCCAGACAGACAGACCTCAATCCCGTCCGTGTGGTGCAATGTGATTCAAAGCGGCAGCACAATGCGCTGGGTCTATCCTTCATGACTTCGCTTCCTGGTTTGGCTAGGGGGGAACACTGAGCATGCGCGATAAGCCACACATGTCCAGAAGAACGCTCCCCCAGGAACGCTAAGGCTCTCGCCCTGCTGGCCAGCAGCTTGTAGGCAGGGGCCAGGGCGACCTGTTCATCCTCTGATCAAAAGCTGGGTTTGCTCAAGAGTGCTCTCTGGCTCACAGAGGAGAGGGCTTGGTTGTTCCCCTCCCTTTGTCCCGCTCATGGCTGCAGGGGCGCCGGGGAGCCAGCCCTCAGCCAGCCAGCCTTCTTTTAAAAAAAAAAAAAAAATCACCCCATCTCAGTTGCCACCAGAGCCTGCACAGCGCTGAGGGGTGGGGAAAAGGAGGCAGATAGAGTGGCAGGGAGGCAAGAGCAGCAGCAGCAGTTTCTCTGTCTAATGTGACTGGAGAGAAGCAGCTCTGCCTCTTTCTGTCAACAAAACAGCAGGAGGAGGTTGATGGAATATGCAGAGCAATCCTTTGTAGGTCTACTCAGAAGTAAGTCTCCCTGAATTCAATGGGGCTTACTCCCACGTAAGCATGCATAGGATTGAGGCCTTAAGAAGGGGGGATAGCTGTGTGAATGCTCTGTGTGTGTGTGTGTGTGTGTGTGTAATGGGGTGGTGGTGTCTGTCTGTTTTGCAATGGGTTCCTGCTGGCTTCCAAGGGATATGATGATGATGATAAATAATAATAATAATAATAATAATAATAATAATAATAATAATAATAATAATTGGCAAAGGGATGGACTGTGGATATGTTCATCACGTGCTGCCCATGATTTCTCCTGAGCAATCCAGCCCTTACTTCTTATGAGATATGCATAATCTGGAATTTTGTACTGTGCTGCTTCTGAGTAGGCCTGCTCTGGTGGAGTCTTTATGGGGGAGATACAAAGGCGTGGATTTTGGATGCTTTCAGAACTTGTTCCTGTGCTTCAAAGGCTGATTTTCTCTGTGGTTTTGAGGATATCATCTATTATTATTATTATTATCATCATCATCATCATGGTAGCGTGGATTCTCCTCTCCCACTCATGATCTTAAAGTCACCTGATTCTCTGTTTAACTGGAGTTGCCACTGGAGCGGGAGAATATGAGTCCAAAAAAGTGCTTTTCTGTGGGCTGCGTTCTCTGATTTCTGACCCCCAGCACTTCGCACACCCTCAGCACTCATGATCTCAAAGACAGCTCATTCAGTTTCCTTCTCTGTGCAATGTGGTCATTGCTGCATGAAAAAAAAATGCAGCTTCAAAGGAGTACTTTTATGTGGTTTATTTATTATTACTCTTGTTGCTGCAACAGGCAAAAGAATGGATTTGGGATGTTCTGAGAACTTGCTGCTGTGTCTGATTACGTGTTAGGTTATCATTGCAGAGTAGTCCATAGCTGCTGCTATACCTATATTGTTGGGAGGGAGAGTAGTGTATGACATCACTGCAGTGTAGTCCAGAGTAATTATCTAGTCTGCTAGTTGGGTTTTTTAAAATTATTATTATTTTAATTTATTTTTAGGGAAATGTAGTTGGAGGAGGGGTGGGATGGGACCGTGAAGTATTTAATGAAAAGGAGGATACTTTCCTTCATTGAATACTTTCTGCATGTAGTTTTCTTCTGACCTCACTGCTTACAAGCCCCCCGGGGTCTGTATAAGAGAAATTTCCAGGTGGGGTACAGGATGCGTCTCGTCTCTAGTGCACATACATGTAAATATGTCAGATGGCCATTTTACATGCTAGGGAGGCTTATGATGAACAAAGTGTAAGACAATTATGTTTTTCTAGTATAGAATTATTTAGGGCACAATCCAATGCATGTTTAGACAGAAAAAAGTCTTACAAATCCTGGCTGGAACACTCTGCAAATTGTAGGGCTTTTTACTGTCTAAACATGCACAGGATTGCACCCTTACTTTATTTTATTATATTCATGTTTTGTCTTTCCTCCAAGAACTAAAGATCTCCCAATTTTTACCCTCACAACAATCCTGTGAGGTAGGTTAGGCTAAGAGGTAGTGACTGGCCCGGATCATCCAGTGAGCAATGGAAGGCATTCGCTGGTTTCCATGTACCTCAATTCTTCCTTTCTGTGCTATATGGGTTACTTGCTGTTGGGGATTCAAAGACTGTTCCACCTCTGGTGGCCCCTTGGATAGGCCTCTAGTGATCCCTTGGCTCCACCTCTGCTGACTTGCTCTCTGCCCCACCAGTCAGATTGGCCACTACTAGCCTCCAGTGTTTAAAACATTTGAAAAATGCAGTGAAGCACCTTAACACTGAACTTCATAAATCTGTGAAGGTTCAGTAGAGAATGAATAGAGCTGTAGTGGGAGGAAGGCAGTGAGAAGCATCCATGGTTGAAAATAAAGAAGAACTAAAGGAGGATAAGGATATTGCAGAGAAACTGAATTAATTCTTCCTATCTATCTTTACTACAGAACTAAAGAACTGAACTGAAATTAGCTTGAACAGATATTTTCATGAAGGGAATCTGAGGAACTGAGGCAAACACCGGTGATGAGATGAAGTTCTAGACTTCATCAACAAATTGAAAACAAAGAAATCACTGGGTCCAGGTGGTAGCCATCCAAGGGTTCTTAAAGAACTCAGATGTGAAATTGCCAATCTTCTAACAGTAATATGTTCCATGTCCCTAAGATCAGCCTCTGTACCGGTGGACTGGCCAATGGAACACCAGTTTTTAAAAAGGGATCCAAGGCAAATCCAGGAAATTACAAACTACTTAGTTTAACATCTTTTCTGTGTACATTGGTGGAAATCATTATTAAAGATCAGGGATGTCGAAGAGTCCTTGGTCTCGAGTCACGAGTCTTTGGACTCAATTCCGAGTCCTTGGTCCAAAATTGTGACTCCCGAGTCACTCCCAAAACTGACTCCACGGGTCCCTATTAAAATCAATGGGGTTTCCCCCCAACAAAATAAGGCTACTTCAGATGTGTGGCTTAAATAAATACTAGGCACAAGTGTGCCTTTTTATTTCAAAACTCTGCAACTGATTTTGGCAAGAACAGACCAGGCAGACAAACCCAAAATAACCAGGGAGGCAGGGAACCCCAAAGCAGGCAGGCAGAGGCGTTTGTCTTGGACAATTCAAACTGTGGAACTGGTTAAGAAGAGACCAGGCAGGCAGAGGAGGCAGGGAACCCCAAAGCAGGCAGATAGGCAGTGCCCTTTGTCTTGGACAATTCAACTGGTGAACTGGTCAAGAAGAGACCAGGCAGGCAGAGGAGGCTGGGAACCCCAAACAGGCAGGCAGAGGCAGCCAAACCCAAAATGGCTGACCCTAACTCTAACCCCCCACAACAACACATCAATCAAAATAAATCTCAACACATTGTTGGAGCTGCGCTCCTGGTAGCTGTCCATAGTGGCCGAGCAGCGGCGCGCCTCGCTTCCATGCGCTCTTCACCAGTGATTGCGCTCCTCTCCACTCCTGGCACAGCCCAGGGATGTTGACGAGTCCTTGGTCTCGAGTCCCGAGTCGAGTCTCGAGTCCCATGAAAAATATTGGGACTCGAGTCAGAGGGGGGACTCAGTCCGACTCACGAGTCGAGTCCTCGAGTCCGAGTCCCCATCCCTGTCAAAGATAGAATTATCAAGCATATAGAAGGGAAAGTCCTGCTGTAAAAGAATCAACATGGCTTCTACAAAGGCAAGTCTTATCTCACTAGTTTTTTTTAGAGTTCTCTGAGAGTGTCAACATGCATGCGGATAGGCAGATGAATGATGTTTATTTGGATGTTCAAAAGCCGTTTGACAAAGTTTCTCACCTAACACTCCTGAGTGAGGTCCTCTTATGGATTGGTAACTGGTTAATGAACAAAAAACAGAGAAAGAAGAAACGGTAAATGCTTGCAATGGAGGGATGTAAACAGTGCCCCCCTCCCCTGGATCTGTATTGGGACTGGAAATTTCTAACTTGTTCATATATGATCTGGAATTAGGAGTGAACAGAGAGGTGGCCATGTTTGTGGATGATACCAATTATTTAGGGTGGATTTATTTTATTTTATTTTTTAGAAAGGGGATTGCAAAGAGCTTCAAAAGGATCTCTCCAAACTGGGGGAAATTGACATTAAAATGGCAAATGCAAGTGTAAGTGCAATGTAAGCAAGTGTAAAGTAATGCAGATTGGAGCAAAAAATCCTAATTTCACATATATTCTGATAGGTTCTGAGCTGGCAGTGACCGATCAAGAAAAGGATCTTGGTGTAATGATCAACAGGTTGATGAAAATATTGGCCAGTATGCAACTGCTGTAAAAAAATGTAAAGGAAGCACTTCTTCCCACAGCACAGCAGAGTTAAACTAAAGAATTCTCTGCTACAAGATGTAGTGATAGCCACCAACTTGGATGGCTTTAAAAGGGGATTAGACAAATGCACGGAGGATAAGGCTACCAATGGCTACTAGTCATTATGTCTATATATTACCTCTGGTATCAGAGGCAGTGTGCCCCTGTATATCAGTTGCTGGGGTGCTAATGCATTCATGTCTTGCTTGTGGACTTCCCATAGGCATTTGGATTGCCACTTTGGAAACAGAATGCAGGACTAGATAGACTTTTAGTCTGATCCAGCATGGCTCTTCTTGTGTTTCTGTGCCAAGGGCACAGAATACAGAAAATGTCAGATTCCCGGTAACTTTGGCATATGATATACACAATTATTATTTTGGAAATCTGGATATATGTAAGTGCTAAATATATTTAAATAACATTTAATGTTAAAATACATTTATCACAGTATTGCTTTATTAAGTAATTTGTATTTTTAAAGATGAAAAATGCCTCTTTGCGTGCTTAAAGGAGTCCTTTTGAGTTAATCCCCTCCCCATGAAAATTCATTATAAAAAGCTCTGGTAACCATACCACAGGGGCTTATCGGAAAATTGGAGGGATATCCAATATAATTGGATGGACATAATACAGATATGGATATAACACACATGCGCGCGCACGCACACACACACACGCACACGCACAGAGTGAGTAAATATATTAATCCCAATTTTTTTTTAAATTGTCTTCTTTACTTGGACATTTATAAACTACATTTCTGCCTAAAATGGCATTCAATGCAATTTGCAAAACAATCCTAAAATCACAATCAATAAAAACAAAAGAAATATCAGCAAGAAAACTGTCAATATTTTTTAAAAACAGGCAGATCGGTCTGATGAACGAATTAATAACCAGAATAAAAGTACCTGTACTTGAACTATTATTTAGCCAGCAAGAGAGAGAGACAGAGAGAGAAATTCTTTAAAAGATGTTTCACTTGTCACTGAAATGTCAATAGTGTAGGAGCCTTCGTGTGCAATCCTATGCATGTTTAGACAGAAAAAAGTCCTGCAACTCCCAGCATTCCCTGGGGAATGCTGGGAGTTGTAGGATTCCCCCCCCCTTGTCTAAACATGCATAGGATTGCATACTTAGACTCCAAATATGCAGCTATTGCGGTTGAGCTAGAATGGGAGCAACATGCTCTCTGCAATTTGTCCCTGTCAGTCAGGAAGGAAACTACGGCATTGTGCACTAAACAGCAGCTTCTGAACTGTCTTCAGAGCCAGCTTGCCTCATGTAGAGTTCATTGTCTGCAATAATCCAAGCAGGAAGTTTCTAAAAATGACTGTGGCCAAATTCTTATATATGTACAAGGGTGGCCTGGAAAAGTCTCAGCAAATTCCTGTCCCCACTCCATTCCATTTTGGCTGGGAACTTTTCAGCCGCCCCTTTTTAAAATAAAAGAAGAACAAAGCAAGCTAAAGATGCGTGGGAAGAGAAGGAAAGATACCTTCTTCACCGGCAGACCCGTGTTGCCAGTACAAAACAAATATATGAACTGTGGTCCCAAGGATTAACGTTTAACAGTTTGCAAATAATTAGGGGCTGGAATAGACTTAGCATGAAAAAAAGAAGTAGTCATGTGAGGCAGAGAAAAGCACAACGTGGACATCATAAAAGACCAATGGGAATTTTTTAAACATCAAATCAGGGCCAAAGCAGACAGTGCTTCAAACGTGTGTCTACTGGCTATGTCTTTTCATTTCTATTCTAGAGTAGGTGCAGGGCCCCCAGTCTAGATCTTAAACGTCTCCCCACCCTCTATGTTAGAGTCCTGATTCAGATCAGGGCCCCTGTGCTTACTCTGCAGTAAAAATGAAGAAGAAAAAGAAACAAGCTAGCTGCTAGACGTACATTTAAAGTAATAATAATAATAATAATAATAATAATAATAATAATAAATTATTATTATTATTATTATTATTTTATTATTATTATTATCTGTTTTGGCCCAAAGAGCGGTCAATGAGGGGACTGACTTTTTAATCTACATTCCATCTCTAGCTGAAGTGATGAAAGGCAGCCATGTAGCCAGATAAATACTGCAAGAATAGTTTGATCTTAACTATTCTGCCCAGCAGTGTCTGTAACCCAGACACAGGAGGCTGGAGGCATGTAAGTCATGAAAACCAAGAACTGAAACAGATAATTATGTTCATTATTCAATCTGAGTGGAATTCATGCATGAGCCATTTTTTATCTGAAGTGGCAGCAAAAAAAAAAAGAGTCTTTGGTAGTTTCATATTTTTAGTTTAAAAGAAGTATCGTATATTCATACATGAAATAATCGAATATGATTGATGAAAAAATCTGTATGTAATGCTTACATTTTTAATCTTCTGAAACAGTCGTCTGTGCTGCTGTGTTGAGGCAGTGGATACGAGATAAAAGGCCCAGCACCAATGTCAGCAGCCACCCACAACTTCTCTGTCGATGCTTCCTCAAAAACCTTGTACATGCAGGGGTGGGCAACCTGCAGCCTTCGGCCTAATTTCATGTGGCCCTTGGCTTAATTTAAAAGTCCTCTGCAAGTGATCAATTCAGAGCTCTGGTAGGAGTGATCTGTCCTTTTCCCTTTATTGAAAGCACGCTGGACAGGGAAGGAGGAGAGAAAGGGGGTGGCAGAAAGAGAGAGAGAAGGGATAGCAGAGACAGACAGACAGAAAAGGAAGGGCCCTGCCAACTGTTTGGCTCTCGCTGCACCCACCACTGGCTCCGCCCCCACCTCCTACTAGCAGGCAGCCTTAGAGAGATTGCCTCTGAGGGAAAGCACCCCTCAACAGAAAAAGGTTCCCCACTGAGCTGTGTTGCACAAGGAGCCTTTTTGGGGTGGGGTGGGGTGGGGTGGAACAAAGGGTAGAGCTATGGGAAGGGATGCAGGGGGTACTGTCAGCATTGCCTCAGGAGCTTGGTAGATGAAACCAACCTTGAATTGGAGAGATACAGAGCATTAGCTTGTATATTGACCTAAGTGAAAACTACAGGGCCACTGAAGAAGGCCTTTGGGCCGAAACGCGTTTGGCTTCTACACACAAGTAAAGAAAGCTTACATGCTGTGAGGACATTCTCTGGAAGCACCAAACAAAAAAACTTTGGCACTAATAATACTTCATCTAGAGAGAGAGGTCCTCAAGTCTGAAAGGACATTAGTATCATCTTCAGCCCTTAAGACGTTGTATTTTACAGGTCTAATTGTTTCTGTCTTATACATGTTTTATATATATAATTTTTTAAAAAACATTTCTGGAAATTTTTATATTACATTATAAAATTTAATCTATTTTACTATATTTTATGGTTATTTTTTATATATACAATTCTTGACTTTTAAGTTTCTATGCTTTGTGTTTGTCAGGATTTTAAACATAGTCCCTTGTTGTATGTTTCTAGCCTCACATTGGTTACAGTTGGACCAAGGGATCTAGATCTAGTTGGTCTAGATCTTCCTTTGTTATTATGGCAGTTGTTATCTTCTTGAGAACAGGACAATTCCATAAAAGGTTTGAGCGTAGTTTTAATGGAAAACAGGTTTGGTAAGACAAACTTAATTACAGTATATATACTTGATGAGATTTCAGGTTTGTAGATAAAAATGACATTGGGCATTCTTTCTGAAATTTGCTTCATGTACACAACATCAATTCATACATATTAAAAGGATTCAGAAGTGCTAGACCGTGCTGGCTGGGAATGGTGGGTTTTGCAGTCCAACACATCTGGAGGGCACTAGGTTGGGGGAGGCTGCAGTAGACTGACATAGGCCATCCATTGGGCAGTATCCAACTATCCATTGGGCAATATTCTGTTAGCACAAATGGTGTTGCGCTAGGGGAGACTAGGTTCCAAACTATGTGCAAGAGGAGAGTTCAATAAAGTTACATTTGCAGAAGCATGGCTGCACAGGCAGTTGTACAACTGGTTGCACAAGCAGCCGTGCATTACAATTGTGCAACTGGTTGTGCAACCACTTTCACAGCGGAAAGATTTGGCAGAGCTCCGTTAGTGCTATTTAAGTTTGCGGAATAACACCATTAGATACTGTCCATTATAGATAGTTAGTTTTTGTAAGACTCTTCAGTTTGGCAAGTCCAGTTGTCAGAGAGCTTATCCTTATTTTTCAGCCCAATTTTCCCATCTGAGGAATAAGGGGAGACTGGTGACTCCTTTGTCAGTGGGGCTCCTTATCCATTTCAGCTTTTATTCTGAGCTTTATAGGAGCTATCCATGGTGGTGGTCCTATTTTGGGGGTGGAGTACAGCACCATGGATAGTTCCTATAAAGCTCAGAATAAAAGCTGCAATGGATAAGGAGCCCCACTGACACAGGACTCACCAGCCTCCCCTGGGATTGGAAATAATACTGACTTCTCTCCTGGGTTTTCAAGAGAAAGGTGGTTCAGTGTGCCATAAATACAATTTCAGAAGTTTGGATAATGACTTGACATTTACTCAGGGTTATACTGACTCCAATAATAATTAGAAGATAATAGGAATCAATTGCTGGAAGTAAGAACTAGAATGCAACATTCTGAATTAATTCAAATAACAAAGTGAAGAAGTTCACACACAGTAGTAGCCATGGCCAAGGACATGAGCTACTGGTATGTATGTATGTAACCTTGCTTGTCTACCTTGCGTGAGTAAACAACTGGCTGTGAGACTGCCTTGCTAGGTTGCAAACTTATTTTCTTATGACGTTATAGCTCCGTGTCTTTCAAAATTAGTTTAGCTGCATAAGTAAATTTGATTACGGTAATATGAAAATAAGGAAAGAATTCAATGGCCTGTGTGTAAGGCACTGGAGTCTCTCACAGTGGTCTCTAGTGTCAGGGCTGATGCCCTTTGCTCCCTGTGCTGCCAAATTAAGGAAAGTGCTGGCCTGATCTCTGCTGTACTCCAGCACCATTGAGGGCTTCCAGCTTACAGGGATCAGGTGATACCAACAGCCAATAGGCTCCCATCTTCCCCTAAGATGCTGCTGACTCTGGCTTGCCTCCTCAGTCTGAGTGAAGTTGTTTATGTGCAGGTTGAGTTGCTCCTATACTGCTTGTCCAATACTTGCTCAGTCACTAGCACCAATACTGTGGTGAACAGGAGGTCCAACAAAATTATTATTTGGGTGTGTGTGTGTCTTCTCACTTTTAAATCAATATATCTATGACTGGGCAGTCACAAAAGGAAATAGAAAACGGAGGTGCTGATAAACTATCTACATTTTTATCTGCATTATATCAATCTGGCAATGTCCTTGGCCAAATACACATGTCTTGAATGTGCCAGTCTTCCTTTCTAAATGGAAATATACTCCAAACTGCTCAACTGTACATAAAACCATTTTTGTGTTCTGAGATTTTAAATCTAGAAATATGAATATAAACAACATTGAGCTCATGTTCCATTATATGGGGTATAATTAAGAACAACAACAATGGTTATAACAGCTTTCTTCTTATAAATGTTAGTTATATTGACTAGGTAGCAATACATTTCCAACAAAATTTACCTTTCATCTGCTTGTGAGATGCTGGTTCCAGATTTTGCAGGACCCTTGGGCAAGATGGCGTCAGTGGCCTGCCTGCCTCCCTCCCTCCCTCAGTGGCTGCTCCCCTCCTTTGATCTTATCACTCTTCATATAATTGGAATGAGCAGGTGAACAGGCAATGACATCAAGGAGGAAGGGAAATAGGACCAGGGTTGGCAGTGGACCCCCTTCTGGGGTGTGTGTCTCAGCTAGGGATGTGTGTGTGTGGGGGAATGTGTTCAGTTCAGATTAAAATGTTGCACTGTCACGCCAGTACACAAACTGAAACAGTTGTGAAACTCAGTTATCCTTTGAAATTCACACTTCTCCAAATTTTGCAATAGAACATTCCAGAATCTACAGCCAGGCCTTTATTAGGACCAACCAAAATTTCACGAAGGAGTGAGCAAGCTTTCTAGCCTCCATAATTCCTTATCAGGCTGGATGTTAAGCAAACCAGGGGTAGGGAGGAGGGAATAATGCTGGCTTGCTTGATGTTGAAGCCACAAGACCTGCATTTGGTCACAGTCTGAAGGAGGAGTGTAGGAGATGATGGTAGACTTACAAAGCAATCCTTTACATGTCTAATCAGAAGTACGTGCAATAGAATCCAATGGGGCTTTCTCCCAAGTAAGTTAGTATAGAACTGCAGCCTTTATTGGATTAGGCTCTACTAGGTGCTATGCAGCTTTCAATTTGCACCTAGGATTGTTTGGAGAAAGAAATACACAGTGATTGATCTCCTGTTTTTAAACATATAAAATCCAGTAGTTACCCAGATCTGCCTTCAGCTTTAAGTAAAACATGATTGTTCCTTGCTAGGTAGAGAAGAGAAATAAAGAGAAACATAGTGGCAGTTCTTGTATTAGCAAAGCTGGAGATTAATTTTAAGTGTTGTACTAGGTTAAAAAAAAGGCAATATAAGCCAATCTGGGCAGAAATTAAAAGAAAAACAAAATACTATTGCATTTTAGAGCAATAGTAAAAGCAGCTATAAGATAAGGTACATTTAGAATACAATCCTATGCATATTTAGGCAGAAGAAAGTCCTACAACTCCTAGCATTCCCCAGCCAGCCAGTAGGACTTTTTGTGTGTGTCTAAAACATGGATAGGATTGCACCCTTAGAGACCGTCACCTTTTGAATGCCTGCTAAAACAGCACCGCTTCAGCATGTCTTTTAAAAATGGGACAATGAAAGAGAGCATTCCGCAATCTGGGCACCCCAACTGAAAAAGCCCCATCTCTACCCATTCATCAAACCTTCAGAAGCCCCAAGAGGTAGGTAGAGTGAAGTTCTCAGGCAAAGTCATATGGAAAGGATTTATGGAAGTCCCACCCTCCTGCCAATGTTGCCCTTTTAATCCATGCATCACATCTGAGGCTGTCTGGTCAGTTTCTCTGCTTTTGCTTGCCTGAATGTTGATCCCAATGAAACTGACCCTTGCACACTGGTTTCATCAAGCCACTTTTATTTTAGTTCCCTGACACTGAATAGAGACCCTTATATAGAGAGATGTCTGAACTCAGAAAGTTTTTGAGTGTGCAAATAAAATGGTTCTCATTTTCTCCTCCTGCTATTTCAAATAGAGGCATGCAGAACTGGGCATGAATACAGTGCAGGCAGCTGGATTTTATTTTTGCAAAGTTCAGGAAGGCTTGGATGCAGCATTTTTTATCTTAATGTGAAATACTGTGGTGGGAGTGGCTGAGATAAATCGTTTTGGGCTCATCTTGAGGCTTAGTGCAGTGTTTCTGAAGCAATTATTTATTATATTAATTTGGCTCTTCCGAGAGCAACATAAATCTCAGAAAGTTCTCTGCAGCATGTTTATCTCTAGTTTGTGCCAGGCCATGTTCCTATCCTCCCAAGAAACCAGTCTATTTGTATTTGAGTTAGCTACTTCTGACTTTATGCAACATTATCTTTCTGTATAGGAAACGATGCCAGGCCCCTCCTTCTATAGTTTCTATACTCTCATGGCCATGGCCATTTCCATGTTGTTCTATAAAGGCAGGGACATGAAAGGCAATTCTGGCCAACATTTAGTTTTAATCAGGATACTGCTCTGTTCCTAATTCACCTTATGGACACAACTGGATTTGTTTCTTGATCAGCACTCCTATATCACATTGCTATGTACTATCAAACAGTGCTGCTGCTATGTACTAGAGCGGACACACTGAATTTCAAAGAGGTGTTTCTGCTTACAATGATGCCTTTATATACAGATTTGAAATCATCAGGAGATTACTAAATCTGTACAAATCTGTTTTTATTACTTTGCCAGCACCTCATTTTCTTAGGCAGCCCTTCTGTCTGCGGGGCATTCCTTGTCACACTATGGCCGTGTGCACAACACAAAGAAGCAGTTTTAAAAGGGAAAGTCTTTATTTCAAATACTCATCTTTCATTCTTTCTGCAATAATACTTGGCACAATTAAAAATAATACTTTTAGATAAAATGCTTCCTTCAGCTTTTTCTTTATGGCAACACGGTCATACTTATGTAAGATGCCTTTAAAAAAAAAAAAGGTGGGTTGCAAGTTAGCACTATTTATGAAATGGCAAAATATGCAAGGTCTCATTAAAAACAATAACATAAACTATAAGCTCACATATAAAAGGTTGTCCTTTCTCATCTGCAGCATGAGGGAACCACAGAATATTAAAGAGGATACCAAGTATGACTTTCTAAATGTGGATGTACATGTAATGGGAGACACCAGGCTGGAGCCAAAAATGACATACCTGTGTTGAGTTCTCTCCCTCCACAATGAGGAGAAAATAGGAATATTAGCTCAGACACACTAAGAGCTAAAAGTAAAATGAAATGTGGCAGGACTATCAGTCTGGACACATCCAATGACTCAAATGTCTGACGAACTAGACAAAACAAATAGCCAAGTCAGTGCTTTTAATCTTTGAATGCAAATTACAGTAAGTTCCTTGCGCAGTCCAGAGTTCACCCTCAGTATTAAGTGGTAGATTTTGCAAAGTAATCAGGGGTTGAAGACCTCTAGCAAGACAGAACACATTTCTGGGATTCTTCAGTAAAAATAAAAAATGAGAAAGGTGAATTGTGGACAAAGCTGACCTGTAGACCAAACAAGATGGTGGCCAAAATTGCTACTGTACAAGGAACCTTTAGAGCACAGTCCAACAGGATTGATACAAGATTGATGAAGAGCTCCAACCTCAGAACCGTCTGTCTACTCTAAGATCTGCTCAGCAGGGCACGAAGAACAACAGAGGCTTGTAACTCGCTTGTAACATTTTGAGCTTGAGGCCAGTCTAGCTCTCTTACCTTTCTGGGACACGGCTGGGAATGGAGAGGTTTGTGGATCTGCCAGATCCACATCTTCTCCCCTCTCCTTCTTCCTCACCAGCATCCCTCCTTTCCACCCTCCCTGTCTTCTTCTGAGGGTGCAACTGAGACCTCGGAAGAGGAGCTGCTGTGGAACTTTCTGCATAAGCTGGGGGGGGGGAGGGAGAAACATCTGCAACTGGATCTGCTTCGTGGTTGTAGCTCTGCATGCGGTTGCAGAGGAAGATATCTGCAGCATACTATGGCTACCCAGACGCCATCTGGGAGCCTTTGAATTGCTATCTTAATGACCCAAATGAAATGTGTTGGTGGAACCAGTCCAGTTTGAGGTTCACATGATAAAATCTTGCCAAAGGGCCTATTATAAGAATGAATTAAAAATATGAGAGCATTTCCCCCCAAAGAGGTCTTATGATTTTCCTCTGGCTCATATGGTACAGTGTGGTTACAATTTTACAAGTTATTTGCTCTTCATTTTAACTTTTAATTTTCTCACATGATTTGTTATAAAGAGAATAATTCTCCAAGTTAGATTGTTTTTCCAGGGGGAGAACTCCGAAAGGAAATATAATTCCTTTCTGATTGAGTGGATTGTGTCTCCTGTGTGGTGGATCAGCAGTGCCACTCTGAGAATAATGACCGTTGATAGGAACTGTAACACTGATTCAGAAAGAAAAGTGAGATAAGAGCTACGAATCAGTGTAAGAGTTTGGGGACAATTACTTTGGACAGTATTACCATGGTGAAGGGAATGGAGGTCAACGCTTTTCTGGGTGGTTGAAAGGGTCAATATTATAGTTAAGCACCTTGCCATATAGTACATTCTGTTAGCTATGATATGTTTTGAGTATGTTACACTAGAAAGCTTATATTTTTGTGAACAAAAGGATTCCACAGGCAGAGGAGAGCTGTTATACTGTATATCTAAACCTGGGGCCTCAAACCTGGTGCCCATGGACACCTCTTTTGGCGCCCACCAGGCTCCCTGCCCATTCTTGTCTTTATTTTATTTCTTAAGATATATTTTTTTTAAATAAAGTTTTTTTAAAAAAACTGGGAGTTTGGCACACTGTAAAGTGAAGTGCTGCCCCACCCCCGTGCCATTTTTATTTGGGACCATAAGAGTGGTTTTTTGTGTTGGATCTCAGATTCCCCCCCCCATTGGGCAAGTTACTTTTCTTTTAGTCTCACCAGTTTGCTTTCTGGGAAATGAGTGTCTTGTGACCAGCAATATCCAGCATGGCAGCCATTTTATGAATGGGCAAGCCCCCCACATTAGCCATTCTGTGAAAGCGCCCACAACACATTCTCAAAATTCCAAATGTGCCCATCAACCAAAAAGGCTGGGGACCACGGATCTAAATATTCCAATACCTCTTTCAGAGACAACGTGAATTTCAAAGAGCCAGCCAATTAGTTTTTCTACTTGGTGATCAAAATCTCTCGAAAATCCCCCAGATGTATTTGTTCCTGCCAGAGTGGCCTTTATAAACCTTAATGTTATGAGGATTCTCTAAAGTAAAACAACACTGGGGGTGTTTTAGGGGCAAGAGCATATAATAGATGCCTAGTAAGCCACTCTGGGTTGTTGCAGATTGTTGTAATATGCTGTGTGAGAGCATGTGTGAGTTAGTGAGCCTCATGGCAAAGTATGAGTTCAAGTGTTCTCCACTTGGTAGAGTTTTGAATGTGGAGGTGGAACACTAGAAGTCAAAATCTCCACTGAACACTGTATGACACATTCACTTTCTCACAGCTTCAGCTCTTCATTTGTGAAATGGGGACATCGTTGACCTGGCTCTCATGGATGTGAGGAAGAATGATAAGGATTGCAAATCATTTTGCACATGAAAAGGGTCAGGAAAAATGATTAATAACAATCCTACTTATATAGCAGCAGAGAAATGAAAAATAGAGACTGAATGTAAAAAATGTAGGATGCATTGTCACATTGCCTTTTGCTCTGTTACTGTCTCATGTACTTGAAGCAATGAACATTTCTTCTTTCATTGAACATCAAATCATTGATGCTAACTCCTACTTTGTGACAGCTCCAAGTGCCTGCAATTTTTTAAAAAGTAACCTATCTAAAAATTCAGCTAGCTCCATGACATTCAAGCCTTTTTGTAAGGGACTAAGAGAAATAATCTTTCTTTCCTCCTGAGAAAGCTGTTATATTTCACTTCCAAAACAAAAAAAACAACAATTCCTATAAATTGCCAGCTAATTTCATGGAATATTTGTTTTAGGAAGAAGCATCTTTAAAATAAGATGGCCATCTAAGTGTATGTAACCATTGGGTTGAGCAGCTAGGAACTTGTTTACATCAGAATTTTTAAAACAAATCTGTGAATGTTTTAACTATATGGCTCAACTATTACTTGTTTAATTTACTCAGTGCATTGTGGATTTCTGCTGCACAGTATGGGTTGGACATATACAGAAAGAAATAAAGAAATATTACTGTGAAGAAAAGAGCCTTTGGGGGTTCCTACATGTACACACACACACACACGCCTCCTCATGTGTAAACCAAGTAAGGCCAGTTGGGGGGCGAAGTGTGCATAGTTCCTATGGATGGCGCCTGGAAGTCCGGAAAATCCGGTCTAGTCAGTGACCCGGCTTTTAGATGTAAATGTCATGAGTCTCCCTCCCCCTGCCTGGCCAGGTGAAGTTCATTCTAATTGGCTGGAGGCAGGAAAGCTACAGAAAGGGGGAGGGGGGAAGAGCTATATTCCAAGGTGGGAGTTTTGTTTCTTTGTCTTTTGGGTCACCGCATGGTGGCTGTTGGAGCAATGGTGGTAAGCCAAGGAGAGGCCCCAGGCCTTCGGGAGGCCTCAGGATCCGACCCCAGGTAGCTCTTGGTGAAATTAGCTGAATGAGGGCTCTGGTAAAGGCAGGCCCTGTGGAGGGCTACCCATCTCGGACCTTCGGGTAGGTGGAGTAGTTCCCCCCGGGCGGCAGGGCTGTGCTGGATCCAACCCTGGAAGAGAACTGACCCTCAGGTAACCAGTTGTGTGCCTGAGAGATAGAAAGAATCAGGTTTTGTTATTTTGTAGCTCTATTTCTGTGTACCAAAGTGTCTCTCTCTAATTTTGTGTGCTTCCCTCATTTCCCACCTTTTGTTGTATAATGCTACCAGAATAAACCTTTCTTTTGGTTTTTTACCCCACATGGTGTTTGTGGATTGCTCTGCTTGGTTCAGTATCTAAATTCAGGTTACAGAATTAAAGGCGAGTCCCTGAACAGAGGTTCAAGTAGGATTGCAAGGAGCTGAGGCTGGCAATCTGGTATCTTGAGATCTCTGGGGGTCTTGGTTCCTTTTGGGTAGGAAAGAGTGGGGGTGTGGCGGGTCAGCCAACCCCCCTTCCTCCACAATTACATATAGCATTGTGCACTCGGCCACTTCTTAACCAAAACATAAAGCAGTCCCTATGGCCAAGGACACTGGTTGACTGCATGGCTCTGATCATCTGGAAGATTACAGAATTTGACTTCCAATTCTTTTGATCCAAATTCTGCTACTCAGCCAATCCATCCTTCTGAATCTTAGTAATCCCAGACTTCTTTTACAAAAAAGAGCAAGTATATAGTCCTCATGCTTGAGTAGAGAAATTGCACAATTTAGGTCTTGCACCAAACTTTTTAGTTTCCATGGGATACGGAAAGGCTAAAGCACTGGTTCAGCAGTGTGTCAGGGATGTGGAATTGCAAAATCTGTTGAGCCAGGCTGCAACATATTCTGAGCTCAGGGGGGAGGGGAGGGCATTAGCACAAGCAAAATATCTAGCAGAGCTGAATGTCCCAAAATTCAGGAAAGCGTTTACTTTAGCCTCCCCCTGCCTGGCCAGGTGAAGTTCATTCTAATTGGCTGGAGGCAGGAAAGCTACAGAAAGGGGGAGGGGGGAAGAGCTATATTCCAAGGTGGGAGTTTTGTTTCTTTGTCTTTTGGGTCACCGCATGGTGGCTGTTGGAGCAATGGTGGTAAGCCAAGGAGAGGCTTTGCTTTGCCCTCATCATTGCTGGAAGGAAGGTTTAGAGGTACCCCATATCAAGAGTGAACATGCCCCTGTGGAACGAACGCGGTGGAAACGGCTGGCCATGTTTTGCTGCGCTTTTTTTTTTATCAAGATTTGCGCCAAATCTTCATTTTACCTATTATTCAACACATTCCCGGTAGAGCCGAATCATATTATGTACACAGTATCTTTTGAAGGGCCAAAAGCACCAAGTCACGCTGAAAGTAGCAAGCTTTTGTGCAACTGCTATAAGTCGAAGGAAAAGTGTGCTGTTGAACCAGTTAAATAATGAGCTTGGGACCACGGGGGAGTGAGAGGTTAATATAAAGATTGAATACATTGTGGTGGTTTTGTTCTAATTGGTTTTTGACCGAAAATAAAATTATTATTATTATAGTCCTCATGCTTGAGTAGATTTAAGAGATAAAGGCAGCACCTGAGAAAGGCCCTGGGAGTTTGTTCCATATAAAGTGTATCCCTACTGCATTTTAGACTTTGCAGGATGGTCCAGAAGTCTCAAATTAGAAGCGGTTCAATATGTAATGATTCAGAGGGTATTCTCACTGAATGGTTTTAAGAGGTGGAATTATACGTGTTACTGCACATTCGAGAAGGAGAACTTGGACTACAAAAAGAGGACTTGCATGGGAGCCCCTCATCTCTGTCGACACTCTCCAACAGAGTACTGCAGGGGTCCCCAATACTTATTTATTTATTTGTTTATTATATTTATACCCCACCTTTTTTCCTGCAAGGAACCCAAGGTGGCTTACATAGTCCTCCTCCTCTCCATTTTATCCTCACAACAACCCTGTGAGGTAGGTTAGGCGGAGAGTCAGTGACTGGCCCAAAGTCACCCAGTGAGTTTCATGGCTGAGCGGGGACTAGAACCCGGATCTCCACAGAGTCCCAGTCCAACACTCTCACCACTACGCCGCACTGGCTCTACGGTGCTCACGGGGGCCATGGTGCCTGCAGGGACCTCCAGTGGCACCCACAAAGCTCTCCCTTGGCAAACATGAGGGCAGCCTTCTTTCTTTCCCTCTCCAGCATCTAGCCCTGGCTCTTTCTCTCCCCTTGACCCCTATGCCTTGCTATTTCCCGCCCCCTCCCAGCCTCTAGCCTCACTATTTCTCCCTCTCCCTCCCCACCTCTTTAGCTCACCTTTGACTAGCCAGGCCCCCACAGTAGTCAATATGTGATTAACCTCATCCTCCATGGGAGCCATTTTGTGGTGGTACCCACAGCAGTTTCCCAAATGTGCCCACAGGTCCCCAAAAGGACCCCTGGAGTTTGGCAGCCTTGAGTGGGCTGCCGAAGTGAAACTAACAAGGAGGTTCATACTTTGCTTTTGATATAGTCAATTTCAACCCTTGCATGAGCAACCTGAATACAGCCGAAATCACTCTGTGCAGCCATGTTACTCACCCCAAACCTCTCCTTTTCTTCCTCTCTCCTGTCCTGGAAAACTTTCAACAGTCCATTGTTCAACTGCTATTTGCTATACTTTTTCAATGAAACTCAATTTTCTGGAAAAGCTCTGATCTCATCTCTCTTGCTTCCTGAGTACCTTTCGTGAGTATTCTTTTACCTTGATTAAACTACTCCAGTTACTCCTGCTTGACTCCCTTGTTTTTTTGGTTAGTGCTAAGCTCTGGAATAGTTCTACTGGACAGATAGCAGCATGTCTTCCAGCAGAATAGAGCCAGGGTCACAAATGGTTCCCCTACCTCACTTTTGAGTCAAATCCTGCTCCTTGGCCAATAAGGTTCCTGGAACAGCTAACCTACCTCACAGGGTTGTTGTGAGGATAAAATGGAGAGGAGGAGGAGGATTATGTAAGCTGCCTTGGGTTCCTTGAAGGAAAAAAGGCGGGGTATAAGTATAATAAATAAATACAATACAATACAATAAAAACAATCAATAAAAACAATCAGTTCTTGCCTGCAGCTTACAATCTAAAATGACACAGCACAAAAGGAAAAAGGGATAGGAGGGAAGAGGAAAAAAGCAAGTGGCCTTTTAGCAGGGCTGGTGGAATGGCTCTGCTTCTCATGCCTTCAAAAACAGTTCAGAAACGTAGCTGATACAGAATGCAGCCACCTGGATGCTTGTGAAGGCCATGTGTTCTGATCATATTTTACACCACTGCTGTACCAGTTACACTGGCTGCATACCTACATGTTTCTGAGCTCAAATTAAAGTGCTGGTTTTGACCATCAAAGCCTTGAACAGTTTGGGGTCAGGTTATTCGAAGGACCACATGTACCCGTACAAACCTGCCCAGACCCTGAAATGGCCCTTAGAGGTCCTGATTTCTGGCCCACCATCAGGCTGCTGGGCACCAGGAAGAGGGCCTTTTCTGTGGTGGCCCCACATCACTGGAACGGTCTCCCTAAAGAGGTGCATCTGGCCTCATCTGTATCTGCTTTTAAGTGAACCTCAACAATTATTCTCCCTTTCTTGCAGGATTTTATTGATGTGTATAAATGCTGGGTCCTGGGTGTTAGCTGCTGTTCCTTTTATCTCTTGGTTTGGATTGTTTTAATTGTTTATTGTGTTTTAAATTTCTGTAAGCTGCTTTGAAAGGGGTTTTGCTCTGAACACCAGAGTATACATCTATTAATTAATTAGATGTTGTATTTGTTTTTATGCTAAATATGCTGAGCACCTCTGGGGTGCAAATGCATGACCAGCATGATTCAGTGAAATACACAACCATCCACTTTACAAAACTTTTATTGTAAAGCAATTGAGTTACACATGTAGCTAGAAGAACGGCTTATGTCCATCCCAGTACCTAGCACCCCAGTCCTATGAATCCACATAGCTGTGGAGTGTATAGGATGTTGAAATAATTAGCTTGAGCTGGATTGTTCCCCGTGCTTTCTATAGCGTTCTCAGCATGTGTGTGTGAAATCAGCCCTTCTTCCTTCTCTTTCTTCCCACCCCCCCTCCTTTCTTGTCGTATTGCTTCCTTTGAATAACTGTGCTGTTGTCACTGAATAGCATTTTGTGTGCTATTGCCCTTTTCCAGCTCCAGGAGCTGTTGCACGCTGTGTGAAGATTTGATTTAATCTCTGCTCATTTTCTTTCTTCCCTCTTATTCTCTTTTCAGTTCTTTCAATTCATTTATCAAAACAGTCCTCCTCTATTAATAAAGGAGTGACATTTTCTGTAGAATTGCTGTCAATGAAACAGAAATTAAAGCTTAGTTGGTAAAATCAGACCTCTTTAATTTTCCTGTCATTTTGTCTTTGTTCTCACAGTATCATAGGATCATAGAGTTGGAATGGGCCTACAAAGAGGAGGGGTCTCCCATCCAAGTAATAACCAGACCTGACCCTGCTTAGCTTTCCACACTCAGACAAGCTGAGCCAGCATGAGCCACAGGCCTGTATGTCTTCCTGTTCCATCGTTGTTGTTGTTGTGTCTGTGAATCATCTCTAGTGACTCCCCCTTTATTTGCTATCTTTTGTGATTCCAATTGCAATTAAACCCAGTGGCGAGCATATTTCAGGGTTGCAGGATCTACTTTGGGTTGGATCCAGGATCTGCCTTCCACAAGACTCAAAAGTGTGAAATTAGATCAGTTTGCATTAAAATAAGGATCAAACAAAGGTCTCCCTCATCCCTACGTAAGTTACAGTACAAGCGATTTCTTTTGTACTTACACCATTGATCCCCCAGTTATTAATTGAGCTCCTTTAAGCAATGCAAGTTGGCAGCCCAAGGACAAAGTGATAATGCTGGGAAGCATATTTGACATACAGTAGCATCTATCCTTGCCTTGATTTTCAGAGCCAGGCACGGATTCCCTGGCAGGAATTCCAAGAGAGACTGAACTTATCCTTGCTGATAATAACATGGTCTGGTTCAGAGACATAATGCTAAATCATGGTTTAGCACTGTATCTAAACTATGATATAGGTTTAAATCACACCTGCCTCCTCTCTCCTCCTCTGTAGAGTAGCCACGTGTCCTCTATTTGAAGGGCTGTCAGAGGACATTCCTCTATTTTGCATACCCTCCAACAGTTCAGAGATGAAAATAGGGACACACATGTGAATTTGTAAGAGGTATGGTTAAGCAACATGAAGGTGTGATCAAGGGTGTGTGGTGTGGCCAAGGGTACAGCCACCCACCCCAGGATACTCTAACCGTTTAAGGGCTCTGACCACTCTGAAGCCACCATCATCCAGACCAGGGGTCCTCAAACTTTTTAAACAGGGGGCCAGTTCATTGTCCCTCAGACTGTTGGGGGGCCGGACTATAGTTTGAAAAAAAAATGACCAAATGGATCAAGTTAAAAAAAAGGACCCGGGTCCTTTTTTTTTACTTGATAGGGGTGAATTCCCCCCCTTAAATGGAAAGTTATTTATTTATTTATTTATTTCATTTTTATACCGCCCAATAGCTGAAGCTCTCTGGGCGGTTTACAGCAATTAACAAGACAGTCCCTGCCCGCAGGCTTACAATCTAAAAAGACATGACACACAAGGAAAAAGGAATGGGGAGGGAAGAAGAGGGAATATTAATGAATACTCCTGGCAGGGCTGGTGGTATTTACATATATAGTTGCACAATTGTTTCATGCCTAAAACCAAAATATACTTTTGTTTTTGCCATCACACAAATGAGCATACTCTGCTTCAATCCAAAGTAGCATTTTTGAAACATTAGAAATCTGACTTCGCTACATCAGCTCATACATAAGAGGTAAAACACCACCACTAATTTTTCCATATTATGGAAAAGAATTAAAAGAATCGGCGCTTGAAGCGAAAGAGTTAAAAAAAAGTCTGCTTCCGCCGATTGGCTGCCGGGCCGAATAAAAAGGCAAGGCGGGCCGGATGTGGCCCGCGGGCCTTAGTTTGAAGACCCCTGATCCAGACCCATGATGATGGTGGTGATGGCTGTTGTTGTCATCATTATTATTATTGTACCATCAAGGTGCATGGTGCTTTATTGAGTATAAGAGAACAGTTCCCTGCCCCAAAGAGCTTACAATCTAAAATGTAATATAGAGGTGACAACAAATGGTAGGAAGGGGTAAACTGGGGAGGAATATGCAATTATTTCAGTCAAACCGGCCAGATGGGTGACCGGCCAGATGGGCGATTAATAAATATAAGAAATAAATAGAATAAATCAAACATAACTTTCAGCCTACTTTCTCCACATTGTGCAGGAAACTCCTTGTTTTAAAGATCTGCCTCCCACTTTAAAAATGGATCCCTCCGTGGTGGCTTTGTTCTCATTAGTAGTTTTCCAAAGAAATAATAATAATTCACATTTAGATATCTCTGAGTGTGCAAAGTGGTTCACAGGCCCACCCTGCAAGCTATTTTCTCCACTCAGAAAAAAACAGGTGGGCTCTATTGTACTTTATTAAAAAACAAGAACAACAACACTGTGATTGAACAATAATGCCAAAATGGAATGATGATGTTTGTTGCTGCTATTTGAGGTAGAATGTTTTTTTCTTTCTTTCTTTCTTTCTTTCTTTCTTTCTTTCTTTCTTTCTTTCTCTTGAGGAGGGTGTGTTTTCTGCTAAAAATTTAATTTTTTAAAATTTCTAATGCATTAAAAAAACCAATCCAAAATCCCTGCAGAATAATCCTAATCATTACTGTAGACAGCTTTCTCCATGGCACTTCAGCATGTGTTAGAAAAAGGACATTCACATGGGGTACACAGGTAGAGCCAAGTGCAATCCTATGCATGTGTACTCAGAAGTAAATCCTATTACATTCAACGGGACTTACTCACAGGAAAGTGTGTATATTTTAAAGCAATCTACAACACTGACCATCACATCTTGTGGCAGCATATTGATTATGCATTGTGTGAAGAAGTATCGTGTAATTGAGGAATAATTGTGAAATGCTGCTCCTTGCTAGAAGAAGAAGTAGCAGCAGCACCAATGCTAGGATGACTTTTCCAGAATTATATTATTATATAATATCTCATATATTATAATTATTACATTGTTATATTATATATTATTTTATAATATTTTATAAGTGGCTTTTGTAATTTTTTTTTTACCTTACTTAAATCCTTAGTTGTTGATATCTGGTATTTTTCATGGGTGTGTGTGTGTGTCAGTGCTTGCAGGGCAATCTCTTTTTGTTTTAAAATGGTCAGGATTGGCACAAATTCAACAGGTGAAGCTTACCCACCCCCCCACCCACCCCAAACATGGAGCTTCAGAGAGAAAGGGAAGTTTCTTGCATTTCCTTCTGACACTGTACTTCACCTATTAGAGGCACAGACTCAGCTCTTTGGCAATATAAAAATAGGGATCATTCACCTCTCCCTGGGTCCAGGCCAGCGAGTGCAGTCTCCACCTCCTTTTCTTTTTGCCAAGCAGAGACAGCAAGTAGAGAGCACGCACACACATCCTCAGGTCTGTTCCCTCCCTGCTTACTGTGGGCGGCCGGGCGGCCTGCCGTTCAAGCCTAAGCAGAGCTATCTTAAAGGGGCCATGTGGGCAAAATTGCAGCTAAGCTAAAAGCATTCAGGACCTTGTTATGCAAAGTGAGAAGCCCGGATGGCGCTTGAGGGTTTTCATGGAGGTCCTGGGATATTCAGGACAGTTGGAGGGTAAGATTTTGAATGTATTCTCTATCTGAAGGGCTGTCCAGTCCACTTTAACAATAAAGCACCGTAAGTAAGAAGGGAGAGCAGGGACCTTGAAGTTGCCCATCAACAGTTAGCAGCTGGACAGCAGACTGAGCAACCACACATGTCCCCTAGTCACAGGCTTCCCCACTATGGTGAGATAGATCAGTGTTCTCCAACCTTGGGTCCCCAGATGTTTTTGGCCTACAACTCCCAGCAGGCCCCAGCCAGCTATGCTGGCTGGGGCCTGCTGGGAGTTGTAGGCCAAAAACATCTGGGGACCCAAGGCTGGAGAACACTGAGATAGATTGTATTTCTTTTTTAATTTGTACTCATTATTTCTATATTTGCATCTATAGATATAAATTAACATTCCCCATTATGGAGAGAGATATTGTAGCGCTATTTAAATTGGAGTACTCTTGCTAAATTTGCATCTATAAATGTAAATTGAGATAAACAAATTTTATGCAAATCTGTATCTTCTTTTGTCCATCAGCTTTGAGGTGAGGAATAAGTGGCCACTGGCATGGCTGTGAGGGGGAGATTGGAAGCCTCTTCTTCTGGGTTTAAACCAAACACAATGGGCTGGTTTGCATGATGCGCAGGTTGTCTAACAAGCCACTGTGGCTTAGTAACCATGTGCGAACCAGGTCAGTTTGTCAGTTTGTCATTTCATCTGACAAGGACTAACTATAGTAAGTTTAAACCAGGAGTGGACAACTTGGCCCTCCAGACTTTTGGCCTACAACTCCGATGTTCCTTTACCCTTGGCTATGCTGGCTAGGGCTGATGAGAGTTGTAGGCCAAAACAACTGGAAGGCTACAAATTGCCCACCCTTGGTTCAGACTAGTATGTGGTCCTAGTTGCAGGTCCTTTTTCAGACCTAATGATAGATTGCTTCCAATCTCCTCCTCTGGCTTGTGCCGAGGAGCAGAGGGGAGGATGGAATGCTCAAGCCCAGGGATCGAGCAGGATTGTTTACCTAGTGCTAAACCATGGTTTTGCATTACATCTGAACCAGGCCTAAGACTGGTGTTACCCTGGCCTTTTTTCCAACTGTTGTTGTTCAGGAAATTTCCTCATTTTTGCTGGAAATATTTTTTCCCCACTGTTTCAACATTTTTGTCATAATACTTATTATCATAAATGGTGAGCATAGTTGAACTCCAGAGGTTGACATGGGGACGGTTTCAAACAAGAGATACCCGATGAATATTCTGACGTGGTACATTCCTGTGTGAGGTCTGTACCACTTGAGCTCTTGTGGATTTCAGTGAGCTCTCAAGAAATGAAAGAAGATAGGTAATTTTCTCTTGGTAAATGTTTGATAGATGGAGTACAAAGCACACACCGTCAAGGTTTCTAATGAATGAATCACTGACTAGACAACTGTTGACTAAGCTCTTTTCTATTTCTGAATATTTGACAGAAGTTGCTGTTTAAAATCCTTGAATCTTAAAACAGAACACAGCAATTGTTCTCATCTTAAATACCTTTAAAGACATTTCTGATTATCAATGACATTTCTGACACTTTTGACCATGCTTTTTTTTTTTTTTTTTGTGGTAGTGCTGTTTATTGCTCTTCAACTTATGAAGGAATTGATTTATGGGTTGTGCTGCGCGCATTTTCCTGCCACCACTACTAATCAATAAAAGGATTGAGGTTTTTTTTTACAACATTCTCCAGGCTCAGGTTGATTGTGCTGTAGCTGCAGTCTATTTGGATATGATTTTTTTAGTAATAAATTATTTTTTTTAGTATAAGGTATAGACATTCAAGGGGAGAAAACACCTGTTCATGGCATTATATGATATACGCGGAATCACTGCTCTCTTTAGCACTCCATATAACCTAGTTTGAACGATAACATTTTTGGAACAATATACTAAGAAATTAATGTAGCATTTATTCCTAAAAGTAATATATCTTCTCCAGTAAGTCACAGAATTTATTTATATTATTTTTCTTAAGCATATTTGTTATAGTAAAACAATGATCCAAAAACCCAGCATCAACAAACAGAAACATGGACTAAAGTGTTGTTTATTTCCATAATTTGCTGTTTTTCTTTGGAAGGCAATTCCACGGGCCATCTGTTCCATTTTAACTGTGTGTCCCCCCCCCCCCCCATTCTCTAAATGATTGAGCAGTTTAGTTTGTTTTGTGACAATTTTCCTGTTTGGCAGGCACATATGTCCACCATATATACGTGAAAGCAAGTAAAATTATAATGAAAGCAGTGGATTATAATGTGATGCCAATAAGCCCCATTGCAGGTTTCAATCTGTTGTTTGCAGCGACAAAAGGAAGGGTACTGGCAGCGTGAGCGAGCAATGCTCAAATGATGGAAACATGAGGCAGGGAAGCCCAGTGCCAGTTCCTGGTTGTAGTAGAGCCCCTTGGGCAAGACACCCTCAGTGGGCCCTCTCCCTCAAGAGAGTCTACCTTTTCATCATCGCCATTGTCACCAGCTGAAATCCCTCCTCATCTTCTTTCTCATCGTTGCTACAACTTGCTTGATAGGCGGAGAGCCAGGGAGCTAACAGGCACCTACTGCTCCTTTTCTCACCACTGCCATTGTCTGGGCTAGAGTGAGAGCCAGGTGAACAAGCAGGTCGCAACGATGAAGATGAAGAGGAGGAGCAAGCCCAGGGGGCTCTTGTCTGTGGGTCCCTGCTGGGATGCGGGCCCTTAGCAGGAGCTCAGCATGCCTCCCCTTGATGCCGGCCCTAGTCAGATGCAAATATCGCAGGCGTGAATGGGAGAGGGAGGCCAGTGATCTTTGCTAGACACATATACTTCTGACATTGGACGACAAATATCTTTGGCTGTGTTCAGGCTACTTCGCAATCTATGTTCTAAAAATGTGGGAAGGAAAATGTGTCGTAGTAGGGGAGTACATAAACTGCGCTGCAAAATAGTGGTAATATGTAATGCATTCTGTAGATACCATGTGTTCAGCACCTGCAATGCAGAAAGATGTAGCTACATTTCATGAAGACCTGAAAGCATTAGTGGTGGAATCCAATACATACCTTATCCCACATCTATCTTACATCTAGCTTGATAGCCCTTAAACAGGCCTTTTCAAACAAGTCAAACCTTCTTTACTTTTATTTTGTCTCTTTCATTTAATTCTGTGTCATTATAGTAACCTTTTCTACAAAGTTGCAGTCTAGCACACAGGGATCTGTTCTTAAATGTTCATGCAGGTGTAAGTACATAGAGCTGTGTACTTGATTAGGTTTCAAAAAATACTGTAGCTTCTTTCTCGTTTATATAATCTGCATAGAATTAAGGGGTAAAGGACTGTACCACTTAAGGCTGCTGGTGCAAAGTCACGTACTTAAATGGTCCCCCATTGCAAAAAAATTCTTTGTGAGTTCATTCAAACATGTACTGTCCAACTTGGAGCCTAAAGTGAGAGTGTCCCTGAAAAAACATTAACACTCAATCCTGATGATTGTACAAACTGGCCCTTTTTAGAGGTGGAATTTTCAAATGACTTGCTAGCTTTCTTTTCCCTTAATAGTTGTGCAAATATCTCATTTATGTTCATTCATCACCATTGCCAAAGGCAACTTTATGCCTTTATAGCACAGGCTAGATATTATTCTTTGGACAGTATACAATGCAAAGATGATTCCAAATAGAGTTTGCAGAGGACATAATACTCCAAATAAAGTTATAGGTGTCATTAATCTGCCAGTGTCATGGTTTAGGAATATATACCACACTCCCCAAAAGGGAGTTGTGTGGAAGGAAAGGTGGGGAAAGCAAGCACTGCATGACAGATAATTTTGGAATATTCATTTCAGGTAGGGAACATAAATTGTTCTTGCTTCACTGGTTCAGTTCAACAGCTTATGATCAACAAATTCCGACCGTCATTTATTTTGTTTGCTTTTGGCCTGTGGGATTGTTGGCAAGAATACCAATATGTTGACTTGTCCCCATGAAGGGGGTAGGACATAATTTTTAATTCTCATTAAAATTTCCTTTCACATAGGAGAAGCTTGGGCAAAGGACACCTTGTGTACAGTGAAGCAGCATTCACTTTCATTATGATTTAAGCTACTCCAGACTTAAGGTCAAATATGTATTTTCTCCACTTGGTGTGGAAAATGGATTTTACAACAATGAGAACACAGAGGTGGTGGTGTTCCACTAGCAGTTGCACAAGTGCTAGCGGAGCAATTAACACAACTCGTGCAAGCAGCACCTAACTTCATGAAGTCATAATGAGTTGTGCAATGGCTTGTTCAGCTGCTTGGGGAACGGCTTGTCCAAAGGCTTGCACAAGCAGAATCAAAGTATTAGACTTGACACTTGCGCACAGATGAAAATGAGGTTTCCACAAATGGTGGTCTAGTGGTATGACACAATTGGATTCAACCCTTTTTGAGAAATCATGATGTAGGGTGTTTGTGTAAATCCACATAGAATCATAGAATCATAGAAAAGTAGAGTTGGAAGGGGCCTACCAGGCCATCAAGTCCAACCCCCTGCTCAATGCAGGAATCCAGGTCAAAGCATCCCTGACAGATGGCTGTCCAGCTGCACCTTGAATGCCTCCAGAGTGGGAGAGCCCACCACCTCCCTAGGTAGTTGATTCCATTGTCTTATTGCTCTGACAGTCAGGAAATTTTTCCTGATGTTTAGGTGGAATACGTACACTTAGAATAACATAGGGAAAGGCCTGCACAAATTTGTAACTTGCCAAGCTGAATACAATGTACCAGCTATGTATTGCAGTCTGCTGGGTGTTTTTTTAAAAAAATATTATTTTTATTGAGTTTTAAATTACATATTTTCCATATAATCAATGAATATATAAAAATATTACAACTTTTTCAACTAGCAAAACAAATGCATTACATAGAAAATAAAATTACAGTTAATAAGTATCACAGGGAGTTCAATATATTAAAAACCCTATATTTATCCACACAAGTTCATTAGGGGTTTAAGATTTAGTTGTAATTATTTAAATGTATCTTTCCATATCTGTCCATGACATGCTGGTGGTTTTCTCTGGGAATCTTGTTGGTTAATAAAGTCAATAAATTTTTGCCAAATTGTCAGATTCTTTTTGTTGCCTTTGTGCCCTGATCTGTTTAGTTAATTTTTCAGCTATCACAATGTTCCAAGGATAATTATACCACACGACTATTGACAGATCAGTGGATTCGTTCCAATACTTTACTATTAGTTGGCAAGATGCCACCATCATAAAAGTCAGCATTTCTTTGTCTGGTAAATGGTCATTGTGGCCACTAAATATAGATAATAGTGCCAACTTAGGATCTATGTGTACCTCCCCTCCTACTATATTACTGCATTCTTGAAAAGCTTTCCTCCAAAAGCTATGTATTTGTCCACATTCCCACCACATATGATAGTATGTACCTAATGTATTACACCCTCTCCAACAGTTTGGTGATGTTGTTTTGTATATATGACTTAAAATTATTGGAGTTAAATACCACCTCAGTACTATCTTCAAGGAGTTTCCCCTTATTTTTGCAGACACTGAACATTATGGGTTTTTTTAAACCCATAATTCACTCAATTTCTTTTCCTCTATCTTGTCTAGTATGTCACGTTCCCATATTTCTTTCAGCCCTATGGTTGTTCCCATTGATTCCATAATATATATGTTAGATGTCAGGCCTTTGGTTGTGGGTTCAGATACAAGCATCAATTGTTCAAATGCTGTTAATAGCCTAATGGCCTGTTTCCAAACTTATAGGGTTGGTACTAAAATGAAATACCTGGTGTAATTGAAACCAGTTTACTTTTATGCCTGCTGGTCATAACTGCTGGTCCATCAGTTGTGGACCTGTTTTGAGTGTAACTGGATGCTTAACAACCAACTAATTCTTTTGCTGATTGCCCTCCTCCTGTTTTTACTTTCCCAGACAATGTCATGTTCCTGGCACATCCATAGGAAGTCACCTTATATGAGGTTGACTATTTGTCCATGTAGCCCAATATTGCCTGCGTTGACTGGCAGTGGATCTCTGGGGTCTCATGAAGAGGTCATTCACATCACCTGCTACCTGATCCTTCTAATGGGGACCTTTTGCAAAGTATGTGCTCTACCACTGAGCTATGGTCCCTCCTTCTCTGGAGATGGGCATTAGGACCATTGCTTTATGTAGATGAACTGAATAGATGTATCTTAAATTGATAAACCTATGGATAACAGTAGGCACTCCCCCCCATGGTATACGTTCTTCCTGAATGTAACAATATGTTCAGCATAACAAAGAATTTCTATTTGTGTAGCAGAATGGATATAGGTGTGTGTGTGTGTATGTGTTTTCTTTTGTTTCTTGGAAAAGAAGGGAGAATTTAGCAGAAGGAAAAATAAGCCAAAAAAAGTATGTTGTTATTGGTAACAAAATCTTATTACTTGCTAGAATCTTAGAAACTGGCAGGTAATAAGAAATATTTAAGTTATATTGAAGATGGATGCCTGTAAAATTCAGAAGTATCATCCTTTTCAGAGCTCTGGAACATACATTGCCCTCAGAATGATATTCAATTTTCTACTGAATGACATCTTGGGAAAGGAACATGTGTATATTGTTAAGAGGAGCACATTGGGCACTTCGATGACTTTTTATGATTGCTCCAGGTCTGATGTCCATTCCTGGTTATTATCCTTGGTAACATCATTGCCTATAGCAAGCCTACAAAGATTGTGTCTAGGCAAGCTCAGCATAGTCCAGCAGCCAAATATTGTGGCCTTTAAGTCACTTGACAACCCATTGTTTTTTAAGTCCCTGGCAGCAGGGCCAGATTAAAGTCTTTGTAGGCCCTAGGCAGTCTCATACTTGTAGGCCCCCAAGGGACATCTATAGATAAATATTTACTTTTGCTAAAAATGAAATTTGAAGATGTAATCTGTGATTTTTGCTAGCAAAAGAGCCACAAAGTTAATGTTTAATTTACATTTCCTTAAGACACAGTATACCTGCATGAGTTAAATGCTAATCCAAACAATAATTTGCTTTAATTGAATTGAATCTTTTTGTAGGCCCCAAACTTTTTTTGTAGTTCTTTGGGAGTTTCGTAGGCCCTAGGGCAGTGTTCTCCAACCTTGGGTCCCCAGATGTTTTTGGCCTATGCTGGCTGGGCCATGGTGGGAGTTGTAGGCCATAAACATCTGGGGACCCAAGGTTGGAGAACACTGCCCTAGGGACCGTGCCTGTTGTGCCTAATGGATAATCCAGCCCTGCCTGGCAGGCAACAAAAACAGGGAATCCCTTCTATTTCTCCACCGCCATCTATACTCTCCATACCCTCTACTCCCCAGGAAGCTAGGCCTAGGGGCAACCATAGCCCCCTTGCTTGAGCAAGAAAGTGCCTCAGTCAGAAGGGCTCTGGCATCCCTTTGCCCACAGCAGAAAGGCTCCTATTGGGGGTGGAGGATTTGGCATAGAGATCCTAGCTTCTATTACCCACACCTTGCTTATTTACTTAGTTATTTTTAAAATATATTTCTAAGGCACCTTATATCAATAGATCTCAGGGCGAGATATACTCCTTCAATAAAACAATTCACCAGGAAGGAACCAATGGTGTCACAGCACTAGCAGTAATGACATTGCGCTAGCATAAACCAACAGTAGTGCCACGCCATTAACGCTTGTTAGTGGAAAGGGAAATGTGATGACTTGCTGCTGAAGTTTGGCAGCAAATCACCACTTTTCCCCTTTGCACTAGTAAGTGCTAATGATGTTGAACTAGTGTTGATTTATGCTAGCACAATGTCATTAGTGCTAGCACTGTGACACCATTGGATCCTACCCAACATAATTTTTTTTTAAAAAAAAACAATAATCCATTATACAACAACCCATTAAAATGTTTATCACTATAAAATCAGCATTAATAACTCAAGCAAATAGATAAAACTGAGCTAGAGTCAATGAGACCTAAAAGCTTGGGTTAAAAAAAGGTCTTAACTGGGTACTGAAATAATAACGTGGCACCTCCCCTTGCCCAATACTCTATCCTACTCACTTTCTTTTCCTCCTCCTCAACTCTACTGAAGTGGCTTGCCACTGAAAGATGCTGCTAGACTTCCTGACTGAAGAGGAAAGCCAGCAGGATCTTTCCAGGTAAGGGGATTGGCTCCAGTAAGTCTAGAGTCTCCCTCACCGCTTAAAGGATCCGGGAGGCTTGAGAGATGTGCGCTGGGGCCAATTCCTATAACAGGCCCAGGCCCAACGTAATGGCAAGTCTCATCAACAGAGTGCTTGTGCCTGGGCACTGGATTCCGTGGCAGCATGGCAGCAACACACGTGTGCAACCCTGGGGCTCTAACAGGTTGCAGGGCTGTCATATTTTTTTTTTAAAAACCCCAAACTCGATTATTTTTCTGCATAACTCAGCTGCCACATCATCAGTAGCAACCCCCTCCTGCCCTCCTCATGGCTCTGTTTGAACAAGGGGTGAATGAATCTGTCAGTTTTGTGTCTCCCCCTCCGACACACACATTTGCATTTTTTTAAATCTAAAGTTCTTTCAGTCCGGTGTATGAAGAAATTTTTGAATTCTGGCAAGTTCTTATAAAAATGAAATGAATTTCTTATCCATTTGCACTGGCCAAATTAATAGGTACAGCTATTCCCAGCATGGGGAGGGCCATGTTGTACCTGTAGCTGTTAAAGATTAGGTGGCAACCCTAATTCAGCACTACAAACATGGTTGGATACATTGGGGGGTTCCAAAGCTTTAGCACTCAAAGCCCTTTGCCTGGATGGACGAACCTGTCAGTTTTGCCTTCTCCCACATTCGGATTTCATTTTTATTTTTTTAGAATCTCATGTTCTTTTTGTCATGTTTAGGAAGAAATTTGCAAATTTTGCTAAGGTGAAAAATGGAATCCAACGAAATTCTCATCCTTTCCTAGTTTGGGCACACAGCACCTCTTTATGTAGGACATCCAGTGTAGATATAGGAGTAATGGTAGGCCAAACCACTAGGGTCTTCATAAATTTCCTTCACAGACTTACATTTACAGTAGCATATTATTGAGACGTTGTTAGACTAGCATACCCTCCAACATTTCACAGATGCAAATAGAGACACACATGTGAATTTGTAAGAGGTATGGTTAAGCAAGATGAAGGTGTGATCAAGGGTATGTGGCCAGGCAACATGAGGGCGTGGCCAAGGGTATGGCCAGGCAACCAAAGGGCATGGTCAAGTAAAAAAGTTATTAGAGGAAACAAACAAAATCTTATATATTATAATCATTACATTATTATATTATACATTATTTTATAATATTTTATTAGTGGCTTTTGTAATATTTTTTTACCTTACTTAAACCCTTAATTGTTGGTATCTGGTGTTTTTCATGCGGGGTGTGTGTGTCAGTGCTTTCTGGGCAATCTCTTTCTTTTTGTTTTAAAATTGTCAGGATTGGTCCTGCATTTTCAGGGCAGTTGGAGGAGAAGAAAAGGAGATGCGGGGAGGGGGAACTTTTGAGTGGGGGGAAATACAAAAAGACACATTGGGGTTTTGAGCCCCTTCAGCGTTTTGCTCCAACACCTCTACAGCTCTGGTTTTTAAGCAGAAGGAGTAACTTTGAGGGGCTGAACAGCTTTGTTGTTGTTTGTTATTCTGGAAAGGCCCCAGTTTAAAGCACTTTTTGTGTTCTGTTCACACAATTTAGATGTAAAGAAACACACTAAACTGGAATAATCTTACAGAATTTAACTAACTTGAATTAAATTAAAACAAACAGTGCAATCCTACGCACAGTTACTCGGAAGTACAAATGTCTTCAATGGGTCTTACTTACTCTGGAGGCCTGGTCAGAGGCAGCAGGTAGAGCTCGCACACACACAGACACACACACATCCTCCGTCTGTTCCAAGAGGTGAGGGCGGAGTTCATAGGATTACACCCTAACTTGCACATATACAATGGTTTTTAAAGAATCAAAATCAGAACCTTTGCAACAATGACTACCCTCATATTAACTTTTTTGCTAGAAACATGACAAAATTAGTGTCATTTCTAGAACTTCCAAATGCACCTGCTTCAAAGTGCTAATTTTGATAAGTGGGAATTCATACAATCCAGCATCATTCCCAGCGAGCTGTAGTAACCCTGTTTCACAAGCCTCCAGATCTGGATGCGTTACAGAATTGTCCATTTCAGTGTTCTGCTGGTAGATGTTTGTTTATACCAATAATCAGGTGCATGCATCCCTTGCTAACAAATAGAACTACCGGTATCACATATTAACAGTTTGGTTACTGTAGTAATTTAGGCCACAATCCACAAGGGTGCTGTGCTGCACTGAGGCAGCTTTGCTGAGCGGCAGCAAAGTCCCGAGAGAGCCAGAGACCAACCATGCATGCACTCACAAGCCCTGCAAAAGCCACTGGTGCTCTCTAGTCCTGGCCAGGAGTTGTGGTGTCTGAACTGACAAGCCCATTGGAACTTCGCTTTTAAAATTACAATAGTAAAATGTAATGGGAAGGAGACTCTAGCATTAATTTTGAAGGAGAAGTGGCTGCAGTATTGGTTCAATGGTGGGTGCTGCTCAAAAAAGGAAAAGCTATCCTTGTTGCTGTGCCAGCAAACACTGCTGTATTGAAGTGCAAAAGCATTCTGAAAAGTACAAACTGTCCCAATAATGTTACATTGCCTCACTTCTTCAGACTGACACTCTGTGCCTTTAACAGTGGCACAATAAGCAATTCACCCATTCAACCTTTATTTATGATGATCCTCCATTGACAAAGAGATTGGAAAAGGAACACTATCAAAATTGTATTAACACATGTTATGGTAAAAGGTAAAATCTAAATGCCAGTAGAGCAAAACAAAGATTTTTTACCCATTAAAAATTATGAATTATTAGATGGGGGAGGCAGGGAAATCAATATATAAAATCATAAACATAATATATAAATTCCATGGCAGTTTACAATAATACAACAATTAAAAAAAACAACCCACACAAATAAAACCTTAAAACACAGAAATAAAAATAGCAGATAAAAGTCTACAGAGGCATCATACTTAAACAGCCTGGGTAAATAGAAAGGTGCCTAAAAGATTACCGTACATTGAGCATTCCATAACTGGGTAACACAGCCAAAAAACCCATCTCCATAGCCTCACTTTCAAATATTCAACAGGTGTAAATGTTCCAAGCATGGATATGCGCTGATGGGAAAAACAGTGCCTGTTGAATTTCTGTCTGTCACAAACCATTTAAAGCCATATAGGAAGCTGCCTTATATCAAGTCTAGCTCTGTACCATCTACACCTTGATTTGGTCCACACAACACAATAAGCCACGGTGGCTTATAAACCAGGGGTGACTTGTTGTGTTGTCTGAACCCAGCAGCATGGTTTGTCATCCATGCACAAGCCACTCTGACCGGGTTCAGACAACATGACAAGCCACCCCTGGCTTATAAACCACCATGGCTTATTGTGTTGAGAAAATCCAGTGGTTGTCCAGGGTTCCAGGCAGGACTCTTTCCCAACCCTATCTGGAGATGAACCAGGGGTTGCACCTGAGAATTTGGCATGTGAAGCGTGGGCTCTGCCGGCTCTGTAATCCCAGTCATGAGGCAATGCTACCAAGAAGCTGGAGGTAAACATACTTGTCATGAACCAAACTGCATGCCTGTAGACATATTTTACATAAATGTGAAAATAACACAAAGCAAAAAAGATGGACCTACCGCTGTTGCCGAGGAAGAGAGATGCCTCACAGGCCTGGAGCCTGCAGCTTGCCCATCGGTGCTGTACAACGGGGGTGGATTGGGCGGTCTGTTGTGCTTGGAAGCCAGAGGGAGGGCACCCTGGCTTAGAACTCCGGGTTGGGGAGCATAACCCCAAATTTAAAAAAAAAAAGAAAGAAAGGAAAAAGATGGAGATTCTACCAAGGAACAACTATATTCAAGTTTTGACAAAGCCATATAATGGGCCGTCCCTGCTCCGTTGAGTGAATGAGATGCTAATGAGGCTTTTGCTGTTGCTTGTGACAGATTAGCTCAGTTCAAAAACTGAGGAAATACTGGAAGCTGAACCAGTTGCTCAGGAGTAGTAGAATGCTTGCCTGTTCATTCATCTTCTCTGTGCTATGCTAATCAATGTGAGCAAGCAGAGAATCAGATTATAAACAAGGCTGGGGGGAATGGTAGATGGAACTTGATTGTCTCTTTTGTCTGCAGCCCTTGCAGTCATTGAGAGAACTGAACCGGTCTTCCTTAATTGACGGGATTCCTATTTCAGGCTACCAGTTTAAGAGGCAACACTTCTTTGTAAGATTGTTTGCATTTTCTAATTAAAATCTCATAGTGCAATTCTCATACAAAGGTAGTTTAAGATTTGGGGGTGGGGTACATTCTTAAATGCATCCTCAGGAAATGAACTGAATTTATGACAACGATGATGATTTGTAACTTAAAAGGGAATTATTTCATTTGACTCAAAGAGAAAGGGCTTTGAATCAGCTGAAAAGAGGAAAGACACCTGGCCATAACAGATAGCTGCAGAAATGTTCAAAGCCCTGGAAGGTTATAGAAGACTACTTATGTAATAGACTGGAAGTCAGAGGCATAGATAGGGAAAAAAGGGTCAAATAAAAGGAGACCTTCTTGTCTCTGATGGATGAATGAGAGCCCCCGCCCCCCTCTGCCCAAGCCTTGAAAGGCCTTTTGTACTATTATTCTGATGTGTTAGATGGGAAATAATAAAGAGGCTTTAATTCAAATTTAAGCTGTACTTAGAACATAGCCTCTAATCCGTTGAGTGAATGAGATGCTAATGAGCAGCACCATCTAATCTGATGGTGCTGCTGCTCATTACAAGATACGGCAACAAGAAGTACAAGAGCAGCTGCACTGCTCCTCATGACCACATCTCATAACATGTAAAGTGAGACTGATCAACTGATTTGAGAAGTCTTGTGACATGATATTAGAAGAATAATTTTGTCTTGCACAGAAATACTAAGGGTGCCTAGATGATAGATGCCTAAGCTAGGTGTTCTAGAGTTCCTCCTTGGAAAATTCTAAAATATATCATTCTGATTGTGTAGAGCTGCAGGAATGCCTGCAATGCCATAGACTTGGGGTGGGGTGGGGTGGGGTGGGGTGGGGGATGAATTTGGATAAGATACCAGGTTCCAGATCCAGATGGTCAAACATAAGAAACAACCATTGAGAATTCAGAGGCCCTCAGTCCTTAGAACAATGTTCATTCTTACTCCTCATTTAAATGTCCATTCCCTCAATACTACCACCATCACCACTGTATTTATGCTTTCCTGGGCTATCTGGCATCCAGGATGTTTTAAATGCTGCAATAAAATAAAATAAAATAAAATAAAAATCCAATTAATAGATTTTTATCAGGAAAAGGGAAGGGGAAATGCCCTGAAGTACAAATCAACAAATGATTGTCTAAGGTCATTGGCCATGGAGGCTGGGGAAGTTGATAGTTGTAATCCAGCACAACTGGAGGCACAAGTCTGGGCGAGGCTGGTCTTCACTGTAACATTCTTTCATTTCAATGATTGCTCATCGTGATACATTTCAGAGTTTATGGGATCTAGAAGAAATACATAATGCAAAACAACAATTTATCAAGCCATACAAAAGCAGGAACCTGAATTAACTTATTGATAAAGCTTGTTCAAGCGGGCCACTAAACCATTTCTTGTGAGACAGCTTTGGTTCATTAGAGCATCTTTTCTAATTATGGTTTCCTGAACTCAAGCTACACATGTTGTTAAACATGTGCTTTAATATCACATGTATCTTTTGTCACATGTATCTTTTTAAAATATAGTAAATAGCAGCCAGGAGCTCAGGGGTGGGGATCAGGATAGGACCATGGTGCATGGGAAGGAATTTAATCCTTTCTTCCCATGCTTCAGTCCAGATGAAGTTCCCTGCCTCCAAAGCTTTTTTAATACTTTGTCACATAAAAACTATCCTCCATACAGTAAACCAGCACATCAGAGAAACTGTAGATGCTGGTTTCCTACATTCAAGAGATTTTAATGTGATGGGCCATTTTAAAAGGTGTCATTCCACTTGCAGTCTCTGCTGTGGTACTGTTCAGAATTCTTCTAGTTCAGTCTATCACTTCCTTTTTCACCACGTACATAGCAGTGAAATGCAACCTAGATAAATGGCTTTTACATTACTTCTGAATCTTGCTTAGGTTTGGGATTCGTTGGGTCTCCAGAATGAGATTTCAGGTCTGTTGCAAGACCATTGTTGGATTTCTAGAGAAGGAGAAGAATGAACCCTTGAGTTCTTGTATCTTATCTTTGCACCACGTCTGCTTACCTTGATAATGGAATTATTGTGATTATTGCATGGCTACTTTTAACAAATCATAATCAATAAGCTGGCAGGTTCCTTTTAATATAATACATTACAGGTAACATTGGTCTGGGGTTTTAAAAAATTAACTATTTCAGGAAATTGAGATCCTTTCTTCTTCTCTTTTACAAAAACTGCTGCAGCGGAAGAATCCTGCTGAGCCAGTAGAGGAATCCTGCTGGCAGAATGGAGGACACTTCGTTCTGCATTGATTTCCACTTTCCCTGTAGTTCCCTATGTCTCTTCCCAAAATTTGCTCCAAAGGGTTGGGGGACCCTCCAGAACTGGGGGAGGGGGGATAGTGGCACTGAGCATTGCAACAGGAGGGGGGAATCAGTGGAGATTGCTTTCCTCACTTTCTGCCAATGGGAATGTTCTGAGTGGAACTCTGCTCGGGGAATTCTCTCACCAGCAGAAAAGAAGCTGGATCCAACCCTGTATATATAAATTGCTCATTCTGAGCCCTTATGCTTTCGACAATGATGCTTTAGCTGCATCCAGAGAGCAAGTGTTAATTTTAGATTCTTTTGTTATAGTAACATGCTCATTTTTTGCTATCAATACAGCTCCCCAATTTACTTATTATATGCATCCCACTGTCACATATCCATGTTTCTAATTATGGCATCTTCAGTATCATCTTCTCTTCAGTGATGCTGGATCTCTTTTAAACTGAGCTGCAGCCAGGTTTAAAAGAGCCTTCCATGGGTTCCATTTCTGCATTGTCCCATGGGTCCATTTCTGGGTTGTCCCTTCCTCAGCAACCCACAATACCTGGTTCACGTGTTGTGGACAACAAACCAGTGGCGGGATGGGTGGGTTTGGCTCCACCAGGCTGTAGCAGGAGTGATCGGACAGCAAGAACCAGCACACTCACTCCCGTCTTGTTAGCAAGACATTTACTATGTCTCAAAATAGAACCAGAATGTGATAAGAAAAAAGGACATAATTTAGTAATAGCTGCTTTGAGTACCATTATTGGTAGAAAGGCAGGGTACAAATCAAATCAAATCAATCAATCAATAAATAAATAGCTAGAGTATTGCAGTGACAGGGCATGGCCATAAAAAGGCATGGCCATCCTATAACATATTTATATTTATAAGCTTCTTCACTTAAAAAAAAGTGCATGAGGCAATGCACAATAAAAACTAATAAGAATATGTGTATCATTGCCTCAGACATTAGAGCTCTGGTTGCACATCTTTTACATTAAATGTTGAGCACTTATAAACACCTCGAATGAGGTATATGAACACACAGGTTACAAAAGTTTACAATACCTGCAAGAGACATCTGGAGCAAGGTTTTCCAGATGTGGCAACAGAGCCCAGATGTGGCAACAGAGATAGGAGTAGACCATCCATCTGTCTCCTGTGGGTATAAAGACTAGAAATTCAATCTGCCAGTGCATCTAAATTTTAAGATGCAGAGTAGATTAGGAGCCAACCAAACCATAAATTACCCCAAATGTGAAATTTTAAAATGTCAAGATGCATAACAAACACAAGGCTTGCCACAAACATATTCATGTATTATTTAAATTAAACATAAACATAGTTTATGTTTGAAGTATGATCACATGATCACTGTGGAGCAAAGTTTGCTATAACTTGATACTGCAAGTATCCCTTCTGCTTTCCAAAACTAATAAAATTGATTTAAGTGACAAGCTTAGGAAACCCACCTGCTAAAGTATCTTCTAGATCAGTGTTCTCCAACCTTGGGTCCCCAGATGTTTTTGGCCTACACTGCCTCTCAGCCTAACCTACCTCACAGGGTTGTTGTGAGGATAAAATGGAGAGGAGGAGGATTATGTAAGCCGCCTTGGGTTCCTTTCAGGAAAAAAGGCGGGGTATAAATATAATAAATAAATTAAATAAATAAACTCCCAGCATGCCCCAGCCAGCATAGCTGGCTGGGGCATGCTGGGAGTTGTAGGCCAAAAACATCTGGGGACCTGCAAATAACTAATGGTGCAATCATATCCATGTTTAGTCAGAAAAAAAGTACTACAACTCTCAGCATTCCCCAGCCAGCTGGCTGGAGGGATGCTGGGATTTGTAGGACTTTTTTCTGTCTAAACATTCATAAGATTGTGTCCTAAACCCACGAAATATCTTAGGAACCAGGACACAGAAGAGTCAAGCACATAGGCAGTCTCAAATGTTATAAGGCAAAATCAGATGTCTAGCAAAAACAACATGCTTTAGCCATGAGAATTATTCTTCTGCTTTTACTAATTTATATAGTTCTGTTGTCTGACAAGATACCAGCAGAGCTCAGTAGTGTATCACAGCAGTAAGTGCTACTCTGATTCTAAACATCTTGTAACTGTATATTCTATATGAATGAATGAATGAATATATTTATTATGGTCAACGACCAGCTCCCAATAATAAAACAGTATCAAATATACAAACATATAACATACAAAGCACCATTATAACAATAATACATTCCAAGGTGTATAAAATTTATATCAGATTTAAAAAAAACAAAAACAAAACCATAACCAGGGTAAAGGATCACTGTCTTAACAAGGAAGTGCGGCAAGCTATGGCAGCTGTACAAAATTTGGCCACTTTATTAGTAATAGAGGGGATCTGGTCAGAAAGTAGCAGCAGTATGTAATGATCTTCTGATCTACTTGGGAATTTACATAAAATAGGTAAAATAAGTTCTCTGCGAATGTCCCGATAGAAGGAACAGTATAAAAGAACATGACCCACGGATTCAACTTCCCCATTATTACAGGGACAGAGACGGTCCTGGAAAGGTATTCCTTGATATCTCCCCTCCAAAAGCATGGAAGGCAAGACATTAAATCGGGCCAAAGTAAAAGCTTTTCTGAGCTTGGGAAAAGTTAAATTGGCCAGATATGAAGGGGGGTCAAAAATCTTATTACCTATCCCACTAAATTTGGGCAATGCACTTAAATGATCTTGTAATTCTATATCCCAGATTCTCTGCTTAACAACTGCTTTGGCTTTGGAGTAACCCAGCACTATTAAGGTGTTGGGGGAAAGTCCCATTAATAACAGTTCTTTAAGCAGGTGCCTTTTCCACTTCGATTGAAAGGAGTCCAACAGAATCAGTGGTGCAAGTCCTACTGGTGAAAAAACAAGTTTTAGCCAGTAGTTTATCATATATACCAGTACCTTGGCACGAGCTTCAATAGGGATTAAACCAGCCTCCAGTCGCAAAGTTATGTTGGGGACACAATGAGGAACTGAAAATATGGCTCTTAGGAACCTTGTCTGAATAATTTCTAGGGGACGAAAGTTGTAATAGGCACACAATTGGGAACCGTACAACATTTGTGCAACAATTTTGGTCACAAATACTTGAATCACAGAGGGGATATATTGCCCGCCTTTAGTATAGAAAAATCTTATCAGTACTGCAGCACTCCTCCGCGCATTAGCTGCAGCATTATTTATTTGAGAAAGCCAGGATCCAGAAGTATGAAACATTATTCCTAAGTATTTGTAACTTGAAACCTGTTCTAAAAGGTTCCCATTAATTGACCATTTGTGCTTGATTCTCCTCCTACTAAAAACCAACACTTTAGTCTTTGAATAGTTGATTGTCAGCCGTTCCTCATTACAGTATGATTGCAAGGCCCTCAAAAGTCGCCTTAGCCCAATACTGGATAGAGACAGTAACACCGCATCGTCAGCGTAAAGGAGAATTGAAAGAGAGCGGGTAGCTAACTTGGGTGGATGAAAATCAGGGTTTGATAAACTTGCCACAATTGAATTAATATAAAAATTAAACAACGTGGGGGCTAAAATACAACCCTGCTTAACTCCATTAAAGGTGGAAACTGGCCTAGACAGAACCCCAGCCTGGTTACAATTCACCCGTAGCCTAGTATTTCCATACAGACGACGCATAAGCAGTAATAATCTCCTGTCAATGTTGGTGTTCTCAAATTTGGCCCAAAGTTTATCTCTAGGGATAAGATCGAATGCTGACTTAAAGTCTATAAAAGCAGAAAAGAGGACACCATGTTTTGGTGAGGCATATTTGTCTACCAGATGTTGAAGGATAAATCCTTGATCTATGGTTGACCTTCCAGATCTGAACCCCACCTGTTCTTCTTCAAGAATGTTTTCTGCATGTAGCCAATCCAATAGTTTTTCAAGCAGATGGCGAGCATATAGTTTGCTAATAATACTCAGCAAACTAATTGGACGGTAACTGGCTGGGTCTGATCTGTTCCCCTTCTTATATACTGGGATAATGATGGCTAAACCCCAGTCTTCAGGGATACAAGCTGTATGGTCAATCCATGTAAACAAAGATGCCAATACAGGGGCCCACCACTCTAAGTTGGCCTTACGCAGGTCAGATGAAATATTATCTGGGCCTGGGGCTTTACCTGATTTTAACTGTTGAATCAACTTGGTGGTTTCTGCAGTAGATACGGGTAGCCATTCCTCCATACAATCTAGTCTTTCCTGCAGTCCCTGGTGACTTTCTTGAGTCACTGCAAAAATGCTCTGAAGGTATGATTCCCAGGTATTCGCAGAAATACAGGAATCAAGTTTGGAAGAGTAACTATGTAAGCCTCGCGCAACTATCCTCCAAAAGGAGGCTGAGTCATTTAATTTGGATGCAGTTATTAGACGCTGCCATAGCTCTTTCTGCGCCTGAAGCTTTTTCCTCTTAATCAAGGCTTTGTATTTTCTTTTCATCGTAAACCAGTCAGCAGGGATCCTTGCCAAATTCTGCTCCCTATATGCTCTGTATTTCGCTACTAATCTATTTTTCTCCTCACTACATTCCTTATCGAACCAAGGTTTAGAATTATAAACCGAATTGTGGATTCTACTTGGCTTTTGATATATTAATTTTTTTTGGAGAGAATGTATCAAATTCCCATATACCTCTAGTACAGTCTCAATTGAGTCTGCTGTTACAAGAGAGGAACTGAAATGCATGTAAGACTCTGACTGAAATAATTGTTGCAGAGATTCATCAAGTTTACTAGACCACTTAATACGGGTGGATCTTAGATCAACCGCAGTCAATGATGCTAATTCAATGTCTGCATACACTTTTAAGTCTCTAAGTTTCACATTCAGGGCCAAAGGCAGATGGTCACTCTCTGGGCGGCAATCCACCTTAAAATCCAATACCAAATCCAACAATTTATGAGATATATTCTATATCAAATCTGTACCAAACTAGAACGAAGCTTTTACCGCTCATTTATATTTCAAGACATGAGCTTCAGCTGAATTTTTATAATGTGGGATCATATCTGCTACACGTTTATTGTAGGCATATGCATATACGTACACACACTGCCATATTTTTCGACTGTTTGGAATACATGGGGTTAGGGGTTGTTATTTTTATAAAATGGTAGCTGGTAAAAGTATGGATGGAATTCAGCAATTGGTAGCTGTGTATGAAATTCATGAGGGGAAAACTGGGATTTTGAGCCTGCAATCCTAGACACACTTACCTGGAAGTAAGTCCCAACTCAGTGCAGCTCACTTCGGGTAGACATGCATAGTCTTTTAATTCATGCTAAACATTCTTAAAATTCGTTCTGTGCCAAAATGGAACATATTAATGTAAGTTAATCTTTCCACATAAAAGAGGAGCACAACAAATGAAAGCCTTTGCTATATCCTATTTAGCTATTATAAATCACATCAGCCTACATTTTTCTAGCTTAAACATTTACCCTTCTAGACCGAGCATGTATAGTGTGATATAGTGCTGTGCCAAAAAGTTTCCCCACATTTTTTCCCTACCATTCTCATTCAATCTGATAGGGGAAAATGGTTTTCAAAAAGAAATCCAATGGTGAAGAAAATTTCAGAGAAATTCTCATGGGTTAGGTTTGGGTTTCTTGTGCTTACCTTACTTAGGAGGTGACTGGGGAGTGTGCACAAGTGTCCTGTTTTTCACTGTACAGTACTGTAGTTCTAATAGCCATTTTCCTGTTGGAAAGCAGGTTCCACCAGGGAAGCTGTAATCTTCCAAGCAGTACTTGCCCAAAGTTAAGTAACTGACTTAAACTGGGAAAACTGAAATTTTGTAACTTTAGAAAAACACTAAACTAGCTGCAGTATCCTTGCATTATCCTTGGATTGTTGATGTAATCTGCTATTTAAAGTATGTTTTGGGTGGGCACAATTAAGCAAGAATATATGCTGTGCAAGCTTTATTGGAATAAACTCCTTAAGCACGCCAGTGCTTAAGGAGTTGCACTGGCTACCAGTTGCTTGCTGAGCCGAATTCAAGGTGTTGGTTTTGACCTTTAAAACCCTATACGGCTCCGGCCCAGTTTATCTCAAGGAGCGCCTCCAGCAACATCAAGTAGGCCGCTCAACAAGATCTGCCATAGACGGCCTTCTCCTTATCCCATCAGCCAGAGCAGCCAGGCTGGTGGGAACTAGGAAGAGGGCCTTCTCTGTGGCGGCCCCCAAGTTATGGAACTCCCTCCCTAGTGACCTTTGCCATGCCCCCTCCATGATGAGCTTCCGCCGCGCATTAAAAACATGGTATTTCAGGCGGGAATATGGGGTGGTTTAGGATTTTAAAAGAATTTTTTATACTGTTTTAATTATCATGTTTTATTGTATTGTTTTAATTGTACATCGCCCAGGGTGGCCGGGTGACCGGCCAGATGGACGATTAACAAATATAATAAATAAATAAATGGGCATTATCCAAGACCACTCGTTCATTATAATGGAGATTGTGCAATGCATGTTCCTTGGGAACTGTGTCCATAATATGTTATTTCTGATCTAAATTTGTCTATCCTTAGTTACAAACCATTTTAATGTATTGTGGCTGTTTTGCTGCACCAGAGCTTATAATACATTCATAATGCACCTTGCATAATATCTCCATTCTGTCAAACTGATGTATTTTGATTCATTATGGTTGATAGTAAAAGGAGAAATTATAGCTATCATTATTGTTAATTTCATTAATGTTTTTTTTAAAGTAGTACTAACAATTATAGCAGAAATTACATAAGCAGATTTCACTACAGGTTGTAAAGCACTAGAAACATTACAATATTTAGCTCTACAATAGAGAGTTGTTGCCTGATAATAGTCTATACTGTGAAAGAATGGTTCTGTTGCATTGCTAGCTACTCCAGTGTACTTCTGGAGTGACACCATCTTGTTTTAGCAGAAAACAATGCAAACAGAAGAAAAATAAAGAACCAATATTCTTGAAATAATGAATAACCCTGATCTCCCCCCCCCCTTGGCATCTTGCTATGCTCTTTGATCTTTTCTCTTCTGAGAATTCAAACATCTGCCAAGAAAGAGCAACAGTTGCTGAGACGCCAAAGTCCTATTTGTTCCACTTGAGAGATGAAAATGCACATTTGTTTTTAGACAGCAGCCGAGAGGCAACATCAAAACATTAACGACTCAACTAACCAGTGACAAGTGTTTTTTTTTTTTTTACTAACCACTTTGTTGGTGCCAAAACTGGATGGAGTTTTACTTCTTTACATTCTCAATTTGATTAGAGAATGGAAGCTATTGTTCTGTAAGCATAATGCTGATTTCAAGTGACAATAGTTTGCAATGCTTGGTATCTGAGCAGTACACATGGATCATCTTGGTATTTGACTTATTAATTATGGAAAAGTTGAAATTTAGTTGAGCAGTTACGTATTGGTGACCTGATTTCCATGTCACAGTGGCAATTCCTGGGTTGTTTAACCCAGAAATTGCAGGGATGAGTGGGGAGTGCAAAGTATGTGCTTGTCATTTCCGCTTATAATTAACAACCCAGGAACTTTTTAGCCCTGTTATTGGAAAACTAGATACCTAGACTTCTTTTTTTTAGGTATTAAAAAGTATGTAATAAACTAATAACTTTTTAAAATGAAAAAGTAACTGTTCTATCTGCATTCTTTAAAGAGCAGAATGTTTTCTCTGTATATATGTTTTGATGTATTTGATTAACACACCACGAGTATTACAGTTTAATAAGAAGCTACTGTTTTATGGATAAACTGTTTTGTGGTTGTGCATGATGAAGGGTTTTACAACCCTGTCTATAACTGACCACTGTTTCTGTAGATGCAGAAAATTCTGTAGCACGTTAGAGCACTAATGCCAGCTCTATTCTAATGGCAGATTTCCTGGAAAAGAATAATAAGTACAGTAATACCTTGGATTGCAAGTAACTTGGTTTGAGAGTGTTTTGCAAGACAAGCAAATTTTTAAATATTTATTTAAATTTTTTTGACTTGATATACAAGCGACGTCTTGCAATACAAGTACTGTAGTACGGCTGAAATTAAAAATCTCTGTACAAATTTTTTTGGGGGAATTTCATTTTGATATAAGAGTGTTTGGGATTACAAGCATGTTTCCAGAACGAATTATGCTCTCAATCCAAGGCATGACTGTATATAGAAGCAAGTTTTTAAAATTTAGAAAAACACAAAACTAAAAACCATCAAAGAAACAAACAAAAAAACATCAAATGCAGTATCCTATTAGATAAGTATGATTCCATGTTAATCAAAGAGCAAACAATGCCATGGATATTATTGTGTATGCATGTATGTGTGTATGATACCTTATTTGCTCATATCTAGAATAGGCCATACTGGTCTTGTCACTGTATATTTCTGGAAAACATAGTTCCTGCAATAGTGAATCATATTAAGGATAGACTACACAAGATTCTTCTTTTCCTGTATCAAAAAACCACAAATGTGGTTAAACCTGCTCTGCTCAGTAATTAAGGCAAGTGGTTACTATGGAAGGATCTGGTGAATAATATTGACCCAAATGTAATAATACAAATGAATTCAAAGCACTAGATGCTTCACAACATTAATGCAATTCTCCAAACATGAACTCTCGGCAATTCCTGTAAATTAAACAACTGTGGTCTGCTTTAGCCCAGATGGTACTGGGACTCTGAATGCTCTGGAGAAATCTTCATTTCTTCCCTGAATCTTCTACAACCCTAATAATGCAAAACTCTCATCTAGACTCACAGAATAGGGTGCTGTAGCAGAAAATGGGAGTATGCCTCAGGTCAGAATACTTGGAATGCAATGCCACAGAACAAAAGGTGTTCCCAGATCAACTCAGACCTTGTTCTATTGATCTTTGCCAGGGGCTTTTGTAAAAACATATTTTTAAAACTCTCTTGAGTTTCACAGATTACAGATGGCAAGATTAATGCATGAAATTCATTGAGAGAGAAATTTAGCTATTCTAATGCCACTTCCATATGTTCTGGGATTGCTCTGTAATCCTTTCCTTCTGTTCTTAAATTGCCCATATAATCAGTATTGTATTGGATAAATCCTTTAAAATCCCGCAGATTTACAGGCAATATTTTGTGTACAAAACAAAGAAACTACATCACAAAAATGGTAGTTTTGTAGAACAGGTTGGATTTAAAACCAGCTAGCCTTGAAAAGTGCAATCACATGTTTAGTCAGTATTCACAGGTGATGACAATCCCAGATGAATGCCTGAGAATAGGTGTTTAATACACCAGCTAAAGCGGACAACCACCTTTAGGTGACTGTCAACATTCACAGGAGAACAATGAGATCCACCACATTTGCATTTAGCACAGGGGTGGGGCTTTTGGGAAGGAAGTTCAGAGATAAAAGAAAAGTTTACATTTAATTTACATTTAATCACACTTGACTTCAAAAGAGGAAACTTCTAAAAATGAGGTACTGGTGATCAACAAGTATAGTTTTTGATATAGCCATAACTTAACTATAGTCTTGATATTCTTCAAGTTTATGTACAACTTTAGTAGGAGAGTCACATTTGATGCAGGTGCAGGGGTCAGGGCACCACTTGTGGAATGGAAATTTAGCACTTCTGGGGACAACCCAAAATGAGCAGCAATGCTAGTTTCTGGAATGGGGCAGGCTGGTGGAGCTTGCATAAGGGAGCTCTGCCAACCTGCTCCATTCCAGAAACAAGTGTTTTCACTCTTTTCGGGGCTTGCCCCCAGAAGCACTAAATCTCCATTCTGCAAGCAGTGGGCACCGCTTGTGGAAGGGAATTGGCAGAGCTGGCCACTTGCAGAACAGAAGTGTAGTGGGCCCCGCTCATGGATGGGCAGCATTGGATACTGCCCCCTGCTACAAGGAAATAGTTGTGGCAAATAAAATTTAGCCATTTGCAAGGAGGGATTAGATGTTAATATAAAATATCAGTAATTGCCAGCTGATTATGCCAAGCTCCACCTCCATTTGTCACCATTGTGTATCTGGTTCTGGCCCTACAATAGTGATGGCGAACCTATGGCACGCGTGCCACAGCTGGCACGCAGGGACCTCTCTGTGGGCATGTGAGCCATAGGTTGCCAGCCCTCGCACAGAGCTTGAGAGCAGGGGGGCGAAGCCACCGAAGGACGGAGGCGGGTGGCGCAGCCGCTCCTGGCCGCTGCCTCTGCTGGGGAAGGGCCGAGAAGGTCCTCCCAGGGCGGGGCGGGCAGGCCTGGAGAGCCGCTGTTGCCCCAGTGACCGCCCAGCCGGAGAGGCTGGTGACTGGCCGGCAGCACCTTTCGCTGCTGCCGCCGCCGGCGATAACGACATCAGGTCGCTGCTGGGCGGCATCAACATTCCCCGCCAGTGGCGCAAGGAGGTGTCACACCTCGCGCGCGGACTCAGGCCATGACACGGTGGGCGGGGCCGGCGGGAGTGCCCGCTCTGGACCAGCCCACTCTTTGGATCCTGAGTAGATGGAACGCGGGTGTGCCTTAGCCATGTGCGTGCTCTCTCCCTTGCTCTTTCTCAGCCCAGGCGGCGCAGGATTCAATTACTTCGCTTGCCCGGAGACACACTTTCCCCCCCTCTCGCTCTCTCAATCTCTTTGCACAGGGAGTTGCATGACCGCCCCGCCCACCGAGCACCCTTCCCTGAGGTGAGAGAAAGAACAACAAAAGTCCCCGCAGAGAGGGGCAGGCTGCGGGAGCGGAGCGAGATGCGCACAGCGCGCGCTGCTGCTGCTGCTGCTGCTCGAGAAAGTGCTGGTGGCTTCACAGCTGCGGGAGGGGAGACGAAGGCAGACTGGTCGCTGTGAGGCGAGGAGGAGGCGATGGTTTCCTGTAGTTTTGCTGCCCTCCCCCTTTATCACTTCATCCCCACAGGCAGGGTCAACGTGCTATTATTCACCTGCAGGAACTGAGGGAAGGGGCGGGCTGAGACTTTGAAGAGCGGGGCTGAAGGTCCAGGTGGCCATGGCGTTACTCGCTGGGGAAATCCGTAGACTTCCTTCCTCATGGGAGGGGGAGGGGGTTGCTTAAGGCTGCAATCCTATGCTAACTTGCCTGGGAATAAGCCCAGTTGAACACAATGGGACTTATTTCTGAGTAAACATACAGAAGAAGGTGCTGTGAAACTGGCTCACCCTACCATGAAGTGAGCCCCACTAAAATCGGTGAGACTTGCTTCTGAGTAAACGGTGGGTAGCCGTGAGGCCACAGGCTCAGTTTGTGCTTCTGAGACTTTAACACAGCCTTCCCCAACCTGGTGCCCTCTGGGTGCGTTGGACTACAGCTCCCAGCATGCCCCATGCAGCGCGCCGGGTGGGAGGCGGCGATGGGGCTGGGCGGGCTGTGGAGCATGCGCCCGGCCAACGTGAAGGGTCCGTGTGCCTCGGGGGGGGCTTGTCTGCAGTGCCAGCTGCTGCGAGGCGCGTGCTGCTGGCGCAGGTCGGCTTGGCTTGGTTTCTGGAGCCCTGGCTCCCTTGAGGTACTGGGCACCGGTGTGGCTGTGGCCAGTCCGAGTGGTGGGGCGGAGGACGTGTTGCTGCAGGCAGAGCAGTCTTTTGCACTAAAACCTCGGTATTCAGGTTTAATTGCAGTGTTGGCACTTTGAAATAAATAAGTTGATTTTGTGTTGCAGTTTGGGCACTCGGGCTCAAAAAGGTTCGCCATCACTGCCCTACAACATCATTTTGTGACTGGTGGGCCTCAGTCATTTTCAGCTCTCTCAAGCAGGCCCTAGGTGTAGAAAGTTTGAAAACCCTTGGTTTATCTAAAAGTGTGCATACACACACACACACACACACACACACACAGGTACATGTGTGATGTACACACCACTACAACGGTTGTAGAGATGCACAGTATCCACAAGCAAAAGAAAGAAATTTGCCTCACCAACTCCAAACCTCACCAGCCACCACTAATAACTCAGATGCAGAGACTTCAAGTGTCCAGTTGACACTTGAAATGTGTCAACTGGACACATTTATGTGTGTCCAGTTTAACACACATAAATTTAAACTCTTCCTTCTCTCCTCCACCCCTAACTCACCTCCCCCCACCCATTCTATTTACATTTTAAAAACAAGCATGTGAATTGCATTCACACAATTAACCTCTTGTCAAGTTTGGCCCTGAGGCATCATTGATTATGAGTACCACAGCTTTAAAAGCTTCTTAACTTTTGGGTAGTTTTTCAAATTGTTTATCACACAAAAAACTGTGGCTTGGAGCACTTTTCTAAAGTTGGTTGAATGACAGCATGCAAATTGCAATTTATGTTCAGGCAGGGTAACCAATTTGTCACAATCATATACAATTGGAGCTGTCATGCCTATACAGGACAGGGAAGGAAAGTTGTAATTCCTGCACAAAGTGGTCCTGTGAATGGAAACTGTTTTGTACTTTGAAATACTGGCAGCAATGTTTATACATACTTGGTAGAATCTGAGGGGTCTATTTGACTGAGAATGTAGGTTGTAAAAGGTTGCATTTTTATTTAGTCCCTTAGAAATGTAAAAGACATCCAAAGATTTCTTGGTTTTGCAAACTGACGATCATCAGTTTATTCCCAATTTTGCAAACATTGCTGCTCCCCTGATCAACCTGCTTCAGTCCAGGGAGCCATTTCATTGGGAATAGGCAGCTTCAGGAAGCTTTTCAGCATTTGGAGAAACTTTTTGTCTCTGAACCCATCCTCCAGCACCTACGAACCACATTTATAACAGAGACCAACACCTCAAACACCACCATTGTTGCCATTCTGCTTCAACCAACCAATGTGGGTGGTCCCCTCCTGCCTTGTGTGAATGACTCCTGGAAATTGTGTCTGGCTGAATGCAATTCTGTGATTTGGGACAAGGAACTCTTGGCCATCAAAGTAGCATTTGAGACCTGGTGACACTTCCCAGAAGGTGCAATTCGTCTGGTGGTGGTATGCACAGATCATCAGAACTGGGAGTACCTTCAGACTGCCCAAAAACTTAACCAATGGCAGGTCTGTTGGTCCCACTTCTTCTCACAGTTCAATTTTACTGTCACCTATATCCACAGTTCTCACAATCAACAGGCTGATGCTTTATCCCGTAAGCTGGAATATGCCTTGCTAAAGGGAGAGGAACCAGCATCCAAAATACTGTGGCCAGAAATTTTTGCTGCTGCCTTATGTTCAGTGTCCATGATAGAACAACTCAGACAGCAGCAAGCACAATATACTTTTGCACAGGCCAGGTTAAAGGAGATCTCAGTCCCAGGGATAGGCAAAAGATCTCCTTATAAAGTTCAAGATGGGCTACTGCACATGTGTATGTTCCCCCAAGTCCAATTCGGGCAGAAGTACTACATCTGTGTCATGGCAGATGACAGTTTTGGTGACCCCATGTTCATGCGGATGTCAAAAACTATGTTGGCACCTGCAAAACCTGCCGCCGAACTGGCTGGATTACTACATCCCTTGCTGATTCCAGTAGAACCATGGAAGACATTATCCATGGATTTCATTATAGATCTACCTCCATCAAACAGTCACAACACCATTTTTTTAGTAGTGGACCTGTTTCCAAAGCTGGCCCAGTTTATTCCCTGTACCAGGATGCCCTCAGCAAAAGGTACTGCTCAATTAATCATCTGTCATATCTTCCATTTACACAGCCTACCAGAAGCTATCATCTCCAATTGTGGACCACAATTGACAGCTCGGTTCAGGAAAAACTTATTCTGCCTTATGGATGTAAAACTCCACCCCTCCTCAGCATACCATCCACAATCAGATGGTCAAACAGAACAAACCAGTGCAACCTTGGACCAATACTTCTGTTGCTATGTAAATTGTCAACAGGACAATTGGATGGATTTACCCCCCCCTTGCTGAATTTGCATAAAATAACTCTCCTCATTCTTCCACTCAGAAAACACCCCTTTTTGGGGGGGGGCAGTTACGGTTGCCACTCACGTTTCTTCCCTACCACCTCCCTATAGCCTCCATTCCAGCTGCAGATCAGCTTCTACAGGAACTTCAGGCAGTTCATCTGCTCTTGCTGGAACAATTGGACTGAGCCAAACAATCCTACAAAGATTTTGCAGACAACAAGAGACAACCTGGACCCCCAATAAAGGTGGGAGATCAAGTATGGCTATCCTCACCAGGGCTGGTGCTACCATTAGGCCAACTAGGCAGCTGCCTAGGGCACAGGGCTAAAGGGGGCGCCAGAAATGCCTTGAAAAAAAATACAGCGCTCTCAAGTGGGAAGGGGGGGGGCGCTAAATATCTGATCTTGCCTAGGGCACCAAACTGCCTTGCACCGGTCCTGATCCTCACACCATCTTTCCACACATTGACCCAGCCACAAGCTAGGTGCCTGTTTCATTGGCCCTTTCCCCATAATCGCTCAGAGTCAGATTAATCCAGTCACCTACAGCCTACAGCCTCATCTTTGTGAATTCACCCTATCTTCCATCAATCCCTACTAGATCCTGCTGCACTGGATCACCCTTTCTGTGCTAGCTGTAAGTCCTGCTGGCACAGGGCACAATAGGATACTGCCCTATATTTTTAAGAATCACATTACCATGTTTGTGTTGTGTTTCTCGTGGCAGTGGTCTTGTGTCTTCTGGTTCTTGCAAACACAGTATCTGCAACATGGAATGCAGACAATATTTGGAACCACTCACATTTTATTTCTAATTACTATGGTGCAATTTCTTCCACAACTCTGGCTGCAAGCTTATGGTTTTCCATTCCAGTGATGCTTGGGACTGAGAACACTTTGTTGGCATGGTTTTTCATTCTTGTCATTTGCTAGCAAGTTGGCTGCTTCTTTGGGAAGTCCTACAGTTTTCCATTGAAGAGTTATGAATCTATTCAGCCTGCTGCTGCTGTTTTACATGGTGTTTTATCAGATCAATATAGGAATAACTAGAGTTCCATGTGAATTCCAGATTTCTAAGCACCATTTTTTTATTTTTATTTTTTGAGATTATGTTCTCACAGTAAAAAGTCTTAGGAAATCCAAGGCTGGAGTCTGGCACCCAGCTGGCAAACAGATGTTGCTCCTCTATCATTTTGGTGGGACAAAGCAACCTGTGTACAGTCTTAAGCTTAATGAGAGTGATTAAACGTATTCACTTCATCAAAGAGCTGTCGTCATGGCTCAGTTTTCTGTTGTTGCTAGCCCTTCATTTCAGATTTTAACACAGCGGGCGGGGGGCGGGGATGTGGTCATGTACCTCCAGTTAATAGATGAAATGGATTTATTCAGTTTGTTTGAAATGAAACCAAAATTAATAGTGTGATTTCAGTGTAAAAGATCATGGCTTCACACAGAAACATGTATGTCACAATAGGTACTTTCTGCTTTAATTCTGTGGACAATACTTAAGAATTGCTCCCTTCCCAGAATAACTTTAGGTTGAACCAGGGATGGCTGCTTCTCAGGGCTGATTATATTCTCCAGACAATGGTCCAAGGGCTGGACTTGTATTTAAAGTACCATCCCAACACTCGCACAAGGGATCAGTGTATAATAAAGGTGCTGCCACCTAGTAGTTTTCACAGGTACTGAGCATATGCACTCCAACAAGGTACAAAACCCAAAGAGTGGGGGGAAAAATATATGGAATCTGTCTCACATACCAGCTATGTTTGGGTATTCTCCCTTCATGCAATTATCACTGCGTGAGGGGGAGAGCAGGCCTGTGCCCACTGGCTCTTCCTCCACTGTTGCATCAGTGTGGATCCTCCCCCCACCCCACATTGGGGTGAAGGTCCGAAGAGAGGATCTTGCTCTACACACATAGGCTCCCCCTGTAATGCAGAACCCTGGTTGACTGCTTTTATTGTAATGTTTGTAAGATATTTATTGTTTTATACAGTTTTTACTTTGGTTTTTATATTTTATTGTATGTGTTTTTATATAAACTGCTTGCAAATCCTGTGATATCAAGTGGTAAAGAAGCAGTTTAAATAAAATAAAAATGAAAAACCCAGATCTCACAGGATTCTGAATCATGGGGGGGGGGGGAGGAGCACGCTCTCTTCTTCAGACCATCTCCCCCAATGCATGGACAGTGTAAGGGTGGAGCCAACAGCGATGCATGGGTGGGGCCAGTAGGTACGGCGGCCCTCTCCCTGTGTGAGGGGATAGCACCCGAATAGAGCTACAGACAGCATTTGACAACAATGTCCTTTTCCTTATGAGTGAAACTGTGAGCCAAATGTTACGACTCCTTGGGGGGAAAATGAGTAGGGATGCTGAGGCTCAATGGAAATGTTTTATGACCTGGATCTGGCCCAGGGGCTGACAGCTGGACATTCCCGAATTTAATCCTGAATGTTGAGGATCCAAAAGGGAAAGAAAGAGGGCATTCTCCCCAAACATGTACTTCTCCAACTTTTAATATCCCAGGACCATGCTTTGACACCAGTGGCTGATTCATTCCTGACCAGCATGGAAAGCACATCGATAAGACTGCTGCTCAGGGACATCTGGACCAATTACCTGAGTAGTGGAGAAGATAGTTCTGCCCGACTCTTTCCCACACCTCTCTGGTATCGTCTGTTGGAAGCCATTGCCTTCAAGGCTTTGCGCTCTAATCTCCCTCATTACTTATAGAATCATAGAAAAGGGGCCTACAAGGCCATCGAGTCCAACCCCCTGCTCAATGCAGGAATCCAGGTCAAAGCATCTCTGACAGATGTCTGTCCAGCCGCACCTTGAATGCCTCCAGACTGGGAGAGCCCACCACCTCCCTAGGTAGTTGATTCCATTGTCTTATTGCTCTGACAGTCAGGACATTTTTCCTGATGTTTAGGTGGAATCTAGGTTCCTGTAACTTGAGCCCATTATTCCGTGTCCTGCAAACTGGGATGAACGAGAAGAGATCTTTGCCCTCCTCTGTGTGACATCCCTTCAAATACTGGAAGAGTGCGATCATATCTCCCCTCAGTCTCCTCTTCTGAAGGCTAAACATGCCCAGTTCTTTCAGTCTCTCCTCATAGGGCCTTGTTTCCAGTCCCTTTATCATCCTTGTTGCCCTCCTCTGAACCCTCTCCAGTTTGTCTATGTCCTTCTTAAAGTGAGGTGCCCAGAACTGGACGCAGTACTCAAGATGAGGCCTAACCAGTGCCGAGTAAAGGGGAATTATCACTTCCCGCGATTTGGAAGCTATACTTCTATTAATACAGCCCAAAATTGCATTTGCCTTCTTTGCAGCCACGTCGCATTGCTGGCTCATAATCAGTTTGTGATCTACCACAATTCCAAGATCCTTCTCACTTGTAGTATTGTTGAGCCAAGTGTCCCCCATTCTGTATCTCTGCATTTGGTTTCCTCTCCCTAGGTGCAGCACTTGGCATTTATCCCTGTTAAATTTCATTCTGTTGTTTTCGGCCCAGCGCTCCAGCCTATCGAGGTCACTTTGAATTTTGTTTCTGTCTTCCAGAGTATTAGCTGTTCCACCCAACTTTGTGTCATCTGCAAATTTGATAAGCATTCCCTGTACCTCCTCATCCAAGTCATTAATAAAAATGTTGAAGAGCACCGGGCCCAGGACCGAGCCCTGTGGTACCCCGCTCGTTACCTCTCCCCAGTTTGAGAAGGAACCATTGATAAGCACTCTTTGAGTCCGATTCTGTAGCCAATTGTGGATCCACCTGATAGTTGTTCCATCTAGCCCACTCTTAGCTAGCTTACTAATCAGGATATCATGAGGCACTTTGTCGAAAGCTTTGCTGAAGTCCAGGTATATAATGTCCACAGCATTCCCACAGTCCACAAGGGAGGTTACCCGATCAAAAAATGAGATCAGATTAGTCTGACAGGATTTGTTCTTGACAAATCCATGCTGGCTTCTAGTAATCACTGCATTGTTTTCAAGGTGCTTGCAGACTGACTTCTTTATAATCTGCTCAAAAATCTTCCCGGGGATTGATGTCAGACTGACTGGCCTATAGTTCCCAGGTTCCTCCTTCTTGCCCTTTTTGAAGATGGGAACAACATTTGCCCTCCTCCAGTCGTCTGGCACTTCACCTGTCCTCCATGATTTCTCAAAGATAATAGACAGTGGTTCTGAGAGTTCTTCTGCCAGTTCCTTTATTACTCTAGGATGCAGCTCATCAGGCCCTGGAGATTTAAACTCGTTCAGAGTAATCAGGTGCTCCTTGACCATTTGCCTATCAATCTCAAGCTGCAATTCTGCCCCTTCAGTCTGCACTTCAGGTTTGCCAGGGGGGTCATAGACCCTCTTTTGGGAGAAGACCGAGCCGAAGTAGGAATTGAACACTTCTGCCTTTTCTTTGTCTTCTGTTATCAATTTGCCATCCTCATTGCGTAGTTGAACCACCAGTTCTTTCTTCTGTCTTTTACTGTGCATGTATCTGAAGAAAGGTTTTTTGTTGCTTTTAGCATTCCTCGCTAACCTTAGCTCATTCTCAGCTTTAGCCTTCCTGACACTATTCCTGCAGTTCTGTGCTACCTGCCTGTACTCTTCCCCTGTAGCCTGTCCTTCCTTCCACTTCCTATACGTGTCCTTTTTTGTTTTCAGGTCATCTTTGAGTTTATTGTGAAGCCACATTGGCTTCTTCTGTTGCCCTCTGCCTTTTTTCCTTGTGGGAATTGTTTGCAATTGTGCCTTTAAAATTTCCTTTTTTAAAAACTCCCACCCCTCCTGGGCTCCCTTTCTCGTGAGAGTCACTTGCCATGGGATCTTACTAATCATTGTTCTGAGTTTGTTAAAATTGGCTTTCCTAAAATCCAGGGTATGTGTTTGGCTACACTCAGCTCTTGCTTCTGTTAGAATCAAGAACTCAAGTATAACATGGTCACTTTCCCCCAGAGTTCCCGAAACTGCCACTTTATCCACTAACTCATCTCTGTTGGTTAGAATCAGGTCAAGGATAGCCGATCCTCTAGTTCCTTCCTCCACTTTCTGTAGGAGGAAGTTATCAGCAGCACAGCTCAGGAATTTCTTGGAGGGGCCATGTTTGGCTGAATAAGTCTCCCAACAGATATCAGGGAAATTGAAGTCTCCCATTACTACCACATCGTGCCTCCTTGAAACACTAGCAACTTGCTTTTCAAAAGTTCCATCCTCGTCTTCTCCTTGATTGGGTGGTCGGTAGTAGACTCCAACCGCCATGTTCGCTTTATTCTTTGCCCCCTTTATTTTAACCCAGATGCTCTCAATGGGGCTGCCAAGCTCCTCTTCCTGTATCTCTGTGCAGAGATACGTATTTTTAACATACAGTGCAACTCCACCTCCCTTTCTGTTGCTTCTGTTCCTTTTGAACAAGTTATACCCTTCAATTGCTGTATTCCAGTCATGGGAGTCATCCCACCAGGTTTCAGTTATCCCTATCAAGTCGTACTTGCCCTCATGTATCAAGAGTTCAAGTTCGTCTTGTTTATTGCCCATACTCTGGGCATTAGTATAGAGACATTGAAGACTATGTGCTTTATAGTCCGACTTTCCCCCTACATTTTGTGGTAGACTATCAATGGGCACCGCTGGAGCTGTTCTCTCCATTGTGGCATAGAGGCCTTCTTCCATTGGTACCCCCGAGTTTATGTCTCCCTCCCCTGTTGGATTCAGTTTAAAGCCCTCCTGATTAAGTTCCTCATGCTGTGTCCAAACACATTCTTCCCAGTCCTTGTGAGGTGCAACCCATCCTTTGCCAGCAGTCCATCTTCCAGGAAGTGTAGCCCGTGGTCCCAGAATCCAAATCCCTCACATCGGCTCCACCTTCGTAGCCAGTCATTCACTCGGAGTATTTTTTTTTCCCTTTCTATGCCTCTTCCAAGTACTGGAAGGATGGATGAGAAAACTATCTGGGCCCCGAAGTTCTTGAGTTCCCTTCCCAGCTCTTCAAAGTCTGCCGTGATTTCTTTGTAACTCCGCTTGGCAGTATCATTTGTACTCACGTGGAAGAGAAGAAAGGGGTATGTGTCGGTGGGCTGCATGAGCCTCGGCAGCTGCTCTGTCACATCCTTAATCCGTGCCCCAGGGAGACAGCACACCTGGCGAGTCCATGGGTCTTCGCGACATACTTTGGCTTCGATCCCCCGCAGGAGGGAGTCTCCCACTACGAGTACTCTTCTCTCCTCTTGCTGTAGGCCTTGGTTTGATTGCCTCCACTTGACTGACCCTCAGCCTCTTGCTCGCTGTCACGTTGGGTGCCCGGTAATCCGTCCTCTGCAGGCTGTCCTCTGCTCTCGTCCTCAAGTACATGGAAGCGGTTCCATAGCTCCACTGCTTCCACAGGCGCAGAGTGTCTTGTAGTTCTTCTGCTCCTAACAGTCACCCTTTTCCAGGGAGTTCCCCCTGCGTTATTTTCCCTTGCCTCTGCAGTCTCCGACTCCGCCTCATCCTGCAGTTGCCCTTCTGGCTCCTGTACTGTGCTTTGGTGCTGTAGATCCACCGTTCTGTCTAAGAACTCCTCGCTTTCTCTTATGCTCCTGAGGGTTGACACTTGCTGCTCCAGTCCTCTGACCTTTTCTTCCAACAGCGTGACCATCTTGCACTTGTTGCATGTGTAGGCTATGTTGATCTCCGGCAGGAAAACAAACATTGCACACCCCTTGCAGGTCACCACCACTGCTGAGTCCTTTCCTTCCATAGTGCTCTGCTTCTGTCTTCCTAGAATATATATATATATATATATATATATATATGTTTTTGGTTTTTTTGGGGGTTTTTTGGTTTTTTTTTCTTAGGGACCTCCCCCTTGACCTCCCCTGCCGAACTCCGCTGCCAAACTCCTGTTTGCTCTCCCTGTTCGCTCGCTCTCTGGGAGCCTGCTTGCCTTATCACAGTCCCAAAAACAGCTGGAGCCTCTCTCCTGTTGTGCTCCTGCTCAGCTGGGAGTCAGGAACAGAATGAGCTCCCAGGCCACGCCCTGCAATCAGCCCCACTTCCTGCAATCAATCAGCTGCAATCAGCCCCAGGTAGTTGCAGTCAGCAGGAGCTTCTGCTCAACAGAATGAGCTCTCAGGCCACGCCTTTCCCTTGCAGCACTTGTTGTACTACTCCGCTGCCAAACTCCTGTTTGCTCTCCTGTTTGCTCGCTCTGTTCGCTCGCTCTCTGGGAGCCTGCTTGCCTTTTCACAGTCCCAAAAACAGCTGGAGCCTCTCTCCTGTTGTGCTCCTGCTCAGCTGGGAGTCAGGAACAGAATGAGCTCCCAGGCCACGCCCTGCAATCAGCCCCACTTCCTGCAATCAATCAGCTGCAATCAGCCCCAGGTAGTTGCAGTCAGCAGGAGCTTCTGCTCAACAGAATGAGCTCTCAGGCCACACATTTCCCTTGCAGCACTTGTTGTTGTACTACGCTGCCAAACTCCTGTTTGCTCTCCCTGTTCGCTCGCTCTGTTCGCTCGCTCTCTGGGAGCCTGCTTGCCTTTTCACAGTCCCAAAAACAGCTGGAGCCTCTCTCCTGTTGTGCTCCTGCTCAGCTGGGAGTCAGGAACTTAGCATCTAGGCTTTCCTGGTATGTTCCTGTTAGGAATTTAAGATCAGTGGGCCAGGGATTATTAGCGGTCCCACCGACACGCTTTGCTTTGTCAAGGCTGTGAACCTTTCAGGACCTGGTTCCACTTTTGTGGAACAGGCTTCTCCAATTGGAGGAGGATCTTTCCTGCTTTCATATGGGATTAAAGACTTATCTTTTTAGTCAGCCAGAATGAGTGGTTGGGCTAATGTGGTGGTTGCTGGGATTCGATACTGTATAGTAAGTGGTTGGTATTGGTTATTTTATTGTATTGTTATGTTTACTTTATATGTTATTTGTCCCGCCCTTTGGTGTAAGGGGCGTTATAAATATATTATTATTATTATCATCATCATCATCATCATCATCATCATGGTCAACAGACATGGTTCCTTTTCCTGCCACTCTGCTCCTTGGATCTTAAAAGTTAGTGGAGGAATCACCATATCCTTTGACCTACATAGTTGCTTTTTATAAATATTACTGGAGTAGATATAGGATGAAGATGAACTCGCCAGATCATTGCTTACCCCTATTTCCATGCTGTAGCATGGAGGGTGTGGTAAGGCTAGCACCACCATGTAGGTAACTGGCTCCCCAGGAAAAATAACTACCATATATGGTAAGACTATAAGTGGCAATTGTGTGGCACTGTATTTGTCTTAAACCACTCACTGAATCTCTTATGTCATAAAGCATAATATCACATGAAATCTATTTTTGTCTGGATGATAGGAGAGTTGCAATATTTACAAATTAGCAGCTGGGAAATACATTTTTTAAATTACTGTGGCTTCCTGTAAACCCCCTATTTGTCTCAGAATCCCTTAACTGTGGCATCTTTTCACTAAGGTTCAGGCCACCCTGCCTCCCCAGAAGTCAAGTTGCTGGCTTGTAATTCTAAGCAATTGGCTTTTATTAAGTAAAAGGCACAAGCAAGCCAGTCTTCCTTCAGGCTACACAACAGGTCATATTATAAACAATGGCTACAAAAGAATCAAGCTGTTTTAGCAGCTGAGAAAACCAGCTTCTTAATCTAAAGTGACAAGTTAGTAAGAGAGTTTTACCAAACTATTAGGACATTGTTACAGCCCTCCCATTCAAACTAGGTGTACTAACAAGGCCTTGCCTTCAAGGCGGATCCTTTCCTTGAGGAGTCTCTTGGGCAGCGAATCAATACCTTACACTGCACCTCCCTCCTCATTTGACGTCTAACCCTGGGGTCTCTATCGCTTAATCCCTCCTCCTGCTCCTGCTCCTGCTCCTGCTCCTGCTCCTGCTCCTGCTCCTGCTCCTGCTCCTGCTCCTGCTCCTGCTCCTGCTCCTGCTCCTGCTCCTCCTTTTTGCTGTGGGTCTGCTTTCCCAAAGTTTCAGAGAAGCTTAATGGGCTATCAGCGATATTCCCACCTAACTCCAGCTGCGGTGGCCTTGAGGCCTCAGCCACCTCAGCCACCTCCTCCCCTTCCACGTCTGAGTCAGAATCAAATCCCACGTCTTCCTGAGGCGCCTCTGCAGAGGTGCTGGGCTTAACCCTTACACTAAATGGGCACAGTTCCTTCAGCATGCATTGACATGCTTTATGTTTTAGATCTTTATCATTCAGATTTTCTAGATTCATAGATCATAGAGTTGGAAGGGACCTACAAGGCCATCAAGTCCAACCCCCTGCTCAATGCAGGAAACTAGAGGAGGGGTCTCCCATCCAAGTAATAACCAGGCCTGACCCTGCTTAGCTTCCCACACTCAGACAAGCTGAGCCAGCGTGAGCCACAGGCCTGTATGAGGCTGTTTAACCCACTGTTTCTACTTCTGGTTTTGTTGCAGAATTAAAATCAAAGCTCTACATGGATTATTTTCCTTACTATACTTTCCATACTTTCTGCTACATAACTGCTAGGTGGTGCTGTGGTATAGCGAACTAATGCAACTACATTAGTGGGGACTAGTGCTTTGATTCATTTTTTTAAAAAAATACTAGATTTCCCCCGGAAATTTATTTTAAAAACCGGAAGTGAAAATGGACAGTGACGACATCATGTAAAGCACCATAAACAATCATGAGTGAGGAATGACAAGCGCACAATAAAAGCCTTGTCTAGAAAAGCTCATACTCTTGGGTCTAGCGTGCCTAGACCACTATACCTCGTTAGTCATGTAGAAGTAGGAATTGATAAAGTTGTTACCCTCACATGGCTAAAAGGAGTCTTGGGATCTAGGACTGGAATCTGACAACAAGCTGGCAAAACAAATAGTCCCTTTCTGTGATTTTAGTGGAAAAAAGAAAACTTTAATCACACTGGGTTGGATTTAGACTAAATCAGTTGAACTTAGTTCTCATTTAAATCGAGGAGACTTAGTTCTGCCTAACTTTTCACATTGATTTCAATGGAATCTAAGTACAGCTAACTTACTTTATATTCAACACATTATCTAGTCACTGTTCGTTTTTCTATTGTTGCTACTGCTTTGTTTCAGTTATTGTTTTAATACAACAGAAAATGTAGTGTTCTTCTAAGTAATGCAGTTAATTGTATTCCGAATTTCTTTCTTTCTTTCTTTCTTTCTTTCTTATATTTATACCCCGCCTTTTTTCCTGCAAGGAACCCAAGGTGGCTTACCAAAATCACCAATGTAATTCTATAGTAAAATTATTTGTTATTAATACCATTTATTTTGACCACACTACTGTGTGTGTCTGCATGTGTAACATGTGTGACTCTAAGTACAGTACTTAACAATAACTCCCTTCCTAGTACAGTCATGCCTTGGATTGAGAGCATAATTCGTTCCGGAAACATGATTGTAATCCGAAACACTCTTATATCAAAATGGAATCCCCCTCAAAAAAATTTGTACAGAGATTTTTAATTTAAGCCGTACTACAGTACTTGTATTGCAAGACGTCGCTTGTATATCAAGTCAAATTTTTTAAAATAAATATTTAAAAATTTGCTTGTCTTGCAAAACGCTCTCAAACCAAGTTACTTGCAATCCAAGGTATTACTATATCCATCTTTAAGTTAAACAAGAGATGGCATTATCTTTGAACTGCCAAAATTCCCCGAACAGTACAATTTTTAAACATATAGGAGGCATGTCCTTTTTTGCATCAAGTCTACCCAACTCTATTCTTTAAACCCTTTCTAGTTTGTCAACATCTTTCCTGAATACTTGGCAGCCCAGAAATGGATGCTGTACTTCAAATGAGGCTTTAGAATAGCTTTAATAGACAGTGCCAACAGGAAGGGATGTATATACAAGAAACAGCAAGAGCAAAGAGGCTCACAATGCTTCCAGCTAGACTTCCTCCATCCTAGAATGCCATCTGTCCTAGACTGCATAGTGGTTTAGGCATCTTCAGGCATCTAGGCAATTTACTTCCCCCAAAAGCTCCATACAGCATGATATTTGCTTGTGAATACCTTCATTGACTGTCTTGTTCAACAGATTCCTATTTCCACATTCTCCACCAGAGGTCTTTATGTCTATTCCCCCCCCCCCCCCCCAGAAAACTCCACTTGAGGACAGAATGAACTCTCTGAATCTCTACAACTGTGAAAATAATAGCAACATAATCAAAGCCATCTTCTGAAGTGTATAAACACAATCTGATCAGACTTCTATTTGTCCTCTGTACTCAGCAGGATGGCTTGAAAATATTACTCTAAATTCTAATTCTAAATTCTAATAGCAAGGACGTACTTGCTTGAAAAAACCTGTGCTGGAGCAATGGCTTAGTCATGCCTTATTGGGCTGCCGGCTGCCTCACCAGGCAATTTTCTGTCACTCAGTTGTGCCTTCACTTGAGGACACATTTGGACATATGTCAACACATAACATAAGTACGGTATACTTCCAGTAGCAAAAGCCAAAAGAATAACATGGGTAGTCACATAAACACATGCTGGCTTGGTATGTTCTCATGTGTGCTCAGGGATGTTTCCAGCTTATTTTGGGGGCAGTGTCAGGAAATGTTTGCTTTCCTCCTTTGGCCTCATCAGTGCAGTGAATTACACCTGCACAAAATGCAGTGAATTCAGCACATATTTAGTAGCCTAGGGGCCTTTTCACACATGCATATATCTCACACCATTAGTCAGCACTTGGGGCTTTTTGCACTAGCCTGTTGGCTCTAAACATAGTGGGTGCAGCAGTGCATTTTGAGATCATAGACACCCCCTCCCCACTCTGTGTAGACTATCTTATGTTATACAGGGAATGTATGTGTAAATATGGATAGGGATCTTACCTGAGCTTGGGTAAGGCCTTCAAATAGAAGTCTGTCCTCTAAAATAGGATACATGGCAGCCTTTCCAAGCTCTGCACTCTCCTCAGTCCTCTTGTACTTCCAGCACCTCTCTGTCCATTAGGGCCAGTGTGGCGTAGTGGTGAGAGTGTTGGACTGGGACTCGGGAGATCCGGGTTCTATTCCCCGCTCGGCCATGAAACTCACTGGGTGACTTTGGGCAAGTAACTGACTCTCAGCCTAACCCACCTCACAGGGTTGTTGTGAGGATAAAATGGAGAGGAGGATGATGATTATGTAAGTCGCCTTGGGTTCCTTTCAGGAAAAAAGGTGGGGGTATAAATATAATAAATAAATAAATAAATAAATAAATAGGACCAAAGTTAACTTTGGAAATCTATGCTTAGGATCCCACATAGTTTAAAACATATTAACAGCTGCCATGGAGGGACATTCTGGATTAGGGCCATAATGTTGGGGTCTGGGGAAGGGTGGCTAACTTTCCCCTCTGTGCCTTTTGTCTGGTTCAAGTTCCCTCCCACCTTTTGCATTTTGCCCCCACTGGGGAAACAAGGGGCAAATAGCTTGGAGACTGTGATTTTCAATGGAAAAATGGTGTGGAGGAAAGGGTTTTTAGCCTGCCCCTAGGTAGCTGTCCAAAACAAATCTGGGCCCTGTGGCTGCTGTTACATTTTTTTCTTAATCTCCCACGTCTCATCTAGTTTGGTCTTCAGTTACCTCCCCCCCCCCTGCACACAGTGAAGAGCAGCAAGCAGTATGAGGCAATATTGTTCTAGGAATTTTCCCGAGACTGTTGCCATGGTGCCACCTTGGAGGAAGAGTGGGACACTTAAGGGGACCCTCGATCTCTCACTTTTGCTGTTCTTTTACTTTTTGAGATCTCTTGTACTATTTTCCCTGTGTTTTTATTTATTTATTTCTTATATTTATTAATCGCCCATCTGGCCGGTCACCCGGCCACCCTGGGCGATGTACAATTAAAATACAATAAAATATAATAATTAAAACAATATAAAAAATTCTTTTAAAAACCTAACCCACCCCATATTCCCACCTGAACAGCCATGTTTTTAATGCACGGCGGAAGCTCATCACGGAGGGGGCATGGCGAAGGTCACTAGGGAGGGAGTTCCATAATGTGGGGGCCGCCACAGAGAAGGCCCTCTTCCTAGTCCCCACCAGCCTGGCTGCTCTGGCTGATGGGATAAGGAGAAGGCCGTCCGTGGCAGACCTTGTTGAGCGGCCTACTTGATGTTGCCGGAGGCGCTCCTTGAGATAAACTGGGCCGGAGCCGTGTAGGGTTTTAAAGGTCAAAACCAACACCTTGAATTCGGCTCGGCAAGCAACTGGTAGCCAGTGCAACTCATTAAGCACTGGCGTGATGTGATCACGCCAGGCGGCTGCCCTTAATCAGGTGAGCCGCCGTGTTCTGTACCAGCTGAAGCTTCCGAACCGTCTTCAAGGGTAACCCCACGTAGAGCGCATTACAGTAGTCTAGGCGAGAGGAGACCAAGGCATGAAACACTGATGGGAGCAGGTGATTAGGAAGGTAGGGGCGCAGCTGCCATATCAGATGGAGTTGATACAGCGCCGCCCGGCTCACAGCTGCCACCTGAGCCTCCATGGACAGCTGGGAGTCTAGAATGACCCCCAAGCTGCGGGCCTGGTCCTTCAGGGGTAGATGTACCCCATTCAGCACCAGGTCAACATCCCCTAACCTCCCCTTGTCCCCCACAAGAAGTACCTCGGTCTTGTCGGGGTTCAGTTTCAGCATGTTCCTTCCCATCCAGCCAGCCACTGACTCCAGGCACTTGGACAGGTCTCAACGGCCAACCTCGGTGAGGACTTAAAACAGTGTCATCCGCATACTGATGACACTGCACCCCAAACCTCCTGATGATAGCTCCCAGCGGCTTGAGGTAGATGTTGAATAACATCGGGGAGAGGATGGAACCCTGCAGCACTCCACAAGTGAGCAGCTGAGGGTCCGAAGCCTCCTCCCCGAGAACTACCCTCTGATACCTTCCAGAGAGGAAGGACCGGAACCACTGCAATACAGTGCCTCCCAAGCCCAACCCCTCCAGACGGTCCAGGAGGATACCGTGGTCAACGGTATCAAAAGCCGCCGAGAGATCGAGGAGGACTAGAAAGGAGCATTTGCCCCTATCCAAAGCCCTCCTCATATCATCCACCAAGGCGACCAAGGCCGTCTCCATCCCATGTCCAGACCTGAAGCCCGACTGGCACGGATCTAAATAATCGGCTTCATCCAAGTGTGCCTTCAACTGAGCACCCACCACCCGTTCGATCACCTTGCCCAGAAATGGTAAATTGGAGACTGGGTGAAAGTTGTTTAAATCCTGGGGATCCAAGGAGGGCTTCTTTAGAATAAACGCACAAAGTATTCTTGGCCACCTCACAGTTATTAGATAACCACCAAAATAAATTATAAAGCATCCTGAGAAAGAAGCAGAAAAACAGAAGCCTCTTTCATAGGGAAGAAAATCTTAGGGAAATTGGAGGACAATTTCACAGGCACAGCGCTAGCTCCACCTCTTCCCTGGAGATAGACACAGTGCTGGCCCCCCTCACACCTACATTGTGGTGGATGCAAAATGGGGAGCTAGCAGGAACGGTGCAGGGCTGTTTGTCGCCCTAGGCCAAATTATATTTAGCGCCCCCTGTCTCGTGCCGTGGGTGGGGGGCTCCGGAGCAAAGCAGCCCTGCTCTGCAACCCCCCCCGCGCCGCCGCCACCACCACCTCCCTCCTCCCCCCCACTGCTGCCTGCTGCCTGCTGCCTGCTGGCTGCTGCCTGCTGCCTGCTGGCTGCTGGCTGCTGGCTGCTGCTGCTGCCGCCGCCGCCTCCTCCGACGCGACGGGACCCCCGCGCTTTTTTTTTTTGCCGGGGAAACCAGGGCAACAGGGCTGTTTAAGCCCTGTTGCCCTGGTTCCTCCCGCCAAAACAACGCCGGCGGGGCTCCGGAAACAACGCGAAGGTAGGTAGGTGGCAGGCGGGCGGGCACGCGCGCGGGTGCGGACGCGTGCGCGGGCGGGAGGTGCGGCAGCGGCGGTGGGCGGGCGGGGAGGCGCGGCGGGGGCCGCAGGCGGGGCAGGAGCGCGCCGGCGGCGAGGAAGGAGCGCAGCGTTTCTGCGCCCTCTTCCACCACGCGCCCTAGGCAGCCGCCTGGGTCTGCCTAGCGGTAGCGCCGGCCCTGGGAGCTAGCCTCCCAACACTGTTGATGTGGTTGCCACTTGCAGTGGCAGCACAAAAAGTCCAGAAACCCTTACACAAAAAGAAAGAACCTGTGCTACAACCTCTGCCAATGGCGAGCCCTACCCATGAGAAACTGTTGATAATTCCTCCTCTCCCTGGAGAAATCTGGTGAAATTGTTGGTAAAATTTCTCTGCCCACAAATATCTGGTGGAAAATTTCAAGAGGCCATTTGTGCACAGCTCTAAATAAACATAAACACACACACACACACACACACACACACGAGAGCTGCTTCCCAGTCTTCAGCCCGACTTCATCATCGGTTATCGGCCTGCCTTTCAGCTTTTATCCTGCCTGACCCCAACTCAAAGAGTCTGCCTTTGGGGTGGGCTTGAATGTTTGAAGCCCTACAGGTGAGCTGGCAAGCGAACAGGGAGAAGGCAGTGAGACCTCTTGCACTGGCTTGGTTGGGAGCACTTGTCCTCTGTCCTCCTCCCACAGCTAGCCAGCCTGTTTCCCCAGATGGTGACAATGATGAAATGAAGAATCCCACCCCCACCCCACAAGGTTTTACAAGCTGCACCCAAACTTCACTAAAGTTTGGGTCTGTCCCCAAAAAGGTTTTGTTCCAGTGCTGTCCCTTGCCATCCCTGCAGCTGCTCCATTACTGGCTGGCTGTGTTGATAGTGAAACCGTTCAGCATGCGAGCTCTCTTCTTCTTTAGTGCATGGAACATTAACATTGCGGAGAGGCAAGTGCATGGAACATCAATATTGCAGATCCAAGTGACTGTAAACCTCCCCAAGGACATTTGCCAGTTGGGCAGTATACAGACCTTACCCATAAACAAACAAACAAATAAATAAGTGCCAGCAGGCCAAAACCCTGGAAAATGTGGTTTTCAAGGGTGCATGAAATACTTTTAATAAATGTCAGCTATCCTGGAAATTACACTTCCAGGGCCCCTTGCACTTGGGATGTTGCTACTTCAGCATTCTAGGTGCCAAAAAGGAGAAATGGAGGAGAGGGGCCCTAAAGGAGTTTGTTGGGGGGCAATTAGGTTCCCCACTGAGCTACTGAGAGCCCATTGGGTGTGTAATGGGGCCTGAACTATGGATTTTAAAAAAAATAATCAGGTTTTGTTTTCGGAATATAACTCATATTAGCCAAGCACATTCCTAATCGCACCAACAAGGGGAGATCATCTATCACTTAGTTTGCTATCGGGTGCCCCACACATAGTGGGTATGGTAGCAGTGCCAGAGTAGTGGACACTTTGCTGGTTTCAGGGCCCCTACCTCATCAGGTTCAGGTGCCAACCACGGTGCCTGGTTTTTAAAATCTTCCAATTGCATGTGCTTTGGATCACTTGCTCAGTTGTCTGGAACTCCTGTTCTGCAGGCACCTTAATGTGGTGGACCTTGTTTACTCCTGGCTCTGCATTCTTTAGTCTGGATTACGTGGCATACACTGTGAGAGGTTGATATTGTGGGATCCTGTCTTGGAGCTTGGTCTGGATGGCCTTCTGGTCCCAGAATTCAACTCAAAAGAACCAATGTTGTGTGCTTGTGCCATGGGATTTCCAGTTTAGATTTGCCTGAGTTTGCCTTTCCCCTTAAATCCAGCAAGTTCATTTTTTATGTAGCTTCATTTAGAAAACATTGAAATCACGATGCAGGCATTCATTTTAAAATTATTGAGCAATGTTGAAATTTGTGCATAATCTATCATTTGCCTTTTGCCACAGCATTTTATTTCCAACTTCAGAATAATAAGGTGTAAAATAATCCACTTAAACATGTCTGTTATCCTTTGCATTTGTCCTTCTTTTTTTTAGCTAGTCTCCTGTATGAAAAACATAATAATGCTAGATTAAATGTATGGCTGCACAAATGACTTTCTACATGCATGAGCCAACCTTTAACTTAGAACTCATGTAGCAACACTACTGAGTTTCGTATTTTGGAGGATGAATGAGCAGAGTTTTACTGCTGTCTCATGAAAATTGTATATACATGCGCATTCACAGACACACATACTCACACTTTCATTTGTTCTCGGAAGCATACATGGATGCATATGTATAGAATTTCTCTAGAATCTGCCTCTCTATACTCAGGTTCATTCGTTCGTTCGTTCTTTCAGTTCAGCCTTGTTTCAACAAACATAATTATTACTAATCAAATTCCACCATCTAAAATGTAAGCTAGTTGGGGCAAGTTAAAAACTACACGAATAGATCCAGACTTAATGGAAAGAGATTCAAGACAGTTGTTGTAATACTCTTCATATATGATTGCTATAAATGTTATAGAAATGATATGAAAAGTTATTAATATGCCCTATGGCCTATGCCATGTTAACATGCAGTTGCTTAGTTGTATACCACAAGCATCCATAAAGTACATTATTTTGTTCTTCTTTGCAAATGTATCTTACTGAAATGTGCACTGTGTTGTAGCTGAATGCTAAGCTATAGTTGTAACATGAAGACATTTTTTCATAGTTGGTAATAAAATTGTTTCAAAACTATTTCTACAGATACAATCCTGTGCGCCTATGTTTGTGACGAAGTCTGCACAGGATCCCAGCTGTACATGTTAAAAATAGTATTTTAAGCAATCAATTTTTTTTGTATCAAGGCTTAGGGTTTGATTAATTTAATTCTGGCATGGAAACACATTCGTACTTATACTTATCTCGCACACTTCATGCTTAAATGTAAGAATTGGGCACTAATCTTTTTTTTTTTTTTACCAGCTGAGCCATAGATAGCTATAGAATCCATAGATCTAAACATGGGAATAATGTTTAAGGCTTCTTGGTGCTGGCACAGCATAATGGTTTGTATATAGTTAACCATTATTTGAGAGAGTAAAATAAATATTCCAATTACTTACTGTAAGAATTCTGTTTTGTCTTAGATGTTTTTTTTATTTGAATGTATTAAAACTGATCCCTTTAGATATTTTCAAAGCTTTGATTTATATAGACTGGTTTCAAAACTAAACATACAGCAGGAGGTTAAAGAGAGAGAGAGAGAGAGAGAGAGAGAGAGAGAGAGAGAGAGAGAAACACTTTTTTTGTGTGCTAGATTTATTAGTTCTTTGTTTTTTCTCATGCAGCGAACATGCAGTTGAATGTCAAGACGTCTGAGCAATGCCATGTTCCCTACTTTGCTTTATATGTTTTATTTGATTTTAAAATGCAAAGCTGATTAGCACGATGGCAGGATAACTGCCGATTTAACTTACGGTACCTTTAAAGAAAACAGTTCTCTGTGCTGGAGCTAAATACCAGGAACCATGATAATTGTAGCAAGCCCGATTGTGTGCCTTTTCTCCTACATAGATACAGAGCACCCTTTGATTTCTGCTCGGTGGAATTTGACGGTCTGTGGCTGACTGCACACACGCACAAGTGCACCCACACACGAACACACGCTCTGCTGTGCCATATTTCAGTTACACTGTAGACCTACTCAGGGTCATCACAGTGTACACATTACATATTTCTAGCAAACATGAAGATGAACAAAGCAGGGAATATAGATAAGCAGAGATAAATTGGAGCCTGGTCAGGGTATGCAATGTAAATGGACTGGACTTCTGGGCTAGCATTCGAAGTTGTATGAAAGCCCCAACCCACTTTCTCCCCTTTGGCGGCTGTGACCATCAGAGCCCATGTGAAGTGAAAAATCAAACAACTAGGAACAGTGAGACAATTAGTTGGTAGAAATCCAGGACTAATTGTTTTGAAGTGATGTTTAAACCAATGTCAGTGCAAGGCAGGAGTGTTTGGCCTAATGCCAGCACCTTTGTAAAGCTATTAGCTCAGATGAGAAGTACTTAAAGTTAGAGTCAGAAAGAGAGAGGGTGAGTGAGAGAGAGCGACTGTTCCTTGTCTCACACTCTGCTCGATTGTATCTTCCTGCTGGGACTAGCTGGATACACACATGGCTGGATAACTTCGCTAAAAATATATATGACTTTTTCTGTGTTTCAGCTTGATTTCTGCTCCTTTTTCAGGTGGATTGCCAGCTCCTGATTCTTCTTCTAGCACCAAACCGAGATATGCTACGTGTTCACTGCCGCTGACAATGACCATGACCCTTCACACAAAAACCTCTGGGGTTGCCTTATTACACCAGATACAAGGCAATGAACTAGAGCCTCTCAGCAGACCTCAGCTGAAGATTCCTCTGGAACGACCGATCAGTGAAATGTATGTGGACAGCAACAAGACCGGGGTCTTTAACTACCCAGAAGGCACTGCTTATGATTTTTCTACCGCCGCTCCAGTATACAGCTCAACCAGCCTCAGTTATGCCCCTACAACAGAATCATTTGGGTCCAGTAGCCTGGGAGGATTTCATTCTCTGAATAATGTCCCTCCAAACCCTGTCGTATTTTTACAGACAGCACCACAGCTCTCGCCATTTATTCATCACCCCAGCCAGCAGGTACCTTACTACCTTGAGAATGAACCGAGTAGCTTTGCAATGAGAGAAGCTGTTCCAACTGCCTTCTACAGGTAAATTCTGCCATTGATTTATTAGAAACAGAGCACAAATCTAAAATGAGTATTAAAGCAGGGTGAGGGAAAATACTGTGGATTTTTGTTTCTGTGGGTTGTGGGCATGCCAACAGGACTGTTGAGTCATCACTGAATAATTAGACTATGCGATAGCGTGGTGAAAATCAGAATGTCTGTTGTGACTGTTGGGAAATTGTTGCGGTGTATGCTAGAAATGAAATGCATAAGAAAAACAAGTCAGATTGTCAACAGAAACGTGCCCCAGGGAAAACTGAAACAGAAGCCCAAAAATACCGAGCTGCAGAACAAAACAAATCAAAAACAAAATGAAGCACCAGCAAATTAAAATGAAAGTCTGAGATTCAAACGTGAGGGTTTTGTCTCCTGTCAGTTGGGTGCCTGCTATATGTTTGAATTTGTAGCCTGCAGCCAGAAATACTTGTGTCAATGTCTGCTCTTAAATTATATTGACTGATGTTTTATATAAAGTGTTCAGAAACTTTACTCACCTTCCCAAACAGTTACAATAGACTTAATGATGGCACTACAGTCATAAAGAACCCTTTAGAAAGGGCACCGAAGGCTTCAGAATGGAAATGATAGTCCTAAGAGGAATAATTGTAAAGATCGACAGACAGCCCCCCCCCACACACACACATTATGTTTTAAAAGGCAGTGGGTTTTCAAATGTATTTTCTCTGAAGCACATTGTAGTATTCTCACAGAGGTAGCCAAGACCTGATAACATTTTTTTTAAAAAAAAATCCTTTTGGAGAATGAGGAGGAGGAGAAGTATACATAAGCATTTTAATAGGCCTGCAGCTGTAAAGAAATTTTAGGGCTCATTGAACCCCAGAATGTGATTGTTGCAATCAGGGCTTTTTTTCTGGTGGAACTCACCAGAACTGAGTTCCAGCACCTTTTCTTCTATTAATTGCATTACAATTTAATCGCCATCTACTCCCGAGGAAATGTAATCCAAGAGTTCCGGTACCTTTTTCTCCAGAAAAAAAGCACTGGTTGCAATGGTTGCAGGGAGCATAAAAAGCATGAAAAAAGCATTGTTTAACTCTGCCACGAAGTTCTTGTGTTCGTTTTTACAGAATTAGAAAAATACACACACATCTGTGTCATGAGCAATGGAACTACATGTTACATTAAATACATAGTGTGCAGTGGCCCCTCTACATTTTATTTACAAGTAAGCATGTGAGGCCATGACTTGGATCAGGACTACCATACACGAGGAGGTGAGGTTTAAAACTTTCCCGCAGCTGCTTCCTTTTTGAAATTTACCCTCCCCCACCCACCCACCCCCACACACGTGGGGGTTAAATAAAATAAAATAAATCTTCCATTGGTGATCCTCATGATCCAGAGGGAGAAATGACTGGGAAATGATATAATACACCCAGAGCAGGATTTCACAGTAAATATATGAAAACATGCCTTTTTATTACTAAAAAGGATACTCCAAAATGCATGTCTTCTATTTATTTATTTGTTCCATTTATGGATCGTCCATCTGGCTGGCAACCCAGCCACTCTGGGCGATGTACAACATGATAAAATACAGAATAAAATACATGGTGGGGTTCTATATTTGTGATTACAGGGTGTCCGGGTGACCGGCCAGATGGGCGATTAATAAATATAATAAATAAAAATAAATAGAATAATTACATTTGGTGATCTGTTCCAATAAAATTGAGAGCATAATTTTGCAGAATAGTTTGTTGGGTTGAAGTGAACCTATGCTAACTGATGATATTTCTATTCTACCCTGTTTTTCATTGTCCTGGGTATCCTACAATATTTGTGACAGTTTGCTGCTCCGTACAACTAGCAGACTGGAAGATGTAATTCCTGCAATATTTATAGTTGGTTTTCTACCGTACTTACATCTAAAACCTTAAAAATGTTTTTACCTCTGCCTAGAATTCCAGAATGGTTAGTAAAAATTATTATGTTCCTAGATGTTGGCATAGAAGCCAAGAGTCAAAGAAGCCAAGAGCCATATTGTCCTCCCTTTTTTAAAATATGTATTTGATATTATATTCCATGAGCCATAAAAGGGAACAGCAGCTCTTTCCCCAAGAGTTTACAGTAAAGACTGCAAAAACAGCAGAAGCAACAAGCCTAAGACAGACATAGAAGAAGGAATATAAGAAATATAAACTGACCCAGCAGCTTCCTAATATATTCCTATTTGTGGGGATTGCTGCAAGATCAAAAAGGAAACTTACTAGGAGATGAGATGCTGCTGAGTACAAAGCTTGTCCCTAATCAGAAAGAAAACACATTATTTGGAAGCTTTTTGTCACCTGAACTAGAAAATATCAGCTTTGTACATTGCCATGGAGTAGCAAAAATGAAAATGGCTGTTAGTCGAGGAATTTCCATTTATTATTGACAGCTATTTTTATGACTCAGCATGCCAGAAGAAAGTACGTCTCATTCTCTCTGTGCAGTGCTGTGTCTGACAGCTTTAAATAATCAGTGCTCGACTTCAGTTGTGTTTTGGGAAAGGCCCCATGCCTATAAATTCCATTATACAAAATCATGTTAATTACAGGTATTTTGCTGATAGGCTTTACTTAAAGCTAAAAATCAGAGGCAAAGATTACAGGTGTCTTCAGACAGGTGGTATACAGAAATGCTCCTTTTGGCTGTTTAAAGGAGACAAAAGGATTAGTAGGGTTTGACATAGCAACACAGGAAACGTAGGAAGCTCCCTTATAATGAATGAGACCACTGGCCTATTAGCCCAGCATTGTTGATACTGACTGGCAGCGACTCTCCAGGTTGTCAGACAGGAGTCTTTCCAACCCTAGCCTGGAGATGCGAGAGTGAACCAGGGACCTTCTGCACACAAAGCATGTGCTCCACCACTGAGCTGCAACCCCGCCCATGACTTATTTTACCTCAGTAGGTTTTGTCAGGAGAGAATATATATATGTGTGTTGATAGTGTAATCTTATAGTTTGTGGTAGAGTTTAATATTTCATTGTGGCATTCGTGTAACATTATTGTTGTATTTTGGTATATTTTTCCATCTTTGATTTTGTGCAAATCCAATAATATCAGCATTCTAGCAAATTGGAAGCAGCAGTGTATTTTGGCAGGTGCTATTCTTCTTCCTCTTTAGACTTGTCTGAGGAGCAATGGAAAAATTAAGATGCTATTCTTCATTTCAAAAATCTTTTTCAAGCATTTCATACACTTTAAAAAATATATTAAAACATTGGTTGTAATAGCTCTATTGAAAAAATGGTTTCTGCTTTCATTGTGCAGTTAGGCACTTCAATAGTAAAAAAATAATCTCCACTTGATACTGTAAAAATAGTATTATGAATTGTTAATTGCTGCATATATGCTTTCAATATTTGTGCAGTACAATCCTATGCATGCTTACTCAAAAGTATGTTCCATGGAGTTCAGTGAGCCTTACTTCCAAGTAAGTGTGCACAGGACTGCAGCTTCTCTCTATATTTCTAACCCACAATTTAAATCTCTCTGTATTTTCAATGCTGTTTTTCAGCCCTAAATTTTCAACATCCTAGTTGAACTGAATAGTTCAGGTTTTTAAAAAGGCTTGTTTATTATATTTTAGTTTGTGCTTAGGAGATCTTACAAGCTAATGATCTTTCTACTGTCTTTTGTATATTTTTCCATTACTATGTCTCTTTGCAGAATTCTTTCATTTCCACTTATTTCTCTAACATTTATGTAGCACAATCCTAAGCATGTTTACTTAGAAGTAAGTCCTTCTAGCCTAGGTTCAATAGCACTTACTGTCTAGTGTTTAGGATTTCAGTCTTACTAACCATGTTTACTTGGAAAGGAAGTCCATTAATTTCAATTAGATTTACTTCCAAGAATTCTTGGGATTGCAGCCTTATGTGCTAAATGCTTGTACAATCTTCTTCATATTATTGACATCCCTGTGAGGAAGAAAAAATATATTATTTCCATGTTTTACATGGAGAGTTGAAGCTAAGACATTGACTGGGTTCAGATAACATGATAACCACACTCAAGGGTTGAGTATGGGTTGAGTGTGGGTTGCCGTTGAACCGTGGATTGTTGTTAAAATGTGGGTTATCATGGTTACCCAGCTGAGATAAAAAAAACCATGCAGAACAACCCACAGTTCACAACCCAGCAACAAACCATGGGTCTCTTCATGGGTTGTTCATGATTTACAAGCCATGGCTTATTAGTGCAGCTGGGTTCAGACAACACGATAACCCACATTTCAACAACCCATACTCAACCCTTGAGTGTGGGTTATTGTGTTGTTTGAACCCAGTCAGTGTGGCTTGCCCATCACTTTTTAGCTAGCGTAAGACTGAGCTGACGTTTGAACTCAGTTATTCAGGCCCCCTACACGCCAGCCATTGATTCACAAAGTAGCCAATTTAGTGCTGCATAGATCTATATAGTGGAGGATTTGCTTCCACTTCATTCTAAACAGATATCCAGCACTGGCTATTTCATACAATGATTGAATGCTTATTAATGACAATAGAAGCACAGGTTGCATTTTGGAGTAAATAAATTAAATGTTTCTGAATAAAATTACCTTTGGTGTGTGCTGTTAACAGGACATATCCTTGTGAAAAATGAGGATGCAGTTCTTACAAAGGTGCTTGTACAAGATGTACAGATCACATTTGCCTGAAGTATGTACACTGGAAACACCTGGCATGCTGCCGTCCTATTGAAACTGCCCCATTCTGTTAGCTTGCTGTAAATCACTTGTTTCCAGACTATAATTATATCCTTGCCATGATCATCAGGGTAGATTAATATTGCTTTTAAGGTTTGTTTGTTTGTTTGTTTTTTTAAAAAATTAGGAACAGATCTATTGGAGTTGGTTTCTAGCTCCAGCAAAGGAAAGGAGGTTCATCTTCAATAAGGGCATGGTTTTCCTCTCTGGGTTACACAGTCTGATTCAAAGTGAAAAAAGAGATAAATAACCAAGTATTTTCCGTTCATTCAGATAATGGCCATATTCACTGCTATACTCGTTTTTATTGCTGATTGGAATCTCCTTCCCTCCTCATTTTTATCGGCCTCATTATTGCTAATTTGTATTGTTAAGAGTGAGTGTTGGTGTTATTCTCTTTCTTTGGATCTTACATTTATAAAATAAGACAGCCTCCTTGTTGACACAAACAAATACGGAGATGAATAAATACCTCCAAACATCTGCTAGAGTCCTCAGCTTGCCTCATTGTCCAGGCTATTGGGAGCTTCCAGATGCGGCTTTTATTTTTATTTTATTAATTATATTTATACCCTGCCTTTTTTCCTGCAAGGAACCCAAGGCGGCTTACATAGTCCTCCTCCTCCTCTCCATTTTATCCTCACAACAACCCCGTGAGGTAGGTTAGGCTGAGAGTCAGTGACTGGCCCAAAGTCACCCAGTGAGCTTCATGGCCGAGCGAGGACTAGAACCCGGATCTCCCGAATCCCAGTCCAACACTCTCACCACTACGCCACACTGGCTATGATCGTGCCATTGCCCTGCCTCATTCATGAAATTTTACGGGGGATCCAGACGTCATCATCTTCCACTTGCAACCCTCCTGTCCCATGTTTTCCTACTGCCTCTTCCATCTTTTCTCTTATCTCCCCCCCCCCCCCAATACGTTAAGGAGGAAAAGATGGAATAAGCTGCAGAATGTCTTTTAACTGGTAGCTCTAGGAGCCCTCCATCTGGAAGCACCCTGTTTATCTGCTTTTTGCCATTGCTGGTGGTCTTTTGAGCTGGTTCTCTGCCTGGATCTTTCTGCATCTGTCTGTTCACCCACCTTTCTTGCACTGCACCTCTTTCTGAGCAACAGCATGTATATCACGGTGTGTCTAAGAGGGAAAAGCTCCTCTTTGCTGCTGCAGCAGAAATGCTGCTTTTTGTGGAGCACCACCATAGTGGAGAGCTCAGCCATGGCTGAGTGCACTTGTGCTGCTAAGCATTATTGCCAGCTAACTAGATTCAGCCACAATGCTTGTTTATCTGCCTGAGCTAAATACTACTTTAAAAACCAACAACAACAAAAACCAAACACCTTAGTACACACACTCACTGAATAGCCTCTCTCCACCCATTATGCATTGACAGAATGAGAAGAGTCCAATAAAGAAACTATATACCTTTCTGTCAGAATGCTGGTGCCACCCTTGGGCAGCGATGATCTTGGCCAGCAATTACCAAGATCCTCATTGCCTGGCGCCACACTGGCACCTACAGCTACTGCTGGCAGCCTGCTAACCCATCCACAGGGAGTTCACATGCAATGCAACTGTCAGGTCTTTGCCCTCTGACTGAGACATACTGTGGTGTAGTGGTGAGAGTGTTGGACTGGGACTCGGGAGATCCGGGTTCTAGTCCCCGCTCGGCCATGAAACTCACTGGGTGACTTTGGGCCAGTCACTGCCTCTCAGCCTAACCTACCTCACAGGGTTGTTATGAGGATAAAATGGAGGAGGAGGATGATTATGTAAGCCGCCTTGGGTTCCTTGTAGGAAAAAAGGCGGGGTATAAATGTAATAAATAATAATAATACCAGTACATGCAATCCATAGTGATAACCCTAGTGCAACCGAGTAATAAACTAGAGGGGTGTTTGTTTGTTTTTTTACAATTAATAATATGAACCATTCTTCAGGGCAAAAGAAAGCTACCTGTATGAGTTGTTTTGCTAGCAGATATATGGATAGGCACCTTGTGCACTCTCTGCTGGCTCTGTCATAGCTGTTATGAGGATTTAGTGTGTGTACACTATGCTGGTTAAGTTACTACCTGCTGAAATGATGCAAGAATCAATACCGGCTAAGAAATTATTTATCTGGAAGTAGATTCATTTGTATTATATAGAAGTATCCATTTTTGAAAATCATTTACTTCTTTCTATGAACATAAAAACCGAAATTAAGCACTTCCAAGTCTGATAGTCAAGCGTGTGATTCAGTTTCTCCTACTGAAACTCATGGGATTGAAAAGTATTAAACATTAGTTGCATCATGCTCTAATTGTTTAAATTTACTGAAATCTCAATATATGTGCCTTTTTGATGCTGTCAATTTTTTTTTGATAACTTACAATTTTCCAAACATACTGCAATATGAATTGAAAAACATTTTTTTCATGAATAATTAAAACTTAATAGCATGCCAGTTTGTGAGGTGAATACAGGCTGCCCTGTTTTTGTTATTGTTTTGTTTTGGCATTGAATTGGCATTTTGCAGCCAAGATTGTAAACACACTAGTTATCGTTTGCAGAGATGTGTTAGGTTGTTTGTGATAATTTGTGCAGCACTGAAAAGCTTTTCAGAAGGAACAGAACATGGGAGCGCAAGGCATCAACACGGCCACAGGATCCCTGTATTTCTCCCATTCTTCCCCACTCACCACCATGTGTGCCTTTTCTCTCTGCCTTCCCCATCTTCCCTTTGGATGCCCCACTGTCAAAGTCCAAGGTCCTTGGGGCATGGAGCTGTCTTTATTTTAAGTTACTCTATAAAGTTTCATGTGCATAGATGTTACTATGAAAATAGACGAACAATGAAGCACAATCCAGACTACGATGCATGGAGCTGTTTGCACACACACAAACATACACACACACACACCCTGCCTGTGTTCATGTATTGGTTCCCCAAAAAACAGTAAAACAGACCATTAGGGCAAATGGGACTCTATATGTACTTCCCACATCTGCAGATCTCTCTCTCTCTCTCTCTCTCTCTCTCTCTCTCTCTCTCTCTCTCTCTCACACACACACACACACACACACACACACACCTTAATATCAGTTACATGTGCTCCAAAGCGTGACACTAAAATTAACTGTTCTGTTTACATTGTGAGCCTATATTGGTGGGACTGTTTTTTATGTTTTCCACAGCACCTAGTATTTAGGCAGGGCACTGTATTTAGACCATGCTCTACGTGTAATATTAGGTGCACATAGCTCTGCATGGAGGACAGTCAGTGGAATGGAGTTTTACATGTAGGAACAACATTTGCAGAAAAGGGAGGATTTGGCAGGGGACTGGATTGTGTCATATATTATTGTTGTTCTAGATAGTATCATCTAAAGTAGCTTTAAGGACCTCAAAACTCTCCTCTTAGGAGAGAGGAAGATATCTTGGTTTAATCATATGCAACTAGAGCAGTGTTCTCCAACCTTGGGTCCCCAGATGTTTTTGGCCTACAACTCCCAGCATGCCCCAGCCAGCTGGCTGGGGCATGCTGGGAGTTGTAGGCCAAAAAACATCTGGGGACCCAAGGTTGAAGAACACTGAACTAGAGCAATGGACAAGGAATTGGACAAGGAAAAATAAGGAATGTAGAGAGTATATACAAGATTTGAAAAGATGATTATACAAAGGGAATCTACAGAAGGAAATATAGTTATAAAAGGTACAACAAGCGAAATTTATAAAATGTTGTTGGAAATTGAAGATCAACAAGATTATCTTAAATATGTATGGGATTATGATTTTACAGAAAAGATAAGTAATCAGAGCTGGGGGAAGATATGGGATTTGCGTATTTTGAAAACTATGTCTGTAAGGATAAAGGAAAATTATTATAAGCTGGTTTGGAGATGGTATTTCACGCCAGTAAAATTAAATCAAATCAATAAGAAATACTTGGCGTTATGTTGGAGAGGATGCCAGGAAACTGGCACCTATGTTCATATGTGATGGAGTTGTAAACATGTACAGAAATTTTGGCAAATAGTATTCAAAGAGATAAATGAAATAACTCGGGTAAACTTAGAGGTATGTCCTAGCATAGCATTACTATCAATTTATGATAAGGTTTATTGTAATCAAGATACTAAAGATTTAATTACAAACTTCTTGATAGCAGCAAGGTTAATGATACCTAGAAAATGGAAAATGCAATGTGATTATCAAATAGAGGAATGGTATAAAGAGGTATGGGATATTGCTATTATTGATAAATTAACGTCTAGTATCAAAGTTAAAAGTGGGACTTACTCCTGCACAAACATGCATAAGATCAATCTTTAAGGCTTCTATGCTATGCACACTTATCTGGGTGTCAGACTTATTGAACATAATGGGACTTTGAATAAATATGCATAGGACTGAACTGCATGGAAAAAAGTTCATATAAGCATCCAGCCAGCCAACCTATTTTTAGCCTTCCTTTTGACCCAAATTCATCAAGATACAATATACAATAAAACATTTAAACCACATGAATCTTTTTTTAGTTTAATTTTACTTTGATTTTTTAACAAGTGTATGTGTGTGTGTTCAGCAGTCTTGTGCTTTCTTGATATTCTACCCAGTCCTTGAATTCCTATGCAGCTATATTTTTAAGAAGTAGTCAGGAATAGCAAGGACTTTCCTTTCCACCCCTTCTCTCTGCTGTTCCACCATTCTGTGATAATGCAGTTGCTTCTTATTTTTTACTTCCTTGAAGACGGTTGCTATTGCTTTCCTGCCACTGAAGCACCAATCTAACTATCCTGCCACCCATTATGTAGTGCTACATTATTGTTACTTGATCAAAGTTCACAGAAGTATTGTGCAAAGGATAAAATTTTCAGAGCATGCTTTGTTGGATTGTGTGGAAAGGCCTTGAGTTTCAAGTATTTTTATATAAAGTTACATATTCTTAGTCTCACACTATGCAGAGATTCTGTATATATTTATATCAATGGATCTCTTTATTAAAGATATTTTTTCTCTTTATTAAAAAAGACTTCCACAGGAAGATACTTATCATCATTCAGAAGTGCCAAGAACTAGTGATGGGAGAGAAAATTGTTTGCATCACATTTACCGAGACCTTACCTAATTTGCACTTCCCAAACCAATATGTGAACTGAAATACACTTATACTTTAATATTTACACTTTTCCAAATTTTACAATGCAGTTTTGCATTTAAAGCATGTGCATAAAATGTGTATATTATGGGAAAGTGCACAGAAAAAATGTATTTTCATGAAATTAATGTGCAAGATGCATTATATTTTGAAACATGCTTGCAAAAAGTTTATATAAGGCAAAACTGCATGCAAAATATGTACATATATTGGGAGAAATATGCAAAATATGTGTCTGAATATTTGTGCTGATAAAAAAATATCACTGACTGCTGCAGAATTAGAATGAAATGAACTAAATGTTAGAAAATAAGGAACGGTAAAATTGAAATTGTCAGATTTGACTATTCCTACCTAGAACTCACAGATGTCAGTCAGTAAACATCAGTGTGAAGTTTGCTTAATAACACATTCTGGTTCTATTTCGGGATTTGAGTTTAGATACCTTTATTCAAATGCTGCAACTAACATGGCAGCCTTACCTTAAACCAAACTGCGTACACAAAATAGATCCATTGAACTGGGAAAAAATGCAAATAATTCCAAGGAACTGAACTGAAAACTGACAAATGAAAACACTACTTCTGAAAAGAGATGGCTTCAGCCTTGTATGCTCCTTCTCAGCAAGCAAGTGCATGGCCCCATGCCACAGCTGTAGAAACTTGAGCAAGTGCTAATGCAACTGTAAAATGCTATGCTATCTGGTGGTTGGCACTGGATCCATAGCACTACGTATTATTCCAGATTTTTCTGTATCTATTCTTTTCTTTTTAAAATATCCTGAATTACAGGTTAGCTCAAGTGTCTTCTAGAACTACTAGATCCTGGAAATGCCCTAAGCTGGATTAGTATCCTCGACATAGAAACCATTTGAATACTCCGGACGGAAACCTCAGCATCACTATAGCCCTGCACTAGCTTTAGCTTTGAGTGAAGCAAAGGAGATGTGTGGAATGCAGAAACATATACCTTTCCCTGAGTTTTTATTTTTTTAACCCCCAAATCAGGAGGATACAAAGCTGAAGGGGATGCTTAACTCTTTTCTCTCCAGCCATTTCCCCACTCAAAATTGCCCCAAGCTGCTTTTTAACACATAGGGGGAAAGGTCCATATACACATATATTTTTCCCCATGGGGAGAAAAGCAGCTTGGGGAGGGGGCAAGTTGAACAACAACAACAACAACAACGCTGGAGTACCCCTATCAGTATGGTATGGACGTCAAGAAGTCCAACCCACCATTCCTCCAAACTTGTAGCCTCTTGAAAAAAAACATCAGGTAACCTTAGTTGAAAACCTTAGGAAATCAACCATTTATTAAACATAAGAGGGTGTTCTTTCACTTAAAGATAGACAAGGAAAATATAATTCCCTATAGTGTGCTGTTCTACTCAACAACTCAGAATGAATCACATCAGTTGCAGCTTGTAAAATGTTAGGAAGTGCAGTACACTCTGCATTATCCTTCATGCACATCTTTTTGCGTGTGTATAGGTGAGATAATGAAGAGTCAGACACAGTATATATGGTATAAAATCAGGGCCACATTTATTGAATTAAAGATCTGTGAAGGGCGAAGGGCGGTACTAATCTACTCCTGGCCATTGGGCGGGTAAAAAACAATATTTGGGCGAAGCCATCTTAACCGAATCGGAGGTGGGATGCCCCGCCACCATCCAGTTGCACTCCATGTGGAGCTGGGGGGCCTTACCAGCGTCACCTCCCATTGGCGCCACGAGACAGCCAATGTAGGTGAGAAAAGGTAGCATCCCAAAGGCGGCCCAATCTCCCTCCTGCCAAGCCGCAAGACATTAGCGAGGGAAGCCTCTGGTAACCGCCAGTCACCTTGAAAAGGTGCCACTGGATGCTCACCAGGACCCAAAGCCCCGCTGCCTGGCTGTATTCCGACTCCTCATCTCTCTCCCGCACGCAAACTTCTCCCCGCCCCCAGAAGGCGGTGCCGGGGGAAGTCCATTATATCCATATAAACTAGAGTAGAGAGATGCCTGTCCCCCACCCCAAGCTTTAACTTCCAGAGATTCAAGCAAGGAGGTAGAAATCTGAAGAATGGCAACATTTGTATGCACCCCAAGATTATTATTTTTTAAAAAGAAATCCCTCCCAAATACAAAAATACAGCTTTGCAATTATTTTACCTGTGCCAGGTAGTGTACCTGGACCTTTTAAGTTATATGGCAGGGGTGGGCAGACTTCAGGCTTGCGGAATCTACTTTGTTTTTTTTATTAAACCCCTAAATCTACCAGCTGGAGCCTGGTGCAAAAGAGATACACTTAGAATTAAAGAATACCGAGGCTAGGAATTTGTTTTGAGTACCAGAACTGAACGGAGCTCACAGACCTTCCACACAAAAAGCCACTCCCATTTACCTCCAATTTTCTTTATTTCAGCAGTATAATTTGGCGGAGGTGGGGCATTTTGTTGCAAATCACGCAGAGAGCTACCAGTAGATCCTGATCTACCTTCCACCCGCCCCTGTTGTATGGAACAGGGAATGTTGATCGGTGCAGTTTGTCATGCAGAGCAGGGTTGAGGAAAGCTGCAGCTGCCGGCATGCTATTGTTTTATGCCACCATTAAAGGTACAGGAACGTTTGCTTTTGCCAACATTCAGCATAAACTGTAGATGGATGATTCAGACTATTGCTCAACAAGCGTGGTGTAAACCAGCTTCATATATCTCTACCACCACACAGTCAGAAGCTCTGTTCAGAGCTGCTTCTCCTTTGTTTCCTTCAGAGCTTATAGGCAGCTGGAGTCCTTAGTTGTAGCGAACATCTTTCCCCTAGGTCCTCAAATTTTAAGGTGTCAGTTGTCCAAGGTGTAGACAGAGGAAAAAATTTTCATATGGAAAAAAAGAGAACATTTAGGGAGCAATCCTATGCTTGTTTATAGAGAGAAAGAAAGCCTACACTCCTGCTGCTGGGAATTGTACGACTTTTTTCTGTCTAAACGTGCATAGGATTGTACCTTTAAGCTATTTAAAGAGCTACACAGAGAGATTTATGGTGGATTCATAATATCCATTATAATATCCCTTACATAAGAATTGTAAAAACTGTTTGGGAGGCTAAACATGGAAATGTTCCTCAGGAGCACTTTGGTCTTTTTCTGAGGCAGCAAATCCCATTCAATATCCCATTTCCCCAGCCTTGTATAGATAGTCTAAATGAATACAAATGTGTGCAGGGGAAGAGCCATGTTGCCCGAGCCTGCTCCCTCACCCTGCCTGACCTCCACACATTCTATCGTCTTGTCTGCACTGGGGCATACACTCCATTGCTCATAGGCTTCATACTATTTCCAGGGTACAGATTACACAACTGGAAATTATATGTGTTGTGATGTATGCACAACACTGACGGGACTGTAGAACACCTCATGGTTGGTGCGGTGAAGAAGCAGGTCCAGCAGGTATGTTCCTGACTTCTTCCCATGTGTAGATATGTACATGCAAAGACGGCCTGCAGAAAAGTCTCTAGGAAAGAAACGCCTGATTAAGAAGAGCCTGTTTCTGCTGATTTATTGAAACAAATTATCTATGCTATAAAGAAGATAGGGTTGGACTCTCTTTAGAGAAGAAAATACCTGAGGCAACGAATGAGCTATGAGACAGATATTCTCTCACCTTTTCAGCAGAGAATTTCAAAAGAGCAGGTGGGAGAGGGCTGAAAAGATGAACACTAGAAGAGCGGAACCAAACTGCTTCTCCTTAGTATCCCTTCATGAAAAGTCATGGACCCTTATCTCCACACTGGGTTTCTGGTGTGCACTGGCATTGATGGTTGAGGCATTTGGCTGAAACAATGCTGCCTGTTTTAGCTGGGATGTGAATTTCACAACTTTTTCCTTCTGTACACTGAATGTTGAATATGAGAAATATGAGAAATACTGTATATACACTACATTGAGTATTTTGGATATCTATCTACCCATCTATCTGAAAATATAGAAAGGTAGCATAGTGGCTGAGACTGAGCTGTGGATCAAATCTGTGGTGTAAATTTCCCTTCTGCCACGAACTCACTGACTGACCTTAAGCAAGCTGCTATCTGTAGGCCTCGGGCCTTCTCCCTGCATCTGAAATATGGGAACTGTAATACTAACCAATTTTAAAGGGTTGTTGCAAGGATTACTGAAATAACATTTCCAAAAGACTGAACACTACAAAGCATGGCTATTCTTCATAATAACATGTATTTGCAAGGGAAGTCCCCAGACGCATCCAAGACTTGTCCACTATAAGCACTTTCTATTTAACTTAAAGCATGTGTACTGCTTTATCCCTGCAAGCTGTAGGTGGGGCATTCAAAGTATATTCAAGCTGCTCAATACAAGCAGGTGTTGTTTTGGTCATGAAGCACAGTGTTCTACTCTACACTTTCTGAAATGGGCCATCTTCCCTTGTCTTGCCACATGTTTTGAATATAGCATACCCTCCAACGTTCCACAGATGAAAATAGGGACACACACATGTGAATTTGTAAGAGTTATGGTTAAGCAACATGAAGGTGTGATCAAGAGGGTGTGGCCAGGCAACATGAGGGCGTGGCCAAGAGTATGGCCAGGCAACCAAAGAGCATGGTCAAGTACAAAAGTTATTAGAGGAAACACACAACATCTTATATATTATAATTATTACATTATTATATGATATATTCTTTTATAAAATTTTATAAGTGGCTTTTGTAATATATTTTTTAACCTTACTTAAACCCTTAATTGTTGATATCTGGTGTTTTTCATGGGGGGGGGGTAGTGCTTGCAGGGCAATCTCTTTCTTTTTGTTTTAAAATGGTCAGGATTGGCAGAAATTCAACAGGTGAAGCTTACCCACCCACCCCACACCCCCAAACAAGGAGCTTCAGAGAGAAGGGGAAGTTTCTTGCATTTCCTTCTGACACTGTAAACTCTCCTGTTAGAGGTACAGAGTCAGCTCTGTTAGGAAATAAAATCTTTGGCAATATAAAGATAGGAATCATGTGATAAATTCCCTCATTCACTTCTCCCTCCCTCTGTCCAGGCCACCGGGTGCAGCCTCCTTTTCAGCGGGTAGAGCATGTGTGCATGTGCACACACATCTTCCCAGCGCCTGTCTCTCCATGGAGCTTGTCGAGCCTAAACAGTGCTACACTTAAAGGGGCCAGGCCATGGGCAAAATTGCAGCTAAGCTTCCAGTTTTAGCTTAGCTGAAATTTTGCCCATGGCATGGCCCCTTTAAGGAAAGTTTTAAAAAGTTTAAATCCAGGACTCTGCATGACAAAGTGAGAAGCCAGGATGGCTTAAGGGTTTTCGTGACAGTCCCGGAATTTTCAGGGCAGCTGGAGACTATGATATTGATATAGTAACTCCACTCCATTCCAGGAAGAATGCATACTAATTGATAGTTTAGTGCATCCAACAATCACAGTGCACAGGTCACAAGGGGATGTGGAAAGAGTCGCCACTTATCATTGACCGAGCCACAAGAAGAAACATATCAGCTGCATGGTTGAAGAACTGTATCACAAATTGTCTAGAAAATCCTGAAAACAAAGCCTCTGCGTTTTCCAGCCTGGTAAAAATGATTCAGGTTGGCCTTAGTATCATGTTCAAGGCTTTTAATTTGTTGTTGTTGCTGTTGTTTACAAAGCCCAAGCCCATCTTGAATGGGAGTTTGTACTTTTAGATATATTGCCTGTATTTTAATTAAGGAAAAAAGAAATGCTAATTGCTTCCAATTATATTACAGACTGAAGGGGCAGAGTTGGAAATTAGTAACTATTTATGTCATTCATTTATGAAGCGTCAGCATTATAATAGGTACTGAGTACCCATTCAGTTGTGCACCAAAATCCTTTCAGGACAGTTATACAGCAGGATATATATATATATATATATATATATATATGACTAATGGAGAAGGAAGAAGTCAGCAACGTTCGGCTGGACACTGACATGTGCCTATAGCTCTCACCCCACCCCACCCCACCCCACCCTGCTCTGAGTTGAGTACTGGCACCTAGATAGTATAACAGAACAATACAGGACAGCAGATACCACCTATTTCAGCAAAAACAATCAGGACTCTTGTGGCACCTTAAATACTAATAAGTTTATTGTGGACATTGTTCATGATGCATCTGATGAAGTGGACAGTGTCCATGAAAGCTTGTGCCAGAATAAATTAGTTAGTCTTTAAGGGGCCACGGAACTCTTTCTTGGTTTTGCTGCAACAGACTAACACAGCTACACCTCTGGGACTTATTTTGGAACACCCTAGTTCAAAGAAGTCACAACTGGATACTTGTTTTAATGAATTTTGATTTAGCTCTATCCTACAGGCAACTAGACTTGCCAGAATGTGATATGAACGGTCCACAGGCTAGAAGGGCACTTGTAAGCGAGATCTGGTAAACTGAGGGGAATTTTACACCACTCTTTCCAAGACTTCACACCCTAGCAAGCCTTCGATCTAGCTGTCTAGCAATGGGCAAATAGCCAGCAACGCCATACATCTTCTCTCCTTCTTCCTTGGGAACAGCATGCTCACTTGCAGCTGACATAGCAATGTACAGTTTGTAATTTGCTTACTTCTGTCTTTTTAATGTATTATCCCTTGTTTTATAATATTCATAAACTTATAATATGACTGGCAGCATCTGTTTAGTTATGAGAGAGAGCATTTCTGTATCTGATTCAGCAGGGAATAAAATCAAATGAAGGGAAATTACAAGGGGGGGAGACTCAGGGTAATTTTTTTTTTAATTAAGAGTGGACAAAATTAGCTTTTAATTAAAGTTGATGGAGAGGCTGAATTTCCCATAGAACGGTGTGATAGTTTTTATTAGCACACTTATAAACATTACATGCTATTCATTCATACAGAGAGCCAGTGTGGCGTAGTGGTGAGAGTGTTGGACTGGGACTAGGGAGATCCGGGTTCTAGTCCCTGCTCGGCCATGAAACTCACTGGGTGACTTTGGGCCAGTCACTGACTCTCAGCCTAACCTACCTCACAGGGTTGTTGTGAGGGTAAAATGGAGAGGAGGATGAAGATTATGTAAGCTGCCTTGGGTTCCTTGCAGGAAAAAAGGCTGGGTATAAATATAATAAATAAATAAATAAAGTACAAGGTATTTCTCTTCAGCTAACCAAAATCTGTTCTTCCAGTTAAGTGAATTACATTAGGCTGGTTATCTGCTATAAAAGGATTATATGAAATTTATTAGAAATAAAAAGCATCCCCCATTAACTCTGCAACATGTGCAAAGAATCTATAAACCTGAGTTCTCCTACATTAGTGTCAAGTTCTGTTGCAATGATTTAAAGGAGGTGTCAGTCAGGCTTACTTGAATAATTCTGTATATTGCAGGTTTAATTCTACACATTTGTAGGCATGTGCAATAGCTATAAAATGCAGTAACAAATCTGTAAAAAACAAAACAAAAAACCCCACACCTATGGCAACCATTAGCTTTACTGAAGTCAAAGGCAAAACATCCACCAACTTTATAACATTGGACTGGACCTACCGTTTATAGGTTGTATATTTCTGTAGGTATTTGAAATGCTTCTGACTTCTTAAACGCTACATGCAATTAACACAGCTGAAAAATGATGATTGCAGAAAAATGACGATTGTGGACCATATGTTGTTCATTAATTTATTGGTGTACATAGGACTTCATAATAAATGTCGAGTCAGAATCATTTTAACAATCAAAAGCACATTCACTTTTGCATTAAGTTGCTCATGAGAAGCATAATGTGCTAGTGACAAACTCAAATTAAGTTGTGGATACTCTTCCACAAACTGGAAAGTCATAATGTGATTTTTACAGTTTAAGGAAGGGAGAGGGGACTATCTTGTGATTTTGTTGCTCCTACATCATGCCTGGACTGCTCCCATTGGAAGGGTTCGCACGTCATGCTAAACCACCCTGTGAATAAGCCATGATGGGTTGTTTGTTTGCTGTGCACCATGGTGTGCACAGCGGATGATTGGGCTCTCTGTGGGTTGTTCTCCGCCTCCTACCCCCTCAGTCCTCCAGCCAGCTCCGGCACATGTCCCGTGTCCTTCGCAGCAGAACCCATCTTACCTCCCCTCCTCACGCCAATCACTACCCCTTTTCCTTCGCAGCCATTAAAAGAAATAAAATTGGATCCTCAAAAAAGCACAAAAAGGGTCAGGGTTTTTGTCTGTTGTTGTTTTTTTGGTTTGCAACCCCTGAAAAGTGTGCATTTAAAAAAAAATTATTTCTTGTTGTTGGTCTTTTGCAGATGTGCAAGTGTGATATGTGTAGTCTTGCTTGGTCAATTTCCTTGTCAGTTTCAGCTGTCAAAGGGAGGACAAGGCATATAGGCTAATTTGTGCACAGTTGCTAGGGTCCAAGTGCCCAGCTGTCAATTGAAAAGCACCGGTAAACGGGGGGGGGGGGGGGGAAGCGGCAACAGAAGGTGCACCAAAAGGGGGTGGGGACAATATCTCTCCCTTAGCAATGTAATCCTATAGAATCATAGAATAGTAGAGTTGGAAGGGGCCTATAAGGCCATCGAGCCCAACCCCCTGCTCAATGCAGGAATCCAAGTTAAAGCTTCCCTGACAGATGGCTGTCCAGCCGCATCTTGAATGCCTCCAGCGTGGGAGAGCCTACTACCTCCCTAGGTCATTGCTTCCATTGTCTTATTGCTCTAACAGTCAGGAAGTTTTTCCTGATGTTCAGCCAGAATCTGGCATCCTGTAACTTGAGCCCATTATTCCATGTCTTGCACCCTGGGAAGAGATCCTGGCCCTTCTCTGTGTGACAATGACAACCTTTCAAGTACTTGAAGAGCGCTATCATATCTCCCCTCAGTCTTTTCTGAAGGCTAAACATGCCCATTTCCTTCAGTCTCTTACTTACCAGACCTTAAATTGGCACAATTTTCCCCTCCATTTACCTCCCAGCCATTAAATTTAAGTACATTTCTGTTTGTTTGCTTTTTTAAACTGTCAGAGAACTGCAGTTCCCACAGCAATACATGCTCCAAAAAGGGGTAGGGGGGGATTAATATCTGACCTGGTGTGCATTACTGAGACCTGGGTGGGGGAACTGGGAGGGATTAGACTTTTTTAAAAGCCTGATTGAAATAAAAATATAAAAAGTAGACTTTATCTAATCTACTGAGTACATCAGCATTTAGAGGGATTAGATTCCTGCAATGTGTTATTCATAGGGGCTGCCTTTGAAAATGGTCCAGAAACTTCACCTGGTTCAATATAGGCCAGCGACATTGTTAACAGGGATTGGCCAATGTGATCATATTATGCCAGCACTTTTCCATCTGCACTGGCAGTCAGTCATTTTCCGGACCCAATTCTAAATGCTGGTATTAAGATTTAAAGCTCCAAACAGCTTTGGGCCAGGTCCTGAAGGATCATCTCCTCCCATATATACCTGTCCAGACCCTAAGTTTGTCTTCAGCGTCCTTCTCTGGGAGCCTCCACCAAAGGCAATGAGGTGGGTGGCTACTAAAAACAGGCCTTTTCTGTTGTGGCACCCCCGCTGTGGAATGAGCTTCCCTGAGAGGCTCACCTGGCGCCTACATTGTGCTCTTTTTGATGCCAGGTGAAGATGTTCTTATTTTCTCAGGCATTATAGTCTTTCAGTTTCTGTTGTTTTAAATCTGTTACTGTATTTTAAATCTTTACACTGCTGCAAGGTTTTATTGGGTTATTATTTTTATTTTATACTGTAATTTTAAACGTTTATATTGTATTTTATCGTGTTTTATTTTATGGTTTTCTGGGTGTTGTGATGAACCACCCAGACAGCTTCATCTGTTGGGCAGTATGGAAATGTAACAAGTAAATAATATGTTGCTTAAGATCTATATTGGGGATGGAACTGCTGTATCCTCGCGGATTCTATATGATTCCTCCTACTTGATCTGCATCTTTGAGGTGAGATGTCTCTTTATCCAGCCATCCAAGTACTGCTATCTTATGACTGAACCACGGTCTGAATGTCATGGGCAAGTGGATGAGAGCTGACAAGAAAGTTAATGTTAGTGGTGACCCATGGAGTCTGGACAGGCACACTCAACTGATAGATGGGGTGTTTGTGCCCCATCTTATCAGCTTCACATGCTGGAAGTATTTCTGAGTCTTGCTATGCTTGCTTCTTGTAAAACAGGTGGTAGCCAGCACCAGGAGTACATTCTATCATCTGCTGCATCACATTTGCAAACTTTACCATTTCTTGGAAAGAGTCCTGCAGAAACCCTGAAGGTTGGGTATATCCTTGCATGCCTGGCTTAGAACCAGGTTTCCTTAAGGATTGCTTGATCCCATATGGGCTTGCCCAGGAATTAAGATCAACGTGGAAGGTCTTACACTCAGCACCATATCGGGATATTTGGCAAGTGAGTTCTGGAGCAGGGGTGGGGAACCTGTGGCCCTACAGATTTTGTTGGACTCTAATTTCCATCAGCCCCAGGCAGTGTGGCTAACGGTGAGGGATGATGGGAGTAGTAGTTCATCAACATCTGGAGGGCCAAGGGTTCCCCACCCCTGCTCTAGAGAAAGGGTCCTTTCTGTGGCGGTGCCTTGACTTTGGAGTGCTCTCCCAAATAAAATCTGCCAGTCTCCCTCTTTGTGTCTTTCACCAGAAATGGAAGGCACATTTATTTCAATATGCTCTTACTGTGTAACACCTAGTTTTGTTGCTGCCAGTGTTAATCTGTTATATCTTTTATCCTTGAAGCTGGTAGGTTTTTTGTTTTGTTTTTAAATGTTTGATGTATTCTATGTTCTTTGTTACTCAGATTAGAAATTGTTTGTTGTACTTTTATTGTTATGAGAATATTATATCATTTTATGAGCATGCTGTACACCACTCCAGATACATTTAGTACAGGTGTCTGGAAGCAGTTTTGTGATGGATAAGGGCCAAAGATTTGAATCTTAATTCAGGTATGACTGAAGTATTGTTGTTTGGGAAAGCTAGTGATCTGGATGGAAGTTGCAACCAGTTTTTTGGTGGGGTTGCACTGGGTTCAATTTAAAGTGCTGGTTTGGGGCTAGGTTATTTGAGGGACTGCCTGCACACATATAAATCTGTCCAGGCCTTAAGATCAGCCTCATCACCCCTGCTCAAGACCCATCATCAAGGTTCATCAGACTGATGAACTAGACTGGTGGGCACTAGAGACAGTGGTGGCCCCATATATCTAGAATTGCCTCCTGAAGGAAGTGCATATGGTCCCATCTTTTAAAGCTTTTCAACAGACTTTAAAAACATTTTGTTTGTTTCTGTCTGCATTTTACTAAGTGCTGGGCTTTTAAATGATTACTATTTTTAGTTTGTAATTGGATTGTTTTGGATGTATTTAAAAATGGTTTTATATTGTTTTAATTATGTGCATAAGCCACTTCAAAGGTGGCATATAGAGTCCTGATGGCTGCTATGATAGGTAGCAGTTCATTCCTGCAAAGGAATTGGATTCCATAGATTCCATAGATCATAGAGTTGGAAGGAGCCTACCAGGCCATTGAGTCCAACCCCCTGCTCAATGCAGGAAACTAGAGGAGGGGTCTTCCATCCAAGTAATAACCAGGCCTGACCCTGCTTAGCTTTCCACACTCAGACAAGCTGAGCCAGCGTAATGTTGGCCTCTAGTTGGGAGATCGGGGGGGGGGGGGGAGGAGCCTCTGCGAGCTCAGCAGGCCTGGAGACGTGCACAATAAAGCTTCAGTCACAACTACCAGGCCTCTGTCTTCCTCGGGGGTAGAATCCACAACCAAAACAATGGCTATATGCTACGTCCAGTATCGGAGGCAGTATGCCTATGTACACCAGTTGCTGGGAGGGTGCTGTTGCACTCATGTCCTACTTGTCAGCTTTTCAGAGGCAGCTGGTTCACCACTGTGTGAACCGAATGCTGGATGAGATGGACGATTGGAGAGTGGGATATAACAATAACAATAACAATAACAACAACAACAACAACAACAATAATAATAACGACAACGACGACACCACCACCACCAAATATCAGGATCTGAAAATTGAAGTACAGCGTCTCTGGGAGAAAAGAACAACAGTGATTCCAGTAGTGATAGGAGCATTAGGGGCAATCCCCAAAGGGTTGAAAAAACACTTGAGTGTAATTGGTATTGATAAGATCACAATAGAACAGTTACAAAGAGTAGCACTAGGTACTAGCTGCATAATCAGACGATACCTCAGGTACTGGGTTGTACCTGAGCAGTGGGGTTCCAAAAATCCGGTCCAAACATCTGTTAGATCGTGGATAACAGGATGATGATGATGATGATGATGATGATGATGATGATGATGATGATGATAATCCATTTTGTAGCCCTGAGGACTGATCAGTGTAATGTGCTTATGTAAGTCTTCCTTTGAAAACTGTTTGGAAGATTCAGCTGCTGTCTGCCTTCTGGCAGCTGTAGGCAGGCAGCAACTCAGTGCTGTTGCTGCTGCTACTAATTTGTACAGTGCATAAGATTTACTGAAGTTCTCCACAGTAAATTTTAAAAATAACATACGCCCCCCTATGTGAAGGCTTACAATCTAAATAGTGAAACACAAGAAGGAAGGAAGGAGGACAAAAAAGATTAGATTATGCAATGTACATTTAAAATGTTATGGCTTCATAAATTTATGTGGGCATGATAACAAATTAATGGAAGGATTTTGTTTTGTTTCATTGTCTACCTGTTTGTTTTTAGATGCTGGTGCTAATCTACAAAGCTCTTTACAGCCCGGACTCAGCATATCTGATGCTGTCTATTCCTTTTTAAACTAAGATCAGAATTTCCTCCATTTAGAAAATAAAACCCGAGGCAGGGAATAATGCCTTTAGGGTGTGGCCTGGGAGACATGGCATATTTTGCCACGTGAAGGATAGATGCTGGTGAACCTCCATGGGGAACACAGCAAGACATTTCTATCTGAGCAGGCATTAACTTTTGTTTTCTGACTTTTGGTTTTTCTTTGGTTAGTTTTATCATATTTTAATGTATTTTATGTAATAGTTTGGACTATTTACTCATAAGCAGGGCTTTTTTTCTGGCGGAACGCACCGGAACGGCGTTCCGCCACCTATTTTCAGTCACTGTGGATGCCGGGGGGAATGGGATTTCTCGCGAGCAATCCTGCTCTCCTGGCAGTGGCGGGAGTGCGGGGCGTGGAATCGGAGGAGAGCTGCTGAAACTTTCGGCCGCCGGCATCCTCGCTCCGCTCCGCTCCTCTCAGTGCTCCCGCCGCGGGTGTACCCTGGGATACTGGCGGGGGAGGCTACAGTACAGAGCCCCTATGGGCTTAACTGTCGTCGTGTGAACCGTTCTGCTACAATCAGAAGAGCAGAAGAAGCGCACATAAAGGGATCTTTTTCACCCTTAGGGAAGATCTGTTACGATCGAGACGCCCAGTAGGGGGAGTCATGTGGAGTCGTCTGCTTCTTTAGCTCAGCCCTTAAAACCACAGAGGAAGAAAAGGAGGAGGAGGAGGAAGCCAAGAGGGAAAGGCGGAGGTCAGCTGAAGCAGAGAGCGACTGCAGCCTCCCGCAGTCCCCCTTCTAGCCAGCCGCCCACTCCAGCAGGGAGGGTGTTCCGAGGGCATCCAGGGATTCCTGCAGGACCTTCCCCGCTCCCCGGACTGAGTCCCACGCGGCCATCCAGACCGCGCAGAGCAGACGGCAGAGCGCACGCGCGCACTGCAAGCCAAGGGTCACACCGACCTCCTCGTCGTTTCCGGTATGGTTCGGGAGCTCCGTCCAGCTCTGTTGTTGCTGTGGCTAGTTAGCTGTCTGCTAATGGGTGGTACAGGGGCATCCTTAAGGCTGCAATCCTAAACGCTTGCTTACTTGGGGGGGGAGGCTTACTTCTGAGTAGGCATACCCAGAATTTCACTGTAAGTTATTGTGCCTCAGCCCCCACCTGCAATATGGAGGTAACTGGAGGGCGCCGGGTTGGGGGAGGCTGTTCTAAGGGACTACAGCTCCCAGCATCCCTGGCTGAGGAACCTCAGGATGCACACTGACGTCTGCTAGTAAATGAAGCCGGGGGGGGGGATCCAACAGCAGCCCAAGATCCCCCTGTCTAGCTCAGCAAGAGAAACTGTTGAGCAGCAGGTAACTGGTGCACCAACAGAATCCCCTACACTGTCCCAGCCACCTAACCACAGTAGCATGAGCTCAAAATTAGTAGACCACTAGATGAGAAGGAACATGCTGAGGCTGAACCCCGACAAGGCCGAGGTACTTCTGGTGGGAGACAAGGGGAGGTTAGGGTTACTTTTATAGCCCCCCCAAATTTTACTTGCATCCCTGTTCTCTAAAGGGGCGGTTTTAGGGGGCGGTCCTAGGGGTGGGTAGGGGCGTGGCCAGGGGAGGGGGGGTGAGTTCCACCACCTTTTCTCTGAGAAAAAAAGCCCTGCTCATAAGCCATCTTGCATTACTGGCAAATGTAGAGTTAAAATGTCCAACTAAATAAATAAGTACATGAATAGAGACCAGCGTAAATATTTTGCCTGCAGACATCTCCAAAATGAAGGTGGAAGATCTCCTGCCCAGTAAGTCTGGTTTCCTACCACATGACTCATTCAAAATTCTTTCATGATATTTTGAATACACCCCATTACAGACATTCTCTTGGTGAATTACAGACAGTTAAAAGAATAATGCTAGGCATGTTCAGGCCTGGTTTGGGGATGGAAACAGCCTTGGTTGCTGTAGTGGATGACTTACACCAAGGAAGGGACAGGGATGTTGAAGAGTCCTTGGTCTCGAGTCACGAGTCGAGTCACGAGTCTTTGGACCCGAGTCTCGAGTCCGAGTCCGAGTCCTTGGTCCAAAATGGTGACTCACGAGTCACAAGTCACGAGTCACTCCCAAAGCTGACTCCACAAGTCCCTATTAAAATCAATGGGGGTTTTCCCCAACAAAATAAGGCTACTTCAGATGTGTGGTTTAAATAAATTCTAGGCACAAGTGTGCCTTTTTATTTCAAAACTCTGCAACTGATTTTGGCAAGAACAGACCAGGCAGAAAAACCCAAAATAACCAGGCAGGCAGAGGAGGCAGGGAACCCCAAAGCAGGCAGGCAGAGGCCTTTGTCTTGGACAATTCAACTGTTGAACTGGTCAAGAAGAGACCAGGCAGGCAGAGGAGGCTGGGAACCCCAGACAGGCAGGCAGAGGCAGCCAAACCCAAAATGTCTGAAAGGTTGCATTTTAGAAAAATGATTTTAAAAAATAAACTTTCTGTACTTCCTAAAACTTATCCATGTTGCATTTGAAGAACATGATTTTTTCTAAATGTTTGGCCCCCATTCTGGAACAGTGAGATCTCATCACAATTCCACTCTCACTGAACACCCGCTCCACTGGTGATGAACTTGCTGGAACCAGAAACATACTCAGAGCAGCCACGCAGAGTAATCTCAGGTCCTTCTTCTGCCTCTCCCAAGTACGCAACACATCAATCAAAATAAATCTTGACACACTGTTGGGGCTGCACTCCTGGTAGCCGTCCATAGTGGCCGAGCAGCGGCACACCTCGCTTCCATGCGCTCTTCGCCGGCAATCACGCTCCTCTCCACTCCTTCTGGCACAGCCCAGGGATGTTGAAGAGTCCTTGGTCTCGAGTCCCGAGTCGAGTCTCGAGTCCCATTAAAAATATTGGGACTCGAGTCCAAGTCGAGTCAGAGGGGGGACTCAGTCCGACTCACGAGTCGAGTCCTCGAGTCCGAGTCCCCATCCCTGGGAAGGGATAGGGGGAGTGTGACCCTGTTGGCTACCTGGACCCCTCTGTGCCTTTGGATAGCATTGAACATGATATCCTTCTAGATCTTTTATCTGGGTTGGACACAGGAGGCACGATGTTGTAGTGGTTCTGGTTCTTCTTGGATGAATGGTCTCAGAGGTGGTGCTGTGGGACATCTGCTCCAACCCATGTCCCTTGGACTGTGGGGGCTGCAGGATTCATCTTGTCCCCTGTGCTTTTCAACATCTACATGAAACCACTGGGGGGGGGGGGAGTCTTACGGAAGTTTGGCCTGAAGCACCATCAGTATGCGGGTGACACTCAGCTCTGCCTCTTGTTTCCATCTAATGATACTAGGGAGGCTGTTGAACACCTGAAATGGTGTCTAGAGGTGGTTTTGGGATGGATGAGGGCAAAAAAGATGAGACTTAATCCAGGCAAGACAGAGCTACTGTGGGTAGGGAAACCTACCAGTCTGGATAGAGGATTATATGCGGTCTTAGGTGGAGTTGCACTTCTCATGAACGACCTAGTGCACAATTTGGGAGTTCTCCTAACTAGGGAAGCTCAGGAGGCAGTGGTGGCCAGGAGTACTTTTTACCAGCTTAGAATGGTATGCCCACTGTGGCCCTCTCTGGAGAGGGCTGATCTTGCCTCAGCTATTCGTGCTCTGGTGACATCCAGGCTAGACTACTGTAACGTGCTGGATGTGGGGTTGTCTTTGAAGATGGTTCAGAGACTTCAGCTAGTATAAAATGCAGCTGCCTGGATATTGGTGGGCACCAGACAGTCTGCTCATGTGACACCAGTACTGTGCCAACTGCACTGGTTGCCAGTGCATTTCTGACCCTAGTTTAAAGTGCTGGTTTTAACCTTTAAAGCCTTAAATGATTTGGGCCCAAGTTACTTGAAGGACTGCCATGTCCTGTACCAGCCTTCCTGCACTCTGGCAGCATCAGCAGAGAGCCTTCTCACCTGACCTCTGCCAAGGGTGATTAGTCTGCTGAGTACAAAGGAGAGGGCCTTCTCAGTGGTGGTCCTGCACCTCTGCAATTGGCTTCTCTCAGGGGTTCATCAGGCCCCTTCTTTGTAGGTCCTCAGGGAAGCTCTGAAGACCCACCTGTTTTTGCCAGCCTTTCCACAGCTTGTGGGCTACATAGGTTTTATTGAGGATGTCTGTGTATATATATATTGTTATTGAATATCTATTTATTGAATTGCATTTGTTGTACACTCTTTTGTATTGTTTTAATCTTGTATGCCACCTTGAGAGGATTTTACCACTAAAGGCAGCCAAAAAACCATTTTAAATAAATAAGGCAAGGAGGAGTAGGTGGAAGAAGTTCTTCATGGGAGAAGAACTTTCTCAACCTGGGACTTTTCAGTTCTCTGGTCTTGGGCTGTTACTTGCTTATGCCCAGAGGAGGTGGAATTCATTTCCCTCTTGAAACAGTCACTTCACTATGCCTGTTACTGCCATGGTACCCTTTCCAATGCCTACATTACCGACGGTTGATCTTTCATGATGGAGACCAAGCAGCTGGCAGATTTGAGGCACGTTTGTCTCATGATAACTTCATTTCCTGTGGATGTTTTCTGAGTGTGGTCTCCTCACTTTCTGTCTTCTGGGAATGTTTGAAATGTACCATGCACTGTCAGGCTTCTGGATAGCTTGAAGGAAGCCTGCTTTTATCTATTCCCTGCCCACCCATCTCTCACCCCGCACATTTGGGGCAATGTGGTTTTGCCATCATCACCATTAATATTATGGCTGAAAAGGAGGCACAAACAGAAAAAAACCTAGATTGCTCACATGAGCAGTTTTAGTGGAGGCAGCAGCACGGCAAAAACAAATATTCAATTGTGTTTGCCTGTGTGGCAATTCTGCAATTATTAAGTTCACTCACCTAGAATAAGTACATTACGACTGGGACATAATGTGTGCAATTCTGAGTAAATGAGATCCTGACAGACAAACAAAACGAAAGACATATCCGTTCAAATTGTACTGGTTTCACATAAAGTAGTACAATAATATATTGGAGCAGCAGGAAATGCTGAACCCTAGTGTTTCCTGCCTTCATGAGCCAGCAGGAGTTCATCCAGCATATCTGTGGTATTCAACTGACCACAGAAGCCTTTCAGCAACTGTTTTATTTTCAAGGCCAAACTAGATATGACATTCCCCTGAACAGGTCTTTTTAACATAAAAAGCCGCTTCAGAGGCTGCAATTAGGAACTGAAAAGGAGCAGGCAGGAAGGGCTGCTTAATCCTTTCTCTTCTGCTCATTTGTCCACTCAAATGCTCTTCTTCCAAGCTGGTGTCCACCCATCTGGGGAAACATACGTGCCGTGCTCCATAACCCAAACCCAATTCTTGCAATTGTTTGTTTTCATTCCCTGTTGCTGTCAGTTTCACTCTAGTACAGTTCTTACTTGATGTACTTTGGTAAATTCAAATGAGATGGATCCTTGTTGAATCTATAGGTGAACTGGACTACTTTGGTGAAAGTCTGTCCTCTAAGCCTCAGTTGGTCAACTGTGTCCTCCATTTTGTGTGAATATTGCTTCATAAGCTACAAGGTGTGGAGCAATTCTGTGGCAGCACACCATGATAGATAATTGCCATCTCTTTAATTGTTTTATGACAGACTTTGGGTTGTAAAATACCATCTAAAAACTATGAGGGAAAGAAAGTGAATAGACTTTGAGGAAACCTGGGAAATGAGAAGGCTGTCATTATATTGAGTTTACTAAAATCCAGATCTGTCAATCTATAAAAGAAAACATTATATTTTCGGTCTCTGAATGACTGATTTCTTCTATCAAGTTGCCTTTGCCATCCCTCCCAGAAACAACTTATCTCTTGTAAGTTGTTTCTGCTCCCGCCATCTCCACCTTGCATCTCTTAGTTCGTCTGTTTCCTTCCTCCTTTTCTCCTGCTGCTGCTTCCTTCTCCCAGCATATCCAGCCAGGAGCTGAACTGGGTTTAGGTTATGGAGCAGATATGTTTCCCCACATGGGTGGACACCAGCTTGGAAGAAGAGTGTTTGAGTGGACAATGGCTTTTGGAAGCCTACCACATGAACCCTAGGTCCAGCAGATTTTGATGGCAATGGACTGGGTGAGTCAGGCATGTACTGCACACATGCATGGTTGTGTTTTAGCCTGGGGTGGAGGGAGTTTCCCTCCTTTGTGGGGGAGTTCTTTTTTATATTTCTGCAAATCTCAGGGTTCTGTTGAGTCTGCTGATACCTTCCTCTTGTGTGTGGGTGATAGAGTTTTGGCTATATAAGCATTGGCACTCACTCCATGAAGTTGGAAAATAGAGGGAACCATAATAGTATAGCTGTTGGGAGACAATATAGCTAATTTCCCACAGTGTTTTTTTTTACTGCTCATCCGAATGCTCCAACATTCAGAGGTTTTGAGGGGGTGGGAAGTGGCAAAGCCCTCCTGAAAATTGGGAGGGGAAAAACATTCTGTGGGGGAGAGAACTTTCTGGTGGTGGGTGTGTGCTTACAAATTGATGATGTGTTCAAGTTATTTTCTCATCTTTTTTTCCTTTTCAAAATTTTTAAAGCAAGGGCAAGTCATTGCACTCAGCAGCCAGCTAACATAGTGTGGTCCTCAGCGTTATTGTATGGAAGAAAAGATGCCCATTGCTGCAGCCATATTTTTTTCTGCACAATGCCATCGCATAGCAACATTCCCAGAACTATTCTTAAGAATGTTTAAAGCAACCAGCAGCTGGTTACTGAGTGCAGGAGTTAGCCTTAGTTTAATAGTAAAAGAAAAAAAGATGTCCACCATGTCAACTTATAAGGATCCCACCCAGAAGTAAGTGATATTATTTTCATGAGAACCCCATGAAGGTTGCAGAAGTTCTCTCTGCACCTTTGCTGGTGGACAAAGGTCCAGCAAAGGTGGGAAGTGGGGTTGTGCACAGCCCAAGGTTTTTTTTAATGTATGTGTGGAGGATGATTTTATATCATGTGTATATTATGGAATTTCAGTTTCCATTATGCTAAAATTAAGGCCATGCACAAACACATTCCCCCATCAATTCAATTTAAAATGCAAATAGAACTGAATTCTGTTTTCAATCAGCACAGAGACTCAATAGAAAGAATTAAAGTTGGTAGCACTTGTTAATTTGATCTTCATGTGTAGAAAACATCAAACAAAGTAACAAAAGTTACCTGGTCTTCAGTTTAATGACAGTAAACATTAGGGGTTGTTTATTTACAAAGTGGTGTGTGCTTGATAATAGAAAAAAACAACCCAGGGAATATTTGTTGATGTCTCTTTCCAACTGTATTCTAGGATTTCCTTTTATTTTTAACCTTGAAAGATGGGAAATGTATTATTGATGGAGACATGGCACATTCTGTCAAAGAAAGAACTACTTTGCCTCTCAGTGAGCAACTTAGGCTGCAGTCCTATGCACATTTACCTGGGAGTAAGGCCCACTGAACAAAGTTGACATATTTCTGCATAAACATTATAGGGGTGCGTTGAAAAGTTATTCATGGTATTTGTGGCCCATCCAATGTAAAAGTTCAGGGCTAAAAACAAATTTGCAAAAACAACCTCCCAGCCAAAATATAATAGATACCTTATTAATATTAAAACCTCATACCAGTTCATTTGGGCCTTCACTAGGAGGGGGAAAAACTGCTATAATAATACTGATGCAGTCGCCACTTCTGAGTGCTGAGAAGTGCCAGGGGCAGTTGTGCAAGGCTTAGATTGCTTTGGATGAAAGATGCACTGGATAATTATGCACTGGATAATTATGGTGTCTTTGTAGTATGTGCTTTACATATAAATATATAAGCAAAGACTTTGGGAAGAAAGCAGACTCCTAAAAGTAGGCAGCAAATCCACAAGCCATGCATTAGATTTCAAGTGATGGCAGCTGTACCCCAGAGTGCTTTGCCTTCAGCCAACACACATCTCTCCCTCTCTCCCTCTGATGCAAATTAGTTCCAAACTGTATCTCTGTCCTTTTCCATTAATTGGAGGATGCCAGTTTCCTAAACTCTGATGAGAATTGCATCCCAAAAATTAGAAACAGATTACCCGCTATGAGAAGAACACCTGTCATTAGCTACTAATAAAATGTTGACTGAAAATCCCGGATTATTAGAAAGCCATCAGCCTAACAAAGAAATGATGGTACATGATGACTCTATGACTAATTCCTATCACATTCTAAAGGAAGAGGTAGACAGCAACATTGGAAAGCGATACTAATGACCAATCATCTTTGTACAGTTGCCAATTCTCATTATGCAAGTTCCTTAATGACAGTGACTGTGAGACAAAAGCTACCAAATATATATCACCTTTCCCTCAGTTGGCTAAGGAATAAAGTATGGATGGTAATACTACAGAAACCTTAGGTATATTGTAGAATCAAAATAGCAGTGTCTGGAAAAATAGTTAGCAGGGATGGTAGAACGCTTTTAACAAGAGGCAGCAGGCGTGTCTTGCCGACACACTCCCAATAGAAGTGCTCCCCTTAAGGGTTTCTAGCCAGCTGTCAGGCCTCCTCCAGCAGGCCACCCCCCCCATGTTCTTTTTCAGCTGTCACTCAGCATTCCACAGCTACTGTGCATGCCCGCCTGGAGCCTGTCTGTGTGTGTGGGTATCCCTTGTGTGTGTGTTTTTGTATAAAGGTTTGTTTGTACATACCCTCTCCTAAAGATATTGCCATGTTCTTAGTATATCAACATGCAGATTTATAATTACAATTTTACTATAATATTTGAACTCTAACCATTGTGACTGAATCTTTTTGAAGTCTCTTTTGTTATTCTTTTTTACTTGATTAAAAAAAAATATATTACTTGTAATACATAAAAGTTTGGCCAGATCAGCTATCTTGCATTATCTTTCTATGCATTTAATGTATTTGCCAGTTTCCATTTTTGTACAACCACCTTTTCTTCTTTTGCAATAGCACTTCATAAATATGTCTTCTTTTACTTTATGAAACATTTGTTTGTGTCCAAATTATCTTTTAGAAACATTTTTGTGCGTCAGCAGGGAATCCGCATCCTATAATCATAATGTATTATTAATTCATTGTGGCTGACAGGCCAATCCCACAGTAAATGATTAATTCAAGTCTATAAATGTTCTCATTGGCCCGGTCCCTTTGGTTTAAGGTTTCAGTGATTTGTGAACCTCAGTCCAGACTTGAAAAAGTTTGGCAAGTATGTAGCTCTTTGCAAAGGGCAGAGGTAGGTTGTTTGTATAAGTGTGAGGTCAATGGTTTTGCATCCCTTTCTCTGACAAATGTCCACTTTCTAGCTTCAAGTCTGATTGGGTTAGACTGCTTAAATGCTTTGGGCTGCAATCCTATTAATATTTACCAATTGAATAAGCCAATTGAACAGAATGGGGCTTACATCTGAGTACACATTTATTTTATTATTATTACATTTATATCCTGCCTTTTTCCTCTTGCAAGGAAATCAAGACAGCTTACATAATCCTCCTCCTCCTCCTCCTCCTCCATTTTATCCTCACAACAGCCCTGTGAGGCAGGTTAGGCTGAGAGTCAGCGACTGGCCTAAAGTCACCCAGTGAGCTTCATGGCCGAGTGGGAACTACAACCCGGATCCCCCGAGTCCCAGTCCAACACTCTCACCACTGCACCACTCTGTCTCTGTATCACACATGCATAGACTGTGTTGTAAATTAATTCTACCTCTGTTGTGGAAGGTACATGCTTTTGTTTAGAACACATATGGGCAACCTGTGGCCCACCATGTAGGTGCCCAAGCTGCTGCTACTGCTGATCAATTTCCCCCAGCACTCAGCAGTTTGGCAGGCTGTATGGAGCATGATCTGAATCATAATCACATACCTTCCCCCCCACCCCACCCATTTGCTCTGCTGATTTGAGCTGGGAAAAGCTGTTCCCATCAGTGGGGAGGGGAGAGGCTGATGGGAACAGCTTCCCCATCCATGCACCTTGAGATGGGGACGAGGGAAGAATGAGTGCATGTCTGTGCATATGCATGTGTGCATGCACATGTAGCTCCTGACCTACCTACCACCCATTGGCACATGTAGCCCTCATGGGCTAAAAGGTTGCCCACTCCTGGTTTAGAATCTGTAGATTTTTCTTTTGGAAGTTGCTTTATTTGGTTGCGTAGCTGAGTGCTTCTCAGAACTCAGAATTAACTTTTCCTCTGCAGCTGGATGTTTCTTCACTTGAACAGAGTGAGAGAGATGAAATGGGGTAGGGATTTTTCTTCTAGGATGAATAAAAAGCTGTATCTGTTCAGAATGTACCAAGACAACTTATCTATCTATCTATCTATCTATCTATCTATCTATCTATCTAAAGCATTAATATATGGCCCTTCATCCTGTTTCAATTTCAGGGCAGGGTACAATGAAAATGTATATTGTAATGTGAAATACAGTAATGAAGCAGAAGCAGTGTTAAAAATGACAGAAATTTAAAATGCCTGAGTAAAATAAGTACAACTTTGTCTGCCACTGAAAAGATTGTAACGCAGGCACCAGGCGAACCTCTTTAGATTCTGAACTTAGGACAAAGCAGCAGAACTACTGTGTGTATTGGAATTCAAGCCTGCAGCAGGCATTGACCTGACAGGGTATTGACCTGACTGGGATTGACCTGGCTGGGTGACATTTTTAGGGTGGCCATGTGTCCTCTTTTACAGAGTACAGAAGAAGACTGAAAAAAGGAAGACAATACCATGGAAAATGAAGTGAACCGACTGGAGGACTAATCAGTACAGGAAGAGAATGTAGATGCTACAGATGGATAGGAGAATGCTGAAGGCATTTATCTCACTGGGTGAACATTGTGTCTATGTCAGTTTTCTTAAGCCCCTAAGGATACAATCCTATGCACGTTAAGACTGGAAAAAGTCAGCATAGCTAGCATCGCTAGCTGGGGCATATTCGGAGTTGTAGGCCTTTTTTTCTGTCTAAACTTGCATAGGATTGCACCTTAAAACTAGCTGCTCTTTGAGGCTGGTCACTTCTTGGCAAGACTTAAAATAGAGCTCTAGAACCCAAAAAGACCTGGATCAGATACTCTGTAGACAAACAGCTGATCGTGTAGTACAATCAATTCTCCCTTGCGGTCCCGTATGCTTGGAACTGCCTCCCAGAATGCCTGACTGATGCTACCCCTAATACTCCTTCAAATCTTTTTGCAAAACCCACATTTTCTGTGAACCCTTTGGCACAACTCCCTGGTTCCCATAGTTTACTGTAGCTGAGCCTGTAACAAATCTTGAGCATGTGTAACTGAAACAACTGTGTGTTGCTTCCCCATTTACCGTTGCCATCATGTCCTCTGCTTTTCCTCCTCTGTCCAATTTCAGATTGTAGCCTTCATGGGGCAAGGGTCTGTGCTCAGTAAAGTACCATGCACTCTGATAGCAGTATAAACATCAGGGGTGGGGAACCTCCAGATAGGGTTGGACCCATCAACCCTAACATCTGGAGGGCCACAGATTCCACAACCCTGATATAAATAAAGACTATTGTTCCTGGATCATACAATTTCAGCCTCAAAGAGGGTGGTTATATGATTAAATATAGCCCCATGAAAAACAAACACCTGCCCATAGAAACTACCATGTCAGGGAGAAGGCAAGCCTAGAACCCTTCTTTCTGCTATCTACTTTACCGCGTGTAGGAAATATCTGTGTATGAGAGCATCACTGCCCCCCAGGGGCCCCTCAGCAAGATACCCGTGAGCGCCTTCCTCCTCAGTCCGGTCTCACCAGCTGTGGTGGCCCCTCCCAAGCTGCCCCACACAGAGAGACAGTAGGCAGTGGCAGCTCAATCACTCACTCACCCACCCGAGCTGACGGGCAAGTGGTCACAGTGACAAGGAGTGGCAGCTGCCAGTGCCTCTTCACTCACCTGCCTTCTTCCTGTGGGCAGCAGTGGCTGGTGCTCACCACCACTTGAGCGAGAATTGGTGATGGCACAGCTGTCGGTGCCTGTTCACTCCTCCTCTCTACTGGAAAGGGAGGAGGAGAAGCTTCTGGTGCCAAAGATGGCAGCACAGCACCAAGGAGGGGAAGGCTATGGAAGAATGCCAGCAATGTGGCTAGTGCTTCTGTTCCTTAGTGGTGCTGGGGATGGATGCATCTGTCAGCTTTGGTGTATCTTAGTTTCTAATTTTTGCAATCCCAAATTTGGTTCATCCCAAACTTTGAGATTTTTTTAAAAAAATATTTTAAACTTCTCATGAAATTTTGTATGTTTCTCCCAATACATTTCTCCCAATACATGCATTTTTGTACATAATTGTGCCTACCATACACGGCGTGAAAGCCATTTTTCTAATATTATACATTTTAATGTTATTTTCATGAATATATGCATTTTTGTTTACTTTTCTTTAATATGTGCATTTTTGTATTAATTTTTGAACTGGAGAAATCCACTGCAAAAAAAAGTCTGAATTTCTAAGGATAACTGAGTTTTGGTTCGCATGTTGGTTTGAAATGCAAAATTAGGTAAGTTCACATTAAAATGCGAACCAGACAAATTTATCCCCTGTCCCTAGTGATGGGGTCTGTGGTGGGCCCTCCCTGGATGCCAACCCCTGACATTGGCCCCGGGGAGCTTTTAATCATATCACCCCCTACTTACAGTCTGAAATGCTACAGTCCACAAACAGTTTTACCCTTTCCCTATAATAATAGTTTTCAGAATTTTTATCTTCAGGGAAGCCTTTCCCCATCAACTAGTCTGTTCATCAATGTCTGAAGCATCTGCTATTCTGGGGCATGTTCTGGGGTGTACATTCAAGTCAAGGCAGACCTCATTCTCACTTTTAGGGTGTACTTCAACTGAGAGTGCACTCTAAAACACACCCAGCACTCCCCTGCAATTCTAGATTGGGAAGGGAAGCTCATTAGTGGTGGCAAAGCTGTCATTCATAGACAGCTTGGTGAACACTTGTCTGTGTCCAATTCATATCATCCCCTCTGTGTGATCCAAAATTCAGTCCTACAACAAGTAGCCAGGGAGCTGTTTAGTGCAATCTTCCCCAACCTGGTGCTCTCCAGATGTGTTGCACCTCAATTCCCAGGATTCCTGACCACTGGCCATGCTTGCTAGAGCTGATGGGAATTGAAGTCCAAAACATCTGGAGGGTACCAGGTTAGGGAAGGTTGGTTTAGTGGGTCAAGGATCAAGATGTTTTGCAGGGGAGCTATCCAGCAAGGATTCGCAGGATAAGAATATGTTGCTTTAGCACTGGCTAGGCCACAACAGAGCAGCTTTAGAGCTGGCTCTGCTGCCCCTGTCATCTTGGCCTTCATCTAGAGCTGGGATGCGCTTGACAAATCTGGAGCAGAGGGGGGGGGGTGAGACCAGTAAGGGAGCATTGGTTCCTCTGAACCTGCAGCCTCTCCAAGTGGGATATTCTCCAGGGTGGTGGTCTTAGGAGGGTTACCAGTGGCCCAGTTGCTGAAGAGAGAATAAAAGCTCAGCCACTTCATCTTTAAAGATAAGCCCACCCCACCCAAAAGGTCAAAAATTTCACCTCTCTGGAGATTTATGCCCTTTTGGGGGGGGTGTTTTTGTGCCCTTTTGAAATGCTGAAAACATCTGGGCTCAATACTTTAGTCCAGCACTACTTTAAATTAAGGATCTATTTCATAGTTCTACCTTGAAGCAAAAGTTCATAAAGGCTCATATGTTACTCAGACACCGAAGAAATAATTTACTTTTAATAAAGTGATTTGAAACCTGACACATTACAGGTGCTTCTACATATGTATCCTTTAGGAAACCTGGAATTGCCTTCTAGCATTTCTTTGTGCTGTTGGGAATAGTTTCTTTCATCCAGATTGCATTGGGGCTGCACAGGGTGTTACTTTTCTTACAGTCTGTGGCAATAAGCCCCAATAAAAAATCAAGATACATCCAGGTTTTATTAGAATAGCATTTGGTTGTTTAAAATGAATGCTATCATTAAAATTCTAAGAATTTAATTGTGTCTCTGGGGGGTGCAGCTTACCAGACCAGTTAAATAACAACACTTTTCTCTACAAATTATAATGTATGCGGTTTAGCAAAATAGGGATTAAATGGTTTAACTCTAGCTAACTGCCTTAGTCTAGCCTACTGCCTTTGTCGGCTAATTACTTTAACTTTTATATGGATTAATATATTCATGCAAGTTTCCCTGGGTCGAAAAATACGGCAGACGTAAATAATATCAGGAGGCTTATATTTTATACTCCTTTGGTGTATAAGGAGAGAATACATCAAAATATTAATGTAATTTACTGATTTAAAAGACTTTATTTTTTATTTTTTTAAAAAAAGTTACGGTAATTGCTTGAGTTATTATGTAACCATGAAAGAAGAGGCAATATTTCAAAAGGCCAGCAACACCTTTATTATATTTTAAAATGTAATAGATTGCTTATTGACCACAAGGGCTCTCAATGTGGTGTTCAATAAAATCATAATAACATATGATAAAACAAAGTATGGGTTATTTATGTCTTATGTTTTTTATACAATTTTGCAGATGCTGAAATTCATTGTTTCCAGTCTACTTTCCATTCCTTCTTATATTCTACCTGTTTTATTGTGTTTTTATGTTGCCTCTGGATTGCCCTTTTAAATTCTCACCTAAAGAGGAATACAGTAGTAGCAGCAGCAGCATAATAGTAAAAGTATCCAGGTTCTTTCAGTTTTGCACATATAACTTTTCTTGTAGATATTTCATTATTTTGTACCATTAGTTCCCCCCCTTTCCAGTTAATCTTTTCCACCCATATTTGCTGAAGTCCATTTTAAGCAACAGAATACGAAGCCATAAAATGGGTGGGCAACTTATGGTCTTCCTGATGTTTTGAGCTACAACTCCCATGAGCCCTATCCAGCAAAAGTCAATGGTGAGGGATCACGGGAGTTATAGGCCAAAACATTTGGAGGGCCACAAGTTGCCTACCCCTGCCATAAAAATATTGGCAGGTATGGGTGATATCATGAGAGTCTTGTACCAACTTTCCAAGAATGCCTGGGTTTAGAGATGAGGAGATATGAGGAGAAAAAAAATATATATTGGGCAATTATGTCTAACAATTGATGAAGAGAGTTGAGTGGGTGTTGACTGAGGAATGCTTAGGTACTTTGGCTGAGGGGATGATTAGCCATTTGTATGTTGCAGCCCTTCAAGGAGGAGGGGGGAGGGGAGGGGCAAAGGATAGTTGTTTTCTTAAAGAAAAAAATTGAGAAGAAAGTGTTAACTTTTAAACAGAAGGCATTTGTCTGGGGCAAAGACACAGGAACCTAGTTATCCCAGTGTCAATTCTTCAGTAAATTAGAACAAATAAGTATGCTTGCTAGCATGGGCGCGGTGTAGGATACTACCAATTATACTGAATTGAAAGAAACCTTTATTTCCTCCACTGCAATATTAGTACTTGGGGTCACCCAATGAAATCGATTGGCAATAGATTCCAGACAGACAAAAGATAGTACTTTGTCACACAATGCATCATTAATTTATGGGATTTATTGCCACAAGATGTGGTGATGGCCATTAGCTTAGATGGCTTTAAAAGAATGGACAAATTCTTGGATGACAGGTCCATCACCTGCTATTAGCCATGATGGGTAAATGGATGGAACTTCCATGTTCAGAGCCAACATGCTAATGAACACCAGCTTCTGGGAGGCAAGAGCAGGGGAAGACTGTTGCTTTCATACTCTGCTTAGAGATGGGTAGAGATGGTGTGAGACTTTGAAGTACTGGGGCGGGAGCTTAAATGCAAACTCCTCCCACTCAAAAAAAATCTGCCCCCATTTGAGTTTGAATTGCATCCAACTTAAAAAGAGTTCTTTCCAGCCTCACCTACCCAAATAAAAGAAAAGCCGTACTTGGAGAGGAGAACTTGCATGTCACTAATGGTGGGATTCCTGGAGGCATCTGTTTGGCCATGGTGGGAAACAAGATGCTGAACTAGAGGGATATTTGCCCTGATGTGGCAGAGCTGTTCTTGTATTCCAAGGATCCCAGCTTAGCTTTCAGCATTACATAAAACTGCAGTGAAAATTTCTGGCAAGGAACTGTGTTACATTTTTGGAACCCAGTCAGCACGTTGAGCAACCTCAGATCATTCTGAACCCAGGTTTCTCATAGGTTAATACCCCATGGGAAAAAAATACTATCTTAAAAAAAAAAAAGTTGATCTCTCAAGGAACAGCACTGTGGAAGAGCAACTGGTCAGTGAGATTTCTTTTGGTGCAAAATGGCAAGAGGTAAAATGGTCAGGTGCCATCCTTCTTGCTCTGTGTTTGGAAAACAGGGCACACCACATGGTTCTATCAGACAGCCTAGCCACCCCCTCACCGACATGCTGCCCGAGTGCCCAGCAGTGGTCCTGCAGAACACTGCATTGCATGGATGGAACATTCTCTTTGAGAAGGCCTCGTGCTGAAGCGTTCCGGGGCAGGGTCCTCCCCAGGCTACCATAGCACTGGTGGCACTCAGCAGAGACAGGAGTAGCTGTGCAGTGAGAAGGAGCCTGGGGAGGAGCCGCCTGCCAAAGGCATCGATGGGAGGAGCAAGAGGCCTCCTTTGAAGTAAATGTTCTGGCTGTGATGTAGTGTGTGTGTGTGTGTGTGTGTGTGTGTGTGTGTGTGTGTGTAAAGCAGCATGGTGAGGGAGGGAAAGTTATCCTATGCTGGGTTCCAATAGCGTTGCTCCACCTCCTGTTCTCAGCTCACATAGCAAGCAGAATGACACCCTACTTTTTGTGTTTGATGTAAGCACAAGAAATGGATTTGAGCTTCTCTGTTAAGCTGCCAAGCATGATTAGATAATTCATATAATGAACCAGGCAGGTAATTACGAGTTTTGACAGCGTGGCTAGTGCCAGTGAGCTCACTGAATGTTCCATTTTTCAGGCCAGGCTCAGATAACAGACGTCACGGTGGCAGGGAGCGAATGTCCAGCACCAATGAGAAGGCAAGCCTGTCCATGGAATCCACCAAGGAGACCCGCTTCTGTGCTGTGTGCAATGACTATGCTTCCGGCTACCATTACGGTGTTTGGTCCTGCGAAGGCTGCAAAGCCTTCTTCAAAAGAAGTATTCAAGGTAACAACATTGATGCCAGCCAATGAATAACTCACTGTAACAAGGGGCTTGTGAAACAGTATAAAGGCTGTGACTGTAGGTTTGCAATGGTAATAATTATATGCCTCATCATCTTAGACTACATTTCTAAGGATATTTCAGGGGCTAAGTTGAGTTTGGAAACACAAAACAAAAAAAATTGGGGGGAAATTGAACAACCCCACTGTGTTGACCAATCTATATTTTCTGCTTGTTTGAATAGCCTGTGGTTTTAAAGGATATGATTTAGAAAGAAAACAGTGCAAACCTCCCTGCTCTCAATATTTTAAGTTAAAGTATTTCACAAATTAGTACAGCAAATTTAATTCTGTGTATCAATTTTACTTGTTTATTTTGTTTTTTTGCTTATCCTATCCAAAGTATTACTTTGTGTAATACTGTTATCCCAATATCCATAGTATTATTACACAAAGTTAAATCCACAACTCCCCAGAGGCACCCCTCCTGTGAGGCATGGTGAGGTAGCTGCTTAATGTATGGGGAACAGACAACTCTGACCAAGGCAAAATATTCAATTGGAAGGTTCTCTACAACAATCTGTACTGGAATTAGAGGAGTGTGCAAGCATTCAGTGCTCTTGTACAGCTACCACTCATTTCAGAGGGATTTGCATAGAACAACTTCCAAAGGGACTGTGTCCCATTATTAGTGGCATGATGGTGTGCTGCCTTTTAATTTTTCTCTGCCTGAGGCCTCAAAATGTCTTGGGCAGGGGCTTCTTGTACGAATGGAAGCTTTCTGTGCTGAAGTCATATAGTCTTAAATAGAAGACATACACAGGAAGAAGAAAGTACACGCGAAAGAAAGAAAAACATGAATTTCTGTCCACTGAGCAAAGCCTGACCCAAGAAAGTCCCTTTTCCCTCTTATTAGCCCAATCATCCCTTCTCAGTGTATAGGCTCAACAGATTGTAGCCATCTACTCCCTCAGTCTTGTCTTCCCATGGCCTATAATATCATCTGTAAAAAAGATCCCTACTGGGATTGCCTTTTCCAACTCTCCCTCCTCCTTTTTCTCTTCCCAGAAGAGTGCCCTCCCTGTGGTGATGCTGTCCCACCATCCTCTCAAACTTAGGCTTCTCATGGAGAGAGCAGTGACCTCATCGCTGAGTCACTCCTTTTTCAAGCACGTTGCTTGCCCTAGCTCTCTTGCCGTGAGTGAATTGCAGTTCTCTCCCCACAATTTAAAATATTATATTTTACCCACAAATATCCTACAATCACCACTAAATGGTTTCTTTCTGTGCTTTCCTGTTGAAATGCATTGCTCTTTATTTATTTATTGTAATTCTGTTAGTGTATTATATTAATACACTATGTATTAATTAATATATTATATTATATTCTCCTATTAACGTAGGAGAATGCCTGATAAGTGAAAATTCTGCTTGGCATCAACACATAATATCTGTTTTAAAATCAATATCTTCTTTTTCTTCCTAAATGTAAACACAGATTTTTAAACATGCACCCTATGATGCCTTTTTCTTTTCAATTCTATTGTGTGAGAGCAAAATCTTTACTCAGGATTCCATCGAAAATACTGTAAACTCAACATCGACCCCTTGAGAGAGCTAGTGTAGCATAGTGTCTAAGAGATGGAGCAATGAACCGGGACATCCCTGGTTCGTATCTTGCCTCTCCCATGAACCCACAAGGTGGCCTTAGGCGAGCCACCCTGTCTCAGCCTCACTCTCTGCAAACATGGCTTCTGCAAAGGTACAGTAAGTCTTGTCTCATTAACCTTTTAGAGTTCTTTGAGAGTGTCAATAAACATGTGGACAGGAGTGATCCAGTAGACATTGTTTACTTGGACTTCCAAAAGGCTTTTGACAAGGTCCCTCACCAAAGACCAATTTTCTGAACAACATTTGAATACGCCCACTTATGCCGAAGAGGCAGATACCAAAGGTTGTATTGACTAATGAATTGACCAAGAGTCATTCAGACCTGGCACCCACATGCCAACTCAGCCAGGCACAAACATCAAGGGAAAATGAAATGGAAATGCAACTTGTTACTTTACACTTCTGGAACTCCCTGTGCTCAGAAACATGCATAAGCCTAATTTCTTATAAGACCTTATTCTTGGGATTGTAGTAAAACTGTGTGTGGATTTAATTTTTAAAAAATCATTATTGTTTATAATTTATGCACAATTTTCAGTCTGTAAAGTGTAATATAGTTCTTAATTCATTTGTCCATACAACAACTTTGTGATTTCAGTTGAATCACTGAATGGGTATCAAAACAGTCAAAATCAGTTCCAGGCATGGCCTAGAAGATAGCAGTTTATATCTGGCTCATTTTAACTCTGGCACTGTAGAACCAGCAAAGTCCTAATCAGTCTGCAAGTCCTTATAACAAAGTCACTTGGAGAGATGTCCTTGGTTGATGCACAGTGGTTGAACTTTCTCTCATCAGAAACTCCGTGTTATATGCAACCATGATGTATATCTTTTCCTGACTTTAAAAACAAAACAAAAAAAAACAACCAAAAGCTTCTTCAGAGTTTCCATTGGAGGACAGCAGTTATTGGAGAGAAGTTGCTTAACCCTCCCCACTTCTGGCCATTTTCCATTCAAAACCACCTCCTTCCCATCAAGCTGCTTTTCTCTCTGCAGCCTGGGCAGATGTCATTTTGAGCAGAAAAATGGCCAGAAGGGAAAGGGCTGAGCAGTTGTCGTCCCCACCAGTGGCGTAGCGTGGGTTGTCAGCACCCGGGGCAAGGCAAGTAATTTGCGCCCCCTAACCCGTGGATTTTAGCACTCGAGTCTCTTCCACTAGATTAGTTAAAGAAACCCTTACCCCCTAAGCACATGTATTGTTTGTTATGAAAATATTGATGTAATTAAAGTAAAATGCATCTAAATACAAGTTTATTTTCAAACACTTTATTGAGTGCGAACATGCATTACACATTCTCCACATTTTCAGCAGGTCTATGAATACAAATCTACAAATGTAGTAACCTAGCATGGGCCATGCTATTATATGTCGTCTCACAACCAGTGATTTGACAGTCTTGATTTGACAGTCAAGATTGTTCCAAATGTTGCTTATCTCACATAGCCTACTATCCACAAACCATGTAAGCCAGTGTACTTACAAACAAACTAGCTTAAAGCACAATCATAAACATGTGTATATACCGTAGATCTGCCAACTTGAGGTTGATATTTCATGCATCTGATGAAGTGAACAGTGTCCACGAAAACTTATGTCAGAATAAATTTGTTAGCCTTTAATTTGTTAGCCACAAGACTCTTTGTTGTTTTTAATTATAAGCATGTTTAATCAGAAGTATATCCCACTCAGTACAACAGGGCTTGCCCGCATGTCATTTCAAGCCCAACGATTTCCCCCCACTTTATTCTGGAATAGTCTAACACACCATCCAAGGGACTCGTGATGGCTATTTTGGAGTAGAGGGTATGTTGATCGCAGTCAGAAGCAACACTCCAAGTAAAGTAAATCAAACCTTCCTTATATTTCTATATTATGCTCATCCCCATAGTATACCTCATACCTTTTAAATCAGTACAGCAATGTTGCCATATGTTAGAAACCTTGGCTCTTGGAAGTTATCACTCATGCAACTTTCCCTTGCTTTGTTTAAATAAAGCATACATGAAATGTACACTGCATTTGGTCCAATGAAAAGAGACTGGCTCTAGGAGATGGGTTTCTCTGGTGCAAGCAAAGGCTGGCAGGGGAGCAGGGTAGACATCTCCATGTGTCCCCTCAATCAGAAGTTTGGAATGTGGCCATGAGAGAGAAGGCTCTCTCAGCAGTGGCCCCCCAGCTTGGAAATTTATCCCTAGAGAAATCTACCTGCTGCCTACATGACTGTCTTTTCAGTGCCAGGCAAAGTCTTTCGGCTCTTTCCTGTCCTCCCAGACTTTTTAAGCTCTGCATTTTAGTTCCTTAGGCTTGATTTCAATGCCTGTTCTTGCTGGCTGTTTTTAGCTTTTGTGATCTATGGTGCATTTCGTGGTATTACGCTGGTTTGTGTTTGTTGGGATTTTAAAAATCTGTACTGGCTTTTATTTGGCAGTAGATTTTATTGTATTTTATTGTGGCATCGAGAGCACATAATGCAGGCCACATGCTGAAGCTAAGCAGGTATGAGCCGGGTCAGTGCTTGGATGGGTGACTGCCTGGGCTGCCCACGTCTGTTCTCCTGCATTGAGCAGGGGGTTGGACTCAATGGCCTTATAGGCCTCTTCCAACTCTACTATTCTATGATTCTATGTGTTTTTATTTTGTAGAATACCTAGATGGATCCTGTTTGTGAGGCAGTGAAGGAATTTAATAAATCTATTAAATAAACAGACATAAACTACATATAATTAGTATAAATCTCTCTTACCCTCTCCACCTCACACCCCACCCTGTCCTTACAAAGCTTCATACAGAAGCTATTTACTTCTTTATATAAATATCTGTAAACTAGCACTTCACATCATAAACTGGGATGGAAGTCCTATCCAAAGCAGGGTTAGGTCAGGCTGAATATTGAGACAGGCATTCAGTTCTTGTGCTACAAATCCAAAGTACTGGGGTGGATAGGGACACCCCATAGTTCTTTCCTATTTATTATTCATTTGTTTGCTACGTTTATATCCCGCCTTTCCTCCAAGGAGCCCAAGACAGCATACATAATCCTCCTCCTGTCCATTTTATCCTCACAACAACCCTGTGAGGTGGGTTGGGCTGAGAGTCAGTGACTGGCCCAAAGTCACCCAGTGAGCTTCATGGCTGAGCGGGGACTCTCAAGTTCTAGTCCAACTCTCTCACCACTACACCACACTGGCTCGTGGCCACATCCTGCTTTGTATAGGGTCTTCACATACACTCACCCGATTCCTCATCCTTCTTATCAAACTTCTTCAGCATCCTATCCCTGTGTGCTCTACGTGGCTGCCAGGACTAGGGAGGAGCGAAGGGGGCGGGACGGGACGGGATGGGAGAAAGACTGAGTGACGTCATGGATCCTTCAGCCAATGGCTGTGGGAAATGTTTTGTGCGAGCCTAGCGTCTGAAACGCGGTGGAGCCCGGACCAATCGGTTTCTGGGCCTGCGTTTTGTTTTTGTTTTTTTTGGAGAAAGAAGAGGCGGAGCAAAGTATAAGCGCCCATCGTGGAAAGTACAGTATAAATAAGCCTGGAGCACAGCGGCGGAAAGAGATGTAGTCGGATCGGATTCGCACAGCCAGCACTGCAGAGAGAGTGAGTGAGCCAGGCAGGGGCAGAGAGCTGCGAGTGCGAGCGCGAGCGCCCCCCCCAGATGTTGCGCCCGGTGCGGCCGGCCCCCCCTGCACCCCCCACGCTACACCTCTGGTCCCCACCCCACCTCGTTCCTCCACTAAAACCTCACAGACTTGGAGAAATATATACCGGTAATACATGTAGCTGCATGAAATGTATCGTCTTCCCCATAGGGTCTAAGCACATTCCTATGGTGTTTTATATTAGGGCAGGAAAACCCTCTAAACGGCATGATTCCGGTGGATTTCAAATAGTGCTGGAATTGTGTTATCAGCTCAAGTGATTCTCAATTAATAAGCAGAAGGAGGGGGGAAATTATGCACATGCAAATTCACATGGTAAAGGCATAACCTATTGTACACATCCTCAGCACCTCAGCAGTGGCCATTGCCTAGAGTTGATCCTGGAGTTGATGGAAGATTTGACAGCACATATTTGGCACGGCTGCAAACTGAAGTGGTGTAATTTAACACCTCTTCAGTCTGGGTAGCTCTCTTAGCATTATTACACTGAGGGTTTACACTGAGCCAAGACAAAAACTACTCATGCTTCATTATACTGCTGCAGCACTTGAGTTCTGGGGAGTATTAACATAAACAGCTAACACAAAAGCAAATCAACCTTTTCCAAATCCCTTTAGTCAGTTTTTAAGAGCACAGCTGGTAAAAGAGCTTACAACACTCAATATTCCCTGATCTCTATTTTAAATACAGTTGCTTTTTAAGATACAGTTTTAGCTGGGGGGGGGGGTGTTACACAAACATCCAAGTTAGGGCTTGGTGCTGCAAGTTCTTACTTCTATTACACTCAGTAATTTCACTTGCATGAAATTGAGAAATCTTTTGCTGGACAAGCCCTATGATCCTGTTACCTTATTTATTTATTTATTATATTTATACACCACCTTTTTTCCTGCAAGGAACCCAAGGTGGCTTACATAATCTTCCTCCTCCTCTCCATTTTATCCTCACAACAACCCTGTGAGGTAGGTTAGGCTGAGAGTCAGTGACTGGCCCAAAGTCACCCAGGGAGCTTCATGGCCGAGCGGGGACTAGCTATGTTATTTTTTAAAATGGCAACATCATTTATGGCTGGCTGTTTTATGTAGCAAATAAATATGCGGCATTATGTTTGTTCTCTCTCCAGTGCATGCCATAGACTTGACTGGTAGACTTACGCAAGCCTTATCCAGAAGTGGCTTCCATGTGTTTGCTGACACACGGAGGATGGAGCAGGACTGCACCTCCTGGCTCCACCCACAGTGTTGTCTGCCATGCCATACCCAATATTTTGTATGTGGGGTTTTTAAAAAAATAATCTACACCACCTATCAGTCAAAAGGCTCCCTGGGAGGTTTACTGATGAGCACAGTTGATTGCAAAGGGATGCTTATGTGTGGGCAGCTGCTTGTGCTATGCATTGACACTCCATGGGATCAGGACCCTGAATTGTACTAGGGTCCCAATTGCATGGAGTGCCTACACGTGAGCAGCTTCTCACATGTAGGTGCCTCTTTTCAGATGTCCACAATTCAGTGCATGTAGAGACTGCATGGTTGGGCAGAGCTGGAATGGGCAAACACAGCCATGAATAAGGCTTCAGTCTGCCTGACTTCTGCTTTCTTTAGATCCTTCCCCCAAATCTCTCTCCAAGTTAGCCTTAACTAACACCAACATTGTGTAAACTCATAAGTTCTTGTCAGTCCGTTTTGGGTTCAAAAATATGATTTAAAAAAAAATATCCACAGATTTATGTTAGTCTGTTAACTCTGTTTACCTAGTGAGTCCCTCGAGTATGTAGTAGCCAATACCTTATTTTTGGGTGGCCACATTTCACTTGCAAACTGTTAGGCACTCAACCACCTGAGTTCTTATTCAACAGAACGTTGTTGTTGTTTTACAAAATCAAGCATCTTTCTCATAACCTTTCATATCTTGGTAGGACTGGCCCACCACATTTTCGCTGCCTGCAGCAGAACAGCAAATACCTCCCTCTTGCCCAATCAAGTCAAGTGTCTAAGGCTGGCCAAGTTATTTTGGCACCTGAGACTGAATGGGATAAAAAAATGCCATATAAATAAACAACAATCTGGTGCCCTTTCGTGACATCTAAAGTAGGGACGTACGGATGTTTTAAAATCCATTCCATCAATGTTTTGCGGATTGTCAGGCGCCTTTCATTCTATCGTCCATTCATTGATGGAATCAGATTTTGTGCAAATGCATTTGTACGCATTTGCACAAATTCACACTCCCCAAAATGCACAAATCCCCCCAAAAATATGCAAATCCCTCAAAAATGTGTACGGTATTTTCATGCTTTAGCCTATGGGGGAAATGCACATTTTTGGTCAGTGTTTTTTATTTTTTGTATTTTTCTATGACTAAAATTGCATAAAAGTATGGGGGGGGGAACAGTCCGCAAGTCCGTGTGACTCAGGAAAAGCCAGTCAGCTGTAGAATCCATGGGTTGGATTCTTAGAAATTTTTGAAATCATTTGATTCCATTGCGAATTTCTCCGACATCCCTAGCTTGGCCACCTCACTTTGCCTAATTGTCAGGATTGTCTGGAGCTCTGCAGCTCCATCTAGTGGCCGCTCTCCAGACAGCAGCCCAGTCCACTCTGCTATCTTCGCAGAATCCTGTCCCAAACCTCCAGCAGCTCCCAGGCCTGCTAATGCATACCAGCTGGGAGCTGCAGGAAGCCCTACATAAGGGCTTCCTCTGCACTCCAGTCTTGCCACAGCAACATAAGCCTCTGTGTTGTTTGCTGCTGGTTCCTGTCTCTAACAACCAACTTCAAGCCTTGGCTTGCCTGGTATCTGATCTGTGTCTGCCCTTGACCAATGTTTCTGCCTCTGGCCCTTTTCTGCCTGCTATGTGCCAGAACTCTGTTGCTCTTTGGATTTTCCTCCTGTCTTTGGTCTGTGCTTGAACCCTTTTTGCTTGCTGGAATTGCCTCTGGCCCCCCACCTTGCTTGATACATGCTTTGACCTTGGCCTGTCTTCTGGATTCTGCTCACCCCTGACCTGCTCCTGCCTCCATCATCCCCTGGCCCTGGTGTTCTGCTCAGAACCCTTGCTGCCCAAGACCTGGAGCTGGCACTAATGGTAGAGCCAGCCATGAATCTTGGCAAGTTTTGAACTTTACTATCCCAACATGGACTTATAAAAAATCATACATTACCTACCTGTGCTTCACAGCATCATAAACTGAGAGTGGAAAGTAATGTCCTTCTCATCCTACAGTTCATAGTAATACAGAGACTGTGCTATGAATAAGAAAGTACCCAGTGCAAATATCACCTTTGCCATGAAATCACTTGGTGGCTTTATGCAGGCCACTTAGCCCCAGTACTCCTCCTTGTGATTTGGGAATAATAATACTAATCTACCTTTATAAGGGGTATACACTCACCATAAGATCTAGTTCAGAGCCTGATTCGGTGATTTGGAAAATAGCCCAATTTTGCTCAGACCAATTCAGAGGCTGCCTGCTTTGACTCGAGTCCAAATTTGAATCTTGATTTGGAAATCCAAAGCCTCATGCCTCCCATTGTCTATCACTGGAAATAAATGAACAGCTATATTTTTTTTCTATTTCTCAGACTGGACTGCAATTTGCAGACATAGTCGACCCTTATGAGGGAATTATTACTGCCAAATTTCAGACAAATAGGGTGTAGGTTTATTTCTGCTGCATGCCTTGTAAATTTTAATTTTTTTAAAAAAAAGGGAACTGCCATAGTTTTTATTTTTTTGCAGAACTGGATGGAATTTGAAGGGATAATTGCCCCTTCTGAGGGGATCAAGCCTGCCAGGTTTCAGAAGAATAAGTGCAGGGAGTTCTGTGAAGTAGCAGCATTTACAGTTTGGGGGTTATCCTCCTACACTTTTTTTGTGGCCAATTCTTATGAAAATAATATAGAGCATAGAGGTGGCCCTAGTTAAGAAGCTTGCAACATTTCAAAAGGATAGATGCAAGGGCTAGAAAGTTATGATGAATGAAAAACTGTTTTAAGGCTTTTCTACTCACTTGGCACAAAAGTCACAGGAAGTGCAATAAGAGTGGGGTGGATATGGAAGTGGAGCATACAATGACAGAGGCAGAAGGACTCGGACATCCAGCCCTCTCCAAGCAAGCACCTAATTATATACCTTCCCAGACTCCACCAAACCTTTTAACATTCCAAGCTACCAGAGAGTAAACACTGGATCAGTCCTGCAATAAATTACTTCAATATTCTGTAATATGTTACTTCAATATCCCTCCCACAAAGCACTGGGATTGGAGAACCCTGGCAAAACCACTTTACTATGATTAGAAACTAGAGCTGCCAGTCACAAAATGACACCCTTCCTCTCCCCACCCTGGTGATTTTCTTATATGGAGAGCTTGGGGAGAAATGTATCAATTTTTGAAGGCACACAGTCTGTTTCTGTGTCCCTCCAAATCTTCAGGTGTGTTTAGATTTGGATCTGGTCTGTTTTGGAGAAACCCTGCTTCAATTTGGACATCTCCCAAATCAGCCCAATTTGGGTTTGGATTCAGCCAAATCTGAAGCACAGCCCTAATGTTCATAGGGATTGCAACAACAAGGGAATGTACAGTACGTGAATCACTTTGAGCATTCTAAAGTGCTATTTAAATACAAATTATTATTACAGGTAATTCCAGTGCACTGTAATTCAGTGTTGGTTTTTACTAAAGGATATAGGTGATGTTGAGTTTACTCTTAATTTGTCATGGCTTGATGTTGCACAATGCAGAAATGAGTAATTATATTGTATAGTCAATACGCATCAGTGAGAAGGCTCTTAAGGTGTACCTTCACATTTTACAATATTAGTTCATAAGTGATAGACGGGCACTAGAATTGATTTTTTCAACAGACCTTCCATTAACAGAGTAGCAATGTTGTACAAGGTGTACTTTTTGAACCATGATTGTGTACAGATGCTCTTCTTTTTAGATCAGACTTCCGCAGCCTGGCACCCTCCAGATGTGCTGTACTACAGCTTCTATCATCCCCAGCCAGCAGGAAAACTGCTTGCTGGGGATGATGGGTGTTGCAGTATAGCACATCTGGAGGGCTCCAGGTTGGGGTTGTTTTAGAGCAGTAGGAGCAGGCTGGAAACTGTTTTATTAAGGATGTCTAAATTACCACAGACTTACTCATCAGTGGAGCCATCATACGGTTAAATGCAATTCTCACCCCAACTAGCACCACCCTTGCTGTTCAGCTTACTGCTGGCTCCTTGTGTGATTGTTTGTCACTGATGACATCAATGATGACAAAAGAGAATGTGCATTTCCCCCCCTCCATTTGGGGAAGGTTGTTTAATTACGTAAAAATTCCTTTCAGGGATTATGAAGTATCACCTGCTTCTATTTCTTTCTTTTAACCTTTACTGCCTTACATGCAGTCAGCTTCTGTCAGCCTATATACAACACATCTGTATTGCTTCTTCTGTGAGCGAATCCAGCACATGCATGGGAGAGTGTGGGCAGGGAAACAAGGACGATGCACAATGAAGAATGGAAGTTAGAACAGCAAGACCTCAGTAATCAGGAAAGGGAAGACAAGAAATGGAGCTTAATATCTCTTGCTGGCTCAGCTTGTCTGAGCATGGAAAGCTAAGCAGGGTCAGGCCTGGTTATTACATGGATGGGAGACCCCTCCTCTAGTTTCCCGCACTGAGCAGGGGGTTGGACACGATGGCCTTGTAGGCCCCTTCCAACTCTATTATCCTATGCTGGAGATATGAGAATATGGTTTCCACAAGGCAGAACCCACCTTTTGGAAAGCATTTCTGCAACCAATAATTTTAGGTGGTAAAAAGGGAAAACAGCAGGGCCAGAATCCATAACTGGTGCTCCACAAATTTAGCTCAAATATGCCGGGGAACCATTCCCATTGTGGCCCTGGTTGTATTCTGCCAAAGGCTGTGGTCTCTCCCACAGGCTGCAGCTTGTCTGGGAGAGATGGCCCAGAAATGAGTCCTGTAACCAAAACAGGTGTCCCAGAGAAGGGGTGTGTGATAAGAAGCAGAGCCAGTGCTACCATTAGGCCAACTAGGCAGCTGCCTAGGGCGCAGGGCTAAAGGGGGCACCAAAAATAGGGAAGGAGGGCTCAAGTGGGAAGGGGGGGGCGCTAAATATCTGATTTTACCTAGGGCACCAAACTGCCTTGCACCGGCCCTGATAAGAAGTGACTTTGCATTGGATTGCCATGTCTTTTGGGGCTGAGCTTTACACCATTACCAGGAAAAGGATCAACACACAAGCAAGCATAAAATTCTGGCTAAGCTCTATTCATCCTCTGCCATGCCTCCAATTCTGCCCCGTTTTACCCTTTGTGCTGGTAGTGATCTGCCACTGATGCTAACTTCCTCCGGGCCCAAAGGTATTACTATGTTTACATTTTTTCCTGTCAGCAAATCTCTATGTTCTGTTGGTGAAGGGAGACTTAGCATCCCTATCCCTGACCAGCCTGCATAACTTGAGTCACTAGTGAGTTTTCCACCCTTTTTATACTTCTAATTATTGCACCAGAGAGGTAACTGCAGGGTTTTACATGGAGAGCATGATTCCAAGCTCAGTTAAATCTCTTTTCCATAAAAAATTACTTGGGGGAAAAAGGACTATCATCAATATTATTCGAACAATTATTCTTGCTTAACTACTGCTTATGTTGGAGTATAAATAGTGGTGTAGCTGTAGTTTTTCTCACTCTGAGCCACATGGAAAAATAAAATCACATCTGTGGTTGGAGTGTTTTGAAGTTTTGCCCAGAAAAGGGGGGGGGGATACTTTAAAAATTTGACAGCACTCTCCAAGGATTCTGCAGTATGAAACAAAATTTATACTGTGAGCATATTTTCTTCCCAAGACATAAAAACCTTTCAGTTTTGTAATTACAACATAAGAACACTTTTTCATCAACAACCACAATAATAGTTTTACATTCTGGCTAGAATAGTAGTCCTGAGCCATTTGCTGAAAATGGAAATGATTTCAGCGTTCAGAGTGCTATTTTGTATGTTAGATTTGAAAGGTACCTAAATATATTTAACTTTTTAAATTATATACACTTGTCCCAGTTCAGTGATAATGATCCAATTGTTCTTCACTTGGACCTGCATTGAATGAGGGATGCCTATCTGCATACCCAGCACAAGCTGTCCAGGGTTCATAGTCTCTCAGTTAGGGACAGACAGATCAGTCTATTTCCAGTCCATGTCCGTTTTGCATGCGTTCATTCAGTTTTCAGTTATGTTCCGTTTCCACATCAATCTGCAATTTTCTTTTATAAGCGTGAACATTTGGATTATTTTTAATCCATTGTTTCACACAATATGCATATTTGTATGCATTTTACCCTAAAATATGCATTTTTATACACATTTTTCATTGTTTTTGAGTTGAGAATTGTATTATAAAATTTGAAGACGTGTGGAAATTGCAGGATAACTGCATTCTGATCTGTATATTTGGACGGGAAGTGTGAATCGGGTTGGTTTGCTTAAAAATGCAGAGCGAACAAAATCCTTGAACATCCCTAGCCTCACCATCCCTTGTTGATAATAAATAAGCATTGCAAAGGAATTCTTATTGAGCCCATCACCTGTTTGATGGGATGCATGCAGTGCTGCAAAGCTAATTTTCTCTCATCTATTATGGATCCTGGAATGCCCCCTTCCCCAACCCTCATGTGAAGCATTGCTTTTAAAACTGAACAGCAGCAGGCCTTGGCCTTCAGAAGTTGTGGCTGCTCATGTGGTCCCTCTCCATCTGTGTATAAATGGGGGGTTTTGTAAACAATGCTGCTATAAATTACTGTTAGCTTATATGCCCTGGAGACTGAACTTCTACTGATTGCTACATGTCATGTGCGGCCAGAAAGAACTTCCAATGGCCCCTACGTGGGAGCAGGGAGAAGGCTTGTGCGTGGGGGAGGAGAGAGGAGGCAGGCACCTGGTCAGGTGGGTCACGAGAAATGAGCCAATGGCTCAAAAGGGCGGGGACCCAGGTAAGAGCTTATTTAAGCTCCTGGGTTTCCCGCTTTCAGTCTCTTTGCTCCTGTTTTCCAGCTCCCTCCACTCCCACCCTCTGAGCAGTGTAGGCTCCTCTGGCCGCCCGTTTCATGGGGGCCAAGTAGGAATTTTGGTTCATTGTCTCAATTGGCCGGGGCAATGGGCGTGTTTCGCCTACTCTACACTGTGAAGCAGGGTATGGGACTTTTTGAATTCGATTTCGATCCCGCCAGGGGGCTTAGCTAAATTGGTTGCATTGCGGGAAGTGCGGGTTTAGGCAGGAACAATTAGGGTTATGGTGATCATCCAGTGGCACCTTTCAAGGTGACTGACGTTTACCCAAGGCTGCCCTTGCCAATGCCATGAGGCTTGGCACAAGGGAGATTGGGACGGCTTTGGGGTTTTACCTTTCTCACCTACTTTGGGAGCCTGGAGGCGCCAAAGTAAGGTGACGATGGTAAGGCCCTCCAGCTCCACATGGAGGGCAACTGGGCGGTGGCGGGCCATCCCGCCTCCGGTTCAGTTAGGATGCATTCGCCAAATATTGGTCTTTTTTCCCGGCCAAGGACCGGGCTAGGTTAGAACCGCACTTCACCCTTCACAGATCTTCAATTCAATAAATGTGGCCCTGATTTGAAACCATATACCCTGTGTCTGCCTCTTCTTTATCTCACCTTTACACGCGCAAATGATCTTTAAGAACCTAAAAGCGTTGTGGTTAAAAAGTGTGGGGGGGGGATGCCTTCTATTTTTTAAACAGGCATTAGAATTGTTAAAAACTATTTTTTGTTTATCGTTTTATATGCTCTTTAGGCTGTTTGCTAGCAAATCTCACATTTTCATACACAGTATAAAAAGTAACCAAACAAAGGTGTTTCTTTTCATGCTTCTCAGACCAAAATGCATGATGATTAGATTTACATGGAATACAAAGGACAAAAATTGAATGGGCAGGAAATCTATCAGTTCTCTTGTAAATTAAATGTAAACATGGTTAGCAGTTGTCAAGGAGCAACATATCTGTTAATTAAAAAGTTCCATGGAACCTCTGATATGAAAATTGTGAAAGCCTTTGTGTCTAGTGAGTTCCCTGGAGTGAAAGGGATTGTTTTAATTACCGTGCTTATGAGACACTTTAGTGTAATTACTGTCATTAAAATGTAGCTCTGTTGGTTATTTATATTTCATCTTCAGAAGTTGCAGTATCATTTGCTTCAACCACAGGCAGTTTTCAAGAGACACCTTTGGTTATACTGTTCAAATTTTAACTTTTAATCCTACGTTCTAATGCTGAACTAAGCCGAACCAAGGTGTTAGCATGCATGGAAGAATCCCAAGGTTTGCAAAAGTACTTTAATTTAAAAAAGAAAAAAACAAATTTAGGGACAACCCCTCCCCTTAAAATGGGGGGAAATGGAGTTGCATATGCATGTGGTCACGTGGAAGAAGGGGGACAGGGAGGAGCACAGAGAGAATGTATCGAACCTCACCAGTCGCTGCTGCCACATCGGGCCCAGCATCAGATCTTCCCGTCTGAAGATTTCCCATGTTCCTCCTGACCTGGAAGAATTATAGGGAAAGGAAAGGCTTGGCACAAGGTCCAGAGATTTTGCCACACTCTTTCTGGCTTGGGCAGGTGCATGGAAATATTCAAAGCCAGGGACTAGGATTCTCTGCTTCCCCAGTCTCATTTCAGCTTGACATCAAGGCAAGGGATTTGCCCATGCTCCTCCTCGCTTGGAAGAAGCACAGGAAAATGTTCCTTGCTGGTGCTATTGCCCATTTTGTATTTTCTTCTCACTAAGGAGGACCGAAAAACGAGGATGGGATGTAAATAGAACTTCACTTTATTTCTAAACTCTTGTTTTCTATATTTTTATTTCCCTTCACTTCTTCCTCCCTCTTGCTCACCCCTTCCTCTACGCTTTGGGGGCCCTCTAGGAACCAACCTTTTTCACAACCCCAAACAAGGAAGCACCTGCAACTATTAGAATACGCTATGCTTGGAGGAGAGAGGCACAGTCAGCTTTCTTACTGGCACAATGTTCTGATGAAGGCTTGGTTCCTGCTCCAAAGGCTTTCTTCTCTCCTCTCTGATTTCTGAGGAAAGGCAGAGAAAGCTTCCTCACTGGCATCCAGACTCTGACCTTGCAAAGCTGTCAGAGGCTCTGTGCCAGGTCAGGCACACTTAGCTGAGGACTTATGGCTGAGAGAACAGTTCACGGCCAATTCACTCTCCGATAATAAATGTAAGGAGAGGCTACTTGTTACCCTAATGTGTTACCTGCAGTGATGTCTGTTGTTTTTTTTAAAAATTATACTAAGTCCCCCTCCCCTCCCTATTTTTATCAGGGGCACAGGGGATGGAGTTTAAGTCTTCCTTCCCCCAGCCACAAGCCCAACAAAAAACAGCCCTCTGCACTGCAAATAGCGATAGGGGGGGGGAAGCTCCGTTTGTGCCATTGGGAGCTATTCTTCCTACCACAATTTACAGCCATAGACACTGCTACAACCTTGGGGGAGGGAATCTGAGATTGGATCGTTCCCCCCCACACACACACACCCTCGGAAGCACCGCAAAAAGCACCACTGGCAGGTGCTCTTCCGAGGTTGCAACAGCAAGCTCAGAAGAGTTGACGGAGAGGAAAAAGGGGTCGTTGGGGCAGGAGGAGAGGCCAGAATCTGTAGGATTCTAAAGCCTTTCCATCCCCTGTCCCTCCCACAACAGGGTAGGTCAGCCAGACGAGTAGAGAAAATGTAAGGAAAAGGAGGAATGGGAGCCATTTTCTCATCCGTCCTCTACCCGCCCTGCCGGGCTCCTGCCAGCAGGGCATCGGATAGACCAGTGTTCTCCAACCTTGGGTCCCCAGATGTTTTTGGCCTACAAGCTGGCTGGGGCATGCTGGGAGTTGTAGGCCAAAAGCATCTGGGGACCCAAGGTTGGAGAACACTGTGATAGACAGAGGGCTCCATCGGATGGTAGCCATTCCAGCCATCGCTACTGCCCACAGAGGTCGACGAAGCGCCCGCTTCTGTTGCCTTGTTTCTGCTTCCCTTAAACTAGGGTTTACGTTCTTACCTAGCCCCCCCCTTTAGCCTTAGCTATGTTAGTTAAAGGTATTGCTTTTCCCTTGTTAATTATTAACGTGTATTTACCCCCTCAAAATTGTAAAGCAAGGATACTAACACAATGGGACAATTTAAACGAATACCTGCTTGGCTTGGAGGCGAAATATCCTTCAGCGGAAGTGTTATTAGCAGGGGACTTTAATGCCAGGATAGGGCCGGATAACTATGCGTTAATGCATGCTATGGGTTATAACTCCAATGAGTCAGTGTCAGATGTCCTTTCTTATCTCAGAAGCTCTAAGGATCCCCAAATTAACTATTCAGGGATTTGCCTGGCTAAACTTTCTGTCTGCTGTGGCAAATTTATCCTAAACGGTGCTTTGCCCCAGGACATCCCTGGTGAGTATACGTTTTGCTCCACCCGCGGAAGTAGTATCATCGACTACATCCTTGTTTCTCCCTGCTTGAGACGTCTCGTCTGTGACTTTCATGTAGGGGACCGTTTAGATAGTGACCATTTCCCCCTTTCTACCTCTGTAGCATGCAGCCTACTGCCTGGCCCTTTGCCCTCTCATAATAAATCGCCCTGCTACACAAGAGTTAAATGGACAATCAGGGTAGCTGAAAATATTGACAGGATGTTGTGTTCTACTACTTCTGTTGCCTTTAATCAACAGATAGATAAGTCACATAACATAGACAATGCCTTCTACTACTACGACTCACTAATCTCCAATATTACTGCTGTATTACAACAGCAGGTCCCATTGGGCCACTACAAAAAATCCAACCACAATCCCAACATGTGGTTTGACAAAGAATGCCAATCATTGAAAAATCAGATACGTGAGTTGTACCAATCTTATCGTAGTAGCAATGCAAATATTCTTCCTGCCAAATATTATGAACTGAAAAAGATATATAAAACCACTATTAGGGAAAAAAAAGGAGGAGATGCAACAGAAGAGATGGGACCTGTTAATTCAGGCTTCACTGTCCAACAATAACAAACAATTCTGGCCCCTGGTGTCCGGTGCCATATCTAGCAACTCTGGCCCACTTGACTGCAGGGTGCCTGCACAGGTATGGAAAGAGTTTTTCACAAGGATTTTTTACGATCCATTAGCCTCTGAAGATGATTTATCAGATTTTATACCCACTAACTTGCCAGCATGGCCTCCTGTGGGCCCAAATGTAATTAAGGAGCTAATTGGCCGATTAAGAGTGGGGAAGGCGCCTGGTCCTGATGGGCTCCCACCTGAACTGTTTAAAAAACACCTGGAATGGTGGGTATCTCCCTTAGCCACTCTTTTTTCTCTCGTAGATAATACCAGCAGGGTACCTAAATCATGAACCAAGGCTATAATTGTACCTATCTTTAAAAAGGGCGACCCCCATACACCAGGCAACTATTGCCCAATAAGCCTGTTGTCAGTTGTGGGCAAGCTTTACGCAAGACATTTGACTGACAAACTGTCAACTTGGATGGAAAACAATAAAATCCTAGGTGCAGAACAGATTGGGTTTTGTAAAAACAAATCTACATTAGATCATGGTGTTGTCCTGGCGCACCTGGCAGAGAAATACAGCAAATTGGGGGGGAAGAAATTGTTCTCAGCCTTTTTTGACCTGAAAGGGGCTTTTGATTCCATTCCTAGGAAACTGTTATGGGCCAAGCTAAATAAGACATCCATGGACAAAAGGTTGCTTTTCCTTATCCAGAAGCTATACTCTCGAACCAGCAATTTGTTTTTGAATGATCTGGCCCCTACTTTAATGAGAGTGGAGGGCCATTTTCCAAAGCTTGCCCCCCCATAAAATCCCACTCCTACTATATGCAGATGATGCCGTAGTTTTATCATTGACTCAGCTGGGTCTAAAACGTCTTATATTGGCTTTTGCAACATACTGTGATACCAATGCGTTGTCCATTCACTTTGTAAAATCAAAAATAATGGTCTTCTCCAAGGTGTGGAGGAGTTTCCGATGGACTTTAAGGAGTAATGTGCTAGAACAAGTAAGGGAATACAGATATTTGGGGGAAAACTTCCAGTATAACTCCAGCTGGAATGCCCACTGCAGCTATGCACTTAACTCGGCCAATCGCAGTATGTTAGCAGTCGTTCGCTTTTTCTATATACCTGGTGGACATCATGTCCCCTCTGCCATTCATATTTTTAAAGCCAAACCTATGGCCCAATTACTCTATGGCATCCCCATTTGGATTAGTGCAGTTAATTCCAGGATGGAAAAAGTCCAAGCAAATTTCTTATGACGCATACTGGGCGTCCCAAATTGTGTTGGATATGCAGCTATGTACCTGGAAACTGGAGTGGGCCGGGTGGAAACGAGAGCCTGGATACAGACTATCAAATTTTGGCTGCGCCTTTATTTTTCATCTGAGCACCCCAGTTATGTACAATTTATGCTAATGGATTCTTATATTAGCAAATGGTCTCTTTTGGTTCAACGTAAAATTAACTCAATTAGTATTCCCCTCGACTCCTTATTTATGCTCAGCCATCAGCAAGCCTTCAGATTGGTGTCCCAGAGGCTGCATGACATTGAGAGACAGGAGCTATTTTCGCTAGCAAATAGGACCTGCTCACCTACTGCAAACGGTGTGCTGCCAATATATGGAACTCCTGCTTCTTATTTGTCATCTTTCAGAACTCGGCAGGCTCATAGAGCATTTATGTTAGCCAGATTTAACATCCTGCCCTCAGCATTACTTCAGGGA